>CM060131.1:4296202-4896202 GCA_030522415.1 Channallabes apus
GTTCTTCCAGGACCAAGGTGCTACATGCAACATAAATTTACAACTTAAATTAACAGAAACATTAAACTAGCTGGCTAGCAGAGACAAGACAGATAGACCTAACAAATTACAACATAAATTTACAAAAAACTAACTAGCTAAGCAAAGACTACAGGTTTTACAGACAACATAAAGTGCACGTGCAAATGTGCAAACAAGAGCAACAACAAAGTGACATACACACGACATAACATAACAGAATAATACTGTATGGTGTTGAGGTAGTGAGAAACTGTAAACATTTCTTAACACAGCAACGTATTGTGCACTGTAAAAAAGAAATCCTGAAAATAGTTGTTGGAACAAAGAAATATATGTTGGGCTAATATAATGCTGGTGTCAAAAAAGAAAAATATGTTTTCTCAATGATTGTATAAATTTCATTACTCAACTACGAAAGTTTCATCGAGGCAACGAATAAAACTGTGTTCATGAAACATTTAACTGCACACAAACAATTTTATGTTGGACGAACAAGAGGGACCTCTGCGCATGCGCAAAAGCGTTCTTCCAGAATTTTCGAACTTCCCGCTATTTCCTCCCGAAATGGTGAGTACTTCATGGAAACTAACTGTCCTGCAAAGTAATCAGCAATTTTAGCTTTATAACATATATATTATCCAGCAGCAAGCTTTAGAACATTATATTTTCGAGTGTTTATGTATATAATTTGGAGTGTTACAGTAGTTATCTGACAATGCACTCGTTTCAGCTCCTAACGCATTTTTTTTTCAGATGGTATGTACATTGACATTAATGTTAATCTATGAAACCGCTAAAGTTTAATTACGTTACATACATTTTATTCATTTTAATGACTGATAATTTCAAAGGCTATTTGAAAAAGACGGCGCGTTAGTGCGCCACTGAGGGAGCTTAATGTTCTCACTCCTTCATCATTCATTAACCTTATAGTGTCTGAAAACGGTTATAATGGCTAAACGGACATTTTTTTGTCTAGGATTTTTAATGGTTTTGAACTACAAACGGTTACTTAATTAGTTATTCATATATTTTTCTTTTTGTATTTCAGGTATTATAGGGAGAATATCTGGCTTACTGCATCTGCAAACAATCTTGGAGCTTGGCAAAATTATTTCACATTTTTTTTTATATCTTAAACCATTTCTGTGTTAAAGCAAATATTTTATTTTCAAATAAGCCACTGCACGTTTTTACTGAGAAATATCAGTATGTTTTGTTCCTCAAAGCAGAAGTCTATTTATCCAGTATACTGTTTTGACTGAGTGTGATATTAGTAAGCTTTGTAACATGAATGTTAAGGGCACAGTTTCATTCTTGCATTTTGGAATGTTATTTGCATATTTTGTTATAACAATGCAGCAGTTGTTTATTTGTTGAAATAGAGTAGCTGGATTGCACTTAATCAATGTTGATAGTCTTTAACAGGTGTTTAAAGTTTACATTAAAAAATATTCAAATTTAGAGGAATGTGTCATGTTATTTGAAATGTGGCTACAGTGAATAACCTACTCAAGTAAACTTTAAGATGTTAATTTTATAATTATGCAAGCATAATTTCCAATTCAAAATATACCTTTCAGTCAACTTGGAACATTTAATTGACACAACATTATATGTCAATTTGAGACTGCTTGTTGGCCTAACTAGGCATGTTTATTCAGCATAGAACATTTAGTTGACAGAATGTTTTATTTCAATTTGTGTGTACATTTAGAGGTAATCAGCACAGCAAAAACAAAATAGTTTATACAACTTAAATTGAGCCAACTAAAAATTTTAGATGCAACAGGTCACTAGAAATTTTTTTAGTTGGAGTAGCAAGAATTGTTTTACAGTGTGATTGTCACCTCAAACCCAAGTCAAGTCAGTTTTTATTGTTATTTCAAACATTTACAGTCTAGTACACAGTAAAGCGAAACAACGTTACTCCAGGACAAAGGTGCTACATAGAACATAAATTAACAAAGCTAGCTAAGACAAAACCCAATTAGTGAACCAGCTAAGACAACAAATTAACACCATAAATTAACAAAACTAGCTAAGAACCATACAACAACAAGACACAATGTAATACTCTGTGATAATGAAACAATCCTAAAGTTAATTTAGGATTGATTGTCTTCGGTAGCAATTTTTTTTTATCATATGCTTTTTCATTAGGCATTTTTATATGACCTGTACTGTATATGTGTTTCAGTTCAACACATACTAGTCTTTGTTTAATTGTAAACAACAACTAATGAAGCTGGGGGATTTTCTATTTTTTTTGCACAGTGGTGTAGTGGTTAGCACTGTGGCCCCGCACCTCCAGGGTCCGGGCTCGATTCCCATCTCTGTGTGCATGGAGTTTGCATGTTCTCTATGTGCTTGGTGGGTTTCCTCTGGGTACTCCTGTTTCCTCCCACAGTCCAAAGACATGCTGATTAGGGTAATGGGTGTCCCCAAATTACCCGTAGTGTGTGAGTAAGTGTATGTTTGTTTGCCCTGCAATGGATTGGCACCCTGTCCAGGGTATACCCCGCCTTGTGCTCTAAGCCTCCTGGGATAGGCTCCAGGTCCCTGCGAAATATTTTAATATATCAATTATAATATTTATGATTGGCAGGCTTTATAGACTTTACATCACTTGACAAGCATTTGTACATTTCTCAATCATCAAAACTTTCTGTGTTATCTCAGTCACCAGGACAAACCTTTTGTTCATTGAAGTTCACTGCAATTACAATGTGAAACAGTTCTATATCAGTGATACAAGAAAAACATATTGAAATGTCTTTGTCAATAGACTGTAATACATGACATAATACATAGAAAGTATATGTGGCTGCATGGTATTGAGTTGACTTGCATACCACCTAGGCTGTATTTTCAACTCACACCCAGTGTTCTCAGGTGTGCCTGAGACCCAAAACAAGGCTTTTTAATAATAAAAAAATACAATAAAAAGCTCATATGATCGATAGATAGATAGATAGATAGATAGATAGATAGATAGATAGATAGATAGATAGATAGATAGATAGATTTACTGAGGAACAGTCGGGTCTGATCTTTCTTATATAGATAGTCAGTGTTCACTGTCCAGTCCAGTTTGTCATCCAACTGTAGCAATCTGCATGACCTGACCCTCTCAACATCCACTCCCTCGATGGAGACAGGTAGTAGGGGAGACCCGGACTGATGAACGTCAATAACCATCTCCTTGGTCTTAATGATGTTTAGTTGTAGCTGGTTTAGATTGCACCACGCCGCAAGGTCCTTGACCAGGCTTCTTCCTAGGTTACCCCAAGTACTGAAAAAACAAATACATCTTGAGTCATCGTTTAAAAGTTGTCAAAGACATTCCACCACCTACAGTGGTGTGAAAGTATTCACCCCTTACTAAATTTTTTTTTGCATATTTTTATTACTAAGAGAAAACGAAGTCCAAAACTACATAGTCCTGTATGAAAAGGTGTTTGCCCCCTAAACCTCATAACTTGTAACGCTCAGAATTATTATTTGAGCTAATTACACTAAATCGGGGTCTAAGATCTATAAACGGGTTGATTACACTCACTTCCGGTATTGCGCAACCTTCGCGGAGCAAGGAAAGACGGACACAACAACAATTTCCCAAAACCAAACCAAAGTGTATTATGTACAAAAGACAAACAAATGAAGTGCAACAAAAAAACAATATATACAACATATAAACAAATATATACAATGTCAGTAGTGTGTGCGAGTGTGTGAGTGCGTATGTATGAATGTCCAAGTCCGTGTTATTGTACATGAATGGAATGGTGAAATGGGGAGACGGCTCGAGCTCACCGGTGAAAGATGGTAAGTCCGGGAGCTCGAGAAGCGGAATCAGAGGGGTATAGTTGCCGTCCTGGAAAAGAATAATCCAAAGGAAATAGCTAACTAGCTCTCTCTCTCTCTCCAAACACAGCGCTGCTTTCTTCATCTCCCCGTCTCGAACGTCATGCCGGTTCCGGCTTTATACCGGCACACGTGACCTGATAGGTCATCAGGGTTCCCTCGCGGCACAGCTGCGCATGCGCGCGAGAGCTTAACCCCGGAACCAAGGCAACGTTGCCATGGGGACGAAAATAACCGAAAGGGGTCAGTTTGTGTGTGCAGGTGAGCAACATTAGCTCCTTCCCTTTTCCCCTGCAGTTTAACCGCCCCTTTATGTGGCCGCGCTACATAGACCCCCCCCCCCAGCCTCCGGCGTGTGAGGAGAGGACCGCACTAGCGCTTTTTTAGTTCCACTTTCTCGGCTTAGTGGGTTGCCCCCAGATCTAGTGTCAGTCCACTGGTTCTTTTTTGTGTCTTTTAGCAGGACCCTCCCACTGGGCACTAGCTCACCTGACAAGTCTTTGATGGGCAGAGGAAAGAGATGGAGGCCATCGCCAAACCAGCCCGCCCGGTGGCTCTGGCACCTCGAGCTGCCGGGAACTGTGGTAGCTGGCTTCTTTGGCATGCTGACCTGTTGATGGTGTTGTCTCTTCCTCCGCTGTGATCTTGGTGTCGGTGGGTTCTGTATCAGAGGCTGGGTCTGTGGAGTGTTGTTGGGTGGTAGGCTGCTCCAGCGGCCCCTGGTTCGCTTAGCCTCCCTCTGGGTGTTCTGGCAGACCTCGCACGCACCCACGTACCGCCAGACGTCCTTGCGGATGGTGGGCCACCAGGCGACGTCTAGGAGGCTTAGTAGGGTTTTTAGCCCCCCCCCCCCCGGTGGCCACCCGACGGCTTTTGGTGAAAGTCTTGTAGGTACGTCTGGACGTTTGTAGGTGGGACTACCAGCTGGAGTGCTCCTCCCTTCTTCCTCGGAACTCTACGGTGTAACGCCCCCTGGTGGTGTTCGAAAGAGACACCCTGGTTCTGGGTCGCTCCGACATCGACCACCGTGGCTATTAGCGCCACCTGGAGACCTTCCCGCTGTGGCGGTTCCACCTCTGCGAGGTCTCTGGGAGGGGCGGCTGACCGCTCCGAGGTAGGTTGAGGAGGTTCGGCTTTGGTTGGCACGGCGTAGTAGAGCTGAGAGGGTGCAGAGAGGGGCTGGGCGTTGGACGGTCCAGCTTGGGCCAGAGTAGAAGTGGGCAGTGGGGCTCCTTTCTTCTCATTCTCCTGGTTGTCCTTCTCAGGTGTTGCAACGGTTGGATGATCAGCTGAATGTAGAGCTGGAGGTGGAGAAGACGCCGCGGAGTGTGCTACAGATCTGAGGGTGGTGGGCGTGTTAAAGAGGCGCAGCTTCTTCATCTGTTTCTCCCAGACGATATCACGGCGCAGGAAACAGTCCACTACTGCTTTCTCCAGTTTCCCTAGCGACTCTCGGCAGTAGCGCTCCAACTCATCTAGCTTGGTGTCTACTGCCCATCGAAAACTGAGTTCACGGTTTAAGCTGCTGTCCATGGAGTCTCTGAAATTCCTCTCCAACACACCCACATTTTCAGTCATAGCCACTACATCCCCTTTACATTGCTCAAGTTCAGAACGCATCGTTTTTAAACTATCAGACATATTA
This sequence comes from Channallabes apus, assembly GCA_030522415.1. Classification (NCBI taxonomy): domain Eukaryota; kingdom Metazoa; phylum Chordata; class Actinopteri; order Siluriformes; family Clariidae; genus Channallabes; species Channallabes apus. The sequence continues at coordinate 4,301,736 of CM060131.1, forward strand.
GACACAAGACCCTCAATGTTATCATGTCTATCTTATACATCTATCTGATACATATAATGAACTAAGCATTGATTTAGGATTACGCCTTGTCACAAATACACATTCCTCATCCAGTGTTTTACTACCGGCAACATAGTTGGCCCTCCCGGTCCTACTAGCATTAGCAAGCAAGTTAGCCTTAGCACTAGCCATGTTAGCGTCTATTTTGCTCCACGAATTCACACAACACCGGAAAATTACCCTAATAATTAGACTCCCCGTACGGGCCACCAATATGTAACGCTCAGAATTATTATTTGAGCTAATTACACTAAATCGGGGTCTAAGATCTATAAACGGGTTGATTACACTCACTTCCGGTATTGCGCAACCTTCGCGGAGCAAGGAAAGACGGACACAACAACAATTTCCCCAAAACCAAACCAAAGTGTGTTATGTACAAAAGACAAACAAATGAAGTGCAACAAAAAAACAATATATACAACATATAAACAAATATATACAATGTCAGTAGTGTGTGCGAGTGTGTGAGTGCGTATGTATGAATGTCCAAGTCCGTGTTATTGTACATGAATGGAATGGTGAAATGGGGAGACGGCTCGAGCTCACCGGTGAAAGATAGTAAGTCCGGGAGCTCGAGAAACGGAATCAGAGGGGTATAGTTGCCGTCCTGGAAAAGAATAATCCAAAGGAAATAGCTAACTAGCTCGCTCTCTCTCTCCAAACACAGAGCTGCTTTCTTCATCTCCCCGTCTCGAACGTCATGCCGGTTCCGGCTTTATACCGGCACACGTGACCTGATAGGTCATCAGGGTTCCCTCGCGGCACAGCTGCGCATGCGCGCGAGAGCTTATCCCCGGAACCAAGGCACCGTTGCCATGGGGACGAAAATAACCGAAAGGGGTCAGTTTGTGTGTGCAGGTGAGCAACATTAGCTCCTTCCCTTTTCCCCTGCAGTTTAACCGCCCCTTTATGTGGCCGCGCTACAAACTGGTTGGGCCACCCTTGACAGCAACAACTGCAATCAAGCATTTTAGAAATGTGAAGCGAGGCTGTTACAGCACTGTGGAGAAATTTTGACCCTCTCATCTTTGCAGAACTGTTGTAATTCAGCCAAATTAGAGGGTTTCTGAGCATGAACCGCCTTTTAAGGTCATTCCACAGCATCTCAATTAAATTCAGGTCAGGACTTCAGGCCACTCTAAAGTCTTCATTTAGTTTTTTTTCAGCCATTCAGAAGTGGACTTTCGGGTGTGGTTTGGATCATTGTACTGCTGCAGAAACAAAGTTTGCTTCAGCTTAATGTCACAAACAGATGGCCAGACAATCTTCTTCAGGATATTTTGGTACACAGCAGAATTCATGGTTCCATTTATCACTGCAAGTCTTCCAGGTTCTGAAGCAGCAAAACAGACCCAAACCATTACACTACCACCACCATATTTTACTGTTGGTATGCTGTTCTTTTTCTGAAATGCGGTGTTACTTTTATGCCACACATAATGGGACACACACCTTCCACTTTTGTCTCGTCAGTCCACAGAGTATTTTCCCAAAAGTCTTGAAGATCATTAAAATGTGTTCTGGCAAAACTAAGGCGAGCCTTTATGTTCTTTTTGCTCAGCAGTGGTTTTCGTCTTGGAATTCTGCCATACAAACCATTTTTGCCCAGTTTCTTTCTTATGGTGGAGTCATAAACACTCACCTTAACTGAGGTAAGTGAGGCCTGCAGTTCTTTCGATGTTGTTGCGGGGTCTTTTGTGAGCACTTGTCTTTTTGGCGCTAATTATTTGGGATAATTTTGCCTAGCTTTTGAGGATCTCTTGGTCTACTTCACTTTGTCAGGCAGGTCCTGTTTAAGTGATTTCTTGATTATAAACAGGTGGTGCAGTAGTCAGGCCTGGGAGTGGCTAGAGAAATTGAACTCAAGTGTGATAAACTAGAGTTATGTTTTAACAGGGGGCAAACATTTTTTCACACAAGGCTATGTAGTTTTGAATTTTGTTTTCCCTTAATAATAATAACAATAAAAATCTTAATTTAAAGACTGCATGATGTATTTACTTGTGTTATCTTTGACTAATATTTAAATTTGTTTGATGATACCAAGATATTTGTAAGCGACTGGGCAAAATTGCATCCATGAGAGAGTTGAGAGCCACTGCTGTAAAAAAGGAACGCAAAGGCTCGTCTCACATTTGCCAAAAACCATCTTGATTATTGTCATGATCTGTATGGTGTTGGACTGTGGGCTTGAAGGCAGGCATAGGCGCAGAGGGGATGATGGTAAACAGAGTATTTAAACAAAATGTAGCAAAACATAGAATAATAAAAAAAAACTAAACAAACAGACAAAGAAACAAACCAAGGAACTCAAACTATATACAGTACACATGACCTAGAGCTTAACACAAGGCTAAGAGCGAGACAACAGGCTAAGAGCGAGACAGACAACATAGACCTGGAGCTGAAACGAGACAAGTCAAGACGGGACGAGGCTGGTGACAGGACAGGACAAGACTGGGGGCAAAACAAGACTAGAAACACGACGAGACTAGAAACACGAGGAGACTAGAAACACAACGAGACTAGAAACACGACGAGACTAGAAACATGACGAGACTAGGACAGGAGAGAATATGACTGAACGGGTTAGTGGGGTTAGTAGCTAATCTGGTTATTGTAAACATGGAGGCTGATCTAAACATGTTAGTATCTAAAGGGGTTAGTACCTGAACCTACTTGGGGAAACGAACAAACAAAAGGCTAAGCACACGAGGTTAATTCCTACTAGAGGCAAAATCCGCTAACGGATAAATCTGCTAGCGGCTAAGCTCTCATGTGGCTAGTCAGACAAATAACTAGGCATACATGTAACTAAACATACCAGGGGCTACACCCACACTAGAGACACACCAAACAGTACTTACATAAACCTCAAAACGAAGACAACACTTTACTAGACAGAGACAGCTCCACAAACACAGAAACACAATGAACATAAACATAACTAAAACTAGAGCCTTCTTAACTCAGACATACAAAACGCCCACATAATACAGACAGTAAATAATGTTCGACCCAGTTTCCCAGAATAAACAGCTATTTTTAGGAGATCTAATGAGCTACCTCGGTTCAGGGGGGTGTTCTTCGTAAGTCGCTTGAAACATCCGGGATGAATTGACACATCTAAGATGAGATCATCGTGCTAATTACGCTCTGGCTAAGTCGGTTCTTCGAGCACACCTGTTGTTGATGATTAGTTTGGCCAGTTTGAGTTGTCTAGGATTATTGCGAGTTTGTGTGTTGGTTTAAAAGGCGATATGCATCGACAGTAGAAACACTGACCACAAGCCCTTTGATTGGTTGACGAAATGAGAAAAAGAACAAGCTAAAAAATTTTTTGTAACACCTGTTATGCGCTGAAATGCCCCCCCACGTGTTATGCGCTGAAATGCTTCCCTGCCATGGATTCCCCCACCACCACACAAAAACACACATAATTGCTATCAAATATTATATTAGAACATAATATGCACATATGTTTTACAAATTACATGAGACAATAAAATAAAATAAGAAATATGAAAATAAATATGTTGTATATGGAAAAATAGAAATATGAATTTTTTTCTTCAAAAACATGTATACTTTTATATTGTTTACTTTATAATAAAATTTGTTTTGTCCAATTTTTCATTATAAAAAAATAATTTAATTATATATATATATATATATATATATATATATATATATATATATATATATATATATATATATATTTGCATATTCATAACAAACCCCTGAAAAATAAATGTGTTACAAAATAAACATTATACAAGAATTTGAATTAATGGTCTTGAGGGCTGTCTCGTGCCTAGAGTTTATTATAATAATAAAAAAAACCATGAATTTATGTTCTAATATAATATTTGATATCAATTATATATATATAATGGCAAGCCGTATTGCAAGATACTTTTCTTTCCCCATGTGAGTCAGTCCACGTCAGCGCTCTTTAACCAATCAGATGTGACCTCACCATTTCAACCAATCATAACCCAGCAGGAGCGCAGCCTTAATCCTGTTTACATGAAATAAACCTGCTACCGAGCAGGGGGGTGTTCTTCGTACGTCGCTTGAAACATCCGGGATGAATTGACACATCTAAGATGAGATCATCGTGCTAATTAAGACCTGGCTAAGTCGGTTCTTCCAGCACACCTGTTGTTGATGATTAGTATGGCCGGATTGAATGTCCCACTTCAGCTCCTGAGAGATGGTCGTGCCCAGGAACCAGAATGACTCCACTGCCATCACAGTGCTGTTTATGATGGTGAGTGGGGGAAGTGCCTCCTGAAGTCTCCACTGTTTTGAGCGTGTTCATCTCCAGATTGTTGTGACTGCACCAGACAGGTAGCTGCTCGACTTCACTTCTGTATGCAGACTCGTCACCGTCCTGGATGAGGTCATCCATGTAGTGTCATCTGAAAATTTCAGGAGCTTGACATTGGGGTCTGTAGAGGTGCAGACGTTGGTGTAGAGGGAGAAGAGCATCCCTGAGGGGCTCGAGTATTGGTTGTGTGGCTGTTGGACATGAATTTCCCCAGTCTCACTAGCTGCTGCCTGTCTGTCAGAAAGCTGGTGATCCAGTGACAGATGGAGCTAGGAACAAAGAGCTGGTTTAGTTTGGTCTGAAGCAGTGCTGGGATGATCGTATTAAATGCTGATGAAAGGTCTATAAACAAGACCCATGCATAAGCCCCTGGTTTGTCCAGATGTTGAAGGATGAAGTGGAGTCCCATCTTGACTGCATCATCAACAGACCTGTTTGCTCTATAAACAGACTGCAGGGGGTCCAGTAAGGGTCCTGTGATGTCCCTCAGAATGGCCAACACCAGTCTTTCAAATGACTTCATGCACTCTAAAAAATGATTCTGTGGCCTTGTAAATTTCACAGTAATAAACAGGTTATGTTACCTTAATAAAATCTCTAAAAGTCACATACATGATTGTTTGAGTTAGACAAATCAAAATAAATGCCTAAAAAAACTACTGTTCTGTTTGTCTTAAATTTACACTATAATTTAAGTTTATTTCACAAATAGAAATTAGTATTTGACTAACTGAATTATATTTTTAACAGGCACTTAATATTTTTGATACATTTCAATCAAAAATATTTGATAATGGAGTAATTAATGCTGATTAGTTTCAAGAACTACAATTATCACTCATTCCAACTCAATATTCTTTATGTTTAACAAGAAAAACTTAAATAATTAAGTAAATTAAGTAAATTGCCCTGCGCAAGTGCTCATGGGAAATCTGGTGTAACATCTGGTGAGACCAGAAGGCTGTGAGGATGTGAGAATGGAAATGAAGCACCTGGAACATTCTGGAACATTCCTTATAAATCCTGGTGAGTAAACAGCTAACACAAGTTACTGAAATAATGACTCTGTCTGTCTGTATACACAACTTTATAGTGTGTAAGTTACTGTTCTGAATCCTGTCACAGCCGAGCTACATAGCTAACGATAGCTAGCAACAGGTCACTCCTGGTGTTCAGTGTCATTTTACTTGTTTGTTCCAACCACCGAACTGCTCAGGTAAAGCGGCGTTAATACAGACACTTAAAATCTGGGTTAGGGTTAGGAGACACTTAAAATCTGGTGTAAAAGGAGAGATTTAACACCGAGCCGCGTGCGTGTGCATGTCCGGGTTTCTCAGTGTAACCGGCCGCGGTTGTGCCGCAATATTTGAATTTTTCTCCCGCCGAAAGCGGTGATTTTGCGCAGCCAACCGCCACTGTGTGTCAAGATGGACTAACCTGAGGTGACCAGAAGACGTAGCTTTAGCGGTTAGCCCAATGTAGCGTGGAGGATAAACCCAAACGCGGAAAGAAGCGAGCAGGCAGGATAACCACGCGATTTAGTTTAAGGACTCTCACAAAAACGGAGCAAGGGAAAAACACAAATCTAACCCGCGTCCTAGAAATACACACACAATAGCAAAAGACAAACGGAACCAACATGTGAGTACTCACGGTTTGTTGAAACGACAACTGGAGTTGACATGGGCCGAACTCAATGACTGAGCGGTAAGCCATCGTTTGTTTACCTCTTTTATACTTCCTGGTTTTGCGCCCGTCTTACTTCCGGGTCCTAGTGCCGGGCGCAGATTGCGTGTGCATGACAGTACCCCCCTGTCCAGGACTGGCTCCTGACGGTCCTGGGGCGGAGGATACCCTGTGACGGTAGTCCCGAATTAGCTCCGGGTCGAGAATGAACCGGGCCGGGATCCAAGATCGCTTCTCGGGGCCATAGCCCTCCCAGTCCACCAGGTATTGCGTACCTTTGCCCCGAGGGCGCGAGTCGAGGATTCGGCGCACGGTGTAGGCGGGACCGCCGTCGATGATCCGGGGAGGAGGAGCTGGGGGGGTGGGTGGAATCATGGGTGAGGTGATGAAGGGCTTGAACTGGGACAGGTGGAAGACTGGATGGATCCGGAGCGCCGCAGGCAGCTGGAGCCGGTAGGTGACAGGGTTAATCCTGTGGGTGATGCGGTATGGTCCGATAAATCTGGGTGAGAGTTTTTTTGATTCGATGTGAAGGTGGAGGTTCTTTGTAGAAAGCCATACCTTGTCACCTACATGGTACAATCGTCCCGGAGGATGTCGACGGCGGTGTTGGTGGGTGTAGCGAGCGTTGGCGCGTTGGATGGCCCGGTTGGTTGTAATCCATAGCCGCCGACATCTGCGGACCAACTGTTGGGCGGACGGTACATCAACCTCCGGTTCTGGGTGGTTGAACATCGAAGGTTGGAAACCGTAACATACCTCAAATGGGCTTAGGTTGGTGGCAGAGGAGGTGTGGAGGTTGTGTGACAGTTCAGCCCAGATGAGATAGTGCGCCCAGGAGCGCTGTCGATCAGCTACGAAACATCTCAGGTAGCGCTCCAGCTGTTGGTTGGTCCGCTCCGTCTGACCGTTAGTCTGTGGGTGATATCCAGATGAGAGACTGCAGGTGGAGTCGATCAGACGGCAGAAGGCTTTCCAGAACCGGGCTGTGAACTGGGGCCCTCTGTCCGAGACGATGTCCTTGGGGAACCCATGCAGACGGACTACGTGCTCTAAAATCAGCTCTGCTGTTCCTTTGGCTGACGGGAGTCCGGCGAGAGCCACCAGGTGCACGGCTTTAGAGAACCGGTCGACGATGGTGAGAATGGTGTCCTTTCCTTCGGAGGCCGGCAGGCCCGTGATGAAGTCGACGGCAATGTGCGTCCAGGGCCGTCGAGGAACTGGGAGTGGCTGCAGCTCACCGGGAGTTGGCTGATTAGTGGTTTTGGCCCTGGCGCACACTGGGCATGCCTGGACGAACTCTTGGACGTCTTTCGTGAGGGATGGCCACCAGAAGTCTCGTTGGAGGAATTGGAGCGTCCGTCGAGTGCCCGGGTGTCCTGAGATGGGAGAGGAATGACCCCACTGGAGGACTTCTGATCGCATCCTCTCGGGCACAAAGAGTCGTCCAGGTGGCACACCTGCCGGTTCGGTCTCTGTATCCTGCGCCTGGCGAACTCTCGTTTCCAGGTCTAGTTGGAGTGGGGCGATGATCCTGGACGATGGAAGGACAGGCGCGGGGTCCGCCCGGGAAATGTCCACTTCCAGCTGTCGGGAGAGAGCGTCCGCTTTTATGTTCTTGGAGCCCGGGCGGTACGAGAGGTGGAAATCGTAATTTTCGAAAAATAACGCCCACCGCGCCTGTCGTGGGTTTAACTGTTTCAGATTCTTGATGGTTATGAGGTTTTGGTGGTCCGTCCAGACTATGAATGGCTCACTGGCGCCCTGGAGCCAGTGACGCCACTCCTCCAGAGCCCACTTTATGGCCAGCAGCTCGCGGTCCCCTACCCCGTATCGCTGCTGAGTGGAGTCAAATTTTCTGGAGAAGAAACTACATGGGTGTAGTTTCTGATCTGGACCTCGTTGTGAGAGGATAGCTCCAGCGCCCACATCTGAAGCATCCACCTCCACAACGAATGATTTTCTGACATCTGGGTGGAGGAGAATCGGTGCCGTGGTGAAGCGGTGACACAGTGACTTAAAAGCAGAGACAGCTGCAGGGTTGAGATGAAAAGGGAGAGGTGAGGGACGGGTCAGAGCGGTTAGGGGGGCGGCAACTGTACTGTAGTCCCGGATAAAGCGACGATAGAAATTCGCAAACCCGAGAAACCGTTGAAGTTGCTTGAGGGTCTTGGGTAGGGGCCAATGACGCACAACCTCTAGCTTCTGCGGGTCCATGGCCACACCCTGGGGCGAGATGACAAAACCCAGGAACGTGGTGGAGCGCTCGTGAAAAGCGCACTTTTCCAACTTACAGTACAGTTGATGGGCGAGTAATCTCTTTAGAACCGCCCTGACGTGCTGGGTATGTTCTTCCATGGTGCGTGAGTAGATGAGGATGTCGTCCAGATAAGCAAACGCCCACCGACCGAGCATGTCGCGAAGGATGTCATTAATGAAGTGTTGGAAGGCGGCGGGGGCGTTGCACAGTCCAAAGGGGATGACGAGGTTCTCATAGTGCCCAGTAGGGGTGATGAAGGCCGTCTTCCACTCATCGCCCTCTCTGATGCGCACCAAGTTGTAGGCGCTCCGGAGGTCCAACTTAGTAAAGATGGTGGCGCCAGAGAGGGCGTCCAGGGCTGAGTTGGTAAGAGGCAAGGGGTGTCGGTTTTTGATAGTTATATTGTTTAGCCCCCGATAGTCGACACATGGACGAAGTTCACCGCCCCGCTTCTTCACGAAGAAGAACCCCGCGGCGGCAGGTGAGGAGGAGGGCCTGATGGTACCTTGGCGAAGGGCGTTAGTCACATACTCCTCCATAACCTTCGTCTCTGTAGGTGTAAGGGAGTAGAGGTGGCCGCGGGGTGGAACTGTACCGGGCTGGAGGTCAATAGCGAGGTCGTAGGGACGATGTGGAGGAAGATGGGTCGCTCGTCGCTTGCAGAAGACCTCCGCCAGGTCCCGATATGGCTCTGGGATGGCGTTGGTGTCGACGTCGGGGGCCTCGGACTCCCTAGAGCACGTCCCAGCCGTTGCCCGTAGGCACAGTTCGGTGCAGGTCGCGCCCCATTGGAGGATCCGGTTCTGGGTCCAGGAGATGAGAGGATCATGCTGAAGCAGCCAGGGATGTCCCAGGATGATGGGAGGTGATGAGATGGAGGTGACAAAAAATTGTAGCTGTTCATGGTGTTGGTTGATGGAGACGGTGATGGGTTCGGTTTGGGTGTTTATTGGGCTGGTGGAGAGGGGGCGACCATCGACAGAGGTGATGTGAACGGGCTGGGATAACGCCTCGAATTTTACCCCCAGGGTTTTGGCATATGTGGAGTCAATGAAGTTACCTGCTGCCCCGGAGTCGATGAATGCAGCACTTCGGACTCGTTTGTGGCCAACCCGGAGGTGTACCTGAACCGTGAGACGGGAGGAGTTGGTGGTGATGGCGGAGAGATGAAGGTGACCCGGCGAGTATCTCTCTCCTCTCACCGGGCCTGGGCGTTTCCCGGTCTGAAGGGACAGGTTGCTCTGTGATGTTTGTCTGACCCGCAATAGGCGCAGAGCCCTTCACGGAAGCGTCTCTCCCGTTCTGCAGCGGTCAAGGAGGCGCGTCCTATTTGCATGGGTTCCCCGGCTCCGGTGTCAACCACGGCAGGAGGTGGAGAACCGACATGTCCTGGGGTGGCGTAGGTGGCGGACTCTGCAGGACGTGGAGTGGTGACGGTGAAGGCGGGTGCGGGTCGTGAAGTGGTGATGGCGAAGTTGGGTGCAGGTGGCAGGGTGCGAGGGGCTGGCCTCGGGCGAGAGAGGAGACGTTGGTCGATCCGGAGAGCGAGCTGGATCAGGCCCTCCAGGGTCGCAGGAAGCTCTCGCCCGGCTAGTTCGTCCTTGATTCGAGAAGCCAGTCCCTCGTAGTAGGATGTCCGGAGCGCTGCATCGCCCCATGTTGTTTGAACGGCAAGGGTGCGAAACTCGGCCGTATAGCGGCTCACGGGCAGTCCTCCCTGCCTCAGGTGGTAAAGTCTGGTGTCGGTCTCCACCTCGCCCGCTGGATGTTCAAAGGTGAGTTTGAGTTGGTGGGTGAACTCATTGTATGAGTGGGCGGTGTCTGTATCTGACTGTAGAACTGCCGTGGCCCACTCTGCTGCCTGCCCTTTTAGCAACGAGACGAGAAGAGCAATGCGAAGGCGATCGGTGGAGTACTTGGTGGCATTAAACTCAAACACCAGATCGAGAGCTGTCAGAAAAACGCTGCACTTCCCGTCCGTGCCGTTCCACTTCTCTGGTAGAGAGAGAAAAACATCAGAAGGAGGGGGGGGGGGGGGATGCGGCGCCGCGGCCCCCGCGGCGTGCGATCGAGCAGTGACGTCATCAACAGCCGCACGGAGATTCGCATTCTCCCGCCGGAGCTCAGCGACCTCGCGGCGGAGGGACGCGAGATTCCCGGTCAGCTGATTGATTAACGCCGCATGCCGATCTACAACGTCGCAGAGACTCGCATAATCCGCTGGGTTTACCGCGGAGGGCTCAGTCATTCTGTCAAGATGGACTAACCTGAGGTGACCAGAAGACGTAGCTTTAGCGGTTAGCCCAATGTAGCGTGGAGGATAAACCCAAACGCGGAAAGAAGCGAGCAGGCAGGATAACCACGCGATTTAGTTTAAGGACTCTCACAAAAACGGAGCAAGGGAAAAACACAAATCTAACCCGCGTCCTAGAAATACACACACAATAGCAAAAGACAAACGGAACCAACATGTGAGTACTCACGGTTTGTTGAAACGACAACTGGAGTTGACATGGGCCGAACTCAATGACTGAGCGGTAAGCCATCGTTTGTTTACCTCTTTTATACTTCCTGGTTTTGCGCCCGTCTTACTTCCGGGTCCTAGTGCCGGGCGCAGATTGCGTGTGCATGACACTGTGGCGATGATATAAAACTAGCGTGTTCAAATAATTACCGCGTGTCTGCTCGGTTCACTCCGACATTTTAAGGAGGAAACACAGAACAAAGCAGGTTTAAACAGCAGAAATGAGGTGAAGTGTCCGGACTCTGGCAGTGTTCATAGGCACCGGGCAGTGTTTTATCCGCTACTGTATGTGAGTATTTATAACATGATTAAACACTGAGCAACAGGAAACGTAAATGAATCAGCCGTGAGTCCAGCAGCAGTAACACTGCAGAGAGCAACAGCTCTGAGTCCAGTACAGCTCTGAGTCCAGTCTCATGATTTACAGCACTACAGACAGGCAGTTTGATTAGCAGTATAATGGTGTATAGCTTTGTTTAAAACAATAGAACTTCAAACATTTTACTCAAGTTAAAGTCATAAGTACATGCCGTTCTAAACTTCTAATGTATTTGAAGTACAAAAGTACTACAAGTACTTCACAAACATAATTGTGTACTTAAACATTATTAAAATGGCTGTTGATGAAATAAATGTTCTAAGTAAAAGTACAACATTTCTCTCAGAATTATAATTGGGAGAAATAATATAAAATAAAAATATTGAAGTGAAATATGTTATGTATGTTGTGATATGTAAGTATTTTTAAATCATTTTCGTGAAACGTTATATATTTTCAATATCTCTTTCACAGGACCAACACCACTAAAGAAGAGAAGTTGAATGGAGATAAAACATGAGGTAAATGACAACTTTTTTAATGTTTCAGAAGTATTAAATGTGTAACCATTGAATCCAAGATAGAAATTGAAACAAGGCTGGAAATATTTCACTTTACCTATTTTTAATCTAGAATATATTGAATCCACTAGAATATACAAGATTTTCCAGTAACTAAAGTAAAAAAATTATATAGTTGATAGTAATTTCGTAAATAAAGTTGGGTATCATTTTTATACAAGGGATATTCAAGTCAAAGCGGGACTTTTAATTGTGCGGGCCAGGGGTAGTTCAGTGGTTAAGGCATTGCACTAAGGTTCGGAAGATCCCAGGATCAAACCCCACAACCACCAAGTTGCCACTGTTGGGCCCTTGAGCAAGGTCCTTAACCCTCAACTGCTCAGATGTGTAATGAGATAAAAATGTAAGTCGCTCTGGATAAGAGCGTCTGCCAAATGGCTAAATGTAACAGAACACACTTATTAGAGTAAAAGCTCCCTTTATTTCTCTCTATATATGAGGTTGTTAATTGTTCTGCAAGAGCAAAACGCCTTTGGTGATCAAAGCTGTCATGTTCCACGCCCTGTCTGCCGTCCTTTTCCCACGCTGTCACTCCCCCACGCGCTCATGTTTTGTCTAGCCATCACGTGCGCTCTCACGCCCCCGTTTCCGCCCCGTCTGCTCACCTGTTCCTCGTTCCCTACGCTGATTTCTCCAGTGATTTAAGCACGCACACTGCGCTGCTCAAATCGCTGGATTATCTTGTGTTTTCATGCCCCGATCTTCTCGCGTTTATTTTCCCTTGATCTCACGTTGCCAAGTTCGCTTTGTTTCTCGTTTTTCGCTTTCGGTTTCTCGTCTCGGATTTGTTTGCCTCGTCTATTGATCTCCCAGTTTTGACTTAACGCTTCCTCTTTTGACCACGGCTCTTGCTTTGCGATTTGGCTTAGACGCTACGCTGACTGATCGCCCGGTATGGACACCCGCATTCCGACCACGCTCTCGCCTGACATTGTGGCACGTCATCTACACTTGGATTCACCTCGTTTCGCCCCCCGACGTGACAGAATAATCCAGCCACGATATGAATCCAGCAGATGTCGACTGCATGAAAGCAGCACTGGCACATCAGGGTGCTCTTCCTGGAGCTCACCACCAGGGGCTGCTCAACACCAAGCAAACCCTTGCTGACGTCACGACCCAGCCCCAAAGACTCCAGCTCTCTCCAATGCGACATGGGGAAGCCACCATGCAACGCGAACCACGCCTCCCTGCTCCCCCCGACCTATGAAGGTGACCCTGGCACATGTCGCTCATTTCTCTCTCAGTGTACGCTGATATTCGAGCTCCAACCCTCCACATTCTCCACCGAACGCTCCAAGGTAGCATATGTTATAACGCTGCTCTCAGGACGGGCTCAAGAATGGAGCACTGCTCTCTGGGACTCTCGCGACCCCTGCTGCTCCAACTACGAGGACTTCGCTGAGGAGATGAAGAGGGTGTTTGATCGCTCATGTCACGGAAGGGATGCTGGTCACAAACTGTTAAAGCTTCAACAAGGCTCGCGCTCAGCCTATGATTACGCCATAGAATTCCAGACCCTAGCTCTCACCAGCGGGTGGAATAACCGTGCTTTGAGTGATGTTTTCTTTGAAGGACTGACAGAAGCACTTCAGGATGAGCTAATCTCTCGTGAACTACCGTCATCACTCCAAGAGCTCATGGATCTGGCCGGCCGAGTGGATTCACGTCTCCGCCTTCGGAAAGTGTCCAGGATTGCATCACCTAGAGCCTTCCCGCGACCCCACCCTCAGGAGGAACCCATACAACTGGGCAGAATCCGCGTTTCACCAGAGGAGCGACGACGTCGTCGAGTGGAGGGAGCCTGCTTCTACTGTGGGAAATTGAACCATTTACTTAAGAACTGTACAGTAAGGAGGAGGAGTCCTCAAGTTCAGCTGGGAGCACTGGAGGGCACTTCTCCAAAGAAACCTCCAGACCAACGCCGACTGCTTCCCATCTTCCTCATCCACGACCAACGAACCCACCTGGTGCAGGCACTGATCGACTCCGGTTCAGACCGTAACCTAATCAATGCCGCCTCAGCCAAGGCCCTGGGAATCCCTGCTCTGCCTTTAGAGACTCATCTCAAGGTTCAGGCCCTCGATGGGAGCCCACTCCCTTCTATCACCCACAGAACCCCTCTTCTCGGCCTAAGGGTCTCAGGTAACCATTCTGAGCAGACCTCGCTATCTATCATGGAGGGATCTCATGCCACGGTCGTCTTGGGCCTCCCCTGGTTGATCCGACATAACCCACAGATTGACTGGCCCGGAAACTCGATCTCAGCCTGGAGCCCATCATGTTCCACGACCTGCCTACGTGCTGCCCTGACGTCATGCCCCAACCCCGCCCAGGCAGATGAATCACTGGAGCTCACCCACATGCCACCTGAGTATCATGACCTCAAGGATGTGTTCAGCAAATCGCGCACCATTTCCCTTCCCCCCCATCGGCCATACAACTGCGCTATTGATCTGCTCCCAGGCACCTCTCCCCCCAAGGGCCGTCTATACTCATTGTCACCCAAGGAACGCCAAGCCATGGACCTTTACATCACTGAATCCCTCGCGGCGGGGATCATTCGTCCTTCTTCCTCTCCAGCGGGGGCCGAGTTCTTTTTCGTGGGCAAAAAAGATGGTTCCCTTCGTCCCTGCATAGATTACAGGGGCTTGAATGAGATCACTGTGAAGAACCGGTACCCCCTACAACTAATGGCCACCGCCTTTGAGCTTCTCCAAGGAGCCAAGATCTTCACCAAGCTCGACTTACGCAATGCTTACCACCTTGTCCGCATCCGAGAAGGTGACGAGTGGAAAACGGCCTTCAATACCCCTACAGGGCACTACGAATACCTTGTGGTTCCTTTTGGCCTCACTAATGCCCCCGCAGTCTTCCAGGCCTTCATTAACGATATACTCAGAGACTTTCTCAATTTATCTGTGTTTGTCTACCTGGATGACATCCTGATCTTTTCCCGGGACCTGGAGGAGCATCAACATCATGTCCAACAGGTCTTACAGAGGCTCCTAGAGAACAAATTATTTGCAAAACCAGAAAAGTGCGAATTCCATACCACATCCACCACATTCCTTGGATTTGGCATCGGACCTTCAGGAATCCAGATGGAACCCGCCAAGCTTCAAGCCGTCACGAACTGGCCCACGCTGACCTCACGACAGGAACTCCAGAGATTCCTGGGATTCTCAAATTTCTATCGCCGTTTCATCCGCGGCTACAGTTCTATCGCTGCCCCCCTAACCACCCTAACCTCTCCCAAGGTCCGTTTTTGTTGGAACCAGGAATCTGAAGGAGCCTTCACCGAACTTAAGAAGCTATTCACATCCGCTCCTATCCTCACCATCCCGGACCCGTCACGGCAGTTCATTGTGGAGGTCGACGCCTCCAGCACGGGAGTAGGAGGCATTCTCTCTCAAAGATCCGCCCATGTCAACAAGCTGCACCCCTGCTCCTTCTTCTCCCACTGCTTAACCCCCACTGAAAGAAATTATGGCATCAGAGATCGCGAGCTCCTGGCCATAAAACTAGCCCTGGAGGAGTGGAGACACTGGCTAGAAGGAACGGAGGTCCCATTCCTGGTCTGGACTGACCACAAAAACCTTGAGTACCTTCGAGGCGCCAAGCGGCTGAACTCCCGCCAGGCCCGTTGGTCGCTATTTTTCACCAGGTTCAATTTCATCCTCTCCTACCGTCCAGGATCCAAGAATACCAAACCAGATGCTCTCTCCAGACAGTTCACCCCCACCCAAGACTCCACCATCAGCAACACCATCCTCCCTTCGCCTTGCCTACTTGCAGCGGCTGAGCTAGACATAGAGACTAGGGTGAAGCAGGCTTTGTCCCATGAACCAGGCCCCAGTAATGGACCCCCTAATCGGCTATTCGTCCCAGTCACTCTACGCTCCCAGGTTCTGGAATGGGCACATTGCTCCAAACTCTCTTGCCATCCTGGCTCTGCCCGAACCCTGTCCCAAGTCCAGCAGCGTTTTTGGTGGCCAACCATAAAGGAGGATGTCCCCAGCTTTGTGGCAGCTTGTGATGTTTGTCAGCGATATAAACACCTCAACACAGCCCCAGCAGGCCTCCTCAGACCTTTACCAACCCCGCACCGCCCATGGTCCGATATCGCGCTTGATTTTGTGACAGGATTACCCCCCTCTGATGGCCACACCTGTATCATGACCGTAGTGGATCGGTTCTCCAAGGCAGCCCACTTCATTCCCATCCCAAAACTCCCGTCCGCCAAGGAGACTGCAGAACTCATGATCCTCCACGTTTTTAAGCTCCACGGCCTGCCCAAAGATATCGTCTCTGATTGTGGCCCACAGTTCACCTCTCAATTCTGGAAGGCATTCTGTAAGCTCATCGGAGCTACCCCTAGTCTATCTTCAGGATTTCACCCTCAAACCAACGGACAAACTGAAAGGAAGAACCAGGCTCTCGAGGTCGCCCTTAGGTGCATGACCTCCCATGATCCGACGATGTAAGAAGACCTGGCTACAAGCTAGAAGAACGTTACTACGATCCAGCAGGGCCTACAAGAAACAAGCGGATCGGAGACGTTCTCAAGCCCCAAAGTACAGGGTGGGTCAGAGAGTCATGCTCGCCACCAAAGATATCCCATTAAAGACCATTTCCCGTAAACTCTCCCCCCGATATGTAGGCCCATTCACAATTACCAAGGTCATCAATCCATGCTCTGTCAAACTGTTACTCCCCTCAACCATGCGAAGAATAAACCCCACGTTCCATGTATCCCAGCTACACCGTCTTGCCTCAAGCCCATTAAGTCCCCCCACCCACCCTCTGCCTCCTCCCTGTATCATTGACGGTGCGGAAGCCTACACCGTCCGCCGACTTCTGAAAGCTCGCCGCCAAGGTAGAGGCATCCAGTACCTGGTAGACTGGGAGGGCTATGGACCTGAGGAGAGAAGCTGGATCCCTGCCAAGTTTGTTCTTGACCCTAAGTTAATATAGAACTTTAATAAGCGCTTCGCAGAGGCTCCACGCCCTAACGCCCAGAGGCGTTCATAAGGGGGGGAGTACTGTCATGTTCCACGCCCTGTCTGCCGTCCTTTTCCCACGCTGTCACTCCCCCACGCGCTCATGTTTTGTCTAGCCATCACGTGCGCTCTCACGCCCCCGTTTCCGCCCCGTCTGCTCACCTGTTCCTCGTTCCCTACGCTGATTTCTCCAGTGATTTAAGCACGCACACTGCGCTGCTCAAATCGCTGGATTATCTTGTGTTTTCATGCCCCGATCTTCTCGCGTTTATTTTCCCTTGATCTCACGTTGCCAAGTTCGCTTTGTTTCTCGTTTTTCGCTTTCGGTTTCTCGTCTCGGATTTGTTTGCCTCGTCTATTGATCTCCCGGTTTTGACTTAACGCTTCCTCTTTTGACCACGGCTCTTGCTTTACGATTTGGCTTAGACGCTACGCTGACTGATCGCCCGGTATGGACACCCGCATTCCGACCACGCTCTCGCCTGACATTGTGGCACGTCATCTGCACTTGGATTCACCTCGTTTCGCCCCCCGACGTGACACAAAGCAGTCTGTTTTTTGTAAAAGCATTCCACTGAAATGTTCACCGGAATTTTACCAGCAATGGGCTCTGTAAAATCAAATCAGTTTTACGTCTTCATTCAGAGAATTTTCATCACAAGTTCCGCTTTGACTTGAACACCACTTATAGATCAGTGTGATGATGCATATAGTAACAGTCACACTTGTACTTACTTGTATACTATAATTCCTTTTTTAGGTGCCAGCTTATGGGATGGCGGTGTAAGCTCTGCACATGTGTTGCATCATCAAAAGGAATTTCGATCATTATCGAGTGAAGCATGGTACTGTTGTGTTGATTAATGATATTCAGTGTCCTGTCTTCATTTAGACTGTCATTGCTTCTTTAAGACCTGAGAATGTCTGCACATACATTTGTATGGATCCCACAGTTTGCAGGAAACTGAAGTGTGAAGTTGTTCAGTCTTTCAGATGTAAAATGTGACTGTGATTCGATTCTAATACAAAAGTCTAGTTTCCACATATTAACTCTATAATGTTTGTGGCAGAAGTATTGTTTGTGAGACTGTTTAATAATGAGATCAGTTCAGCTCATTGTTTATGATCTTGTTACATGTCATTTGCAAAGTAAACCAGATTGAGTTTAGACGTCATGTCTTGTCAAATTTGGCAAATAAATGTTTAATTAAAATGGTAATGTGTGTATTGTGTCTTTGTTTATAATTAGATATGTCATTAGATACATTGACCTAAATAAAAAAAATAAATAACTTGATTAAAAGCTAAATATACAGTATTTAAAAAAAATAGTGTAAGATATTAATTCTGTGATAGACCAGTATGAATTAAATTAATTTAAAATAAGTAAATGTAGCACATTTGTTTGTTAAATAATAGTCTAATTTTCAGTTTCTTCTACCTTCCATTTCAATCATATCTACTCAATTATTTTTGTCACGATTCCCTCTCTGAGGTCTGCGTCTGGTGCGTGTTCGTGGCATGAATGCGGAGGACACGAGCTGACGGTTCATTAAGTTCTTTTATTAACATAAATAAAAGTCTACACCAAACACAAACTAATCATAAAGACAATTAATGCTAGACGCCTGACTGAACTTCAGCCAGGCTATTTATAATGAAACATAAACATAATTAACTCATTAACTTCCCTCGGTTCAGGTGAGCTTCTACGTCACCTGACCGAGGGGCAAACTGGGAAATGAAGTCTTTAACTCAAACTCAAAACAAACTACAAACTCAAACCAAAAACGGGCGTTAGGCGCCCTCTAGGGGTTGACCGTCACAGTATCCCCCCTCAAAAAAATGCTCCTCCGGAGCATCACCGGAGGCCCCGGACACCCAACCCAATGTTCTACCTTTCGCCTCCTATCCAGGAGGCTGGGTGACGGGGCTGGAGGCATGCTCTGCGGTTGCAGGGCTGGAAGCGTGCTCGCCGAAGGCGTTGGAGCGGTCACTGCTCTCGACGAAGGCGTGGGAGCGGTCACTGCGCTCGTAGACGGCGTGGGAGCGGTCACTGCGCTCGTAGACGGCGTGGGAGCGGTCACTGCGCTCGTAGACGGCGTGGGAGCGGTCACTGCGCTCGTAGACGGCGTGGGAGCGGTCACTGCGCTCGTAGACGGCGTGGGAGCGGTCACTGCGCTCGTAGACGGCGTGGGAGCGGTCACTGCGCTCGTAGACGGCGTGGGAGCGGTCACTGCGCTCGACGCAGGCGTTGGAGCGTGCAGTGCGCTCAATGACGGCTCCACGACGTTCTCAAAGCCGGGGGGCGGCGGCAGAACAGGTGTGTCGGTCAGCGGCTGCTCACCCGCCGGCTCGCTGTCCTCGAAGCCGGGAGGCGGCGGCAGAACGGGAGCGTCGGTCAGCTGCTGCTGACACGCTGGTTCGCTGTCCTCGAAACCGGGAGGCGGCGGCAGAACGGGAGCGTCGGTCAGCTGCTGCTGACACGCTGGTTCGCTGTCCTCGAAACCGGGAGGCGGCGGCAGAACGGGAGCGTCGGTCAGCTGCTGCTGACACGCTGGTTCGCTGTCCTCGAAACCGGGAGGCGGCGGCAGAACGGGAGCGTCGGTCAGCTGCTGCTGACACGCTGGTTCGCTGTCCTCGAAACCGGGAGGCGGCGGCAGAACGGGAGCGTCGGTCAGCTGCTGCTGACACGCTGGTTCGCTGTCCTCGAAACCGGGAGGCGGCGGCAGAACGGGAGCGTCGGTCAGCTGCTGCTGACACGCGGGTTCGCTGTCCTCGAAACCGGGAGGCGGCGGCAGCACGGGAGCGTCGGTCAGCTGCTGCTGACACGCTGGTTCGCTGTCCTCGAAACCGGGAGGCGGCGGCAGCACGGGAGCGTCGGTCAGCTGCTGCTGACATGCTGGCTCGCTGTCCTCGAAGCTGGAAGGCGGCGGCAGAACGGGTGCGTCGGACAGCAGCTGCTGACACGCTAGCTCGCTGCTGAGTGTCTGCGAGAGAGGAGAAAGCTCCGAGCCCGCCTCGCGGTCATCCCGGAAGTGGAGGATCATCTGCTGGAGCTCCTTAACATGCTCCAGCATTTCACTCACCCGCTCCGGCTCCGGAATCCACCACCTGAGCTCCTCCTCTCTCTGCTGCTGCTCTGCCTGGGGTTTTCTTTCCCCCTCGGCACCGCCGTACTTGGGCTTCCTCGCCCTTCTCTTCCGGCCGGTGCGGGGAACCACGTGACCCCATGCCGCGTCGCCCCTGAATGGCGTCCGCCGAATGGCGAGCCTGCAGCCCTCCCAGCTCTGTGGTGTCTGCCTCTCTCTCTCCTCGCTGCTCTCTCGCAGGTGCTCTTGCTCCTCCAGCAAGCTGTACTGACAGCTGCGGTACATCTCCTCCTCGTCCTCTACCAGCCCGATGTAGTCCCAGGCGTAGCACTCCTCGTCGCTGTCCCGCCAGTTCGCCAGCTCGGGCGAGATGGCTATCGCGCCCCCCCCAAAAAACTTCAGGAGGGCATCCTCCGCCATGCCACTTGTTAGGTCTAGCATTCTGTCACGATTCCCTCTCTGAGGTCTGCGTCTGGTGCGTGTTCGTGGCATGAATGCGGAGGACACGAGCTGACGGTTCATTAAGTTCTTTTATTAACATAAATAAAAGTCTACACCAAACACAAACTAATCATAAAGACAATTAATGCTAGACGCCTGACTGAACTTCAGCCAGGCTATTTATAATGAAACATAAACATAATTAACTCATTAACTTCCCTCGGTTCAGGTGAGCTTCTACGTCACCTGACCGAGGGGCAAACTGGGAAATGAAGTCTTTAACTCAAACTCAAAACAAACTACAAACTCAAACCAAAAACGGGCGTTAGGCGCCCTCTAGGGGTTGACCGTCACAATTTTACTCATTTTCACCGTTGCATTAACTTGTGATTTTCATTACATTTACTCAATTTTGTACATTATTGTACTAAAAAAAGTTATTCAGGTCTACTTAATTTTTTTACTGACTTGTACTCAATTCATGAAGTATATTTTACATGATTTTTTTAATTTTTTGATTGATATTGATATTTTTAAGTGTAAAAATGTTTCACCAAAAAAATTGAGTACAGCACAGTTTTATTTTTTAGAGTGTGACCACAGATATTAGGGCGATTGGTCTGTAGTCATTAAGTCCTGTGATTTTAGTTTTTTTTGGAATGGGGATGATTCTGGAACGTTCAAAGCATGAAGGGACTTTACAGTCGTGGCCAAAAGTTTTGAGAATTACTGTCACAAGTCACGGTCTGTCGGCCGTCTTTTTCCCACGCTGTCACTCCCCCACGCGCTCATGTTTTTGTCTAACCGTCACGTGCGCTCTCACGCCCCCGTTTCCGCCCCGTCTGCTCACCTGTTTCTCATTCCCTGACTGATTACTCCAGCGATTTAAGTATGCGCGGCGCGCTGCTCAGATCGCTGGATTATTGTGTGTGTTATACCTCGATTCTCTCGCGTTTTCTTTTCTCTGGCTTTCATGTTACGACCTCGCTTTGTTTTTTTTCGTTTTCGAATTTCTGCTTACCGATTTGGATTGTTTGCCTGCCCTTTTGATCTCCCGATTTCGACCCACGCTCTTCCCTTTTGACCTACGGCTCCCGTCTCTCGTCCTTTTGGTTTCATTTTGCCTCGCTGATTGTCTTCCTGGTTTTGACCTTACGCTTCCCCTTTTGACTACGGCTCTCGTCTCGTGTTTTTGCTTTGGACGGTTCGCTGACGGACTCACGGCATTCGACCCTTGCTCACGCCCCCGACCACGCCCCCACATCTCTATATAGTCAGTATCCGCACTTGGATTCATATCGTTCTGCCTGCGTTCGTGACAATTACACAAATATTGGAAATTGGAAAAGTTGCTGCTTAAGTTTTTATAATGGCATATAATTTGCATATACTCCAGAATGTTATGAAGAGTGATCAGATGAATTGCATAGTCCTTCTTTGCCATGAAAATTTACTTAATCCCAAAAAACCTTTCCACTGCATTTCATTGCTGTCATTAAAGGACCTGCTAAGATCATTTAGTACAGTGGCTCGCCTAACAAAACCTAAGATGCCCGCAGAGAGTATCCCATCACAGTTTAGAAGTGAAGACTTTATGGACTTCTTTAATGAAAAAATCAATAATATCAGGAAGAAAATAATGGAGGTTCAACCTCTAATAGTATCTCACGATCCAGTTCAGCCTATAGCTTCACATTTAGATTTTCACTGCTTTACAGGTATAGGACAGGAAGAGCTGTATAAACTTATCACCTCGGCTAAATCAACAACGTGCCTGTTAGACCCAATCCCAACCAGATTTTTAAAAGAAGTGATGCTTACGGTTGGAGAGCCACTCCTAAACATTATTAATTCTTCATTACATCTAGGTCACGTCCCTAAACCTTTCAAGTTAGCAGTTATTAAGCCGCTTCTTAAAAAATCTAATTTGGACGCGAATGAAATAAAAAATTACAGACCGATCTCAAACCTCCCGTTCATATCAGAAATACTAGAAAAAGTAGTATCAGCTCAAATTTGCACATTCTTGCAGGATAACAACATCCTTGAAGAATTTCAGTCAGGTTTCAGGCCCCATCATAGCACAGAAACTGCACTAGTTAAGATTACAAATGACTTGTTTTTAGCTTCAGACCAAGGCTGCATCTCATTGTTAGTCCTGCTCGATCTTAGTGCTGCATTCGACACTATAGATCATAATATTCTCATAGATCGCTTACAAAATTATATAGGTATTCAGGGACAGGCACTAAAATGGTTTAGATCTTACCTGTCTGATCGCTACCATTTTGTAGATCTAAATGGAGAACCGTCTGGTATAATGCCAGTGAAATATGGGGTCCCACAAGGGTCAGTTTTAGGACCTCTGTTGTTCTCAATATACATGATTCCCTTGGGTAACATCATTAGAAGACATGGGATTAGTTTCCATTGTTATGCTGATGATACCCAATTATAGATCTCAACTAAACCAGACGAAATACCTAAGTTGTCTAGATTAACTGAGTGTGTCCAGGACATAAAAGATTGGATGACCAATAACTTTCTTTTATTAAATTCAGATAAGACAGAGATATTACTTATTGGCCCAAAAACCAGCACACAACAGCTTTCACAATTCAGCTTGCGCTTAGAAGGATGTACTGTTATTACCAGCTCAGCAGTAAAAGATCTGGGAGTAATATTAGACAGTAACTTGTCTTTTGAAAATCACATTTCAAATATCACAAAAACAGCCTTTTTCCATCTTCGAAATATTGCTAAACTTAGGAACATCTTATCCGTATCTGATACAGAAAAACTAGTTCATGCATTCATGACCTCCAGACTGGACTATTGTAATGCATTACTAGGTGGTTGTCCTGCATCCTCAATAAACAAGCTTCAGTTAATCCAAAATGCAGCTGCCAGGGTTCTCACTAGATCCAGAAAATATGATCATATAACCCCAATATTATCATCCCTGCACTGGCTACCTGTTCAGTTTAGAATAAATTACAAAATAGTATTACTTACATACAAGGCCTTAAATGGTTTAGCTCCCACATACCTAACCAGTCTTCTGATACGCTACAATCCACCACGCGCCTTAAGATCACAAAACTCCGGACTTGTGGTAGTTCCCAGAATTTCAAAATCTACAAAAGGGGGTAGGGCTTTTTCATATTTAGCTCCAAAGCTTTGGAATAGCCTTCCAGACAGTGTTCGGGGAGCAGACACGGTTTCTCAGTTCAAAAGTAGACTCAAGACGCATCTTTTTAATCTGGCATACACATAACTCATCCCAGTACTCATACTCCAGTACACCTATACCGAATGGCAACTACGCTAATTCTCCCCATCTGTTCTGTATTTCTCTACCCATCCCGAGGCATCGGGAGATTTTGCCAGCTTCAGTAGACAAAGGCTGACCCTGCGAGTTTCCTGAGGCATCCAGAGAAGGACCAGCTCCAACTGGATTCAGCTTTATGATGGTTGGAGCTACACATGCTGCTCCTGTGCTTCCAGTGATCCAGACCTCATCTGCCCTCTGCACCTACTGACTCGTCCCTATGCTGAACTGGTCTTCATGACAAATTTAAATAATTTCTGTCATATTGAATTTTCACCTGCACAACACACAAGATGTTATATCATTTCTATCTGTTATCGCCCAAATGAGGATGGGTTCCCTGTTGAGTCTGGTTCCTCTCAAGGTTTCTTCCTAATGCCATCTCAGGGAGTTTTTCCTTGCCACCGTCGCCGTCACCCTTGGCTTGCTCATCAGAGAAATTTCATTCATTCGTCTCATTATTATCTGCACATTTTTCTCACACATCCACACTTCCAATGATTTTCTTTTCTATAATTATTATTATTATTATTTGTTTTTATTTATTTATTTTCTATTATAATTTTATTTATTTATTTATTATTTTATATATAATTATTCTATATATATATATATATATATATATATATATATATTTTTTTTTTTTTTTTTTTGTTAAATTTCTTAAATTTTTGTGAAGCTGCTTTGAGACAATGACCATTGTTAAAAGCGCTATATAAATAAAATTGAATTGAATTGAATTGAATTGAATTGAATTTCAGAAATCGTCTTGTTAACTGAGGTGAGATTGTTGATGAGCACAAGGCTGGAGATCATTATGTCAGGCTGATTGGGTTAGAATGGCAGACTTGACATGTTAAAAGGAGGTTGATGCTTGAAATCATTGTTCTTCCATTGTTAACCACGGTGACCTGCAAAGAAACGTGTGCAGCCATCATTGCGTTGCATAAAAATGGCTTCACAGGCAAGGATATTGTGGCTTCTAAGATTGCACCTAAATCAACAATTTATAGGATCATCAAGAACTTCAAGGAAAGAGGTTCAATTCTTGTTAAGAAGGCTTCAGGGCGTCCAAGAAAGTCCAGCAACGGCAGGATCGTCTCCTAAAGAGGATTCAGCTGCGGGATCGGAGTGCCACCACTGCAGAGCTTGCTCAGGAATGGCAGGCGTGAGCGCATCTGCACGCACAGTGAGGCGAAGACTTTTGGAAGATGGCCTGGTGTCAAGAAGGGCAGCAAAATAAACATCAGAGACAGATTGATCTTCTGCAGAAGGTATGGTGAATGGACTGCTGAGGACTGGGGCAAAGTCATATTCTCCAATGAAGCCGCTTTCTGATTGTTTGGGGTCTCGAAAAAGGCTTGTCCGAAGAAGAAAAGGTGAGCGCTACCATCAGTCCTGTGTCATGCCAACAGTAAAGCATCCTGAGACCATTCATGTGTGGGGTTGCTTCTCATCCAACGGAGTGGGCTCACTCACAATTTTGCCCAAAAACACAGCCATAAATAAAGAATGGTACCAAAACACCCTCCAATATCAACTTCTTCTAACAATCCAACAACAGTTTGGTGAAGAACAATGCATTTTCCAGCACGATGGAGCACCGTGCCATAAAGCAAAAGTGATAACTAAGTGACTCTGGGACCAAAACGTTGAAATTTCGGGTCCATAGCCTGGAAACTCCCCAGACCTTAATCCCATTGAGAACTTGTGGTCAATCCTCAAGAGGCGGGTGGACAAACAAAAACCCACTAATTCTGACAAACTCCAAGAAGTGATTATGAAAGAATGGGTTGCTATCAGTCAGGATTTGGCCCAGAAGTTGATTGAGAGCCCAGTCGAATTGCAGAGGTCCTGAAAAAGAACGGTCAACACTGCAAATACTGACTCTTTACATAAATGTCATGTAATTGTCGATAAAAGCCTTTGAAACGTATGAAGTGCTTGTAATTATATTTCAGTACATCACAGAAACAACTGAAACAAAGATCTAAAAGCAGTTTAGCAGCAAACTTTGTGAAAACTATTATCTGTGTCATTCTCAAAACTTTTGGCTATGACTTTTTGTACGTTGTTCCAGTGATCTGTTGAAGATCTGTGTGAAGTTGGGAGCCAGCTCATCAGCACAGGATTTCAGACAGGCTGGAGCTTTCCTTATCTTTTGTTTCAGAAAGATCTGGCGAACATCCTTTTCACAGACCTGGAGTGCAGGGGGGGATGAGAGGGTGGTTGTCAGAGGTGATAATGGTGGTTTAGAAATAGGGTCCGGACAGGAGTGTGGTGTGAAGTTGGGAGTTTCAAATCTACAAAAGAACTCATTCAGGTCATCAACCAGTTGTTGATTCCCTACAGAGTTGGGGGATGGCGTCTTGTAGTTAGTGATGGTTTTCAGGCCTTTCCACACTGAAGCAGGGTCATTTGCAGAAAACTGATTTTCCAGTTTTCAGCAAACGACCCTGCTTCAGTGTGGAAACCTCTTTCCTGTCCGTCTTTCTACACCACCAGTAAGGCGTTAGAATAGTCCAACCTAGAGGTCATAAAAGCATGAACTAGTTTTTTCTGCATCGTTTAGTGACAATATATTCCTCACCTTGGCAATATTTCTGAGGTGAAAAAATGCTATCCTGGTGATATTTTCTACATGAGATTCAAATGAAAGACTAGAATCTATCATCACACAGAGGTCTCTTACTTTTGCACTATATACAGTAGAACAGAAAGGCCATCTAAAGTTACAGTGTGATCTAAAATCTTGCTTCTAGCTGCATGCGGTCCTATGAGTAGAACTTCTGTCTTATCAGGATTAAGCAGAAGGAAGTTAATTAACATATAATATATCTTTACGCATTGCTCAACTTTAGCAAGCTGGTTTTTCTCATCTGGTTTTGCTGAGACATACAGTGGGGGAAATAAGTATTTGATCCCCTACAGATTTTCTAAGTTTGCCCATTTACAAAGAAATGTAAGGGTCTATAACTTTTATCATAGGTTTGTGGTAATGGATTGAGACAGAATATCAACCAAAAATCCAGAAAAAGCACATGATACAAATGTTATGAATTAAGTAGCATTTCAATGAGGGAAATAAGTATTTGATCCGCAAACAAAACATGACTTGGTAGAGAAACCCTTGCTGGAAAGCACAGTGGGAAGATGTTTCTTGTAGTTGTTTACCAGATTTGCACACATCTTGGGATGCATTTTGATCCACTATTCTTTACAGATTTTCTCTAAATGTTTAAGGTTTCTTGCCTGTTGCTTGGCAACTCGAAGTTTCAGCTCTCTCCATGAATTTTCTATTGGATTAAGGTCTGAAGACTGACTAGACCACTCCTTGACTTTAATGTGCTTATTCATGAGCCACTCCTTAGTTGCCTTGGCCGTATGTTTGACTGTTATCAGTCAAATAGGATTTGAGCCAGGAGAGGGATGTACCCTTAATTCCTACTACATTTTCTAATCTGTGAAGAAGAATAGCATGATCAATGGTGTCAAAAGCTGCATTGAGGTCGAGTAATACAAGCATAGTTACACAACACTGATCAGAGGCCAATAGGAGGTCATTTACTACTTTAACGAGTGCTGTTTCTGTGCTGTGATGAGGCCTAAATCCTGACGGATACCGTTCATGTATGCTATTTCTATGTAGATATGAATATAGCTGTGCCGCTACTATCTTTTCCAGAATCTTTTCCAGAATAAAGGGGAGGTTTGATATCAGCCTGTAATTGGACAGCTGACAGGGGTTGAGATCAGACTTTTTATCTGCAAATTCACAAAGAAGTTCAGAGTACGGCCCTGGGGGTCTGTAAATGATAATTAGCGGGATCGACTGAGCTGACTTTATATTTGTATCTACACTTGTAATATGACTATAGAGAACGCATTAAATTTGTGTCCGTGTTTCAGATTATCATGGTAAATAATGGCGACACCTCCTCCTCTACCAATTAGCCGAGACTGGTGTATGTAGCTGTATCCAGGAGGACTGGCCTTATTTAAAGCTATATACTCGTCCTGTTTAATCCAGGTTCTGGGCTCTGGATTGTCACCGATTAACTAGGTCTCTTATGAGACTATGAGCTAAACTAACAGGCCAGCTTTGCCCTCAAAGGTCTTCCAGTTATCTATAAAACCTATGTTATTTTCGGATGCACCCCCTGGACATCCAGTGGTTCAGCGACCATAACACCTCCTGTAAGCTATGTCGCCACGTCTCATTGGGATGGGGCCAGAGCATATTACTTCATCAGACATCGCCTTCGCTAGTTTAAACACCTCTGTAAAGTTACCCTTACTAACCTCTGAGTGACGAAGGAGTATAGCATTAGCTCCAGCATGTACGACTATCTTAGAAAACCTATGCTGTCCTAGAGCCCTAAGATTACCTGCTATGTCCGGTGCTCTTGCTCCCGGGATACACCAAACCACTGCCGCTGGCGCCCCAAAAGACCTAGCTAATTTCACATGCCTCAGTATAGAGTCTCCTATAATCAGAGTTCTTTCAGGTTTCTCAGAGGGTGCATCACTGAGGAGAGCAAACCTGTTGGACGCGCGAAGCGCAGAAGAGGTGTGCTCTGGTGGGCTAACCTTAGCATTAGTTTTGGATGAACGAGTATGCCACCAAGTCATCACCTACTCGCACCGCTGTGAGAGCGCTAATTCCGAAGGGCTGGTTATCTCCGGCACCCAGACTTTCCGCTACGGTAATAACACTGCTCTCGCGCTCTCTAGCACTCTCTAAGTCTGGATGCGGTCCTCTAATGCTGATATCTTCTCTGTCAGAGTGCTAACTAACATACACAAATTTATCACTAACGACGGAGGAAGAATTTCTAAACTTCCTGCACTCCACACACTGAACAAGCTGAATATTATCCATTATAGCGTACCTGAGTCAGAGTTTAGGTGTTTGGAGCTGAATTCTGAATGAGTTTGTTGTTCTTAGACGAAGAAACTTGTGCGTTCTCCAAAAAGCGCAAAAAAAAAACGGAAAAAAGGCGAAGCCCAATAGTATGGAAACGTAAAAACTAGTTGCTATTAATATTATTATTGTATAAACAGAAAAGTTATATAATTTAAAAGCTGATACAAACGCAAATCATTCGCGGCAACGTTACAAAAAACAGGAAGCTACGTCACGCACCGGAAGTTGGTTCCTTCCCATATCTAACCATTACGATGATAAACTACAAAATAAACACTTAAGGCTTTAAAATCAAGCGTTTTTCTGTCGTCTGTAGCGTTCGGTGGGAGCGGATCAAGTGCAGAGGGTTTTCTACACATAGGATTGAATGAGAGTGTTCACACGGGCTTTGGTGACGTGCGTTTGTCCGGCTGCACGTTTATACGGCGTCAAAAAAACGTTGCATGCAGCTTTTTCTTGGCGGTCAAATCCCAACGAACACAAAGAAAACGCTTG
This sequence comes from Channallabes apus, assembly GCA_030522415.1. NCBI lineage: Eukaryota > Metazoa > Chordata > Actinopteri > Siluriformes > Clariidae > Channallabes > Channallabes apus. Next base: position 4,330,791 of record CM060131.1, read on the forward strand.
TAGTGCGTTTTCTTCGTTTCATTTTACGCTTCAGAGGACCAGATATATCCCATGATCCTACATGCTATACATAGGGAAATGCAGAAAAAAAGCTAAATAAAATGCACCAGCTGCAGCAGACAACTGACAGTGGAAATTGACATCCAACAGTAATTGAAAAACTTGCGCGGAAATTTTCGTATTTCTTCATAAACCACAAAAAACCTTCCTTTAATCCGACGTTGTGCAGTCAGAGGGTGAACCCAATAGCGGTGGCGATTTTTTCTCTCCCTACATCGCCATATTACGAGAATTTTTAAAACAAGAAAATTAATGTCTAATATAGCAAAATGGTCCATATTAAAAGGAGGCACCTCAAGTAAAACGACAAGGGCTTTCATATCCAGCTCCCGACACTACCTCCACAGGTTAAACACACAAACTACAATTTGGGCTGCAGGCTGGCATTAGACAGAGCCAAACGAACGCCAGTGTAGAAGTCAATTCTTGTGAACCCATGTGAACAAGGCCTAATGCAACCACTTTTCCTTCCTAGCAATAAGTGCCATCTAGTGACCCGTTTAACAGTGTTCTCAATTGAGTACAAAGCACAATTAATTTAACATTTCTAATTTTAGAAAAAAATGGAGTAACTATTACAAATAACTATTGTATTTAGCTGTCTTAACTGCATAGTTTTGGCAGGTCTTGGACGCTAGCTTGGGGGTGGGGGTAAGAGGCCCTGGAAAAATTGGAAAGGGCTGTCACAGACTTTTTTGTGAAGAGATGCTGTGTGGGGAGAGGCAGATGAAAAGATGAAAAACTTCTGTCTCTCTAGCACACCCATTCTACACAGACAAGAGTCCCATACCCCTGCTTTCTCCTAGGACTCCAATATGTTCCTAGAGGAAATATACTGTACCATCCCAATCAATCAGCGTCACTGGTGAAGGGCCTCCGTCTGTTACAACACGTTCACCCAACTTGATTACCTCCTCGGGTATCCCGGCTACTTCCTCCTTTTGTACTCGACCACCCATCCACTTGGGATTTCCAACGTTTGGCGATTACTCTGACACAGCTGACGTGCTTAACTTTCTGGAGCAATATGAAAACTACAGTGAAACCTTGGATTGCGAGTTACGTGGTTTGCGAGTGTCCCGCAAGACGAGCAAAGATTTTGAATAAATTTTGACTTAGTTTACGAGTAACGAATGTCATGTATCACGAATGCAACTGAGCCAACAGTTTTTCTCTCTCTTGTGCTTCGGAATTGTGGGTGATGATCTCCCCTGCTGGGCCATAGTGCTTTTACTGGTATAATCAACATCTGTGCATGCGTGTACTGTTTCCTATAACACACGTGTGACCACGTGTGTGGCGTAAAACACATTTTATTTTGTGTCTGTATGCGTGTGTCCAGCGCGCATGTAAAGCAAAAGCAAGTCCCATTAGAGAGGTTAAAAATCCATTTTTTTCTCTCTGCTCAAGGCTCAGCCTGCTCTTTCTGTCTGACCATGCCACACGCACACACACACACCCACACACACACACACAGACCCCTCCTACTTTCGCCTTCACAGACACACACAGACTCTTTCTCTCTGCTCTACACAGAAACACTGCTCTGTCACAATTCTGCAGGTTAATTTATTTTATTTTTACTTTACAGCAGTGATTCCATTAGTGTGTCGCTCAATTGAATGTCATTAGAGATATTTCTTGTTTATTTTTCTGATACAACAGTGTTTCCGTTGTGTGCGCGCATGTGTGAAAAGAGTGGAGGAAGGGTAACTGTGTAAGACGGGAAGGGGGAGAGGAGAGCTTACTTTAGATTTACACACATACATACACAGCGCCTGCGTGCACAAACGGAAACACTTATTTGTCGGGATTTATTTAAACTTTTTTTAAAGGTAAAGTGCAGGTTAATTTGTTTTATTTTTACTTAATATTTTGTGTTAATTATTTTTATGTATTTATTTTTTTGGTGTGTGAAATGAATAATTTAAGTTTCCATAATTTCTTATGGGAAAATTAGATTTGGTTTATGAATGTTTTGGAATACGAGCCCACTTCCGGGAACAAATTATGCTCGTAATACAAGATTCCACCGTACCTGGAGATCAGTCCATTCCCCAGCGGGAAGCTCGACAGAACGCTCAACACAGTACTGTGAGGACCTGCGCTAAGCTGGTGGAAGGTGCAGAAGTCAGGCAAAAGATTTAGAGTCTTTCAATACGGCCTTTATGTCAGTGTTTCTTCCAGATTACTACCTCAATGAAGTGGAGGATAAACTAATGGCACTGGTACAACAGCCTGGACAACACCTGAGAGACTTCGTCTACGACTGTAGGGCCCTCTGCCTGAAATGGAGGCCTGACATCTCAGAGGAGGAACTAATGATCTGAATCCTTAACATTAACCTCAGAGTGCCTGGCTGTCCGAGGTACAGTGAGCGCCTTCGAACAACTGGTCAAGGTGCGTTCGAGAGTAGAGAAAGACTGTATGGGAGTAAAAGACTATTGGCAGATGGTGGGATCTCAGCATGGCAAAGAGAAGAGCAAGAAAGGAGATACAGCCCGGAGTTCTACGAATTACCTAGATACGGGGAGCACTTACTCTCTCATGCAGGAGAGCCTTGTACACCACTCAAGGGACCATGGGGAAGGCTCATTAACCAATCACCCACTCCTGTTCAAGCAACCTACCCCTCCAGGGTCCGAGTTCAATTCCCGGTCCGGCTGCATAAAGCGGTATAGAAGATGAGTGAGTGAGTGTTGTCTTTTTTTACTCTTTGGTTTTAATACAACGCCAACAGAAAGGATAAAGATCTCTCGAAGTGTAAACTCTGTTAAAGGGGACATACAGTCTCAATTTTGCATAGGTTAATATGATTCTTTAGGATCCTAATGAAAAGTTTGTAATATACTTTAATTAAAAATTCTCAATTGTTGTGTAAAAAAAACATTACTTTTACCTGGTAAAAAGTAGCTTTGTTCTCAGCAACCTGTTTCAGTACATGCTCCTTTAAATGTTAATGACCTCTACTGAACCCGCCCCCCAGTTCTGTGGGGCGTGTCTTCACAATACAAGTGGGGTATAGCTTTGACAACAGTTAAAAATATAAAAAAAAACAGTTAAAAATTATTTTACATGATATTAGAATTATTTTATATATAAAGGAGTTATTTCTACTCTCTTGATCTCTTCCTCATAGATCTGATATTAACGTGTTAAATCTTCGCTGCTGCTATCTTCCTGTCTCCTCTTGCATCTGTTCATTCACGCTCACCTTCCCATACTCTGTCTCTCTCTCTCTCTCCCTCTCTCTCCCCCTCTGTCTCCTTCCACCTATCTTCAATTCAATTCAATTCAATTCAATTCAATTCATTTTTAATTAATGGCTACCTCATGGAAATGCCGGGTATTCAACCCGTGACCTTATACACGCGAAGCATTGTTTTTTCGGGATCTCACCAGGACATTTACAATGGTTAATTTGTAGTAACATATGTCTACAGCACAGGCGTTTGGTAAAACCGATCTTTTGCTGTTAATAAACAGAGACCTTTCTGACAGACAACGTGTGTGTGTGTGTGTGTGTGTGTGTGTGTGTGTGTGTGTGTGTGTGTGTGTGACTGAGTCATGGAGATGCCGGGTATTCAACCTAAGACATCATACACGCGAAGCATTGTGTGTGTGTTTGACTGAGTCTCTCCTGGTGTCAGAAAAGCTTACCGAAGCATAGCGCACTCGCCTCGTCTACTACGAAAAACTTTATAAATATGTAGTGCAAAAAAGCATGTACCTTGAGCGGGAATCGAACCCGGGTCTCCCACGTGAGAATGCCGAATCCTGACCACCGCAGTACACCAAAAAACTGCACACCACACTCGCGTAGGCGCCATTTTGCTCCAGCGTAGGAAAACAATGGCCGACGGCTTTCTTTTCACTCGGGGCGGGTCTTTGCTAAAACACCAGTTTCAATCAACTATAGTGGGAGTGGCCTCTGTCAGTGTGACGTCACACCGACAGGCTTTTGAAAACGGCCTGATTTCAGAAGGGGCATCTTATATTATTAAATTAAAAGAAAATCGCTGGGCGGCTCTTTATCACTGTAGAGTGGTTGTGTACACACTCTCCTAACACACAATGCAGTCCAAACAGCTTGAAAAAGTCCATGTAGCACCGTAGGTCCCCTTTAATATTTTTTTTTGCAGAGCGTTACGATATTATTTATTTTATGTACATACATTTTTTTACTTTTACACCTGCATCTATGTCATTTAGCCGTAAATAACAAGAGATAAAACAAAAATGAAGAACACGTGATCACCTTTGTTTATCTGACACCAATCAATTTAAATATAATTTATTATAATAGTACATATACTTCCAGTTATATTGTTAAAGTCTTTTGGCAGCAAACAAAGTGATTGTGTTCAGCACATGCTAGCATGCATAAGCAATAATAGGCAAGTTGTTGTTTCTCTGTCTCGTTCTCTCAATGCATTGCATTTACTTACAAATTATTTAGCCATTTAGTCATGGCTACACATAGCTATTGCTATGTGTATCAGTTAGTAGAGCAAGAGTGGAGAAGTGTCGCACCTATCTGGGAGAATTGCAACTCAGGCGACATTGTTGGACCAACATTGGGCCAACAGCGGTAGTCACTGAGTTAGATATATAGTTCTTTCAATGTTTTTTATGTACTACATTGGTAACCAACCCTGATGTGATGGTATCATTGAGAGAGCCTGTTGCACTGTTGCTAAAGCAATATAATTTAATTTCCAATTTCCAACCTTGTGATTATCTACTGAATCAACGTTCACTCCAAAAAGCTCACTACATAGACAGCCTCCCCTTCTACAGGTGTGTTGATGGGCTGCATTGCTAAATCGGGCATGGCTGGTGGGAAATCATCATCGATGGACCTTGGGCTTGCTCCGCTCTTTAAAAGGCGTGGAGCATAGCTTGGAGTTCTGAGGTTTAGCAAGAGTGTTCGGAAGTTTTGAAAAAGCAGAAGGTTAGGGAAAGAGAAAGTTAGGGTGAGTGGGGTGTTACGACTGTCTAGGGGACTGTGTCGTAGCAAAAAGGTGAGTGAAGGAGTCTCACTACCAAAGAGGTTAGGAAATTGTATTTCTTTTTATTTCTAGGCAAAAAAAGATAAGGGTTACGAACTTCAGAGGTTGACCAAAGTCAAAAGCAAATAAAACAAGATACATAAGGCTTCCCTAACTCCCTAACCAAAAACAGAGTACCAAAATATATACAACAAAAGAAATGGCATCAACCTCCTACTGCCCTTAATATGATGAAAGTATTTACAGTATTTACAACAATATTTACAATAAAAATCGATGGCTAACAAATCCAAAACAGAATCCAGACTCGTATTCAAAAACAGGCTTAAGGTCACATCAACAGTCAGACTAACAATTCTCTCTAGTAAGAAACTCGAATATACAAAGATCAAATTGAACAAAGAGACACACACAGTGGCACCAAAGGCATCTGAAAGGAGTTTGGGGTGGTCCTTTTATTCTGGTTAGTTGAGGAGATGAGCCAACCGCAGCATCCGGTGAATTACCTGGAGGAACACCCACCTGAAAGGCAAGCAAGTACCCAGAAAGAACAGCAGAGGGCAGAATAACAAACTCCTAACAGGGGCAATGTTTTGTGCCCCAGGGACTTCAAAGGTGGGTAGACTGTACACCTCTGTTTGATCTCCTGGAAAAAGAACTATGAAATTGCTGCTGAAGGAGTGCATGATCTGCCTGTGGCCATGCCAAAAAATGGCTGGGTTGGGCCGGCTGGCCGCAAATGCAAAATGCGCTATTGCGGAGCACGTGAAAGCTGCTGTCTATAGAGACTTTTCTGCCACTTCTGCCGCCACTATTGCATTCCAGCTGTGTGCCTACCTCTCAGCTGGGAACAGCCTCCAGACCTGCACATGCACATCCTTGCTCCTTTTCCTCCCCTTCTTTCCTTCCTTCCTCCTTAAAACTCCTTCCTTGCTTTACCTACCCTTTTTCCACTTCCTTGATTTTAAGGCCTCCATTCCCAGTCCCAGTCCCAACAGGGAATTGTTGGATTGTCACCTTGACTCACGCCTGTGGCTGTGCCAAAAAGAGGGCTGGATGGGGCTGACTGGCTGGAACAACAAAAATCGCATGGTTATGCCAAAATATAGTGGCTGCCAATCAGTGTTGTGGGTTGGGAGTTAGAGTACTTTAATTACTTTTTCAATGTAACGAGTAATCTACCGCGTCCCACAAGCCCCGCCCCCGATAACATGTCCACGTCCGTTATTCCTGCTGTTATACCCCTATCTCACCAATGCAGTTTGACTACGCGAGGGCCGATGTGGAAATCTAAAATGGCAAAACTCACGGTGAATAATAATGAACCGTACTTACGGCCACCACGCGAAACCGCATAGGTGAGATAGGAGTATTAGTAGTTAACAGATTACGGGCCAAACTTCCCTGGGAGAATAATTATAAAGTCTTGACTAAAACAACATGCATGAGGAATCACAAAGGAGTTTTCGTTTTCTGCAAAGGAAAAGTACTCTAACTACTGTACAAGGGGGGTTTAGGTCAGACCGTCATGAAGTCATGCGCAGCTTGCCACAGGAAGAGAGAAACGCCATGGGCATGCAAGCTCCGACCTCCTTCCGCGAAATGACTGAGGCACTTAAATGAACGCTAGCCACACTCTCCCTTGGGTCACCCACTACCTGACACTGGAAGTGCCATCACTTTAGCCCACCCCTCTGTCATCCCAGCTGGAGCACAGCCATTGAGCCACCTGTGTGCATGGCAATGGGTGTGAGGTTCCAGCAACACGAGGAGGACTGGAGGGGAAACCATTTCACTGTTGCAGGGGTCATGCCTAATCTCACTGTTCTTCTCGTTCTAGGGCAGGGGTGGGCAATTATTTTCCCCCAGGGGCCAAATGAGAAGCGGACACTATTGTAGAGGGCCGGGCCAAAAGTTTGAAATCTACTTTGGTTATGAATTTTATTTCTACATTGAAACAAGTAAATGTCATTGTTTACAGAAGCTGGTAAGAGTATGTGTTATTGTTAGATAATGAGAGAGTGAGGTTGTTTTACAAAAAAAATTATTTATTCAGTGAAATTAGGCAAAACAATGGTAAGTGTGCAACATGTGTAACTCAGTCACATTAACATCACAATCCTTTCTGTTTTAAAATTTCTTAACTTTCTATTAAGATACCACAATGTCTTTGTATGCCAATAATAATGTAACATAACTCAAAAAAATTTTTCCGACTGCCAAACAGTGGAGAAAAAATTATAAGTAAACATGTTTCAGTGTTTTTTTCTTGTTCAGTGAGAGAAATCTAGCCTCTGTTGAGCTTTAACAAGTGCATCAAGGTCAGGTTGAATGTTTTAGGTTGGAGTACCGTGGGACCCAGCGCACAGAGTGCGGCGCGGGACAAGATTTGATGGGTGAATGTGGGTGCGGGCGGTAAGGCCCTCATGTATGTGCGGGTTGCGGGAGAATAAAATTAATCGCGGGACTCCCGCAAAATGGAATTATCTTAAAATTTATTTATTGAAAACATGAAGAAATGGAAGCAATTGAAACAAATAACAGAGTAGCGAGAAGAAGCAGTAAAAATAAAACTACTTATATGTTTACCGGGCGGGAGCGGTACAAGACTTGAATACTGCGGGCGGGGCGGGAGAAAATAATATATATTTTTGCGGAAGCGGGCGGGAGCAGGACAGAATCTTGCGGGAGCGGGACTGAAAAATCTGTCCCGCGCAGGTCTCTAATGTGAAGCACATCTGTCATTTATGCAAAATTTTGAAAGTAGGTTTTATTTTATTAATAAATTAATAAAACGCAACGTTTCGCGGGCCAGTCAGAATTGGCCCACGGGCCTTAAAATGCCCGGGTCTGTTCTAGGGAGAGATTGACCCAGAGAGCTTCCAGTGAAGAAAAGCGGGAAGAAAAAGAGGAAAAGAAATCTCGTCTAGACCGCAGAAAATTATATCAAAGCATGAGGTGCCATAATGCACATCAGCTCGGTTTACACCTGGGGAGAGAGATATCATTGTGAAAAAGATCACTGGCCAGGGCTAGACGCCTGAAGTGAGAAATTTCTGCTAGCGATGCCCCAAGTCCCAAAGAACAGACTGTCAAAAGCCGGTCCCCGCGCCCCCAATTCCATTAACTATCATCAGTGTCCCTTTTGAGCAGATCGGGATGGATCTCGTCGGCCAACTTCCAAAGTCAGCAAAACGACATTAATGTTTATTAGCCATTGTTGACTATGCCACTCATTATCCTGAGGCAGTCCAGCTACGAAAAACAACATCGCGGAACATAGCCAACAGAGCTCATGTTGCTCTTTAGCCGTGTGGGCCTGCCAAAGGAAATATTAATGGACCAAAGCAAGCCATTCATATCTGAAGGCTGAAGGCCGATATCTGCTAGCTGCTGGAGCTCAAACAACTGAGCACTTCTGTATATCACCCACAGACTGATGACCTGGTGGAGAGATTTAACCAGATATTAAAGAGGATGTTGGCGTGTGATTGATGTAGGAGGGTGAAACTGGGACCAGCTACTCCCGTACGTCCTCTTTGCCATCCGTGAGCCTCCACCAGGTTCACACTGTTTGAGCTGTTGTTCGGAAGGAGACCAGTCTAAGTCTCAAGAGACCTGGGAGGAGCAGCCTTCTCTGTTTCGCTCAGTAGTGGAGTATGAGCGAGATTTACGAGAAAAATATTAATCGAGTACTTCCAATAGTATGGGACCACATAGAAAAGGCTCAAACAACACAGATCGTATGATTGGTCAGCGCAATTCCACGAGTTCTGCCCAGGTAAATGTGTGCTTCTGCTTCTTCCAAATGCCAGCTGTAAATTCCATTGTGGAGCGTTTCAGGCCTGTGACCTACCATCTGCAGCAACCAGGTAAGAATAAATACTCTGTATTTACAGCTACAGCTGTATTATATAAATATGATGGATATAAACAGTGGATTGAACCACTTCAGCTTTCTCTGCTCTCTCCTCCCCAGCTTTAGGACGCGAGATGGTACAACGTGGAGGGGTGGGATTTAACCGCAGCACAACATCAGGACCTGAATGAACTTCTAGATCAGTTTCAGGACATGATCATCCGACAAAGACTATACTGAGCCCCAGAGGCCCATCCCCATGCCATAGAAGCCAAGGTTAATAATATGCTTGCCGAAAACTGACGGATCGATCCATCTTTGCAATAACTCCCACTGCCAGGATGATCTGATCGACTGGCTTGGGAAGGCTTGGTTTATTTCTATCCTCAATTGAGTGGTTCTCAAAGTGTGGGGCGCGCCCCACTAGTGGGGAATACAGACATGACAGGTGGGGCGCAATGAATGGGAGGAAATTAGTGGAAAATAATAGGAAAGTACCTATTCTAATTCATGCTTTTCTTTATTGATAATGAAGAGCGTACGCTCAAAACAATCACACACAAATAAATGGATTATTAATATCATTAATAATCATTAAGTAAATTTAATTGAAACCTGCGCGACCCACTGGGCAGCGCTGCGCGACTCTGATAGAAATAAAAAGCGTCGACCATCAAAGTACATTTTACCCCGCTGGGATGCGCACGTACAAACCAGGCATGACAAGCGGAAACAATATTAAACAGTCCTGACATTTTAAATAAATTGAGTCGCGCAGGTTTGTGATTCGAGCGGCGCTGCACGATCCACCGGGCTGCGCAAATAAACCAGATCAACTGTGCGCTATCCAGATAGTCGCGCTGCGCTGTATTTGCGCAGATATTTGGTTCAATCGGGTGCCACGGTTTCGTCCCACTTTTGATGTGTTTGGTTTCACATACACTTCGACGGTGCAGCAGCAGTGAGTTTGCTTACATGTGACGAAACCAACAACGAGGAGATTGTAAAGAAAAAATGTGCCTCGTCTGTGTTGTGGAATTGGTTTGGGTATAAGAAAAGTGATACGAATGAGATGAATGTGATTTGCAAGGTACGCAAGTGCACTGTTTTAACAAGTGGTGAAAACACGTCAAACCTTTTCTATCATCTGAAATCCAAGCATCCAAACGAATATGGCCAAAGTAAAAAAAAAATGCGGCAAACCTCAGCAATTCACAGTTTAAATAAAATTACATTATGTAAAACAGTTTCTTTGTGTTTTAATTTTTATTTATGCATTTTCAGATACAAATTGCTATATTGTGATATATATCGTTATAGAGCTAGAAAATTGCTTCTACCGTGATAGAAGATTTTGGTTATATCACCCCCCCTAATGAAGCCTATCTTGAGCTTGGATTCATGGTGGGGATGGTGGGGGCAGAAGAGAGGCTCGTGTGTGTTTTGTGTCTTAAACCGCTACCGCATGAGACCCAACAAATTAGGAAGACACTTAGAGACAACACACTCCAGTCACGTTAATAAGCCACTAGACTTCTTTCAAAGAAAGCTGGCAGAATACAGACAGCAGGATAATCGCATGGTAAAATCTGAATCAGTGGACAGCAAAGCACAAATGGCTTCATTCAAAGTTGCATACAGAATTGGCCAGTGCAAAAAAACTACAAACGATTGCTGATCAGCTAATAAACATGGGGTCAGTTATGCAAAGATATGTGACAATGTAAGCCTTGTATAACAATTGCATGTATATTTCATCTATTTTGATCTTGGTGTTGTTTGATCTCATTGGTTTAGAAATTGATATTTCAATAAACAGTAAACTTGGCCGATTTCGTTATTATTTTGTTGACAAGTGGGGCTTGAAAATTCGCTCACCCCCTTAAGTGGGGAATGACAGAAAAAGTTTGAGAACCACTGATTTAACTAAAGGATATTGGCCCTGATACCTAAGGCGAAAGAAAAAACTGCCTTCAGCACAGAACAAGGACATTGCCAGTACAGAGCCCTCCACTTCGGGCTCCACGGAGCCCACGCCACTTTCCAATGCATGATGAACATACTTCTCCACCACCGCCCATATGCAGCCACATATTTAGACGACATAATCATTTACTTGGGCGATCATATATCGGAGAAAGATTAAGGTTCTGCGCTGTTATTTCAGCTGTGGAAATATTAAGTAATCCCAGTAAAAATATTTAGATTTAGATACATTTTTCAGCCAAGAGTTTTTCAGCAGAGTTTTTAAATACAGACAGATATCCCAAAACTGTTTAATTAAATTCTGTCTTGTGGTCCGTTTAAGACTATGGCCACAATTTGACAAATATGCAGTGTCCCCTCAAAACTTCCAATTTATAATCTCGTATACAACTGCTTATAAGCTCCCTTCTACTCAACATTTTGTTTTCATTTATGGCGAAATGCTTAACTTCAGACAAATACCTAAAGACTGAACCTATTAATTGAAACTGGTTTTGGGTCCTCCAATGTATGAAATGCAAAGATATCATTGGAAGAGTGAGTTCTGACCAATGTACAGATAAAATCTTTCTTTTATTTATATAGATGTAGGCTTTTACCTGCTCCCCCCACATTGACCTGAGGTGATGTTCACTGGCCACCACCCTCCACATCTTGTACTTCTGAGTGAGAGACCGTCCCAGTCAGTCCCCTGCCTTGCTCACAGACTAGAATCAGGGCGATAACAAGGTTAAATATAGTTGAAAGCAACGATGAACGGGCCCAAGCACCCTGTGTCATCGCCACCCGGGCGCACCTGACAACCTGTTTGTCTTTTGAGCGTATTAAGACCTACAAAAAGCCATCGCCGACCGGGTGCACCACACAATCTGCAGACTTACACAATATGACGAAATAGGCTGATGTCAGCTTGGGCCCTAAATATTTGTCATGACAACTGTGTGTGTGTGTTTGTGTGTGTGTGTGTGTGTGTGTGTATGTGTGTGTGCGTATGTAAGGGATGTGAGCTTTAACGTTTGTGATGTGTGTGTGTGTTTATGTGTGTGTGTGTGTGTGTGTTAACATTTGTAATGTGTATGTGTGTAGTATCCCACAGAAAGTTATTAACCATTTTTCAGGATAAGTTTAAGGCATCGTCGTGGCTTACCCATTTGAGATATCAAAAATCCCTCTACAATTTTGCATCAATGTCTTCAGATCACATAAGCCCGGTTTGGTGATGATCATATAAATTGCCTAGGAAGAGTATCTCTAAATCTAAATGGGTGTGTTTTTGCGAACAACCCAAGATAACTAACTTCCTGTTGAGTTGAGCTCATGACATGCAATGTGAAAGTTGTTCGGCTCAGTGAGCTCTAAATGTTTTATGTATATGTGCAAGTGTGTATGAGCAATGCAGCAAAATCTTGTGTGAGGGCCGCTAAGGGCCCCGTGCCGCACCCTTGCAAGACCAATGAGAAACACTTTCTTTTCTCCGGCAGAGGAGGTGAGGGGTTTGGTTTTAACCACTAACTGACTTTGTAGTCCGATCTGTAATATTTATCTTCTATATATATTCCACTGATCTGATTCCCAAAAATACAGAACAAATGGCATCCCATATCGATTCAATACGGAACAGGTCTTTTAGTTTCCCAGTTGACCAGGTACTGGGAAACTAAACTGGGAAACTAGAGGGCGCGAATCGAGGATCCGACGTACAGTGTAAGCAGGGCCACCGTCAATGATTCAGGGAGGAGGGGCAGGGGGGGAGGGTGTAACCATAGGAGAAGTGGTGAAGGATTTGAGTTCAGAGGTGTGGAATATCGGATGGATTCGGAGCGCCGCAGGCATCTGGAGCTGGTAAGTGACAGGATTAATCCGGAGGGTGATGCGTTAGGGGCATGGGTGAAAGTTTCCGTGTTTCTGTATGGAGATGAAGATTCTTTGTTGATAACCATACCTTGTCACCTACATTGTACAATCATCCCGGAGGGTGTTGACGGTGATGTTGGATGGCGTAGCGAGTGTTGGCCTGCTGGATGGTGTGGTTGGCTTGGTGCCACAGCCGTCGACACCGGCGGACCAACTGTTGGGCCGACGGTACATCAACCTCCGGTTCTTGGTGTTCGAACACAGAAGGCTGGAAACCGTGGCATACCTCAAATGGGCTTAGGTTAGTGGCAGACGAGATGTGGAGGTTGAGTGATAGTTTGAGTGATAGATTGAGTGACTGCCCATATGTGGTAGCGGGCCCAGGAGCGCTGGCGATTGGCGACGAAGCATCTCATGTAGTGCTCCAGTTGTTGGTTGGTCCGCTCCATCTGACCATTAGTCTGGGGGTGGTACCCAGAGGATAGACTGCAGGTTGTATCAATCAGACGGCAGAAGGCCTTCCAGAACCGGGCAATGAACTGGGGGCTCCTGTCCAAGACAATGTCCTTCGGGAACCCATGCAGGTGGACTACGTGTTCTAGTATCAGAGTTCGGCGAGGGCCACGAGGTGCACAGCCTTGGAGAACCAATCGACAATAATCAGGATGGTGTCTTTTTCCTCGGAGACCGGCAGGTCCGTGATGAAGTTGACGGCTATGTGTGTCCGGGGGCGGGCGAGGGACAGGTAGTGGTTGGAGTTCCCTCAGCATTGGCTGGTTGTTATCTTTTGCCCTAGCACACACAGGGCATGCCTGGACGAACTTGTCGACATCCTTCTTCATGGATGGTCACCAGAAGGCACGCTGAATGAATTGGAGGGTGCGGCGAGTGCCTGGGTGTCCCAATAGGGGAGATGAATGGCCCCACTGAAGAACCTCCACTCTCATGGTCTGGGGCACGTAGAGTCGTCCAGTCAGCACACCTGCTGGTTCGGTCTCCACGGCCTGCGCCAGGCGAACTCTCCTTTCCAAATCTCAGCGAAGCTGTGTAATGATTTTTGATGCTGGGAGGACAGGCGTGGGGTCCGCCCGGGGGACTGTCGGGAGAAGGCGTCTGATTTGGTGTTCTTGGACGCCGGACGGTATGAGAGGTGGAAATTATAATGTTCAAAGAATATGGCCCACCGCGCCTGTCTGGGGTTGAGCTGTTTTATATTCCGGATAGTGATGAGATTTTAGTGATCGTTCCAGACGATGAACGGCTCCCTGGCACCCTGGAGCCAGTGACGCCATTCCTCCAAAGCCCACTTTATGTCCAGCAGCTCGCGGTCCCCTACTCCGTATCGCTACTGAGTGGGGTTAAACTTTTTGGAGAAGAAACTACAAGGGTGTAGTTTCTGATGGATGAGAATTGGTGCGGTGGTGAATCGGTGACAGAGTTCATGGAAAAGCGGAGATGGCAGGCTTAAGGGTGAAGTGGTGAGATGAGGGTCGGGTCAAAGCGGTCAAAGGAGCTGCACCTGTACTGTATCCCCGGATAAAGCGACGATAGTAATCCGCAAACCCGAGAAACCGTTGAAGCTGTTTGAGGGTCTTGGGTAGGGGCCAAAGATGCACAGCTTCAAGTTTATGTGGGTCCATGGCCACACCCTGGGACGAGATGACAAAACCCAGGAACGTGGTGGAGCGCTCGTGAAATGCGCACTTCTCTAACTTATAATACAGCTGATCTCTTGAGGACCGCCCTGACATGTTGGATGTGTTCGTCGACTGTGCGTGACTAGATTAATATGTCGTCCAGATAAACAAACACCCACCGGCCTAGCATGTCACGGAGGACATCGTTGATGAATTGTTGGAATGCGGCGGGTGCATTACAGAGGCCGAGGGTCCAGGGCTGAGTTGGTAAGAGGCAGAGGGTGACGATTCTTGATGGTGGTGTTGTTGAGCCCCCGATAGTTGACACATGGGCGAAGTTCACCGCCTTTTTTCTTCATGAAGAAGAACCCCGCAGCGGCGGTCGAGGAGGAGGGTCGGATGGTGCCTTGACGAAGGGCGTTAGCTACATACTCCTCCATCGCCTGCGTCTCCGTGGATAGGGTGTAGAGGTGGCCGCAGGGGGGAACAGCACCCGGCTGAACGTCTATTGCCCGGTCGTAGGGGCGATAAGGAGGAAGGTGTGTGGCCCGCCTTTTACAAAACACTTCAGCCAGGTCCCGATAGACGGCAGGGATGGCGTTGGTGTCAACGTCAGGGGCCTCGGACTCCCTAGAACATGTCCCAGCCGACGCCCGCAGGCAGAGTTCGGTGCAGGTCGGGCCCCACTGTAGAATCTGGTTCTGTGTCCAGGAGATGAGAGGGTCATGTTGGTGGCGGTGGTGAAGGTGGTCGAGGTGCTATGTAAGAGAAAGTCGGTGATGGCAGCAGGGCTCTCTGGGCTGGCTTCGGACGAGAGAGGAGGTCGCTGGACGATCTGAAGGGCAAGTTGAATTAGCCCTTCCAGGGTTGCGGGGAGCTCTTGTCTGGCAAGTTCATCCTTAATCTGAGAAGCCAGGTAGGATGTTCGGAGCGCGGCGTCTCCCCAGGACGTTTGTACCACAAGAGTGCGGAAATCAGCAGTATAGCGGCTCACGGACGATCCTCCCTGCCGCAGGTGGTACAGCTTTGTGTCGGTCTCCACCTCGCCCGCAGGGTGTTCAAAAGTGAGCTTCAACTGTCGGGTGAATTCATTGTATGAATGGGCGGTGTCTGAATCGGAACAAAGAACTGCCGTGGCCCACTCTGCTGCCTGCCCGGATAGCAATGAAACGAGGAGAGCAATGCGCAACCGATCGGTGGAGTATTTGGTGGAATTAAACTCAAACACCAAGGCTGCGACGTCTTGGATGCTCCGGCGAACAATCGCAATCTCTCCGGTTAGGTTATCGATTAGCTCGGCGTGCCGGTTCAACTCATCGCAGAGGTGCGAATGATCCACGCAAGTTATGCTAAGGACTCTCTCAGAAGGGGAGCAAGGGAAAAACACAAATTTAACCCACGTCTTTTTAACACACACTCAAATCAGAAAGCAAACCCAAGAAAGTGAGTACTCACGAAATGGCTGGCAAACCGTCAGATACAACATGGGCGAACTCAATGACTGAGCGATGTGAAGCATCATCTTGTCTCCTTTTATGCTTCCTGTTTTGTGACTGTACTACTTCCAGGTCCTAGTGCCTGCCGCGGAGCGGGGGTGTGTGACAGAGAGCACCCTTTTATTTCTAGAAGGCCTGGAAAAACCCAAGGTGCTGTCTGAGCCACGTCCTACATTACCTGGAGCCACACCCTGCACCGTGTGAGCTACATGCTGCACCACCTTGTCTCAGCCAGAAACTGCACCCTTTTGACCTAGCTTAGCATAATTCTCTGGCACTAAGAATATGGATATGATATACATTCAAAGTTCTTGAGGTTTTTCAGATTGACTGTGCTTCATTTGTTTTCTTTTTACTTAATTGAGTGTTTCTTGTCATATTATGGATCTGTACATTCGTTGTCGCAACACTAACTAATATGGATGGCTATTGACTTTGTACCCACACTTCCTCTGCACAAGGCAAATGATGGTCCATAGAACATAAAACGGTGTACACAGGGTGTGTGTGCGAGAAGTGCCTGCACAGAGTAGCCTGCCGTCAAAAGATTTATATACATCTGTTACACCAGCAGCAGGCCAAACTAAATTTCTGTTGTAAATATGTAGAGATAATTAGATAAATAGATAAATAATAGATGACTGAAGAGGTTTGCCTGTGCCTCCAGGTAAATGTTTAAAAGGTGATTATGATGCTGCTTTCTGCCTACATTCAAACAGAATTTCTCTGTACAACAACCACCATATAGATATTGATATAGATATTAAAAAATATATAGAGTAGAATGTACCCGCGGCAGATCCTGTACAACCATTACCTGCGAATGGAGTTTGCGGTCAACTCGCTGCTGCTCACCCTTGTTGTGACAAGCTCACAGGATCACATAGTAGATGATGATGATGCCTACCGTTACAATTCAACGAGAAGCGCATGTGATACATCTATAATGGAACTACCATGATGACGCTGCCTACTGTTGCATTCCTGATGCTCACAGCAATCTGCCTCTCTCTGCAGATGAAGATGCCGATCTTAGGACTTGATGTTTTTAATAAGAATTTACAGAAGTTGTTGTGGATGCTGCCTACCATTGCCTGCTGTGAGGAGCGACTGTGACATGCTCAAAGTATGACATTACAGCAGTATGACGTGAAGTGAGGAATGGCTGTGATGTGGTCACAGTGTGACATATATGTCTGTTACACTCCTGTAAGGAAACTACCTGTGCAAACGTCTCAAAGTCAACATCCATCAGCCACCACCATAGACGATGTGTCTACTGTTAAATTCAGCGAGTAACGTTGAACAACTGACACACTCAAAGTCAGGTCACAGTATAACGTGAAGTTCGGTAAGGACGCCTTTGATACGATTTCATTTTTTTTTTCTAAATGTATTTGTATATGTATATATTTATTTATGTACTATCAATCTCTCTCTCTTTCTCTCTCTGTATATACAGTCAAGCCTGAAATTATTCATACAATTGAATTTTGACTTAGTTTCAGCAAATTTTGACTTAGTTTCTTTTATGCAACCGGCAATTTTTCTTTTTTGACCAAAAATGACACAGGATTCTACCAAAAGATTGTATGTACAAGAGGCATCATTGGTGAAATTTTTTTTCTCAGCTTTTATTTACATTTGAACAAAAAGTTGTTGTTGTTGGTCTTTCTGCTGCTCCCGGCAAGGGGTCGCCACAGCGGAATATCCAGTCCGCACAACAACTTGGCATAGGTTTTACGCCGGATGCCCTTCCTGACGCAACTCTCCCATTTTATCCGGGCTTGGGATTTGAACAAAAAGTTGCATGTACAAAATTAATTATACCCTTGCAAACTGTCACAGTCTATGGGAAAATCCAAAGTTCTATACCATTACAAATAGTCCAAGCTATTCTAAAGCATCCTAATTACCCTGATTCATTGGGAACAGCTGTTTTAATCAACTCAACAGGTAAAAAAATGTAAGCTCTCTGCTGTTTGTTTGTGGACATTCATGGCTAAGACAAAGGAGCTCACTAAGGACCTGCGGCTGCACATTGTGGTTGCTCACAAGTCAAGAACGGGCTACAAGACCATATCTTTTAATGTTTTGAAGCTCCAGTGGCTACAGTGAAAAAGTGCTATTAAAAAATACAAGACGTTCCGCAGTGTGAAAAATCTCAGAGGACGTGGTCGGAGGCCAAAATTGACACCTGCGCTGGCCAGGAGGATAGTGAGAGAGGTTAAAAAAAATCCAAGGAGCACCACCAAGGCCATCCTTGATGAATCTGGGCTCTGCTGGTGGCAACATTTCAAGGCAGACAGTCCAACAAACACTGCACACCCCGCTGGGTTCCACGGACGCAGACCAAAGAGGACACCACTTCTCCAGATAAGGCACACAAAAGCCCACTTGGCCTTTGCAAATGCTCATCTGGACAAAGAAGAAGACTTCTGGTCGTCTGTTTTATGGACACATGAAACAAAAATGTAATTGTTTGGCCACAGTGATGTAGCCTTCATTTGGCATAAAAAAAGGCCATCAACCCTAAGAACACCATCTCCACTGTCAAACATGGTGGTGGGAACCTGATGTTTTGGGGGTGTTTTTCAGCTGGTGGACCAGGGAACCTATTTACAGTAAATGGCACCATGAAATGGGAGCAATATGGTACATAAAAATTCTCAACAACATCAGGCAGTCTGCAGAGAAACTTGGCCTTGGGCACCAGTGGACATTTCAGCACGACAATGACCCAAAACACACAGCAAAATGGCAAAGACATGGTTTGCAGACATAAACATTAACTTTTTCAGTGGCCCAGCGAGAGTCCTGACAATTGAGAATCTGTGGAGGGAGTTAAAGATCAGGGTGATGGCAAGGAGATCCTCCAACTTGAAGGAGTTGGAGCTCATCGATAAAGATGAATGGGCAAAAATACCAGTGGAGACATGCAAAAAGCTGGTCAGCAATTATAGGAAGCGTTTGATTGCTGTAATAGCAAATAAAGGGTTTTCTATTGATTATTGAAAAAGTTATGAATAATTTTGACATGCCACTTTTTGTTCAATTGTAAATAAAAGATGAGTAATAATTCTTTCCACAATGATGCGTCTTGTACATCGTCTTATATTCTGGAATACGCCGGTCATTTCTAATCAAGAAAAAACTTGCTGGTTGAATAATAATAAAAGTAACTTTTAAGTCAGAATATGCCAGGGGTATGAATAATTTTGGGCTTGATTGTTTGTAGTGTTTGTTTGATTGTTTGGACGGTGGGCATCAGGTGATGGGCTGCAGGCAGTGTTTGCGATTATCAGCTTTTATGTACAGAGAAGCCCAAAATACGTTAGTAGTACTGTATTATGTTTATTATTTTAGTAGTCACACCATAGCTGGTGTGTATACATTTTGGGACCCTCTGTGTATATACACACACAAATATATTTTAACACTCGTAAAACAAAACCGTTTTAACAATGTTGCCACTTAAAATCTATTTGGTTGTGAGTACACTATCACACAGGACAGTTTTGGAACAGAATGCAAGTCGCTCAGCTGTTGGAGTGACGTCACTGTCTGTCATACTACGCTTGCGTGAAAATCGCGCGCATGCGTACTTTAAGTTGTGTGGCTGGAGGTGGTGGGCTGATCGCATAGTGTCAAGAGCCCGGTCTCAAGAACACTAGCTATTATACGCACACACAGGGTCCTGCGTAGTTGTGGAAGCCATTAGTGTGCACCCTATGTAGTGCACTTACATAGATGGCATGATGTTATTTACTTTTATCCCACAGTAATCTTAGTGGAGCTGCTGCAACTGTCTGTAACAGCAACTATACAACACTGAAAAACACATAGGTAATAACACTGTTTATGAGTATGTTCGGTAAATAACGAGTCTTGTGCGAAAATCTCGCGATATGTGTGCTAAAAAACAATCAGCGATCTTTTCTCGCGGACAAAACACGATTGTCATCTATCATGTTCCTGCTTTTAATTTGTATGTGCTTGTGATGCAGTGAAGGTTCAGGGGGGTTCAGCCACCTCGCTCTCTTTTGCTGCTAGACACAATACACCACTTGATTTCCTTTCGTCACAGTCTCGGTTACATTTCGAGGTGATACATAATATTATTTTCCACAAACTAAAGCACACGTCGCACGTAAGTAACATTCGGGTCTTCGGTAAGGCTTGATATGTCTGTGTGGTCAGTATTTATGCACGTCTAACGTTACATGATGTTGTGTGTTTCATTATGACTTCAATTTTATGTGCTGCCGAAGAAATGACTTAAGAGATTGCTCTCTGGTAATATGAATCCCACGCAAAGTGGTCATATTAGTGAGTGGTCACAGTCGCCTGTCCTGGTACAAGTCGAGTTATATTGTCAGTAACAGGGGCGAGTGTGTCACAGCTAACCAGACTGCTAGCTCATCGCATTAATGCTTGTTTGTTTCCGTAGTTAGCTTTAGCTTGATTCCAGCCAGCTATGGCTGCGCTCTAACATGCGCAGTCGGCCTCGAAATAGAACGCGTAACAATTGGCGTCCTGCACACGCAATACGCACTAGTTCGGCACCGGTCGTAGGCTACAATTACGCATATTGGAACACAGCCCTTGGTCTTACACGCATACACGTCCACCAGTGTGTGTGTGTTTAATATTAGGTTAGCCTGCTTAAAGCACATAGGCCAACCACTTCAACAGCGGTACGTATGCGGTTTCTCTTCATTTACTAATCGACCTGATAATGTAGCCAAGAGAGACGATACGTCATTAATCTTTATAATGTGAAAGTGTATTGTGCTAAATCAGTGAGCAGATTAGCAAGTAAAGTAAGTAGGTTAGCTCGCGCAATTCTGTAGCCATAGGAAAAGACAACTAGCTAGCTAACGACTCATGCTAACACAGTGTACCTTGCTGGCTAGCTGAAAAAAAAACACACTGTCCTGTTTATCTGTAACGAGACGCAGTATGTCGTTTGGTGTGTATTCCATGTTTTGTTGACGTATGGATTTGTAAAGAGATTTTAAAAAAGGTTTTGTTGTTGCTTTAGTTAGCATTGGCTGGTAAGTTAATAGCAAACTTAGCTTAACTGTCTACGCACCTATATCTATGTAACTTTATTGACTCAATCTTAATAACGTCGATATTTCATTAACGTGTTAATGTGCGCCAGGGACAGGCCATTTTCAATTTCTTTATCCTGCTCCGGTTGACACGAGTGTGTTGTCGGTATGCTAACTAGCCAAATACGCCAGAGAGTGGGCCGGTGTAAGTAAAGTAAAACAAACTCTGTAACCAGACACGATAAATAACGATTGTTGTACCATTTAAGATAACATCAACTCGAATTGCTAATATAATTTCATTTAGTGTTTGAACATGACGAGTGATTCATACACGGGCTACAATAAACAAAAGGCGACGATAATCGTTCAGGCCTAAAATGGCCTTGATCATTATGTCGCATTTGGAGAAGACGCAGTTCCAAGCAGCTCGATATTAATTATTATTGAAGACTGAACTCAACAGCAGACAATGCTTCATCGAAGGTACAGGTTTATTAACATGTCTAGGATTGTATTTCTCGGTTAAATACAAAAACACAACAGGCACGGTAACCGGAGCTGGAGTGAGAAAACAGGGGATGGTGATTGCTGCTTTGATCGGACGCGAATCGTTTTTTTTTTTTTTTAATAAAATCGGTGTAGCGGTGTCTGCACTTCCGGGTTTCAACCCGGAAGTGAAGACAGCATAAACGGATTTTTTTTGTTATAAAACGAATTCAGTCTGATCAGTAGAAAACGACACAGCTTTGATTTCTGCCGCTCAGTCGCGTGAGTCGTTATTGTTTCGTGTCATGACAGCAGGTTAGGCTTTTATCGCGGTGCAACATCATGATAAATGTGCTAAACTGATTTAGGACCGGAGTTTACTGAGTTGAGGTATCGGGTTTGACTCGATGTCTCTCATATCTTGGAACATGTTTTACAGCGAGCAATGTTGTTTATTATTATTAAAGGACAGGCTTCTTGTAGCCCTTTGGCATTTTAGCAATTTTCTTGCTTGGGTGTTGTGTGTGTGTGTGTGTGTGTGTGTGTGTGTAAACATTTACAGGGCTCAGTATTTTTCAGTATAGAATGAAATAGAATTTTTTTCCTAGGCAAAATGAGGAACTGTATTGTATTTCATTATAACACTCATACAAAGTCCTGATCATGTAGGTAATCTAAAAACCCAAATACACAATTTGAAGGCTTAAGGCTTCCATATAACTGCATGCATGTATATATTGTCATTGTCACTTGGGTTTTAAAGGCTTTAGCTCGAATACACAGCGATATACAAGCATCATATTTTAAGCATTACAAATATCATGGTTATTTATAATTTATCCAAAACTAACACTTGTCTTACAACAGACAGTTTGAGTGTTTTTTTTTTATTTTATTTATTTTTTAAGTCTTATCCTTATAATCAATCTGACATTTAATTAGTTTATTATTTCATTTATCTGCATCCAGACCAGGCTTGTCTTTAGTAATTTTTTTTTTTTACACAGCTGTAAGCAATAGTGCATTGAGTTTTTCTCACCCTCCTTCAGTCTTATTCGTTTTACACTCAGCAACTAAACACCAGTTTTGCTGACCTGGAAGATTTAAAGATCAGAGATTTTTTTCACATATAACCATGATTGATGTCTGTCTGTCTGTCAGTCAGATAAACTGTAAATCCACTGGGGTTTAGTTTCAATGCTACAAGAAAACAGATTGTAAAGGATCATCCCAGGCACCATCTTTACCACATTGAGTTGCAGCCCCCCCCCCCCCCCTTTTTTTTCTTTTCTTTATTTATTTATTTTTAGATTTTCCATGAGTTTTCTCCCCGAATTTAGTTGTATTAAATTCCCACCTGTCATTGGGGGGAGGGTCAAAGACCACGTAATGCCAGCCGTATCATTTAGCGCAGCTTGCTCACGCATCGCTGGGGTACGGGGCAGCGTAACACACTCGGAGGACCGCGCTATCCGCTCATTACGCATGCGTGATCGCACAGACAACCATGTCTGGCTGTAGATCCGCGATTGATGAGAGCAAAGGACAGTTCATCCCTCCCCTCTGAGAAAGCTTGGCCAATCAGATCTCTCCAGGGCCACCTCGGCTACGAGAGGTTAAAGCATCACCCGGGAATCAAACTAGCGACCTCCGGATGATGGATGTTGCAGCCATTTTAAGGCTCTTTATTATTCTTACTATTATATTCTCACTCTGTTCACCATAATGCACTGAGACTGTTTAAGGTTTAAGACAGAAAAGCAGCTTTTTTTTTTTTAGATGGTGTATGTCACCGTATAGAGCGCTCCTGTGTACAATTTGGGTGGAGAGATATCAGTGTCTTATATCAGTCCACACAAGCATCAGACCTGGGCAGAAGGTGTAGTTTTCCTAAATTGGGTTTGGAATTTCTTCTTCAGATATTTATCTGGTTCCAGTTTGATGTTTGTTATATTGTTGCACAGTTTTATTTCTGCCATGAAACAAATGGTGATCTTGAAGAATTAGGCATGCATTTTGGACAATCACCGAAGGTTGTAACTTTCACTTACTGAGCATGAAACTATAGCTTCAGACCCAAACGTTTTTGGTTTTAAAGTCCATCGGTTTACATTTAAGAAATGAAGTTGTTTGTTTTGCACAACCATTATATGTTTTAAGTGTTTTCAATTTTACTGAAATCTCTCCCCCCCCCCCCTTCCATTCTGCTCTCTTCAACAGTTGTCGTTCCAGGCTGCCGGTTGGGGCATTTGCACACGGCTGGTAAGTGAACATGTAATCATTTTACATCTGTAGATGTATTCCTTAGTCTCAGGTCTGTCGACCATGCTTATCCACACTCCCACAGTGAACAGGATTATGGGATTTAAAAGGGTTTAGAAAGGGTAAATCTTTGATGTTTTTTCAAATTCTTCAAAACTATGGACTGTTATAAGTCCATGCGACACCTTATGAATGGATCGGGTTCGGGAGCACAAATGGAAGCTGCTTCCATTTGTGCTCATTTTTGTCCAAACATAAACGTCTTGTACAAAAAAAAAAAAAACAACAACAACATTTGAGCTGTTCTACATGATCGGCAGAAATCCCTTCCCTGAATATGTACAAGCACATCTTTTTAAAAACCATGCTAGCTAAAAAAAAAAATGCTACAACATTGACACACGTGTGTACACTACTGATCAAAAGTTTGGGAACACTTGCAAATTTCTTTTTGTTTAGTGATTTATTTTCTACATTCTACAACAATACTGGGGATTTCAAAAGTACGAATTAACACTTATGGAATTGGGTAATTATGTAACAAAAATTGTCAGTTATTCTTTGACACAGAGGTCAGCTGTTCTGGAAAAGGTCTTGTAAGAATAGTATCGTCAGCTGCATGAACCTGGCTCTCATGAAGACCCTCTCATGAAGGCAAGACCAAAACTCTGCTGCAGAGATGTTGTTCATTTTGAGTTAACAGCCTCAGAAATCACCAATTAAAAGCTCCTCAGATTAGGGGGCATTATGACATAACGTTTGTCTAATATAAACCTCATGCTCACTTTGTAGTTTTAGCACAGCCACCAATTTGAGGCTGCATGTTTGTCTTAACCAATAGTTTGAGTAAGTTGTGAGCCGAATAATTATTACCAGCCCATGACACATTTTTCCAGCCAAAGATGATAAAAACCAGCACAGTGACTGGAAAGCCTCCTAATCTGGCAAAACCGCTCGCTCCCCTTTGCACAACTGTCCGTTTCTTCCCCTAAACATCAATATCTTGTCCCTTTAAAACTGAACTGCAATTTCGCCATATTTTGGTGTATAAATTAATAGATCCATGAGCTACAGCATGTTATTTATCCAAAACAAACATTACATTTTTATGTTTTACATTCAAAATGTGTTAAAATTTTACTCGCTCATATCCTTAACACCACTTAATCGGTTAATGAGTAACATCTACACCAGTGTTTTTCAACCACTGTGCCGCAGTACACTAGTGTGCCATGAGAGGTCGTCAGGTGTGCCGTGGGAAATTATTAAATTTCACCTAATTGGTCTAAAACATTTTTAGAAAACTAATAAGTTTGCGAATAATATGCCTTTGCAGCTGCCGCGATTGCCCACCGACGTTCCGCGAAGTTCTGCATGGTCTGCAAACTTCCGCGAGGATCGCCAAAAAAATTAAACGTGTTTAATTTTTCGCGCGGAAAGATGGAAACGTACTCACAGCGCCAAAAACTCGCGGTGAATCATAATGAACCGTACTTACGGCCACCACGCGAAACCGCAGAGGTGAGATAGGGGTATTAGTAGGTGAGATAGGGGTATTAGTGATAGAGCTTCTCAATCCTGACTGCTATAAAAACTAAAAACAGAGAGAGACTAAGAGTTGTTGAGGAAGAGCTTCGTGTGTTTCTTTCTTCAATTCCTGCCAGGATATCAGCTGTGTTCATTTGATTCCTGTTCAATACACTTAGATAAGAATGGCTATATATATATATTGTTAATATAGGCTACAGAGTTTCATTTTTTTTTTTTTTACAGTTTCGATTGTTGGTGTGCCTTGTGATTCTAAATTTTTTTTATTTATTTATTTATTTTTTCAATTAAAAATGTACCTTGGCTCAAAAAAGGTTGAGAAACACTGATCTACACGGTTATGAAGCTGACGGTTCCTTTCCTCAAACTGCATACATTTTGGTTTACATAGAAACCTAATTCACCAGGCTAAAACGTGATTGCTAATATTATATAATACTATATGAAATGGTAGTTAAGGAAACTAGTTAAAGAAGCCTTTCTAAAGTTGGCAAATTCCAGTCCATCAGGAATTTATTTATTTATTGATTTTATTATCATTTTTCAAATGGAAAGGAGAATATTTTTGATTCCAGAAGACTCGTACCTTTTTGTTCCAATATTTGTTTATTTGTATCGACATATTTCTGATTCTGTAAAAATTGGTCATCATTTTTGGAGCAAGAACCAATAAACCTGAAACACTCTTTTGATAACAGAAACTCCCAGGTGTATAATCGTCTAATCTTCTGAGACTTTGTAAATCTCTAGTTTGTAAATCTTGTAAACCAGTTCTGGATTACCTGCTTCAAAGGCAAGGAGAGAAAAGGCAAACATTGCTCATCACCGGGACAGACGGAGTTTGTTTGTGCTCCTAAATTTCTGGGATAAATGAGTGACTGAACTATTCTCGTCATCAATCAATTGATCAACACTGATGCTTCTGATTAAACCTGATTAATTACTCTGGCTAGAGTTTCTTATTTCCCTGCATAGAAATCTTAACACAAAGCTAGTTACACTAATTACAACATAATTAATTTCCTAGTCCTTTTTTCCCCTACTGGTTTTAAGACACTTAAGGCATTTTAAACAGCATTTGGCTAGTTTACATTGTATTCGTTTACTGAGTACAGAGTATAGTTTGGATATTGATCATGTTGGTCCAAATCTTAAACAACTATGACTTTGTGTTTGCACTGTACATAAAACGTAATAACAAACCTGAATGCCGTGCCTAGTGCACTCACAAATAGTGTACCGAGCAATTAAGACATTTTACTTTCAAGCTCATCTGTATTGTCCCTATGCGGGGCTGCTGTTAAGTAGTACTTTGCCCTTTTAAAACAAACAAAACAAATGCACAATAACGTCTTGTTGTAATTGTGTTGCATTTTAAACCACCACAATGTGTCTTGAGCTCGCTTTCGTTCCATGAGCAACAGATGCAGCCGCAAAACCACACACATTTCTGATCAAGTCGCTGCCTGATAACCTCCAGATAAATTCCTCCAGCTTTCACGGGTAGAGGTATGTGACAGGAATGCGATACACACACACACTTGGCCTTGACACGGATAGTCCTGAGCAGTGGTGGTGCTTGTTAGAGATATAAATGGAAGTCCTGCACATTGAAAAGTCTAATATTTTAAAAGTGGCTTCGTGGTGAGATGTGCAATAAATCCTGGGGTTTCAAAAGTTTTTCGTGTTTCGCAATTAAGGGTTTAAGGTTTGTAAAAAAATAAAAAATAAATAAATCCATGTTGGTGCAGACAACACAATGAGACAAAAGCTTGATTTGAGACACAGTCCATGCGTTCTATATTAAGATCTTGTGTGTGGACTTCTTCACTGAAGCCTGTGATTTGATCGGGACAAAACATGTAGACATTTATATGGATAAACCTTTAAGAATGGAAAAGCTTGACATTTTTGGGGGAGAAAAAAAAAATCTGTCTAAAATATATGTATCGAATTAAAAAGTATAAAAAAATATACAAGCACTGAACATGATTCAGAAGCATGGCTTTAAAAGTTATGTTATTGCAATTATGAATAATCCTTCATTGCTTGACTGACAGGAGAATGATTATTAAAATATGTAAATCACAATTGTGACAGCGTGTGTATCCAGACCTGCGCACTGTCTTGCCTGCGATGCAGGTAACGGGTTAACACCTAAAATACACACGATCTTCTCTCGTCTTATAAAGGCTGCATTATACTCCAAGGCTGTTTTTAATAATATATATATAATTAAAATAAACTACAATAATGTAAACAGAGCTATTAACTGAACAGGAATGATCTCGTGCGTGTTTGGGTGTCAGTGTATGTGTGTGAATCTGACAGTGTAGGCTATAACATGCTTTCAAGGGTATTCTGTCATTTATAGTGACACATGGGGAGGATAATACTGTGAGCAGCTAAGATTTTTCATTTTATCACAGAGACAAAAAACCCCACCCCAGATTTAATAAAAAAAAAGAACTGTGGATTATTGGTAGTGAATGTCCTGTAGATAAATGACGCGTCTTAAATAATGTGTATGGTGGATCATTGAGGTGTGACATCGTCTTCCTAACCTAATCAATCTCAATAAATTTACATGAATTCAGATTGTATTGAGTAAAACAGTTGTATGTACCAGGTCACTTACTCACCTGTAATAGGTCTATACACACCACCTGTGCGAGTGATGACGCTTTGTTGACGCTGCCATAATGACGGTCAAGTGAATGGTCATAAATCTCATTTGTTACACCCATGTAATTTTGACTTCTTGGACCATTTTCAAGTAACTTCATAAGCGTACAGTAATTGATTACTATTAAATAAAAAAAAATTAACTTTAATAAGTGGATTCTCTGTGACCATGGTGATGAATGATCTATGAACTTGTACCACCTTTTTAAAAGCCGTAAAGTACCAGGAAGTGCTCAACACACTCCACACTTTTGTGCCACAGCAGGAAAATCTGAGCGATGTTTCTCAAATAAGGTCGAGCGAAACTAAATATCATCAGCTATTGGCTATTTAGTGCATCGTAGGATTTTGATCGCCCGAAGGTCAAACTTAGGAGTTTGAATGAATTAAAGTTCTTGGAGACTAAACACGGTTTTAACCTTCGGCTCTGCGTCACCGGTGTTATGAGAGCGAAGAGTAACATTACGTTCACTTTGTTGTAGTCCTACAGTTTGATAGAGGACAGGATAATAACGCTGGCACACATGCGTTTAATTGCAATTAAAAGCTCTGACACGTAACGATGTTTAAAACGGCTGCCTAGACGATTTCTAGACCGATTTTTATATCCCGGGCTGATGGAGTGGAGCGCAGCACAATGACTAGGCACTTTGGCGACCGGAGATGTGCAAGTATGACTGGCATGTTGGCCGTATCAACAAAAATCAGTTGACAATTTGATATCGCTGCCCGAGCTCTACGGTGGACGGTGTAGCAGATGTGTGCTGTTTAACACCAGAAACTAGTTGAGCCACTCCTGATAAGGGTTTTATCTGTAACTGAAAAGCTAGAAATGATGTAAGGTATTGCAACCCTCGATAGGTAGGGAAACGTGTAGGTGATAGAAACATACAAACAACAAATGTCGAAAAAAACAAACACTGGGTGCATGGATGAGCCAAGAGATCACTTCATATTCCAGAACATTCTCCTCCTTTTCCTTTATCATATCATTCAATCTGTGCTTGTCTCATATTCTTGTGCCCTCACTTCTTCTAAGCACAATTCTTCTGTGGTGGTGTTTGGTTGGTCCTTGATTTCAGTGCTTTATTTCCCCGCCAGTCTCAATCACTCAGGAATTAAAAGGTGTTGCTTTAAGAACTGTTTTAATAACCTTATGAATAGCGTTCAAGGCAAAAAAATACCACAGATTATTTAGCCTTTATCATAAGGCTAAAGATGTGTATGGTGTTCTTGTGAAGAGCTCTATTTGTGGAAACAAATCGGAGGATTAGAAATTACCCAGAACATGTGGTTTGACGGCTTCTACCAGGAAGTTGTTGAAAAAAAAAATGGTGCTGCTCATGGTGCCTGATGGGCTGCACACTAAGCTTAGACCTACAGATTTAGAGGATGACGTATAAACCAGGGTTGCATATATACCTGTGTTACCTACCTTTCATTTGGTACTGTTTGATACTAATAGTGAAATGAGTAACCTGTGTAGTGCTAATCAGCCACGAGTGTCTTCACCATGACATTTATTCAGCTTTAGCTTTAGCCTCTTCGCACAGTCCTCATAAAGTCTGCTTAGACTAGTTGGTTTATTCTGTATGAAGTTTAGTTAATTTTATAGATGTAGATTTAGATTTTTAGAATATAGATTTTTTTATAGATGTCTTGGATTGATTCGAGTTGTAGTGAACCACAGCTTTGTTGTTTGACTTTGGCTGAATCCCAATTCTACCCCTTACCCCTCCGTTTGGCGCGTTCACGTGAAGGGGTAGAGGTGTCTCATTTCTCTTTTGGTTGGAGGTGTAGGGGGAGGGGGGAAGGGCCAGATAGCCCTCCAAACGAAGATTTTTCGGGGCCTCACTTCAAACGAAGGGGAAATTTTCAACATGGCTGCTCACTCGAGCAAGCAGACCCATAAATGTTAATTTTTGCCATTAATAAAGATTTTTATGACGAGTTTTCATTATATGTATATTACCTTTAGTCTTGTTTGTGTTTATGGTGATGTTCTGTAAAGAAACATTTGCAAAAAAATCGCTAAAGTTTGCTAGCGGATAGCACAGATTGCACGATATTACAAATATATATTTTTATGTCACATACACTTTACTGCATGCTACAAACAAATATGACAGTTCAGTAGCACGGCAGTTTGCCGAGCATTTGATAACGCATTGTTTTGCTTACGGCCATACACTATTGTTTTGCTTACACTATTCTTACTTATTGCAACGTGACCACAGTTTTGTAATTTATATTCTGTATATGGACGGCTGAGGAAACCCGAAGACTCATCCGTGTTCGTGGTGAAAATGAGCAACTTTTTAAAAAATCGAAATACGGCGCAAAAAACCTTTGGGAGTGAGTAATGTCTCTCTTATTGGAATGTGTGATAAACATCGGCGCATGTCCTCTGACGTAACATTAGGAACTAGCGACAACGTATGATGACGTATAACAGTGTTGTAGTGGTGTCCCATTTCTTAGGGGAAAAATTTAAACCCTTCCCCTTTCCACTTCGTGACAAGGGGCGAGGGGTAGGGGAAGGGGTAGAAATTAGAATTGGGATTCAGCCTTTATGAGTCCATGTTGGTTCGTTATTAGTCTGTAGTCACAGGTTGTCAAGAATGACATTGTGGATGATGATTAAGAGATTATTTTCCAGCGCACCGTGTTGCCTTTAGACGTTTCTTGCCTTACCAGCGTTTGATTTGCAGTTGGCTCCTCGTTTGAGCTGCTATACCTCGTTATTTTTATATTGACAATATTGTAAAATGTTTATTATTGTGTTTAAGAGTCTCAAAAATTTGTTTTGTCTGGAGCCCTCGCGGAAGTGTTTCCACATAGCACAGGCTGGAATTTGTTTGGTTCATTGTGATCATTGCTTTTTTTAGTCACGCTAAGATCCGTCACTTCACCTTGTCCGTTTGTCATCATGACGGTCTGAGCTTAACTTACATGGCATGTTTAATTGTTTATTACATTTTTTAAATGAGTGTATAGATCAGAGTTAATTACGACAGGTTCAGATGTGACCACTATACGAATGTGGCTTTAGTGAGGCCGTAGGTGGTTTTCACATTAGGGCCCCAAAGTCTGGTTTATTTTTCATCAGTGAGAACACGGTCGTTCCGTGCTCATGAACCCGAGTCAACTCAGTCTGCTGGAAAAAGTGGTCCTGAGAATGATGCAGCATACTCAGTAGGAAATAAACGATACATTGAAGTAGATCGGAGTTTAGATGTGACGTCTCCTCCAAAATCTCCATGTGTGCATATACACGTCAAGTTAATAAAGAAGGAAGACTAGCGAGAGGGTTACTCTTAACATTTTTCCTGAAATATATATGATCTGATATTTTAATAGCTGATTCATGAATATTAAATTAATTAGGCTTAGTGCAAAGGTTAACTTCCTCATTCTCTTCGTCTTTGCTGTTTAATGGTGTCTCACAAACCATGTAGGTGCATACCACCACCAGCTGTATCAAAGACTGTAACTGCGCAAAAGTACCCGAGAACGGAGAACTAAAATTATGTGAATGCTGAGACGTGGGGAGAGTGGAGCAGTCTTTTCTGTACAAATTAAACTATGGGTGTGTTCTTATTAGGAATGATTAAAGTGTTGTCATTCCTGAGTTTTGTTCTTTCCGTCACTGACATGATCTCAACTCTCGTCCTGGAATTCCCACTGTCCTTCCACCAATACAACCATTTAATCAGCTAATTGAAATCCTTTCCTGCCATTCTTTTCATCGGTTTCCTGCTCAAAATGTCTCGTTTACAGGTAGAGCTAGCCGATAAAGATGAGCAAAGCTGTTTAGGGCTTTAAAGCTTTTGAACCCATCACATCTGATATACTATGTAGGGGATGATGTGAACGCAGTTTAAGTGCCTGTCTGAGGATGTGTCTATGTAAATCGAGCCGCTGACTCTGAAATACCACCCATTTCTACCTGTGATGACTGTTATCTGGTCTACTAGCAGACAATAGTACAGGTTTAAAGGTGTATATGTGTGTGTGTGTGTGTACACAAAACAAATATTGGATATATAACCTACAGGGATGTACATTATAATTTTAATGGTGAAACACCTGTAAGAGTTAAACATAATGAAAAATGAACATGCCTGAATGTGTTTTTCGTACCTGTAGCGTGACCGCAGTAATGCAGAGAAATATAGTGCAAATGCGTAACTATGTCAGGTCAGTGGTTCAGCATGAAGTCCAACATGAAGTTATAACCAAACAGGTCACACCACAACTCTGCATTAATTTACTGCTATATACAGCTTTTCTTTCTCATATCATAACTGACGAATTACCCAAATTGTGCTTTTAGGATGCGCAAATATTTTAGTAAGCTTTTTAAAAACATCTATGTATGGGTTTTGTGCATTTTATAATTATGGAGTATGTAACAATATATTACCTGCATGTAATCTGTGCTCAACTCAACAAGCATCTTTCTATCTATCTATCTTGAAGTGAACTATGATTTTCTGAGTACTGCTATTTTATGCTATTTGTAGCATATTAATGCAAACAATGCATTTTTTTTAATTAAAGAGTTATTTAGACTGTAATATAATATAGATGGTAATATTACTATTTTTGTGCAACTCCATGAACTCTTCTTTATTAAAATAAGTAAACGAGGAGCTTTGTCTTTCCTGATTCCTTATTTTCTAATTAAAAGAGTGACGGCACCATGGCATCACTCATCATCAGCGGTAAAGCTAATGAAGTACACCTGCTGTTTCAACCCTAATATTCACAGTTTATAAAAAAGATTTATTTTCTTTCTCTCGTCCATCTCCGTAGTGAATGGTAGTGTCTATAAAGGGTATGTCCCTTCAGGAGAGAGGTGCCAATGTCCATCAGGATTAATCACACTGCAGGGGGGTCACTGCGCCGATCACAGAGGAACACACTCGCCACCAGGTCTGTACACCCACAACACACTACCACGTGCATGTGTATTTCCTAATCTCTGTATGAAAAAGCTGTGTGACCTACTTAATCACTTGTTAGAAGAGGGACAGTGTGTGTAGTAAGGTTTGTCATAATATTCAGAACTTTAATTCAGTGCTAATGGAGTATTATTATAATTGTTGATACATACCGTAGTTTGGACTTTTAATGAAAAACGCAAAAGTATGCACTGGTGCAATTCTACAAATTCAGCTTGTTTCTGTTATGAAATTTCTTTCTTTTAATTAATTAAATTAATTAATTTTTTTTGTCATGTTTACAACCTCTGTGTTTACAGCTTTTTAAAAAAAAATTCCTCTAAGTTTAGGCTATATTATTTTATTACAGCTAGTCATGCTAGCCATGTATATACTGCGATACCTTATAAGCCAGATGTTCTACAGTCAAATGTTTGAGAACTGAAGTTTTGTTGTGTGTGTAAACTGCCGGCTTCAGCCGTAGGATGAGTTCTAACATGCCCAAGCCTTGATCGTTGAAATTGCGAAAAAGATTAAGGCTTAAGGCATGAATCAGCTTTTCACTTATTGTGTGTAAAACGTATGCCAGTGAAATCCAGTACGGAGGATGTAGTCCCTGTGAATGCTACTTTGCTTACTGCCGTATGATTTATGAAATGTTTTGTGTAAGTGTAAATCAGGTGATTGGCTTTTCTAATCCGCGGCTTTTATGTTGCACCTCCTCTGCAGGTTGCAGTCAGAACAAACCAAACAAAAGACAAATTCCCCTCCTGACAGTAGACGGTCATATACTAAAGCTTCCAAAACCCCGCCCACACCTGCAGCTGGCTCCTCGCGTGGCCACGCCCCCAGAAGGTATCATCATCACTGTAACTCAAATCGTGTTCAAAGATATTTGCATAATGTAAGTAAAGAATCGGCCTTAATCTCTCTCTCTCTCTCTCTCTCTCTCTCTCTCTCTCTCTCTCTGTATGTGTGTGTGTGTGTGCAGAAACAGTCTTTCTCTGTCTTCACTAAATCACTCTGTATCTGACCCGGATTCGGAGGCAGCTGGTAGCTCCGGCCAACACGAGTCCCGTGAAGTCAGCAACAACCGCGCCCCCAAACGTAGCTCTGCGCCTGACCACAACAACACCTCCTACTCGCCCAGCCCGGCCAAGAGGCCCAAAGCTCCAGCCCCCGAGAGCTCCGAGCAGTCGGAACCTGCTAACCCCACTGCTGACTCCGCCCCCGAGTCCCCACCCGCAGGCAGGTCCAAAAAGCGACGCCTTGCATCCGAACCTCCAACTAGCAGGACACTAAACAGGAAGAGCAGCACGTGCCCTGCCACCAGTTCCTCCCACAAACGTAAAAAGGCAGACGCCCCATTTAGCTCTTCTTCTTCCTCCTCGTTTTCTTCCTCTTCATCAGTTTTATCCGGCTCGAGCAGCGAGCAGGCCAGCCGCTCATCCAAACCCTCCAAACTGGCGTCCAAATCGGCCGCCTCGGCCAAATCTGTGACCGACTCCGCTTCCTCCTCTTCCGCCTCGTCTTCATCCTTCACTTCCTCTTCCTCCTCCTCTTCTTCTGTAGTGGTTGCGGGTGCCAGCGGCTGTGGTGCCCCACCCTCACAGGGTGCCCGGCTCAAGCAGGGTAAAGATCAGAGCAAGTCGAGGCGTTCCCGCTCCGCTTCTTCGCCCTCTCCTCGCCGCAGCAGTCGTGACAAAGAGCACAGCAAATCCAGCACCGCTGCCTCTAAATTCGATTGGACAAGCCGCTTCAGTCCCAGAGTGAACTTGCCGAAACCTAGACTCACCCTGCCTGGATCCTCCAAACCCGAAACGCCCTCGGGGTCTAGCAAACCCGGACCGAGTGGACTGCAGGCCAAACTTGCCAGTGAGTCTCTCGCTCTCAATTAAGGTCTTCATCCTCAGATACACTCGTTTACAGAATTCTCCTTTACTGAACTGCTGTCCCGTTTATTTAGCTTGCTGTTGAAGTGTCAGTGGTATTCATATCGCTAACATTATTTCTAATGTTAATTTTAACACACGTAAACAACTTCCCAGTGTCTGTCAATAATATTACGTCACCGTAGTTTTTCTTAGAAGGTATCTCGGCTATCTGAGTCAAAATAAACCGAGGCTATCTTCACATTTCCAGCCTGAAGTGACTCAATTCTGATTTATTATTATTTATTTACTCTATTGTGACCCCCAGATCTGATTTTGTTCTGATTGTCTGAACACAAAAATCTGATGTTTTTCAGTATCTGAGTCACTTATATCCAATATACAGTCAAACGACTTGAATGTGAACAGGCAGATCGGAATTCGCGTTACTTTTTTCGCTAACCAGCAATAAGACATAATGTATTTTATTATTAGGGGTAATAAGAGTTCTCTTGAGCTGCAACACTGACCGCTGCAGTATGGTGGGGATGAAGGCCGATGTGATGTGTAAAGAATTAAGTCACGAAGGGTCTGCTGTTCTAGGAAAATAATCTAGGATGACGAGGTGTGATGAAACGTTGTCTAATAATCAAAGTTAATTATTTTTTCTCTAACTGTAGAGTCTATTTTTTTTTTTTTTTTTTTTTTGGATGACGATACACAATCAATTAATTGTTTTTAAGACTGATTTGCATGACGATGAACAGCCTGACCAACCTAATTTCCCTATTCATGAACAATACAGCTATACAAGGTAACCTTTTCACAATACCGCTGTTTTTCTTTCAATACAGCGGACATTTTGTTGCCTTCCCTTCTCTAGACAGAGGCAGTATATGTCAGCAGTTTAAAAAAATTGGCTAGAAGAATTATGATGATAAATGTGTTTTAGTAGAGGAAATGTACAGTACTGGAAAATATTTAGTTGGGGCTGATTTAAGTAACTGTAAGTTACTCAAGTGATTCAAGTAAGTGTTTTAATATTTGTTTGCAGAAACGTAGCAGTAAATCCCCCCCCCTCGTCCCCCTTAAACAGCTGTAATTTCTAAGGATTCCTATTGCTTTTATTAAGGACAATATCTTTATTTGTGTAATCAATCATTTAACAATTTATCATTGCTAATCAATATTATATATTACACTAGAATTAGTAGTAAAGAGTGTAGAAATGGCTAAAAATAAGCTGATCAGCTGTAATGTAATCAGTGGTATTATTATTTCGGGTTGGAGCACACGTACACGTCTACCTCTCTTTCTGTAAACTCGCTGTCTAACTTATTAATACAAAGGAACCAAATGTTCATTGTATTAGGTTCAGGTTGAGTATCTTATGCCATGTTTACGCGAAGGTGTACTACGTTTGTCATCAGCCAGATACGCTCCCTGTGTAAAGTAGATTATTAAATCCGTCAGCTGACTGTTCATAAGATCACTTTTACTCCACACTTAAGCTCTGTGTAAACAAAAACTATGGATACCATTCAGGGGAAAAATTGCATCTCAAATAATAAACTGCGTCTGAGTGTGTGTGTAATGAGAGAGTGAAAGTATCCTCTGAATAGACCACACAAACCCACCTGACCGGTGATGACGTCGTCGCTAGCAAAGCATCATGGTTTCCAAACCACCATTTCTCACAACACTGTGCTCGCGTGCCCTGGCTTTGCGCTCCTTTTGAATGGAAGGTTGACTGACCCCTTATAAATCTCGCCACAGACGGGCTAGCTACTTGGTTAGCCTGAGGCTGACGCTACCTACAGTAGCACCAGACAAGTCGAGGCCAGATGACTCCCCTGTAGAGTAAGTAGAAGTAGCATGGTGGCCAATGCGTGTTTGTGTATGTTTGTTTTCCGCGCACCCCGTCCAGAGAAGCAGGAGAAAGAACCTGCAGTTTTACCAAAACAAAAATTTACCCGGGATGTGGTGTAAAACCCTCTGAAATTTACTCGGCAAAGAGAAAATCTACTTGTAGTTGCCGCTTGGCTCTCAAACTTCCCCATCCTGAAGTTTCTCCAGTGAAGGGAAGTTTACTGTTAAATCTGCTGATTTCTTAATGAATGTGAAATAAACAAAATTGTACAGATTTCACAGCTTCACTTTTGTCAGTTGTTATAAAATAATCCTTGTTATAATTTCAAGAAATTTAACCGCGAACCTTCGTAGCCATGTTAGCATTAATTCAAATCAGTTTCATATTCGTTAGCGCTACTGTCCGAGCTGTTAGAGAAATGTAATAAAAATCTTCTGATTAATTCGACTAATGAATTCAGTTGCAGTTTGTTGTAGGAATAATTTAACATCCATATTAATAATCTAATAATTGATTTTTTTGGTTGAATCCGAGATGCAATGTCTCAGCGTTTCTGACTGGAGCTAGACGTGTGTCGGCTGTAAGCGGAGAACCGAATGTCCTCAGCCTTCAGAAGTGCCACATCAGCACCCTTGTAATTTACATAGGCGATCTTGTGCACCGTCTCTCTTCTGTGTCTGTTATTTTCCCGCTTCAGCCTTTTGGTCCACTGTTTAACGCTCCCTCCTTTTTCGCTCAGGTTTATTCCTCTGTAGCGGCATTGAGGACGCTGTAGTGTCCCCTGCCTTTCCCCCGAGTTCACTCTTGACTTGACTGTTACCGACATGAATTATTAAGTGTGGCGCTAAACCGATTATTCTACAGCTGGTGTCATTAGCTGTGTTTACACTCCGACTGAGGTGGTAATGAAGATGACGAAGACTGGAATCAGTCAAGAGTTAAATCAGAGTCAAGACTCTGTGGATCAAATATGTCTGTTTGAATTTAAAAAGGGTAAGAAAGTTTATTAATGCAACAAATCAAGACTGCCTTACAGAATAATAATAAAGAGTTTGTTTTGTCGGTGCTGGTTATTGCTTCCATAAAGCTTCGAGCCGCTTTCTCTCCAGAACTCCACTGCGAAAAAATTAACTTTTCCCCCCAGAGTGTGCACACTGAAAACATACTTTTGATTCGCAAGTTTCAAATGTACCATTTAGCTCCTTTTTGCATAACGAGCTACTATGGCTTTAGTGATCGCTTCAGTTATGCTTTATAGCAATGCAGTGGAACGCCACCCTGCCAGAAAGCTATGTTAAGTTCAGCATTTATACCTTGTGAACCTTCTTACCCTTCACTGATTAACAGACACTCGTCCCCTTCTCTCGGGTCGACCATGACGGGAGGCATCGACTCGCGTTTCAGCCAAGCTCTGTGCTGCTAATAATAGATTAAAAATACGCTAAAAATACCCGTCGCTACAGTAAGTTTCAGATCGAGACTCACGCTGGCGAGTGCTGAGGTAGGACATCAAATATATTTTTACAACTACTGGTACAAAACGCCGTTCCATGTTTCCAGAGACGTAATGCTTCTTTGAATAAACAACAACCATAAAGCTAACTTTACGCCTCAATGCCCGCGGTCAGAACATCTTCATGACGGAGCGAATTCAGTTTAGATAGGAGTCACTGGTCTTCATAATGCTGTTACAGAAATCCGAGCTGTAGGGTGCAGTGTGCGTAGTGACATGTGACTGCTGTATCGAGTCCTCGTCACGTCAGTAAACGTAGATTTTGTGACGAACTGCAAAAGAAAAGAAAAAAAAAATACCCTATTGAGCTGTACAGGAAGGGCGAGGTTCATGGGAAGCGGAGTGTGTGTGCAGACTCTTGCATTGTGTGGAGTTCTGTGGAAATGTTGACCTTTCCAAAGCCGCACAGATTTGAGGTGGACTCGGTCCTGGTTCATGCATGTCTGAGAGATTTTGACTGATTGTGTATCGATGTGATGAATCAGTGTGTAAAAACCACGGAGTGAATGTGAGATGTGATTACAGTACACACTTTGTTGATGAATTAGTTTGTGTATACGGTTTTAGTTTAGTTTTTTCTTCAGTAGTTTGAGGCCGAACCAAAAGCATCGCTTTTGTTCAGATTCAGATGACCAGTAGGTGTGAAGGTGCTCTGTAACTCCTTTAACGTCCCCCTCTTTGCTGCTTAGATTTTTTTATTTTTTTTTTTGCCTTGCTCAAGTCATGATTTTAAACTTTATTTGTTTGAGGAACTTTCAAGACTCGTGAATTTCTTGTGAATGAGGGCGTAAAATCACATGGCATTTACAAACGACTTGAAGCACAAGAACGGTGATGAGATTTTGGGCTGCAGTAAAACATTTAAATGGCTTCTTTTTTTTTAATGAAAGCCGTATGTTCCTGGATGGCAATAATGGCCGAGGCGGCCTGTAGCCCACCGCAGTCGTTGGCGCGAGCGTTCAGCGAGTGGATCACCTGATCCTGGAAAACCGACGAATAACTTGTCGCCCACTTGCAGAAGAGACACATTTGTCCTTATGGAACCGTACACGCAATCGTTCATTAACGCATTACAGGAACTCAGGTTGGAGTTGTTGCCACATAATTTAGACTTGAAGGAATAGAGCCCTTTTAACGTACAGTAGGAAAGCATTTTATTTTAAAACCGTTGAAGTAGTCATTTAGGTGTTTGTACCTATCGAGGCTGAATAATTGTGCTATTTAATATAAGCTAAGGTATTTGTCATGGAGTTGAAGCCCTACTTCCATATGACTGATCTTTATCTGAGTCAGATCATCACAGCAAGAGAATCTCTGATTTATGTTCAGTTCTGTTTTTATTTAAATTATGAATTCATTCATGGACTCACATTAAACATTTGATCATTTCTGCAACTGTTAATATAAATTTTTTTTCTTTTTAGGTCTGAGAAAGTCCACTAAGAAGCGCAGTGAGTCTCCCCCAGCAGAACTCCCCAGCTTTAGGAGGAGCACCCGACAAAAGACCACGGGCTCCTGCGCCAGCACCAGGTAAGTCCTGCTCCGTGTGTCTGTGTGAGCGAGAGGGAACGAGAGATGTTACATCAGATCATGTCCTCATTGTTAACAGTTTGTTTAACTGCATTTCGCTTTCTCTCTCCCCGTCACCTTCTCCCTCCTCTCGTCTGTCTGTCTGTAGTCGGCGAGGTTCAGGTTTAGGGAAGCGTGGTGCAGCTGAAACTCGCCGACAGGACAAAATGGCCGAAAACGACAACAATCAGGACGGAGCCAATTCATCACGCACGGAGGAGACGCCGCAGGGAGCTTCAGGTGCACACTCGCTCACACACACACACACACACAGTGTGTCATGATATTTGCATAATGTATAAATCACTGCTGGTGTCCAACAAGTGTCCTGAGCACTAGCAGAAGTGCACTCGGTAGCCGAATAAACGGGTACAGGAGCTTAATCACATGCAGATGGCATCGCTCTCATGAACAGATTTTATAGAAGCGCCGGGAAATATACTTGGGCAGTTGGACCAAGTGCACTGTGTGTGTGTGTGGGGGAAACAGTGGTGTGTTCTGTGAAAACCCTAAGGATTGACTTTAACAGCAAGCACGTGTCACCTAACCCTATGTCATCATCGTCTCTTTGGGAGAAACCAACATGATATTATTGCCTTTTTTTTTTTTTTTTTTTTTACGAAGTACAAATGAAAATTTCAATCTAAACAAATGTAATGGATTAAAAACCTTTTTTTGGGTCACAGTTCCTTTGTTTTCTTAAAGGCACAGAGCTGCACTGTGCAGGAATGATGGCTGTTGGATACACGTCATATTCACCACTAATCCTGAGTGCAAGCGACATGACATTCAGAATCACTAACCCTGTCAACTTAGATGACTCGAATTGCTTGCAAGCATCTGAGATGTCAGCTTCAAGCTAATATCCTAGGCATTACACACCTGATCTCCAGATGTGCAGGAAAATAAACACAAGGGTATCTTGAGATTTCAGAGCCCATGCATTTTGTATATAAAAAAAAAAAGGATGGTTTTGAATGGAAACTCTACTGCCGTTTAACACTTCTTTAGTGGTCTCAAATTGCCTGAAGTGAGCATGTAGTGTACATGTGTGCCCTGCGATGGATTGACACACTGTCCAGAGTGAACACTCCCTTGTGCAAAAAGTCTCCTGGTACAGGCTCCAGTAAAAAAAAAAAAAAAAAAAAAAGGTTTATGGGCAGTTACAAATACAGTAACACTGCCTACTGGACTGGAGTGTGTTAAAATGAGGAAGAATGATCATCACATGACACAAGATGTTTAAAAAGGCGACAACACAATTTGAATTGAGATATTTAGATGGATCCAGTGAATCACATCGAACATTCTTCCCGTTATTCGCAGTTCATCAGGAGTGGAAGAGACAAATCCATGTGCTTTTACAAATAAATTGTAATCATGGAAAGATTTTTGGGCTACTGTGTACGTGATAACTTGTTTCATTACCATCCCTCAATGGCGTCTTTGTTTCGATACAAATAAAGCAGGATTTGAAGTGATTAGCTCTGCTAGTGGGAACTCCTCACCTGTAGGTGAAGATGTGAACTTACTAACCTTGGCTATTTCTTTCCAAATAAAGATCAAGCATTGAGATATCAAGCATGATCAACTGAGTCTTTGTGTATTCATTCTCTCTCTCTCTCTCTCTCTCTCTCTCTCTCTCTCTCTGTAGCCTCCAGTTCAGTGGCTGGTGCTGTGGGAATGACCACATCTGGAGAGAGTGAATCAGACGACTCAGAAATGGGCCGATTGCAAGGTAACACTTTCTCGTCACCAGATTTCCTTTTCGGATCAGAAGCTCTGACTTGAAAAATTCTGTTAACTTGAATTAAAATTAATAAATTACTGTAAACACTGTTAAAATTAAAATGCGTCTAGTCAGTCATAATTCACAGCCATCATGTGCCAGGTCTGTGTTTTTTTGCACCTCAGCAAAAGCTTATGTGATCCCGAACTCGGTCCACAAATAGGACCTTATACTGAAGCTTTTGAGAAGAGTTAGGTGAGAGCGAAGATAGACAGCACCTTTTTGAAACACTGCTTCACAGTGCAGCCTGCTCCTGTTTGTGTTTGTTTGGCCACGGAGTTCTAGCTGGGCAGCAAATGGCGGTTATTTAATATATATATATATACTGATTCCTCTGTGGTGCAGATGGAGAAATGTTCTCGAATTAATTTGCATGTTTGTGTTGTACAGCTCTACTGGAAGCTCGTGGTCTACCCCCTCACCTTTTTGGACCTCGCATGTCCCAGCTGTTCCATCGTACCATCGGCACTGGAGCAAGTGAGCATCTGTTCATAACTAATAGGAATCACATTAATGAGTCACTATGAAGAGTCCAAATGAAGCTCAATGTATTCAAGATAAAAAAAACTTACAAATTGTAAAAATGTAAAAATTAGATTTTTTTTTAAAGGTAGAATTTAAAATGCATGTTTGTGGCTATTTAATTAAAAAAAAAATTATAAACACACACGCACATATGCAGTACCGACAAAGTTTTCATGCTCATTATTCAAAGAATTTTTCCCTCGGCATTCTACCCACAATAATGAAAGTAAAAACGGGTATTGGGAGTGTTTTGTTAATTTAATAAATCCTGACATTTCTGGTTGAAGCGCATTTGGCTGCGATGGCGTCCTCATGTCTGCTTGTGAATGATACTTGGTACAACATTCTTTTGGAAGCTTCTTCCATTGTTCTTGACAAAATCGTTCAAGCTCAACCAGGTTGAATGTGCAGGGTCGATGCACAGCCATTTCCAGGTCTCGGCAGAGACGCTCTATTGATTGATTCAGGTCCGGACTCTGTCTGGGCCTCTCCAGGACTTTCACAGAGCTGCTCTGAAGATAACTTCAACTGTCACCGTAACCTGAGGTCCTGAGCACTGTGGAGAGAATTTTGAGTTACTGTTTTTTCTTTTTTCCCTGCATCCATTTTTTCCCTTTATGTTTACTTGTGTCCTGTCACCGAAAAACATCCCCATGGCATGATTCAGCCACCACAGTGTTTAACTGTCAGGTTGGGCTTTAAGACGGTAAGACAGATGTGTTCCTTTTAGTGAGGAATGGCTTCTGTCTGGCTGTTCTACCATAGAGACCTGATTTGGTGGAGTGCTGCAGTAATGGCTGTCCTCCTGTAAGGCTATGCTGTCTCCACAAGGGATTATTCTGATTATACATTTATACTGACCCTTGTGTTCTTGGTCACCTGTCTGACTTCATCCCTGATTACTTAGTTTGGTTTGGAGTCCCAATGTGGAAAGGCTGTTGCAAATCTCTTCTCTTTGAAGAGGTTGAGTGCTCTTTGGCACTTTTGATGCTGAGGAAATGTACTTGTATCCTTCCCCAGATCTGTGTCTGGACACGGTCCTGTCTCGCAAGTCGAGAGAGATGCTTAATTCCAAGTGTCACAAATCAGGGCTTTCCACCTCAAAGTAGCAATGCAATAATACACTGTAATAAAGTGTGTGTTTATTACTTTGATATAAAAACTTAGTATATTCATCTATAAACTTTTTGTAGTCTATTTGGATATTGGTACGGCAAACCTGGCCTGAGAGTAAGGCTAAACCCAACCGTTTCCCTGTTTGACATCAGATTCGGAATTATGAATATTAAGTTTGAGAACACCTGGTCTGAATAGTTAGATATTTTAGTCTTTTTTTTTTATTTTATTTATTTTTTTAAATTAACAAAACACTCAAATGGCTGTTTTTACCTTTCATGTGGAAAACTGGAAAAAAAGGGTGTGAAAACTGTCACCATCAGATAATTTGGCTTCATGTATTCAGTCGGTGTTGATCCATTTCAAAGCATACCTGTTCTCCAACATTATACCCCCGAGTATTATCGAATATATTACGCCATTTATCCCACTAAGCAGTTTGAGTGTGTTGCAGGTTCAAAGGCTCAGCAGCTGCTGCAGGGTCTACAGGCGACAGGGGACGAGTCTCAGCAGCTGCAGGCAGCCATAGAAATGTGCCAGCTGTTGGTGATGGGGAACGAGGAGACCCTGGGTGGATTTCCTGTGAAGAGTGTCGTACCCGCTTTGGTCAGTCCGTCATTCGTTAGTATATTGTTTCGCTCGGCACTAAGATCGGAGAACCTAGCACAGGGAAGAAACCTGAACAGGAAGCAGAAGTGCAGGAGGCGACAGCGCAGGGCTTTGCAGTAGTGGTGGTGTGTTGCACACGAGTTGATCAGGGATCCATCTAGATTCCCTCCCACAGTCTGGCAACCATGGGAACTGTGAAGTGGTTAAAGTTTTAACCATCTTAGTGTGAAAAAGTTGCACACTAACGTTAGCATTACTTTTAAGTCTGTACGTTGTATAATTCACACAATTAGCGTTTATTTATTTATTGGACACAACTGGAAAAAAAAGAATGAAAACACATGATCTTGTATATCTGTGGTATTTATTTGGCTGACCTTTTTTTTTTTTTTTTTTTTTTTTTTTTTTTTTCTTGCTCAGTCATGTTTGTATAGTTGAAATAAAATCATAACCAATATATCATATTACCTAGATTGTGCTGAAATGTAAGTCTATATTTCACAATCCTTAGCACTATATATTTATTAAAATAAAGAATTGCTTAAAATGCTCTGGGTTTTAAAAACATCAGTACTAGACCTCCTGTTGTAGCCCAGTTATACATATTTAGTAGTACATATTTT
The DNA here is from genome assembly GCA_030522415.1 of Channallabes apus. Classification (NCBI taxonomy): domain Eukaryota; kingdom Metazoa; phylum Chordata; class Actinopteri; order Siluriformes; family Clariidae; genus Channallabes; species Channallabes apus. The sequence continues at coordinate 4,375,167 of CM060131.1, forward strand.
TCTTCTTCTACTTTAGAAGAATTAATTGCTTAATTATTTTATTAACGTAGTATATAGTTTATATACATAGTAAAAAAAATATATTTTTATTTGCACAATAGTGTCTATAATACCAAAATCTTAAGCCTTTAATGTAGTAGTTGAACAATTTTTTTTTTTAAAGATTCTAACACTGGACATCTTGGATGTAAGCATTTAAGACAAAATTATTATGGAAAAATGGGGGGGGGGGGCGGGAAGTCTTCATGGAAAACAAAATATTATATATCTTTGGAAACCATGATGTATAATATTTTGTTTTCCATTAAGACTTTTTTGGCACCACATTCAAAAACCCTTGTTCTCTGCCAAATCAAAAATTTCTACTGCAGTCCTACAGAACTAAATCGATAATAAATGCACTGCAACTTTGAAAGATACCCACTCTGTGTAAAAATGTCTTCCATGCTGAACTTTAAATAGAGTTGAATCGTGGAATTTGGCACCAATTAATATATTTTACAGTTGGTGCGCAGAGCAGGACAATGTATAACGAACAAGACCTTTTATATAAACAAGACGGACATTTCACAATTTTACATACATTTAAGACAGAATTAAAAAAAAAAATCTGAACTAAGCCTTTAACTCCTGTAAGTTGTCGCTTGTGCATTGTTAGTTATGTAAGCACATGTGAGGGAGAGTACTCTGCATTGTGTTGTAAGGTTTTGTATTCGTGTCTATAGGAGATATTAAGTGTTTTTTAGATGAGCAATCCATAAAGGTAAATGTCTCTCTTTGTGAAGAGTAAGCCTGCAATAAAGTGCAAGGTGCTGTAAGGAGAGACTGTTACTATACAGCCCCTGATTTTCAGCTTGCATCTTATAAAATACTTGATAGTACAACAAATCACCAACATTTGCAGATCTTCTTATGACTCAGACTGATGTGGTGATTCTTTTTCTGAATCCATACTTTTAATTTAAAATGGAAACCGAGAAGTCCTCTATCCTGAAGACTCTGCTGATGTGAAACTTGTTGACTGTTAGAAATGATTTTGTTTGTTGGGTACCATTTTTAGGTTGCATTACTCTTTTACTTTGTCTAAAAATTGCTCTCAAATTCAAAATGTCCTCTATATGGCTGTGCCTTATATATTCTGCTTCCTCCCCCACAGATCACACTGTTACAAATGGAGCATAACTTCGATATTGTGAGTACGAGCAGGCTTTATTCAACATTAACGCTGTGAAATTCATCATTTCACTGCGTGTTGTACTTGTATAACTATGCATGTGACAAATAAAGAATCTTGAATTAACGCACATCATATTTCATATATTTTGTCAAGCTGGATATGTAGGTTTTGCAGCCAATGTTTAGTGCTAGCCTTGTTTAGTGTTAGTTAAACTGATTAACTGAGTAGCAGAAATTGATTTGTTCAGCTTAATTTTAATCTCTATTGTGTTTATATTTCAATTCGTCTGCTCAAGAGAAAACGTGGGTGTATATGTGAATTTCAGATGAATCACGCGTCTCGAGCTCTAACCTACATGATGGAAGCTCTGCCGCGCTCCTCTGCTGTAGTCGTAGATGCCATTCCTGTCTTCCTGGAAAAGGTGAGAGTCGACAGAATCTCAGGTTGAAATATGCAGCGAGTGTGTGTGTGTGTGTGTTCTAGTCCCTAACTGGCGTTCATCCCAAACCACTGGAGGGAGTAGTGTCGAAATAATATACAGCGGCAAATCGTGACGAAATTTGTGTTTTGTTTTTATGGAATTATTTCTGATGCGTTTTTGTCTGTGTAGCTTCAGGTGATCCAGTTTATAGATGTGGCCGAGCAGGCTCTCACCGCGCTGGAGATGCTCTCACGGAGACACAGCAAGGCCATCCTGCAGGCCGTGAGTACATAGCAAAGCCCAATAGCTGTCGCCGACTCAGGTTTGCTGCAGTTGCCGTGGTTTAGCCATTAGTAATCTTTTCCCCTATGGATTGAACTTTGTCATGCATAAGAGGTGACATCATGTGTTTGCTTACTCATCTCAGTGAATGAGATGAAAATATGAACCTCCCCAGGGGGTCCAGGCACAAAGTGGATTATGATCTCTCTAATTACATTGATCATAGAAGAATAAATAATGAGCTGACTAATGAGTTTGACTCTTTATCTGTCCGTCCTGATCCGATTGCGTCTCCGCAGGGCGGGTTGGCCGACTGTCTGCTGTATCTGGAGTTTTTCAGTATTAACGCTCAGAGGAACGCATTAGCCATTGCCGCTAACTGCTGCCAGAGCATCACACATGACGAGTTTCACTTCGTAGCCGACTCTCTGCCTCTACTCACTCAGAGACTCACACACCAGGTATTTACACACACACTTGAACCTGTGCATGTGCCGTTATTCAGCAAATCATGAAATATTAGTGGGATTGTATTTTAGTTTGTATTTGTTTACGAATCCTTTGCTAGTCATTTTAAACACTGATTATCCACTAGGTGTTGAAAGTAGGTTAAGAAAAAGCCAGATTCCTGTGTAAAAGCAGCTTGTACAGCAAATTTACTAGTTATTAAAGACTACCCGGGTAATTTCAACACATTTTATGTACAACAGTACTTTTATGAATGCACGTTATTTAGGGAACTCAGACGTGCTCGCTATGTAGGCAGACTTTGTGAATGATGGTTTATGTTGGATAGTGATGGTTGATGCATACCTACCACAATATAGCGTTTATTTATGCTCTTTATCACTGTGCATGTGTGTGTTAGTGTCACACAGATCTGTTCATTATACAATTTGATATTTTGTGTGAATAAAAAGTCTCGATAAAGTGTAATTTGTTGATGAGGCTGCTAATGTATTATAGACCTAAACTTTAATTTCGTATTCCATCAGGATAAAAAATCAGTGGAGAGCACGTGCCTCTGTTTCGCCCGGCTCGTGGACAACTTTCAGCATGAAGAGGTGAGACAAATATTGGTTAAAGGGTAATGTGCTAAATTAAAGTACAGTTTCCACACGACCAGGTTTGTAAGTCCTTTCGTCATGTGAATGTTTGACCTTTCTGCCACCTGTAGAATTTGTTGCAGCAGGTGGCGTCACGCGATCTTCTAACAAACATCCAGCAGCTTCTGGTGGTGACGCCGCCGGTGCTGAGTTCAGGCATGTTCATCATGGTGGTGCGCATGTTCTCACTCATGTGTTCCAACTGCCCCAACCTCGCTGTGCAGCTGATGAAACAAAGTAGGACTTTGTCTCTTTCTGTCTCTTACAAACACGCACACAGACAAATATTAACTTTAATAAATGAATGTGATGTTATGACTAAATGTGTCTTGTCTGTCTGAGAAGATATCGCCGAGACGCTGCGTTTCTTGCTTTGTGGAGCTTCTAATGGAAGCTGTCAGGAGCAAATCGACCTCGTTCCCAGAAGCCCCCAGGAACTCTACGAGCTCACTTCACTTATCTGGTACTTTCCATTTATTTTAGATATACTATTTCCTGTTTGCCCTTGTTCACGGCCGATCATTTCTAACACAACAGTCTTTAATTAGTGCTTCTTATCAAATCATGATTAATCGGTTCACAAAATTAACTAGCCTTTTAAATGAATGAGTGCTTGAATGTATTATCTTTTTTGTTATTTAATATTTATACTATTATTATGTTTTGTTTATGCACACAGCTACAGACATCCCAAGTAACCTTCCAAAATGTTGTCTGTTTGGTTTAGTGAGCTGATGCCATGCCTCCCCAGAGAGGGCATTTTTGCCGTGGACGCCATGTTGAAGAAAGGTAGTGCGCACACTACAGAGGCCGCAGTGTGGCAGTGGAGGGACGATCGAGGCCTGTGGCATCCATACAACCGCATCGACAGTCGTATCATTGAGGTAACGGTTCGTTGCTTATGTTATTCAACACTTTGTTGCTGTTGCTACAGTATGTCTGTTCTAAAACCATGAAATAGTAATGTATCTAAAGTAATAGCTTTTTTTAAAAAAAACAGTTCGTATACTTGGACACAAATAAAAGAGTTTGGAATACAATTGTGCTTATTAAGCCAGAAGAGCCCTATGATATCCCAAAGGTGTTCCTTCAGATTGAGGTCAGGGTTCTCTGCTGGTCACGTGACGTTGCTGACATGGGCTTTGCTTAGGGATATTGTGAAGTGAAGCTGCCATGCTACCTCGTGCTGCAAAGGCAATTATAGTTTGGGGAAGAACTTGATCCTGGTCAAATGTCTGCAAAATTTGGGCCTTGTAGAATATATCTGATATCCTGGGAAAACTTTATGGATGCAACTGAGGATGAATTCTGGCCAGCACCCAAAAAAGCTGATCTTATAACATTGACACCTCAATTTGCTGTAATAATACGCTGGAACCTTATTATGCGATTGGGAGCTGTGCATTAGTGCAGCATTGCGTAACAATGTGTAAATTTCATTTGTGAATACTTTGCCCAGGCTGCCTCACATCCTTTAAGAACAATACTGTTTACTAGGGATGTAACGCAACGATAATATCTCGATATGAATGGCACGGTGTACGGTATTTATCGAATCATTTACAGGAAAAACAAAACTAATGAAGAGACTCGAAAAAAGCGCCAGAAGTGTTTATTTAAACGGTATACATGAACACTGAACATATCAATGGCATACAAACTAGCCATCTATCTGTAAACTTTGAAACAGGAACTTCAATTTTTCAATTTTAATAACAAAAATTCACCGCTACTAGCAGTTTCCGCATTACTGAATCTGTAGGGACAACAGACCGCAAAGGATGATGGTCACGCCCGAGCTGATGGGAATTGTAGTTCCCGCTACCTCCCGTTCCCTCCGTTCGCCTGAGCAAACTTTTCTCAGAAGACCAATCGTTTTATCATTTTTTTTCATGCGAGTCATGCGACCACGGTAAAAAAAAAATCGAAAAAAATTGCTATTGCGGTACGACGGTATTTATACCGTTACATCCCTACTGTTTACAGCCAATATTAGCCAAGCTAACTGGCATCTGTGTTCGCCAAAGGTTAGATTCTCATGACCATTAAAACCTGTTCAATAAACATAACCTAAACATCACATCACAAGTATATACCAACTCCAAAGAGTATTTTGTTGGTTATTTTCTGCCCGTTTGTTCCATTGTCCGGTACTTCGATCATCTATTTTTCCACATTTTTCATAATTGTATCCCCTAGGCCTGCTCTGGCACAGTAGGTACAGGAGGGTTGCAGATCCTCTGGCTAATTATATCCAAGCAATGTTCACCTCGTTCTAATTGGTAATATAATAACGTTAGATTGTCATATAAAACAAATTAGAAGATTAACCTCATTATTTGTACAAGAGTAATTTAATTCAGCATCCAACTTTATCTCCTTTGGGGTCTATTGGAAAAGCTACGGAGACCAGATTTGATATTGTTTTAGTTTGCTTGCCCTTTGTCCATCAGACGGCCCATCAGAATGGCGAGGACGAGATCAGCCTCTCGACGCTCGGCCGAGTTTACACCATCGACTTCAACTCTATGCAGCAGATCAACGAGGACACGGGAACGGCACGGGGAATTCAGAGGAAACCCAACCCCCTGATCAACCCCAACACTGGTATGTCATCTACCACTCGTGCACACGGCAAACGACAGAGCCGTCCGTCCATTTTAATGATACAAAGCTGTCCTTGCAGCTAGCTTTATGTCATGCTAAAACAAGTTAATTACCTTTATTTACTCGCTCACCATGTGTCCTAGTCAGTCCAGTACTATCTGCAAGGGAGCAGCAATAATAATGTATGTAATAAATGTTTGATTTCTGTTGTTAATAATAATAATAATAATAAGCAGAATAATAAGTGCTTTAAAATTCTTTATCCTGATTGATCAGACTGTGCATATAACCGCATGATTAGGTTAATCAACTCGTTTTAAAATCTTATTTCAAAGGTTACACCGTGACTGTTGGATAATGTACATGTTCTAAATAAAAAAATAAAAATAAATATTTCAAAGATTTCTCGCGTATTAAAATAAAATCTTTTGCTATCAAAGCTTTAACATTAAACATAACTTTTTGAGTGTCGACATTTTTTTTCCTGCCTCTGTTCAGTACAGAAGGCTTTGTACTTCCTTGTTAACATGATAAGCAGCTTTTTATTGTGAGGGAATAGAAAAGCAATTACTGTGTTAGCTGTAATGGCATAAGAGGCAACAGGAACATTTTTTTTTTTTTTTGCACAAGTACCACCATATTACGTAAGTAATATCACAAGCAAGGAAGTGCTGCTGTGAATAAATCTCATAAATAGATCTCATGAGTTTCTCTTAATATTTCCACTTATTCTGCTTTACAATATCCTGAACACACCTATAAAGCTCAGCAAATCTACATTGCCTAATGAAATAAAAAAATGCATTAAAAATGTCTCAAAGTTTAATATTTAAGTTTATTTTAAATGCACAATTCTCTCTAGTCTGAAAAAGAATTTGGCATAAACAGCATGGAAGCCTGGATCCAGGGTACCTTGCATCAATGCTTCAGGCTTGTTGTGACATTATCATAGAGTGTTGGATATTTTCTTGGCACACTTTGGGCCCCTTAGTACCAATTGAGCATCGTTTAAATGCCACAGCCTACCCGAGTATTGTTGCTGATCTTGTCCATCCCTCCATGGCAGCAGGATAATGCACCACAAAGCTAAAATCCGCTTGAACTGTTTATTGAACCTGACGATGAGTTCACTGTACTCAAATAACCTCCACGGTTACCAGATCCCGATCCAACGGAGCACTTTTGGGATGTGATGGAGCTAGAGTTTTTCCATCATGCTTGTGAATTTATTAATAAATAATAATAGCAAATAAATAATGAATGATTTCATGATTAACTTAAAGTAACAGCCATCAATGAAAGTCTGTTTATTAAATATTTATAGAGACATTCTATGTAAATGAGCTTAAAGGGAGCACACTGAGCTTAATTGGAGCAGTTTTTTAATTAAGAGATACTACGTGAAATTTGAAGGACATGATTTTGCAACCTACATAATCTAGATCAAGTTTAGACATAATGTAATATGAACACAGTATTGATACTGTTTATTAAATGTCGCACTGATGTCTTTAAACATCGCATCAGTCTAAAACTACTAATAAACTAAATGAATATTATTTACTTTAAAATGCAAACCACTACCATCTGTATTATAATATAGAAGTATTCTAACCGTAACAGTTAGTAATCTAACTATTTTCTACCTCAAGTGTGCTCTCACCTATGTCTGGAAACACCTTTAGATTTTGTAACTATTTCATACATCCAGTTTATACAATAGAAGAAATTGAGTGATGCTTACTCAGATTAAAGGCTTAAACATCCAAAAATTGTGAATTTTACATTTAAAGTTTTTGTCTAGTGAACATTTTGAAAGCTGTCTAGTGTGAACACATAGTTATCCATATCTGTGTGTGCAATTGTCTTACGTGAGGGTATGCCGTAACAAAGAACTAAGACGTCAAGTTGGATAATACATAATTTTTTCTTTATATAACCCAAGTTCAGAGATGGTGTTAAATGGGCACTTGAGCTTAATGGGTTATAATGGGGACAGTTCTGATTTACACAATTGCCCTTTGACTCATAGTTCTTCTGTTTCTCTTTTTTCATGGTCTACTTCAATCTCAGGTCATGTCGAGGTGCGTGGCGAGGATGCCCGTGCCGAGCTGATGCGGGAGGAGGCGGACCTGGCGCGCTGCTTTATCAAGACCCTGTTTGGTGTGCTTTATGAGGTGTACAGCTCCTCAGCCGGCCCTGCCGTCAGACACAAGTGCCTCAGAGCAATTCTGCGCATTATCTACTTCTCCGACTCCGAGCTGCTCAAGGATGTGCTGCGCAACCATGCTGTCTCCAGGTCAGTCCCTCTCACACGACTTCTGTCAGCATTTAATAAGCCAACAAATAAAAGAAGAGACGGTTTTCCCTGAAGAAAGCCGTTCTGGCAGAAAACCTTAAACCTGGCAATGTGAGCTCCATGTTAGCCTCCTCAAACTATCCTGTGGCCTGAAAGCTGTACAGCAGTTTTTGGGTATCTTGACAACCGCCTGCTCGGGTTTACGCTTTGGTTTTATCGATCATATGCAGTATATCACCATGTTGGGTAGTTTTGCGAGACAGGTTTATATAGTCTGGTACATTTCACGACACAGCAGATGGCCAATCTTTTTCCAGCAACAGACACTGCGGAGAAATTGCCCTGAAAAACTTTTATTCTGAGAAACGTTTTTTTTATTTTGATTTCTATTTTTTAGAAATATCATAAATCCAACAAGGACTTACGGTAGACGTTTTTTTTTGGTTGTTGATTGCAGTCTGTACACCTTCAACATTCTCAGGTGTTCTGCTTGCCACAGGCCTATTAGAACGTGGATCACCTTCAGTTTGTCAACATATTACCGAACACGTCGTTGCTAAAACAACTGCCGATGTCCAAATATTTATGGAGCACACCTATATTTGTCGTAGAGAGAGGCGGGGGGGGGGTGTATCCAGCGCCCCACTGCCTAGTACAGTCACATCGTCAGTGTTCAGCCATATACAAGTTCACAGGGGCTTAGCAAAACTATGAGCCAGAAACGACTGCCTTTCGCTGTGATTACTACTATAAAGACAAAACTATTCAAACGTCTTCCTTTTTAACTTTACTATTTACTTTATGGGTCTATTTATTTATTTTCACACATTGGAGGTTTATGGTTGTGCATGAACTGTCAGGAATGTGTTTTATACTGTTATGAGTGACCAATATGCACACACAAGTGCAAAAAAAAAGCACGTAGCTTTTGTAACCCTGATGGAAAATAATATAATATGAAGCGTTATCTACCGTAGACAGACGATTCATAATTAAAAGTTTATCCAGTTGTTATCCAACCCGTTTCCGGGCAGTAGAGTAAGTGTATGTGTGTTTGCTCATCCACAGTCACATAGCCTCCATGCTGTCCAGTCAGGACCTGAAGATTGTGGTCGGCTCTTTGCAAATGGCGGAGATCCTCATGCAGAAGCTCCCTGATGTGTTTAGTGTCTACTTCAGGAGAGAAGGTGAGGATGTTCAGACTAATTGTTAATTGTGGGTTAGATTTGCCACCTTGCGTGTAAATGGAGTTATGTTTTTATAAGACCTGTAAGAAACGTTTTGCGTTCATTAACCTGTTCTTACGATGGTCTCTTTGTGAAATACGAGTGAGGCGAAGTCCAGTCAAAGCATGCTCCTCCTTCTTATCATATTCATTACAGTGAAGGGCTGTACTTGTGATTTACATTCAGCGTGATAGTGAAGACAGTAAAATCTTTACAGGTTTACTGTGTCTGGCTCAAGTCCAGGTATCTCAAAGTGATTAGAATGAAGCAATGCCGAGAGATTTATTAAGCCTTTGTACATAGATATATTTAAGGCCAATCAGCAAAATTTATTGCCGCTTACTTATGTTTTTATTCGCACAATAAGAATCTGACACCTGGATTTTTAGAACAATGCTTTTATAAAGAGTGATTTAAAAAAAAAAAAAAGGATGGACATGTACATTCATAAAGGGAAACAAGTGTCCTTAATGCTGCTGGTCATCATGTATGTTAAACTACCTGTAATTTGTACGTGCAGGTGTGATGCACCAGGTGAAGAACCTGGCTGAAAGCGAGTCATTCCTCCCCAGTCCGCCCAAGGCGTGCACGAGCGGCATCACTGCGGCAACCACCACGATCACCACAGCATCCACACCCGCTGCCTCCAGCGTCACGCCGGATTTGGGCTCACCGAGTTTCCATAACAACATGGAGGACTCGCTGGACCTCAGCCCACAGGGGTACATACATACACACAACCTCGTTTAGCTCATCACACCCAGCCACACACGGGCGGTTCTAATGTTTCGATTTACTCTCTGCGTGATTACAGCACTGATAATAGTGTGTTTTTTTTACAGTCGTCTGAGTGACGTTCTAAAGAGGAAGCGCCTTCCTCGCAGAGTTCCACGGCGTCCCAAGTACTCTCCACCCAGAGATGATGACAAAGTGGACAATCAGGGTGAGGCGCGCGCGCGCACACACACGAGCTAATTACATACCACTGTATGCCTAATTGTACAATGCGAGTGATGATGGTTGTGCCTTCCTGACATGTGAATGCTTCGTTCTCACAAATGTTTAAACAAATTTGTGGATCTGATTTTCCTCCTTCAGCCAAGAGTCCCACCACCACTGCGTCTCCCAAATCATCGTTCCTGGCGAGTCTCAACCCCAAAACCTGGGGAAAACTCGGTGCTCAGAACAATAGCACTAACTCTGAGCCGTCACGCACAGCCGGGGTCAGCGGCCTCGCACGCACGGCTAATAAAGACTCCGTCGCAAATAACAGGTATATGTTTACATTGTTAGATCTACTCAATGTCCGTCCTATTGGGATCAAGGTACCTTGTGTGCATCGGCTTTAACGAATAAGTCTTTATACTCTCTACAGTGTGTTATGCAGGATGTGTTATCCATTTGGGATTCGGCTCCATACCGTAGGTCCTACATGTAAACTACATGGCTATGAATTATGGGTTACTATACCCTGTAAAGAACACTTTGTGGCCAATAAGGACAAATGTTGTTCTACGTAAACTCTATTCTGTGTAAAGCATCTCCCATAGTTTTGCAATATTACGTGGGGTGTTTATAAGCTTAAACGTAAGTTTATCTAAAAATTGTACCCTCTTTATCTACGTGTGTTTCAGGGACAAAATTAAGGCATGGATAAAGGAACAGGCCAGTAAGTTTGTGGAGCGATACTTCAATTCCGAGAATGTGGACGGCAGCAACCCAGCACTGAACGTTCTGCAGAGACTGTGTACTGCTACAGAGCAGCTCAGCCTGCAGGTATATACACTCTCTCTCTCTCTCTCTCTCTCTCTCTCTCTCTCTCTCTCTCTCTCTCTCTCTCTCTCTCTCTCTCTCTCTCTCTCTCTCTCTCTCTCTCTCTCTCTCTCTCTCTCTCTCTCTCTCTCTCTCTCACACACACACACACACACACACACACACACACACACACACACACACACACACACACACCAGGGCTTGACATTGGCACCTTCCAAATGCGGGTAAAATTCGGCTGTGGCGGGTAATAACTTTAGTCTCACTAACCACTTTGGCGGGTAGTTTATTCTTTGGTATTGTAACGTCCTTCGGTATAGAAGAAAATAAATAAATATTTACACACGCTTAGTTACCTCGTCCCGCTTGACGTACTTGCGTGCTTACGTCAGAGTCAGGATGCTGAACAGAAAACTTGTAATAGAACTATATGCAAACACTACAGGTATGACAATATATTTTTGTTGTAGTTTTCTTTAAAGTCATCCGATATAATAAACGTTTACATTGCAGCGTAATATTATGCGCATAAAACATGCATGCATGTAATGAGGACATTTAATAACTCTCTACATATGTTCAGACATGCATTTTTTTATATCAGATAAATATTTTTAATATCAGAATCTGAAATCTGTTATTTTTCAATTTCATGTGGTAAGAGGCTTGAATTTAAGTTCAATAAGCAGAATCTACTGTACTGTTCATGTTTGCATGTTTTTATATTGGGATCTTAACAGTACTGAATACTTGACTACTACTATAGTGATACCGTGTATGCTGTCATTTCTAAGTAAATCTAGATATAACAAACATTAAAGTATCATAGTGAACATCCACTAGCCACATTGGTCAGTGAGCAAAAAAGTTAATGTCAAGCCCTGATGCATACACACACTCACTTTCTCGCCCCCTCTCTCTACTACAAATACAGGTGATATCCATAAATATTTGGACACTGGCAGTTATTGAGCAATCCTTTTGTTGTTTTAGGAACAGTTTGAGTTAAAATGATACGAGCAATTTGCCATTCTTCAGTTCAGCTGAAATTGGGTCGAAGTAGGTGAATAACGTTGAAATCTTGTGCGGAATTAAATTCGCAATGTTAAGCCCCATTAAGCAAGCAGTACGCTGAAAAATCCAAACAAATTCATAATGTCAAACAAAGTAGGTGTGGCCAGATTAAGCATCATCTATTGGGTATGTTCCTAAACTGAGAGAAGTGCTCATAGTGGTGATACCAGGAACCACAAAAGACCTGAACCACCCGAACAGCTGTGATAAACAAGAGTCATCCCCCGGGTTACTATATATACACACAACAATTTCCCAGATCAGTGTCACTGTTCAGGTGGTTAACATCTCTGTGTCGACATCAACAATTAAGAGAAGACTTCAGTAGAGTGTATATACTGGTGTTTTTCACAAGCTGTAAATTACTGGTTATCAGAAGCAAGAAGAAATTGGAATAAAGACGATGGACGGACGATGCGTGTGTGAGTGCTGACAAAATCATTTTCAGTTCACACATTCTCAAGTGTGTGCAGGGCTGTGATAACTGCACGTTTACACCCGTAAGGTGTGTAAGGAGTGTATGCCCAAACCTGAGTAGTCACTTATGAAAGCAACCCAACCTTCTATTGAAGTGGAATTCTTCTACTATGATCAAGTCATGTGACCCGAATCCAGTTGAGCATGTTTTTCACTTACTGAGGACAAGATGCCCCAAGAACAAGCAGAAACCAAATGCAGCTGCAGTAATGACCTGTTGATTTTAAAGTTGATGGGATTTGTGTGTTTGCAGGTGGATGGCGGTGTCGAGTGTTTAGTTGAGATCTGCAGCATCGTTTCCGACTCTGACGTGTCCTCATTCGAGATTCAGCACAGTGGCCTGGTCAAGCAGTTGCTGCTCTATTTAACCTCCAACAGTGAGAGAGACGTCGTCAGCAGGGACGAGAGGATCAAAAGATTCCTGCACATTTTCTGTGGCAGTCCAGTAAGTAATGGCACCACCTGGTGTCGATAGCATCTCATTGCACCGTCTCTAGAAAGACTTTCAGTCATTTTGAATGGCCTGGCCATGTTCTCTACTCCTCAGCTGCTGGTAATCAATTTTGCTAAGCAGTGCCACAATACCCAGTGACATTTATTGGTAAATTTTAATGGATGATCTTTTACGCATTTTCAGTAAAATGTTAGTAGACCACACTGTTACAAAAATACTGTCTTTAAAAAGTAATCGCTGTAACGCATTACAGCGTTATTTTCTGATAAAAGTAACTAGTTCGAGTACTTTTCCATTGCAGAAAATGAAAACTCCTTTGTGATTCCTCATGCATGTTGTTTTAGTCAAGTTATTCTCCGAAGTTATAGGCACTCCGAAGCTTGGCCTATAATCTGTTAACTACGAATACCCCTATCTCACCTACGCGGTTCGTCATGATTCACTGTGATTGAGTTTCCATCTTTCCGTATGTTGGCCCTCGCCTAGTCAAACCGTATAGGTGAGAGGGGTACTGTATAATAGCAGGAATAACAGAGGGGGGGGGGCGGGTTATGGGAAGCGGGACTTGTCAAATTACTTTCACACACACTAAGGGATTGGGAATGACTGCTGTGTGGCTCACGGATTACATTAATTGTCAAACGGATTACTTTTTGAAAAAAGTAACTAAATAACTGTAGGGTTGTTCCGATGCTACCGATACCACAAAAAAAATCTGGCATCGGAATCGGCGAGTATTTGAGTCCACGTACCGATCCGATACCATTTTCCTAAACATAACATATTTATGGCCGCTAGCTTAGCTTACTTACTTAGTGTCATGGCGTGCGCCTGTGATGGGCGTGCGTCCAAATTGATATCGCTCCTCGCTCACTAGTTAGGCGGCCTCCCCCCTTCCCCCCCCCCCCCCCCTTAGGTATGTGAAGTAGCAGGGCCGCAGAATCAGGCAACGGCCCATGAGCTATCGCCGCTAATGATCCCGGCGCTATAAAACACAGCGGGGAGTGTAGCTCGGGGTCTGACTGTTGGGTAGCTGGACTTTGTGATGCGGTGGATTTTATGAGAGACAGTGGCCCAAGAGCGGGGCGATGTGATACGCCCCAGAGACTTTAAAAAGGGCCTTTGATCTCCGCGAGAGGAGCGCGTGAATGAGCTGCGCGAGCTCCCGCGGCACCTTCACTTCCACGTAGAGCCCACCTTCGCATCCCTGCCGCCGAAGGGGAAAAGGCCGCAGAGAGCCTTTAACTCTTTCCTTCCCCATTTTTCGAAATAAATTACCCTTTTTCCTGTAAGACCTCGCCTCGTGTCCGTGTTTCATGGTGTACATACATACACACTGTACAGATAGACACCCAGGTATCGGATCAGTACTCGGTATCGGCCGATACCCTGAGCCCAAGTATCGGTATCGGGAGGGGAAAAATGGTATCGGAACATCTCTAAATAACGGAGTACTTAAATGGCGGACCTAAAACATTAGATTACTCGTTACATCAAAAAAGTAATCCAAGTACTCCAACGCATTACACCCAACACTGGTTATTGGTCATAAGTATGGCACACCAAAAATAAGTTTTTCATTTTCCAACAAAACGAGTCAACTGACATGTGAATCTGGAATAGTTTGCAACGTTATCAGACACTTTCTGGAAGCCGCGCCCCCTTTCCCATCAGCTCGCTTCCTTTTTCCCCCCCCCTGAAAAATATTACAAATTATTATGTGCTTGTTTATTTTGGCTAACACTAAACAAGTATACACTTGACTTCAGTTTTCTATATTTATTATATTACTGTATGTATATGCAGTGTTAGAAAATGAGTTTCAGTTTAAAACGAGAGAATTATAAAATTGGTCTATAATGACGTGCCAAACGAGCTGCTTTGAGCCTCTCAAAACTGCTGATCATCTAGGATTTTAATGAACATCACTATAGTGTGAGAAACATGCAGTGACCAGGAGTTCTGCAGGTGGAAGCCCTTAGTTGATGAGTAGTAGATGATGGGTCCAAGGAGAATGAAAACAAAAGGGATGGACTGATGCATAGGGATCACTATCGGTCGTCTCATGTCGGCAGCATCGTAGTCGGTCATCTGTTGTCATAGTCACACTTTTCCTCTACCCGCAACTGTTCATGGGAATTTGACCAAATCTGTGCAGAATCTTTATTATAAAGCATAGATGTGCACCAGCTATTTGCTTTTTTATAAGAAGCACATTCAGTCTTTCTGCTGGTCGGTCCTTTTTGGGCAGAAAGCGCATGCTATCATTGGAAAACTCATTTTTATAGTGTGAGAATAGGGCTGGGCCGATAAACGATATCATATCGAATCGCGATTTATTTGATGTTTATAACGATGATAAGCTCTAGACATTTTTTGCTCGATATGGATTAATCTAAGAGCCAATCACACAGCAGAACAATACGACAACAGCCAATCAGCGTGCACCTTGCACATGCCGTGCACGTCAAAGTTAATTTCCTACCGCACTTTGCGACGCGAACACCAGGACGACAAAAAAAAAGAGTGGAAGCAGCGATGAAAGTGAATCTAACCTCGAGTTATTATTCAAAGGAGTTGAAATTGTTGACAAAAAAGGTAGCACGAATTCCGTTATATGAACGCATCACCCAGACGACCACACTGACACGAGGCTGAAGTTTAGCTCCTTATTCGCAGCTTCCGGTTCGTTTGGCTCCTTATTGCGCAGCGTCTCATCCTGCTGCTGAAGTTTAGCTCCTTATTCGCCTCATTACTAACGGGAGTGTTCACGCTGGCGAAAGCTGCGCAGTTTATCAATAAAACGTTATTTTGGTGGCTTAAACCATTCTGGCCAAGCAAATATGAACTATAAAAAACACAGCAGGTACCCAACTATATAGTGAAAGTGCAATTGTCCTGACCCAGATTGATAGCTGCATCTAGCTATTGATAAGTTTAACTTTAGTAGATGCTTAAGTTTTCAGTGCTAAAACAGCTTATGAGGATTTATAACATATCCTACTTGAACATATATCCTAAAAGGATTTCACAGCATTTAAGGCCATCACGTTTGACTGCATAATTTAGAAAATGCTGTTGTATTCACACTGCCCTAACAAGCACCAATTTGCGTGTGGTTGTGCGCTGTAAAGGCAGATATAAATAAATAAATGATCGTCTAGACCTGCTTGACGCTATTTAATAAATATGCATATATTAAGCATGTTGCATGGCGTTAATGTTTTAAAAAGTGAGTAATGCATCTGTTCTACATAAATAACATGATTAATTTCTCATAATTCATTCCATGTTTGTTGTCATTGCATGCTTAAGCCATTGTCAGTTTATTGGGGCCGTGTGAAATAGCCTTCATTTAACTCTGAATTGTGGGATAAAAAGACAGCCCTAGTGTGTGTGGTCTAAATGTTGTTTCTCATTATTGTTTAAAAATCTCAAAACATTGTACTATATCATCACAAGATACTTTTTATCATCACAAACAAGTATTTTTTTTTTTTTTTTTATAAAAACTTTTTGCTTTGTAAAGATTCTGAGCATGTGCCTATAGTATCTTAATTTTTAAGGCCAAATCTGTCATCTATTTTTGTTAATAAACTTTAAAATGTAATTTAATGAACCCTATAATTTTTGTAGCTTCAGTCATTGTTGGGATTCTCTTTTAAAGCTGGCAGCATTAACAGCTTATATCGAAATGTATATCGCTATCGTTCAATATGGGCCAAAAATGATCGAGATTACTTTTTTGCCATATCGCCGAGCCCTAAGTGTGAATGTGTGTACAGGTTCCAGGGCAGGAGCCGCTATTCCGGTTGGAGCCGACAGAAAATGGGCCACTGTTGGCACTTGTGCACAAAATGAACAGTTGTCTGAGTCAGATGGAGCAGTTTCCTGTTAAAGTGCACGACTTCCCCAGTGGTAATGGCAACGGCAGCAGGTACAACTTCAGCTCATCCATTTTCTCTCTTAAATAAAATAACAAAATTCCCGTGATTTTCGTGCTGATGATTGATGCCTGCTTCTTGTATAAAACCTAACATGAAAACAATTAAATGATTAAAAAAATAAAAACTGTGACAGACATTTACACCCCAAGTGTGTGTATGCATGCCCTTTGGTATATAGTTTATAAACTCAAGGTTTTGTCTGTCAAGAAAGGGTTCTTAAATATGATTGTGTGAGTTTCCAGAGGTTCTCAAGCACTGAAATTCTTCAACACACACCAGCTGAAGTGCCAACTGCAGAGACACCCAGACTGCACCAACGTCAAACAGTGGAAGGGCGGTCCCGTTAAAATCGACCCTCTGGCATTAGTACAGGCCATTGAGAGATACCTTGTTGTCAGAGGTGTGTTTAATTATTTTTATTTTTTTTTTAACATGATTCACTTAATAATGTTAAAATACAATAATGTAACCTTTTTTATGTCTGTTCTTATCAGGATATGGACGAATCAGGGAGGAGGATGAAGACAGTGACGATGATGGATCAGATGATGAAATTGATGAGTCACTTGTATGGGTTTAGCCTGTTCAAGCTTTTCTGTTGTTTATTAGCACATAAACTAGAGAAGGGAATCTCTCATGCCATCAAACAGAAACACTATGATTATCATGACGTCTCTAGTCAATAACATCTAATCACAAATTCAGACTATGCTGTTTTTGTACGCACCATAACCTGGCTTTAAAATGCCAACTCGTCTCCAGGCTTTTCAGTAGACTTGGCAGTTCTAAAGTGGCCATCTGACTGTTGCAGTGCATTATGGGACTTAAAGAGAGCACAGCACGTTTTAGACAAAATATAGTCTGTTGTGTAGTTTACTGGGTCGGGCAAGTGCTTTGTACACATTCTAAGCGAAAAGCAAGTGTTACTGTTTTAATTCCCATGACCTCTGACCCTCACAGGCGGCTCAGTTCTTGAATTCGGGGAGTGTGCGTCACCGGCTACAGTTCTACATCGCTGATCACCTGCTGCCCTACAACATGACCGTGTACCAGGCGGTGCGTCAGTTCAGCCTGCAACCCGAGGAGGAGCGGGAGAGCACTGACGACGAGGCCAACCCTCTCGGTCGTGCTGGCATCTGGACCAAAACACACACGATATGGTATATACCCCCGTCATTTAGTGTAACCGATCATGTCCTATTTATATATGCATTTGCCTGCTTGTGCTAGTAAAGGTCTGCCTTATTCTTTATCTAGTCTCTCATGCTTTTGTTGGTTTAAATGTCATGCTATAATGTGAAATATGTACACTTTTTTAACTTCTTCAAGAGCAAACCTCTCATAAGCTCTGTAGTGCTTGTAATAGTGAAGAAACGCATCAACACTTTATAATCAGTGACACAAACATGTTGAAAGCAGGTGCAGAATCTTTACTTTAATCTGTGTTTGTCTGTGCAGGTATAAACCGGTCAGAGAGGATGAGGATGGCTATAAGGACTCCGTAGGAGGCAAAAGGGGTCGAGCACAAACGGCTCCCGCTAAAACCTCACCACGCAATGCTAAGAAACAGGACGAGCTATGGCATGGTACAGACATTTCATATGCACTCATGTTCTTGGTCAAATGTAGTATTTGTTTAGACTGCTTAAATGAGCAATGTCTTTCATAACATTTAAATAGCCATCTTCCTTCATGTGTCGTACGTCTTCCTCCACCCCTGAGCCAGGAATGAATATCTGATGAAATATTACACACTTGGTCAATTCCCTTTATATTTATCTTATCTAAAGTTAAATCCTGCTCGTTCTTTGTCTAATTACTCACGTTGCCCACTTATTAATTCATTAATCTACTTGAAATTAAATGCTCTTAAATTGAAGTGACTAGAACATTTTTTTTATTTTCTACTGATTGATACAAGTCTATTAATTTGATGAATTTGTGCACGTGTTGCAGATGGCGTGTGTCCGAGTGTCAGTAATCCGTTGGAGTCGTACCTCATATCCGATCCTCCAGAGGGCATTACATTTGATGACCCCTCACTGGAGGTCATTCTGCTGTTGAGGGTTCTGCACTCCATCAGCAGATACTGGTTCTACCTCTACGATGTGAGTATATACTGCACATGCACACATCCGCCTCGGGTCCCACTAGTGGTGTCGGTACCTCTGGTGACGGCTGTCTTACAGAAAAGGAATGCAGATAAGGCCCAAAATGTAAATGTATGCCTGGCCAAAAAAAAAAAAAAAAAAAAAAAAGATTTTATTGACCACTGTGAAACAGTACATGTGTGGAAATTATTACTCATGCTCCCAGGAACAAACTTGAATCATGGAATATGCCTGTTCCATCACAGAAGGTGCACAGATGTCATCGGCTCACTCATTATTTATTTATTTTTTATTTATTTATTTTTTTTCAGAAAACTGTTTAAAAAAAATGGGTATGATTTTTATAAAAAAATTTACCTCCAAAAAAAAAAAAACTCATATTAAATTGGCACGTCAGATAATTTTAAAAACCTCTTAAAAATGATTAGAGTCAGATTTAATTCAGTGTTTTAGTGAATTAATTACTTGCCCCATGTTGTTTGTCTCTTGTAACAGTCTAGTAGATTTCCTAAATTGCAGTAATGACTTTTAGAGATTAAATTGTGTTCAAATGTCCAAAACTACTTCAAGAGTTGCATGCATAAAGCAAGCGACATCCGTGATATAGACGAAAGGAAAATTATGAGTATTTTAATTTCTAAAGCACCATCTCATATGTGAGACTAGGAATGGCAGCACCATATTGCAGGAAGTTTTACTAAAAAAAAAAAAAAAAAAAAGGGGCTTGGTGCACTTTTAGAAATTATGCCTTCTATTTATTTAGAAAATAATCAATCAACTTAAAACTCTGTCACAAACAGTTCTTCCAACAAGGAAATCATCCTAAGTAATCCCTCAAAGAGGATGTATTGAATTTGCCATCACAAAGTCCTGACCTGAATCCTGAAAAGCAAAAAACTGATACCCTGATCAAGAAAATGTATGGTATTATGAATTGAGATTTAAAAATCTTTATCTTATGTTTTTTAAGGATTTGGCCTCAAGTGTAAATTGTAATGACCCTTAATGTCAGTGTATTAAGTGAAGGATTGTGCTTAAATTGATATTTGCTTATTATCACTGAGTCTAGCCAGAACACGCTCGACTGTGCTGTGTTTTCTCAGAGTTTGTGAGCCATGTCATTCTAAAGCTGTGTTCTCACTCTGTGGTTGGTGTGTGTTTCAGAATGCTGTGTGTAAGGAGATCATTCCCACTAGTGAGTTCATCAACAGTAAACTGACAGCAAAAGCAAACAGACAGTTACAGGATCCACTTGTGATTATGACTGGAAACATCCCACCCTGGCTCACTGAGCTTGGAAAGACCTGGTAAATTCACACACAGACAGCCGGGGGGGGTCAAAAGGGAATATATGTATTTGGACAGTTACGTTTGTTATACTTCCAGTGTATGTTTTATAGGGAGAGGCCCGAAATTGTTATACTTGCTTCAGCAGTTCTCTGTGCCCTTTTTTAGTTGTAGTGCATTATGGGAGAAATGTGTAGTATTATTTATGTTTCCTCCAAAGATGTCAGTGGTCACACCATCATTAATGCCACCATGTGACCTTCAATTTACACCTGTATATAATGTATTGTGTTTGTAACTCACATTGTTGATCTTATTTCTTGGCTGCGTTACTGATATCATTGTCCTTTTGTCTAGTCCGTTCTTTTTCCCGTTCGACACGAGGCAGATGTTGTTCTATGTCACTGCGTTTGATCGTGACCGGGCCATGCAGCGTCTGCTCGACACCAACCCGGAAATCAACCAGTCAGATTCACAGGACAGCCGTGTAGCACCTCGTCTAGACAGAAAAAAGGTATGTGACTGTTACCTTATTTTTTGCTGCTGAATCAAAAGGAAATGATGGTGACGTGATTGATTTAAACAAAAATGTATTTAATTTGTTTCCCTCTGCGGTTTTGTCTGTCTGCTCATAGCGGACGATAAACAGAGATGAGCTGTTGAAGCAGGCGGAGTCAGTGATGCAGGATCTGGGAAGTTCCAGAGCTATGCTTGAGATTCAGTATGAGAATGAGGTAAGCTCTAGACTTATCCATTTGAGGAAGTTAGCTTATGGCGCTTTTCCACAGCATAGCACGGTTCATTACAGCTCACTTCGGTTCGGCTCAGTTCGGCTCGATTTGCGCTTCCACTGCAGTTTAGTAACGCTTTAGAGTGGGCGGGATTATTCACGTGTCGTTATAGTTGCGCCGCCTCTACTGCCGTGACGTCATCGTAAACGCGCCACAAACAAACACACAACAATGGAGCATATCGACGGCATGGTGTTCTTCATTCTAGGCATGTGGATGTTTTTAACAGCGAGACGAAGGAGTTTGTATCAAAAGAGGCTGATGGCAGCCAAAGAAAACGCAGCTAAAAAAGACAAGAGTTTGGGAACTTCGCTGGCTGTTTCTAAATATAGCGGTTCTGTTGTGTCTCGTGTCGCAAGTTCGGTGACGCAGTAATGACTATTTTCTCCAGCCAATCAGTGACCAGCGGAGTTTACACGTCACGTTTTGGTAACGGTACGGCGCGCTTGGAACCTCGGCTGAGGTGGTACTAAAAAAAGGACCAGGTACCAGGTGCTGTTCCCAGTGGAAAACCCCCCAAAAGTGAGTTGAACTGAACCGTGCCGTACTATGCAGTGGAAAGCGCCATTATGTTTACGGTGTACATTATGGTAGAGTGCTAAATAGATATAAACAGTAATAGCACTTCTGACAGTGTCTAACACAACACAGACATCTCAAAAGAAATGCCCCGGTTCTCTCTGTCTGACCTCATGATTACAAGTCAGCAGCCCAAGTGGGTATTGGAGTAATTTTTTAGTCTTTGTGTTGGTGGGTGTCATTGACTGGGTGCCAAAGTTTCCAAAGCAGATGTTAATGGCTAATTTTTTTTCCTATAGAAATGGTCATTTTGTGTGCCCCACATAGCTGCTGGACACACTAATAGACACTTACTACGCAAGATAAATATGTTTGAGAAAATTGTAAGTTGAATGCCATTTTAGTATTTGGCTCAGTTAGATGATTAGGGAATTTACTCAAAGCAAGGAGGGGCGGGGGGGGGAATGCAAGATGATGCTAAATGGAAATTTTAAAAGCATTAGTCTGAACTAGGGCTGCAACTAACGATTATTTTGATAATCGATTAGTTGGCCGATTATTGTTTCGATTAATCGATTAATCGGATACCGTTAAGCGCTTCTTTTATTTGATGTTTTGCTTATAATTATATATAAAACCATACCAACATTTGTTTTGTTTTTTAACAATAATTGCAGATGGCAAGTTGACTGTTATATTTATATATATATATAAATAAAACACTGTCAACTTGCCGTCTGTATACATACATGCATACATACATACATACATTATATGTATATCGATTAAATTGGATAAAAGCTAGACGCTTTAATTTGATGTTTTGCTTAACTATATAAAACCATAAATCAGGGTATTATTTATGTATAAAAGTAAACTTTAAAAAATGCAATAGCCACATAGTTTAATTATCTTTAATTTTGACATTTAAACCTTATTTTATGTAAATCAACATTTTTGTTTTTAACAATAATTGCAGATAGCAAGTTTACAGTGTGTGTATGTGTGTGTATATAAACAAAAATACATTCAGTTGTTAAGAATGACTGACTTAAATTCTCTTAAATTAATTCAACTTAATAATAATAAGAATAGATTTCTAGATTGATATTATTTTTAATTGAAGTGTCTACTACATCCTTTTCACGGTTTATACATTATTTCGATCCTCTCGTGTATTTTATCCTCTTTTTTTTGTCTCAATAAAAAAATAAATAAAAAAATAAATACTAGATATTCTCGTAATACGGTGACGTAGGGAGAAAAAAAACTCGCCGCTACTGGATTCACTCTGTTTATTTTGCCCTTTTCCCCTCTGTATAGCCTGTAGGATGATGGGATATATTCGGTCCTCCGAAGTGTAAAATGAACGTGAAGAAAACGCACTAGAAGTGTTTTCCTCGCGTTCGTTGGTATTTGAACGCAAAGAAAAAGCTGCATGCAACGGTTTTTTTATTTTTTTTATTACCCCGTATAACCGCGCAGCCGGTGAGAGTGTTCACACGGGCTTTGGTGACGTCACCGAAGCCCGTCTGAACTCTCTCACTGACTCCTATGTATGTGTAGAAAACCCTCGGCACTTCATCCGCGCTCACCGGACACTACGACCGGCAGAAAAACGGTCGATTTTAACACCCGATAAGAGGCTTTTAATGTAAATTGCTCCCATACCTTGGAGGACTTGGGGCGCGCGCTTTTTCCTGCAAACGCTTCTGTAAACTCCATTGCTAGTGTTAGTGTGTATCTGTGTGTGTATTTGTGCATCTTGTGGTCGCGCGCCTCAATAACGTGAGCAGCCCAACTAATCGATAACGGCATTCGTTGACAACGAATTTCATTATCGATAATTATCGATTTTATCGATTAGTTGTTGCAGCCCTAGTCTGAACTGGAAGTTCTGAACACTTCTCATTCTCTCTTTCTCCCTGTTTTTTCCCCCCTCTTCCAGGTGGGAACAGGTCTTGGTCCAACCTTGGAGTTTTACGCTCTTGTATCTCAGGAGCTACAGAGAGCTGATCTGGGATTATGGCGAGGAGAGGAGGTCACTCTCGCTAACCCTAAAGGTAACTACTCCCATTAGCTCCATATTGTCCACCACAGTTTGATCATAGTTTTATGCTTAAACTGTTCCATGATGGTAATTTTTATTTTGCCTTCCGTCTGCAGGAAGTCAGGAGGGAACCAAGTACATGTTCAACTCAAGGGGCCTTTTTGCTGTGCCTTTTGGCCGCAGTACCAAGCCAGCTCACATCGCCAAGATCAAGATGAAATTCCGCTTTCTGGGAAAACTCATGGCTAAAGCCATCATGGACTTCAGACTGGTAGGTTCTTCACGTTTACAATATTACTGTATAATATTATTACTATATAATAGTACTATATAAAATAAAATTTTTCTTTTCAAGTGTGTATCTCCCCCCATTTTTTTGGATGACTCTATATACATTTGACACTGATTCTGGCTAACAGGCATGAAAATGTAACGGTGGATTGTACTTAATGTAAATAAAGCCTATTGTTTATGTATATAGTTGGATCTTCCCCTGGGCTTGCCCTTTTACAAGTGGATGTTGAGAAATGAGACGTCGATTAGCTCTCACGATCTGGTCAACATCGACCCCGGTGTGGCCAAATCCATTCAGCACCTAGAGGACATCATCAGGCAGAAGAAGAGACTAGAGCAGGATAAGTCCTATGTATGCAAACACACACACACACTTTATGCGCTTCAAATGTCATTTCCTATCTAAAGTGGAAATTTATCAGTTAGTGTGTGATGTATAACTCAACACTGTGGCACTTAAAATGGTGGCCTTTCTGGTTAAAGCACTAAAGCCAGGCTTAGACTATGACTTCAACCTGATTCAAATGATAAAGTTTATTTCAGCAGGATTAAAAAAAGAAAAAAAGCATGGCTAAATTGTGTGTAAATTGCATGTGCTGAAAAGGTTTGCTCAATAAATGCATTCATTCCACAGAGCTTTTTGAGGAGCTTTTTGATGAATCTGGCTTTGTGTAGTTTCACAATCTGATATCCATATCACAAGCCTTCATTCAGTTTGAAGGTCTCTGGTTTGATGATGTTGCCTGGTAACTGTATTCACACATGCAGGTGCATTTCTTGATTGTTTCATGAGTTTGAGCAGTAGTAAATAGTAGTCAGGTGACAGGGTTTCTCTTCCCATCTTAAGTAAACATTTATCATTTTTTTGCATTTGAATGCTGCCATAATTTTTGATGTAACGAGTAATCTAACGCATTAGGTCCGCCATTTAAGTAGTAGTTATTCAGTTATATTTTAAAAAATGTAATCCACCGTGTGTATGAAATTGTCCTACAAGCCCCGCCCCCCATTAACCCGTCCCCATATGTTATTCCTGCTGTTAGTAGTTATTAGACTATATCAGACCATGTCAAACTTCGCTGAGTGATGATGGTAGAATAATGTAATTAATAATTAGTCAAAAAAAATAAGTAGATAATTTTTATTTTTTTTCCCTTTACCCAATAATGTCTGATTCTCGTAGACGAGGGAAACACTACAGCACGCTCTGGAGAGTTTAAATATGAACGGCTGTTCAGTAGAGGACTTGGGGCTGGACTTCACACTGCCAGGATTCCCGAACATCGAACTGAAGAAGGGAGGCAAAGACGTCCCTGTCACCATACACAACCTGGAGGAGTACCTGAGGGTGAGTTTACACACCATGTATGCAACATCCAGTATCCTAAGACAGTATAAACAGCCTGGAGGAATACATCAGGGTGGGAATTGCACAGCATGCACCCTAAAGCACATACCATGCAAATCATGATGTAACCAAACCTGGAATAACGAGGATAAAATAAAATAATAATAAATAAACTTTGTTGCCTCAATGGGCCAAAACTATTTTGGGGGATCTACACAGTATTAGGCAGGTCGTTCTTAAAATCATAGCTGATCAGTATGTGTACACACCCTTTTATATGCTTATTTTGTTGGTATCCCCCCCCCCCCCCCCCCCCCCCCCCCACACCCATAAAACCCATTGCTGTATTGTATGTACAGTGTATTTGTTCTTGATTTGCATATTTACACTCAAGCACCTACCCTGTACTTATCTACAACACACCTTATAATAACTATGAAAAAGACACGTACACTTTATATTTTTAGGAACACTGTTAAATGGGTGTCTGTGTCTGTGCAGTTGGTAGTCTATTGGACCCTAAATGAGGGTGTATCCCGGCAGTTCGAGTCATTTAGGGAAGGGTTCGAGTCGGTTTTCCCTCTCCATCACCTACAGTACTTCTACCCAGAAGAGGTGAGCTGTACTTATCCTTTAATTTGTTCTCATCTTGTTTCCGTTTCTTTTGGTTCACCTCGTAATCATCTGTGTGTCTGCCTGTCTCAGCTTGACCAGTTGTTGTGTGGCAGCAAATCGGAGACGTGGGATGTCAAAACTCTAATGGAATGCTGCAGACCGGACCACGGGTATACTCACGACAGGTACGAACATCTTCAGCATGTTTTTAGTAACTAAAGGAGTTCTTTTCCATAACCAATGAAACCAAATGTAAAACCCTGTTCTTCTGACCAAGACCATGCTATTATTATTATTATTATTATATCCTTTTAACTTTCTCACTACGCTCTTAATCACTTAAATGTTTGTAACATAATAAATCAGCTTAATATTTGATGCGAATCTTGCCATGAAATAGCCTGAGAAGCTGATATGGCAATAAACCCAAATCCAGACAAACAAAAAAACAATCCATAACGAATGACCATTCTATTTGTATTTTGTACCTAATCTAAAATTGTGCTCGTCTGCAGCCGGGCAGTGCGATTCCTCTTCGAGGTGTTGAGTAGCTTTGATGCAGAGCAGCAGAGACTCTTCTTGCAGTTTGTGACCGGGAGTCCGAGACTTCCAGTAGGAGGTGAGACATGCTGACTTGTTCCATATTTTACATTGAACATCTCGTCCCCTGGAGCTAGGAAAGCATGGTCATGTGGTTAGTGCCTCACCTTCTCCAGGAAAAAATACAAAAAAAACCCACGAGGTTTAGATTGAGTTTACTGTACACTTCTCGTGTTCCTGCTGTGGTGTGAAGCCCTCTTCGTTTTTCATTGCCAGGTTTCCGGAGTTTGAATCCTCCCCTGACCATTGTGCGCAAGACGTTCGAGTCGACGGAGAACCCGGACGACTTTCTGCCGTCTGTGATGACGTGTGTAAACTACCTGAAGCTTCCGGATTATTCCAGCATCGAGATCATGAGGGAAAAACTGTTAATGGCGGCACGAGAAGGCCAGCAGTCTTTTCACCTGTCCTGATTTTTCACATACACACACAAACACACATGCGCGCGCGCACACACACACACAAAGCAAAATGCCTTCTACCAACCTACACATGTCGTCATGACCTCCTCACTTCTTTTGCTTTAGTTCTCCGGTTTGTTTTTCTTTTTGTTATTGGTACAGCTGCCTCATAAAGCGGCTGCGTACTGAAGGGGGAGGGGGGGGGTAAAGACTCCAGAAGTTGTATGTCTGCTACAGGGGAAATAAAAAAAAATAAAATAAAATGTTATAAGACTTGGAAATAAAATGGCTGCCTCTGCAGAGCAAATCTTTGAGATAAAATGGCCTCCTCTTCCGAGCAGATCTAATGAGTAATATCAGTAGCCAATTTGTATGCGAGGAATTCAAGTGTGATATTTAAAGAAAATGAGGATGTGTGTTTCCTGTCATGGTGGTGAGTGATGTCATCACTGTGTTTCCATCCAGCAGGCAAGTGTGTGCGTGTGCTCGCGCGTGTTCTCTTACTGCTCCAAAGATCATTTGTACAGACCAACATTTTGCTCGTTCTTCACATTCTTTATTGTGTGTTACATCTTTCTTTTTTCCCCCCTCCTGTATGAAAGTTGCGGTTGGTTCAATGCAGGTAGTGTTGAAAAGTGTAGGATCTATAATTGTATTATTATAATTATTGTTTTTTTTATCATCAGTGTGAAATGGACTTCTGGCCAACCTTTAAAAGCCACAAGTGTCTGCTCTGCATCACAGTAGTATAGAGTAGACCCTTTGTTATTTTCTCGCTCTTATGTGGTCAGGTCATATGACTTACAGGGTTGTAACTAATCCTGCCATGTAGCCGAGCGCTAAAAAAGAAAAACGTTAGAACATTGGCTGGTTTCATTCTAGTGTTTCATGGCCAGATGACATTTCCAAAAAAAAAAAAAAAAAAAAACTTTATGGAATAAAATTTATATGCAGTTCTCACACCTGGTTTGAGGTGCGACTGTGCTTTTTTTTTTTTTGTTTGTTTGTTTTTCTTTCTTTTTTTTTTTTCCTCCT
Source organism: Channallabes apus (assembly GCA_030522415.1). Lineage (NCBI taxonomy): Eukaryota > Metazoa > Chordata > Actinopteri > Siluriformes > Clariidae > Channallabes > Channallabes apus. The sequence goes on from CM060131.1 coordinate 4,403,061, forward strand.
CTATATATATTTTTTTCTCCTCTTGCTGTAGTTTATTATTCTGTTTTGTTTGCACTGCTGGCTTGGATTGGAGAGTGGTGGTGTGGTCTGTGTTGCCTGCCTGGAGGGGTGGCGTGCTAGCGTTCACTCTCCTCACCCCGAACCTTCATCTGCTGGTTTCTAAGATCTGCAATAATTTACTGCATCAGGTTCTTGTTTTTACCTGGACACATAAATAAAACAACTGTTTGACTCAGTGTGCAGCCTGTCAGCACTCCTTCAACCCACAACACAAAATAACGTTTTAAGAAGATGCGCTTTGGTCCTTATCAAGGTCCAAAGCTTATCAAACTTTTGGATTCATTCTTACAAAATAGTTAGCCTGACATGCAGGTCAGCTGGCCGAAATGGAGGCAGCCGTGCAGGAGATTTTATTGCTTACAGGAAATGAGGCTAATAGTTCAGCTAGCTCTAGCACATACCCTTTTATTAGGTGGAATATGTAAAGACCAAGTAATGGTGAAAAGAAGCCCAATTAAAATTTGTGTGGGTTCACTTAACATCAACATTGAGGTAGAACTCATGACCTAAAACATCCATATTGGTGTACGAGTGTCAGTATTTAAAAACGAGTGCAACTAAAATTGCTGCATGCTGCTGGTTTTTAAACCTAATGTTCACGTTAACATTTAATGAAAACGGCACAATCCATTTCTTCTCTGGGTTTTTTTTTATTATTTTTATTATTAACCAGGATTATCTGAAATCCAAAGGAAAAAGGACAAATTTTCACAGATGGTCATGTTGAAAAAGCTTTCAATTACTGATTCAAAACACAATTCAAACATGTATAGAAGAAGGGGGAAAAAATCTGAATAACACTGCTCCTCCAAGTGGTGTTAGTATGTCATCCATCTCCAAACACCTTGAGGTGCATCAGATAAATGTAATATTGCGGGATAGGTGTTTCTGGTGCTTCTCACCACCCTTGGTGATTCTGAGAGCTAAGATACAACCCACATTGCATATGTAACTGGTTCTTTGATCACTTTAGAACATTCAGGGTTCCCTGTCGCCCAGAACCAGCTCTGGCCTGGTGTGAAGTTGGTGGCTGTGTTTCAGGGAACAAAGTCCATATTACAATAGTACTTACATCAAATACTATGTCAAATACTTTAAGAAGCCTAGGTTTTTTTTATATCTATGTTTAAAAAGGCAATATGTTACAAAAAAAGATCATTCAATAAAAATGTATATTAATAAATGCTGGTGGTCTGTTTTATAAATATTAATGACTAGTGGGATGTCATGGAACCTATGAGAGAGGGCCTGTAGATTCTGCAACAATTTCAAAAGAAATTAGGTGCGAAAGGTTCAAGTGTTCAGACTTACCCATTGCTAGTTAATGATATAAAGTAAGCACTTAGTCACCGATCTCTTTGATACGATCCATTTTATTATCAGAAGCCTTTGTCTACAATAGGCTAAGTTCTAGTCCACATGTACAGTCGTGGCCAAAAGTTTTGAGAATTACATATTGGTAAAGTTTCTGCTTAAATTTTTTTAGGAATTTTGTTATGAAGAGTGATCAGATGAATTGCATAGTCCTTCTTTGCCATGAAAATTAACTTAATCATTAAAGGACCTGCTGAGATCATTTCAGTAATCGTCTTGTTAACTCAGGTGAGAATGTTGACGAGCACAAGGCTGGAGATCATTGTCAGGCTGATTGGGTTAGAATGGCAGACTTGACATGTTAAAAGGAGGGTGATGCTCGAAATCATTGTTCTTCCATTGTTAACCATGGTGACCTGCAAAGAAACATGTGCAGCCATCATTGCGTTGCATAAAAATGGCTTCACAGGCAAGGATATTGTGGCTTCTAAGATTGCACCTAAATCAGCAATTTATAGGGTCATCAAGAACTTCAAGGAAAAAGGTTCAATTCTTGATAAGAAGGCTTCAGGGCATCCAAGAAAGTCCAGCAAGCGCCAGGATCATCTCCTAAAGAGGATTCAGCTGCGGGATCGAAGTGCCACCAGTGCAGAGCTTGCTCAGGAATGGCAGCAGGCAGGTGTGAACGCATCTGCACGCACAGTGAGGCGAAGACTTTTGGAAGATGGCCTGGTGTGAAGGAGGGCAACAAAGAAGCCACTTCTCTCCAAAATAAACATCAGGGACAGATTGATCTTCTGCAGAAAGTATGGTGACTGGACTGCTGAGGACTGGGGCAAAGTCATATTCTCTGATGAAGCCGATTTCCGATTGTTTGGGGTCTGGAAAAAGGCTTGTCCGGAGAAGAAAAGGTGAGCGCTACCATCTGTGTCATGCCAACAGTAAAGCATCCTGAGACCATTCATGTGTGGGGTTGCTTCTCATCCAACGGAGTGGGCTCACTCACAATTTTGCCCCAAAACATAGCCATGAATAAAGAATGGTACCAAAACACCATCCAACAGCAACTTCATCCAACAACAGTTTGGTGAAGAACAATGCATTTTCCAGCACGATGGAGCACTGTGCCATAAGGCAAAAGTGATAACTAAGTGGCTCGGGGACCAAAACGTTGAAATTTTGGGTCCATGGCCTGGAAACTCCCCAGATCTTAATCCCATTGAGAACTTGTGGTAAATCCTCAAGAGGCGGGTGGACAAACAAAAACCCACAAATTCTGACCCACTAACTCCAAGTAGTGATTATGAAAGAATGGGTTGCTATCAGTCAGGATTTGGCCCAGAAGTTGATTGAGAGCCCAGTCGAATTGCAGAGGTCCTGAAAAGGAAGGGTCAACACTGCAAATACTGACTCTTTACATAAATGTCATGTAATTGTCGATAAATTACATGACACGTATGAAGTGCTTGTAATTATACATCACAGAAACCACTGAAACAGATCTAAAAGCAGTTTAGCAGCAAACTTTGTGAAAACTAATATTTGTGTAATTCTCAAAACTTTTGGCCATGAGTGTCCAGTGGTGTTCAAAATAATAGTAGTGTTGCAAAAAGTGAGTAAAGCTCCAATCCATATAATACCTTTTAATTTAAATCACATAAATGCATTGGACACCCTGCACATTCTATTCTGAATCACAACATGAAGGGAAATGTGCTAAATGTAGTATTAGTTTAATATACGTGAAGAAAAACAAATATTAATCTGTTCAAAAAACGTACCAGGCATAACTCCCTTTACAAAGTGATGAATTTACCGTTTAAACAAAAATGCTTGAAATGTAATCTTTCTTATGCATCTCTGAAATATTTAGTTGTATAACCATGGTTTCTGAGAACTGCTTCACATCTGTAACAATTGTACTACATGCCGCAATTCCTCTACATTTCTTGGTTTTGCCTCAGAAACAGCATTTTTAATGTCAGCCCACAAGTTTTCTATTGGATTAAGGTCCGGGGATTGGGCTGGCCACTCCATAACGTCAATCTTGTTGGTCTGGAACCAAGATGCTGCTCGCTTACTGGTGTGTTTGGGGTCGTTGTCTTGTTGAAACACCCATTTCAAGAGCATTTCCTTTTCGGCATAAGGCATCATGACCTCTTTAACTATTCTGATGTACTCAAATTGTTCCATGATCCCTGAAATGTGATAAATAGGCCTAACACCATAGTATGAGAAGCATCCCCATATCATGATGCTTGTGCCTCCATGCTTCACTGTCTTCACAGTGTACTGTGGGTTGAATTCAGTGTTTGGGGGTCGCCTGACAAACTGTCTGCGGCCCCAAGACCCTAAAAGACAATCTTAATTACATCAGTCCACGAAATATTGCACCATTTCTCTTTAGGCCAGTCAGTGTGTTCTTTGGCAAACTGTAACCTCTTCAGCACATGTCTTTTTTTTTTTTTTTCAACAATGGGACTTTGTTGATAGCTTAGCTTCACATAGCCGTCTTCTAACAGTACTAACAGGAAACTTTAGATGTTCTTTGAGTCAATTTTGTTATTCTTCGATCCATTCGAATGGTAGTTTTCCGTTTCCGAAAATGCAAAAACTTATTGCATGCCAAACCTTCAAGTGATCATATAAGTGTAAAAGTCATGTTTGCTAATTAGATGCCTGAAAAAAGTTCTCACCAAATAAATCACAGTCTAATAGTAAACACAGGAGATGCAGTGTGGTCTACACACTTGCCATCCAAGTACAGTGTTTTTGCTGTTCACATGCCACTGCTGGAAATATGTTCATCCTGAGAGGAATTTTGCATAAGTCTGGAGTTTGTGTTGGGACTAAAGACCAAAACGTACCAAAAAACACCATTGTACATGTGACCAAGGCCTAAACCGTGGACTTTTATAAGATACTAACCAGTTATTCATGGCATTATAAGATGCCACAAATCAGCTTGTGAAATTTCTGCCCTAGTCAACTTTTAGTACAATTATTAAGAAATGGAAGCATCTGTGAGCACCAACCAGAGCACACAAGGTTGGAGACCATGCAAACTCACTCCTGCAGCCCTTACTTGAGAGTTCCAAACTCCAACATCAGCAAAGATTGGGCATTGTGAGCTTCATGAAATGTTTGTCCATGGTTGAACACCTACAAACTGGTCTAAGATTAGTATGTGCAATGTCAGGGGTCAGGTGATCGGTGTAAATCACGCCACCGCTAGGTGCTGGAAGAGTGGAAACATTCTCTGGAGTGACTAATCACACATTACTATCTGGCAGTCTACTACGTTTGGTTGATGTCAGGAGAGCACTTTTAGAATGGGTAAGTTAATGGTCTGGGTCTGGGTTTTTCAGGGTTTGGGCTAGTCCTCTATAGGTTCCAGTGAATGCTAGTTAATGCTACTGTATACCTTATAAAACTTGCATGGTGTCCACCTGTGGCAAATTTAACGGACTGCTTGTGATTGAGGTAGGGGCACACTTACTGTATGTAAATCAAGTCCTACAATTCACAGTGGATCTTAGACCAAATACTGTAAAGCGCAAGGAATATACAGTATACCTATGCATATACCTATGCAATCACATTGTGTTGACGTAATGGATCTAGGAAAGAGTCTAAAACTATTTAAAATGGCTAAAAGAAAGATTCTGGAGAGTAAAATGTATTTGGTGGGTATTTAAAAGATATAAGTTGGATTATATCAGATAAGACAAAAATTTTACTTTTGTTATGGAACACCAAGACCTATGTTTTGTGAAAATCGGGTACTGCACATCAACTGGTTAATACCATCCCTAAAGTCAGGGGTGGGCAATTATTTTTCCCCAGGGGCCAAATGAGAAGCAGAAGATATTGTAGAGGGCCGAGCCAAAAGTTTGAAATGTACTCTGGTTATTCATTTTATTTCTACGTTGAAATACGTAAATGAAATTGTTTACAGAAGCTGGTAAGAGTGTGTGGTATTGTTAGATAATGAGAGAGTGAGGTTGTTTTACAAAAAACTGGATTTATTCAGTGAAATTATGCAAAACAATGGTAAGTGTGCAACATTTGTAACTCTCTAGTCACATTAACACCACAATGCTTTCTGTTTTTAACTTTCTTAACTCTCTATTAAGATACCACAATGTCTTTGTATGCCAATAATAATGTAACGTACTGTAACTCACATTTTTGTCCAACTGCCAAACAGTGCAGAAAAAAAATCTAAACATGTTTCAGTGTTTTTTTCTTGTTCAGTGAGAGAAATCTAGCTCTGTGGAGCTTTAACAAGTGCATCAAAGTCAGGTTGAATGTTTTAGGTGGAGATGTGAAGCACATCTGTCATTTATGCAAAATTTTGAAAGTAGGTTTTATTTTCTTAATTCCACAGGACAGTCAGAATCGGGCCGCATTTGGCCCGCGGGCCTTAAAATGCCCGGGTCTGCCTAAAGTAATGGGCTGCATCTTTTAATAAAAGATTTCTGTATTTAAATTTCAATACATTTGGTCAAAAAAAGGGTAAAAAAAAAAAAACTTATTTGCTTTGACTATTTGGGTTATTGCAACACTAGACATTAAAAATGTAATCTCACCAACAAAATGTCCAAAACTTGAAGTGCTCCACATACTTTCTGAATCTGCTCTAAGCTACATGGCATGAGATTCAAATTTCCTGTTCCTCTGAACAAATAAACGACGCATGAATCACATCTATCCATCCACTGGGTAACCAGACATTACAATTTTGAAATCTGACACGAATGTGAGGTCAGTAAAGTCTGTACTATTATAAACAAAGGTAATGGGTCCTACCTAGGAATAAGAAGGATCCTTGAATACCAAGCTGGGTAATTAGCTACTACTTACTCATTCATCTTCTATGCCGCTTTATCCCAGGAGACTTAGGGCACGAGGAAGGGTACACCTTGGACAGGGTACCAATCCATCGTATTCACACACTACAGGCAAATTGGGAATGGCAAATAGCCTAATATTCAGGGCCCGTATTCACAAAGCTTCTTAAGTCTAAAAGTTTACATTTACATTTAGACATTTGGCAGACGCTCTTATCCAGAGCGACTTTAAAATCTCATTAATCTCAAAAGTTGCTTCTAGTGATGAAATTCTAAGAAAATTCTTAGAATTATGACATTTTCTTAGAATTTCCCCTTAAATTTAGGACTAAATCTTAGTAAAGATAAAAATTATTCACAAAATATCTTAACCCTAAAAACAGCTACAAAGGTACAAATGATTAAGAGTAGAGAGGAGGACTTTTAAGAGGCTTAAGAGTTTCTATAGCAGAGGACAAAATGGTGGAAAGAAGAAATATTATACAAACACTGAACGTAAAGCTAAAAGTAAACACTGCTCTACTGTCCAATTAGATTTTCTTGTTTTACTTCCTTCCATCTCTCGTGGATTGCTGGCTACATACCATCCAAAAAAGCAACTTAAATAGTCCTGTAATCATGTAAAGTAGTAAAAGCTGAGCCATTTTGCTCCCATCAATCTGAAATAGATTAAAAGTAATAAAATCATTATGATAAATAAATATAAGAACTTAAATGTAGTATACATTTGGCTGTTTAATTATCTTTAAGATATTTAGGCTATAACAGAAACGTTGCATAAAGGATCCTGTAGTCATGATTATACAATTTCTTTATCTACAAACATTTTGATTTCACTGTCTGTTCTATTATCATATATTCTATTTTCACAAAAAGCGCATTTCAAGACCTTTACAGAGATCAGAGGTTATTTTTTATCGACCAATCACAGTCCTTGAAGTGCTGCAACATCCCTAGCAACAGAGTCAACCACACCCCCTCACTAAGATAAAGGTTTTTAGACTTTCGTTTTTCAGAGTAGCTCTGAGAAGTTTCCTAAATCACTTTTAGTTTAGGACTCCCAGCTAGGACTTTTAAAGCTAAGATAGGAGCTCTCTAAGAGAATTCTAAGAAGCTTTGTGAATACGGGCCCAGGTCTTTTGACTGGGGGGGAAACCGGATTACATGGAGGAAACCCACCAAGCACAGGGAGAACATGCAAATTCCATGCACGCAGAGACGGGAATCGAACCTGGCCAGACCCCTGGAGGTACAAGTTGACGTTCCAAGTTTAAGTAGGCTTTTGTCGTCATCTCAACCATATAAAGTTAGTACACAGTGAAATGAAACATCGTTCCTCCAGGACGAAGGTGCTACATACAACATAAATTAACAAAAACTAGCTAGCTGACTTAGAAACCTAATTAGCTGACTAGCTGAGACAAGACAAATTGAGATTTTAAGTTAACAAAAGAAAAAAAAGTTTTATACAAAAGAGAACAACAAAGTGACAACGCGACAACATGACACATTTCAATACTTTGTGGTAATGAGGTAATGGTTGAAGAAACAGTAATATAAGTAACAAAGATAAAAAATAGTTTGTGCAAATTAACAAGTAATGAATATTATACTAAAGAGCATTTACAGGTTGGTATGTACAATTGTACAGTGCTAACCACTACACCAACTTTAGCTACTGCTATTCTGTCAAATTAAGTAATAGATACAGTAAGTATTACAGGTGGCACATAATGGTTTGTATTGTTGCCTTCCACCTCCTGAATTGGGGGTTGGAATCAGGTCCTCTGAGCCTACATGGGATACGTAAGTGGTATAGCTAATGGATGGAGGTAAGCATTGCAGCAAATTGTGTGTCTAAACATGACGTACATCATCTAGCTCAGTGGCGGTTCTACACTGAATTGCTCCCTGGGCGAGACTCCTTCCCGGCGCCCCAACCCCCACCATGACAAAACTTCACATTTTGTACACACCACACGTTTTATTGTAGTAATACTACATGTCGTTCTGTAACAGATATATTTTTGCAAAAAAATTTAATAAACTACTCATAACTTAAATAAATATACTCTGTACAAACAAATATTATTTAAGATTTTTTTTTTTATTATTAAGAATAATATACAATTATAATACAAAAATACAATAATGGGAATTGTATTGATTTTAATGGTAAGTATAACAATGTCTGCTGGTATATGATGGATTGATTCTACTGTATTGGTGGGTGGGATGGTAAATTCTATTGGAAAAGTGCCCAAAACACACTACAATAAGGCATTTTGTAATAGTTTCACCGGAAAAAGTTAATGGTTCATAATGGTATTTAATAGAAACCATTAGAATTTCTGTGATGGTTTGTAGGCTTTAATTGTGTGTGTGTTTTTTTTTAGCAAGGTAAGCATAGCAAGCATCATTAGCAAGAAGGCTAACAATTAACCTAAGAGTTAACATTATACTGGTAATTAACATAATGACATGAATACCTTAATCATACAGAGAGAACATTGCTGCATACCTTTATCTTTTGCCCGTTTCTCCTCATTTTCTTTTCTTTTTTTTTACTAAATTTGGCCCCTGACAGCTTTGGCCTTTTTCTCTCCATCGCTGTACTTTATAATCGACGATTCGACAATCAACAGATTTCCCCCAACGCTGTCACTCACGACCAGAAGTCAAGACTAAACCAATTCACCTCCACATCTTAATTGTTTTTATTATCTATTATTATTTGCCATTTCGCACAATTAAATTAATGAAAAAAGTGCAAATTATTGTTGTGCAGTGGTGTCAAAAGTATTCACATTCATTACTTGAGTAGAAGTATAGATACTAGGGTTTAAAAGGACTTCTTTAGAAGTTGAAGTATCAACTCAAGCTTTTTACTCAAGTAAAAGTGTAAAAGTACTGGTTTCAAAACTACTTAAAGTATAAAAGTAAAAGTAACGTAAGGGGGAAAAAAAGCATTAAGGATAAAAGCTTACGCTGTGGCCTATATACTACTGTACACTAACACCTCATGAAAAAAAGAAAATAAAAATGTGTTGTTGTTTTTTTGTTGTATTTTGTTACGGCCATAGTGATTTGGGATACTGTATATGGCAATTGAAAAAGAATGCATTCTAGTACAATGCAAATACATGAAAGAACCATGTATGTGTACTACTGAGCATTAACATGTTTTATGGAGAAGAAGATATGATAACTAGTTGCCTATAAGTATTTTAATGGTGCAAAAGGTCAAACTTCAAAGGCATGTCATCGGTAACCTTTATTGTATGTAAATGTACATCCAAGTTTAGCTGCAGGAATCTGTGAGGGCAACATACAATAAAATTAGTGTACCCAGGGCAGGCTTGTGTGTGTGTGTGTGTGTGTGTGTGTGTGTGTATATATATATATATATGTGTAGGGAATATTAGATTTTTAGTATGTTTTATGATATTCTGTGTGCGTGAGAACAGAATGTTACTTCTTTCTCTTACCTCGACACAAGCTGCACTTTCAATAAACACATCCTATAGTAGTTTATGTTAAAGGTCGTAAAACTGTTAAACGCTCGTAAATGCAGAGCTACTCCCAATTTTATGTTCTTCTTTACCTTATCTTTTCTAAACATTCCTGACCAAATGTAAACACTTCTGCACCCTTTTCTTTGGTTCTTTGTGTGTGTTTGGGTATATATACTCCTCTCTCCCACAATAAACTTGGAACATCTCACTGAGCACGGACTTGTGTATTATTGAGGGGTTCCCTGGATCCAGGCGGGAAGCAAAATACAGGCTGAGCACTGACTAGACGGTGTCTAGCAAAAACAAGAAATCCTTACAATATATATATATATATATATATATATATATATATCCCTGTTACCTTCCTCGCTGGTGTTTGGTTGTGACATTTCGCTCGAATCTTGAGTCTCTATCACGGACATCTTCGTCTACTTATCACAACCTTATCAACCAAAAATGCTAATTTATTCAAACAGCCTTGCTGGAGTGTGTGACGTAACGTCATGTGCAGGTGCGATGGATCACGTACCAACCAACAGGGTGTCGGAATGGTATGTTTATACTTCTCATCTGTAACGTCCTTCGATATAGAAGAAAATAACGATCACATAGACAAACGGAGGTGTTAGCGAATGTGCCATTTACTTTTTTGTTCTCTCATGCGCATGCCCAGTGACAGATTACACACGCTTAGTTACCTCGTCCCGCTCGACGTGCTTACGTCAGAGTCAGGATGCTGAACAGAAAACTTGGAACAGAACTACATGCAAACATTACATCATCCAACCACAATCAAATTCGCTCCATCTGGATGGCGCCATTTATCCGGATGTTTTTTTTGTTTGTTTGTTTGTTTTTTGAATGACAAGCTGAAATAATAAAAAAATGTAAGGAGTAGAAAGTACAGACAATTGCGTGAAAATGTAAGGAGTAGAAGTAAAAAGTCGGCTGAAAAATAATTACTCCAGTAAAGTATAGATACCCAAAATTTCTACTTAAGTAAGGTAACGCAGTATTTGTACTTCGTTACTTGACACCTCTGTTGGTGTGTTTATAATATGATATAACATTATTGAAATGTCCGTTATTTGTAAGAAAGTCAGGTGTCACTGACATAATTTAGCCCTCCTTCTTGTCCACTTTATTTGGGAGAGGTGAACTATACCCCCCCCCCCCCCATCCCCTCTCCTCTCCGCTCGCTCAGCTTCTGTGTGGCTCCTTCAGCAGCAGGGGCGGCACAGGTATCATAGATCATAGAAAACTGCTTAGCGGCACAGATTATTATTTTTCCCTCCAAGTTCGTGTGCCGCCCCCCACATGTCATGAAAAAATGCCACCCCAGGCGGCTGCCCCGTTCGCCCATGCCTAAAACTGATCTAGTTAAGTATCCCAGTGCTAACATGGATGATCTGTAGGAATTCATTCATTTATAGATTTTATTTTTTAAAAAGTAAGAAAAATGCAAACTATTAAAGAAAAGTCCTTCTCTCCAAAATCTCCTTGTCCTAGACATTGTAGCTTATGACATCACTTTACACATAACAAAGTGTTTTATTTAGCATTTACGCTAACTAGGCTAGTCTACTAATTAATAATGATTAATTTCATTAGTAATTTTTTAAGTGAGAAGATTGGGTGAAATCATTAAAAATGGATGAAATTCATTGTGTGCTGCTCATACTTACTGTACATGAAACAAACCAATACTATTTTCCATGACGACAGAATAAATATTGAAGCAGTATAGAATTAGACTGCACATTTTTTTGAGATATAAGAAAAAAAAATGCAGACATACATGAACTGTCTGGTCACCATAGAAACCACCTGCATCTCTATCAAGACCTTGGAGAGACATCTATACACTGGTGAACACACACACATTCCCTAAGAGAGTGTACTACAAGGACATTTGATAATTGACAACATTCCGAATCGTCTGCGTGTGTGTGTGTGTGTGTGTGTGTGTGTGTGGGATCAGTTATGCCTGTGATTCAGCTTCCTCCATCTCCCTGTCAATCTCCACCCCTTAGATACCATATAGCTTCTTGTCTTGCTCTTGATCCTGTAGGTGCTTCTCTCTCTCTCTCTCTCTCTCTTTTCTTCTTACTCCCTCCCTCTCTTGCTCACTCGCTCTAGCTTACACACACACACACATTCTCTCTTGCTATCTCTGTGACACACATTGGAGCTGTGGAGCTCTGCACTCCACCTTACAGAAGATCTCAGTGCTGAAGGAGTGTGATGGAGCTCATCACGTTTCTTCTTCCTCTCCTCATTTTCGTTGTGGAACGAGGAGTCACAATTCCTCTAACCTCCGACCCTGATGTGACCCCAGCAAACCTTACGGACCCGTGTAAGGGACAGCCATGTCTAAATGGAGGAGTGTGTACACCTGCAGAGGAAGAAGAGCTGAAGTACATCTGCACATGCAGCACACAGTTCGCTGGACACAACTGCCAGGTGCGTGTGTGTGTGTGTGTGTGTGTACGTGCGTGCGTGTGTGTGTGTGCTCATGTGCTGTCTTTAAGATCTGAACAGTAGAGCGTTGCTGTGGCAACAGAACAGAGATGAACCGTGTGTGTGTGTGTGTGTGTGTGAGTGTGTGTGTGTGTGTGAGTGCAATAGAATATGGACGTCTCTTCACCATGTCCTGTTTTAAATATTTACAGTAGAGTTAAGGATTGTATGTGTGTGCTTACTCTGACCTATTTGTAATGAAGGTGTGTGAATCTTTTCACACACTTCAAAAAAGGTAAAAAAAATTTTAAAAAGTAATAAATTAAACAGAATCATTAATGTCAACTGATTGAAAAAGTTGTAATAACCCTGACATGTTTGGACCTTCCTTGGAGGACTAATCTCATTAAGTCATACTGCAGGTTTTGGATGAACAGATTTGCACTGACACACCAATGGATTTTCGCCCTTTATATATAAATGTAAAAAATAACAACACAACAAAGCCTTCTTAAATTCATCCATCTATTACAGCATCTGTACTGCTTACCTTGTGTAAGGAGGTCACTGGGGGCCTGAAGCCTATCCCAGAGATCTAAGGGCACAAGGCGGGGTACACCCTGGAAGTGATGCCAACCCATAGCAGAACGAGAACACACACTCTCACACACATCGGGCAATATATGTAGATGGAAATCCACTAAGCATGGCGAGAACATGCACGCACACAGATCAGTGGCGAGATTCAAACCCGCAACCCTGGAGGTGCTAGGCAACTAATCACTCAGTTACAATTCCACTCCTTTTGTCGTTTTACATTTTCACCCACAAAAGCATTTAGTAAATCAAAGACTTTTTGCCGGCTGGGTGGATCTCAGGGGATCCAGTGCCTATGTGATTTTAACCCCTAAATATGAAGTCCTGCTGTATTACTGAAATATTTTTGCATGATAAACGTGAATCAGAATGAATCCGCTAATTTTCTGTGGATTGTTGAGTCAATTTTCCCAACGAATGATCACATGGCGTCAAATCTTATCCCATATTAGCATGTGGTAACATCTTGTTGAATGAGCTCAAAGGAAGGTTTGTTCGCATACTTTTACTTTGCTTGTGGATAAAGAATGAATAATATAGAAATATGAGGGATGTTCAAATCAAACTGGGACTTTTGATTGTGCAGAAGAACAGAACGCATTTATGATAGTAGAAGCTACGTTTATTTCACAGTGCACTTGTCCCAGTAGTGCTTGGATACCATCAAGGTAGAAAGTTTTCTGAGTATGCCCGACCCATAATTGAAACGCTGGCCTCCCAGGAACTTTTTCAGTGGACTATTCATTCATTTATTTTCTGTACCGCTTTATCCTTATATACAGGGTCGCGGGGGCCTGGAGCCTATCCCAGGAAACTTAGGGCACAAGGCGGGGTACACCCTGGACAGGGTGCCAATCCATCGCAGGGCACACACACATACTCACATACACACACTCATTCACACACTACGGGCAATTTGGAACGGGGAGAACATGCAAACTCCATGCACACAGAGACGGGAATCGAGCCTGGCCGGGGAATCGAACCCGGACCCTGGTGGTGCAAGGCGACAGTGCTAACCACTACACCACCGTGCCGCCTTTCAGTGGACTAAATCTGTGGAAATCTTTTGGAGTGAGGTCAGAGCTGTACACAGAATGGCAAAACTCCAAGACGAGTACTTGTAATGTGCAAGTGGTGTTTGTGAATGATCATCTGTACAGTTCCCACAGACAGATGCGTCCCCTCGCAAGTTGGTCACAATTTACAGTATTCATGGATCAGACACTTGCTGAATGTTCATGGGAATGACTGCAGTGCACTCGCCTGGGGTCATCATTCACAGATGTTCGGCCTTCTTTAAAAAATCCTGGATGATGCTGTAACCTCTCGCAACTGGAGGCCTAGAGAGAGCTGATTGGCCGAGCTCTCTCAGAGGGGAGGGATGAGAGGTACTTTGTGCTCTCACATTAATCACGACTCTACAGCCAATCAGGGGCGTCTGTAAGCTCACACAAGCGGAACAAGCGGATAGCGCTGTCCTCCGAGTGTGTGAGCGAGCAGTTCGAAAAGACGTGGTCGGCTGGCGTCACGTGGTTCTGAGGAAACACATGATAGTCTTCGGCCCTCCCGACTGAGTGGTAGTAGTAGCCTGTATGTGGGAGCCCCGTAGTGATGGAGAGGAATTGGACACGACTAAATTATGGAGAAAATCGGGGGAGGGAAACAACAACAAAAAATTTTACTATTGGAATGTTTTACGGCGGCTAATAGTTTCACTGTATTGTGCTTGGAGACTTTTGTAAAACAGTTTTATGATGTTCATTATCGATATTCCTTCATTATTCAGAAACTTTGTGCTTTGTGATTTATGGCAAAGGCAACCACAAAACATGAGCTCAAAAATAGGTACATTACGTGCTATTGATGTGCTGAGTCACTTGAGGACATTCATTCTAAAATAATCTTTTTAAGTCGAAAAGTTGAATAATGTAGGGTAAAGTCGAGGCGTATTCATTAATGTGTCCTTTGATTTTCCTTCAGTGTCCGCTGTACGTTCTCTTTTCTCTCTCTCGCGCTTGCTCTGTCTCATGCTCTAACGTCAGGTAGACGTCACACCCCTCCCCCACTTTTAACCTCAGACCTGACGCACACTTGCATTGGATCACTGATTGGCTGAGTGCTCGATAACGTACAGGGATTGGCTAGAAGAAAGTCGTGTAGTCATGGTGATGTCACAGTATGTCCTACTGAGATCTTGTATTAGCCTCGTAACCCCTTTGGGGTTTTATTATAGCCTACACACATACACACACATTCGCACATGCAGTTTAGAGCCTTTCAGAGCCAGTGGCATGCTCTCCTCTGTTCTCTCTCACTGCAGCAGTGCTATAAGCAAAAGACCTGAATTGTTAATAACCGGTGCACTTTTTAAAGCCCACTGGGGTTTGACTGAGTGTGTGCTCTATGCCTATTATGAATGTGTACAGTTAAATGCACTGTCTCACAAGGACGCTCTGTAGTCGAGTAACAAAGGAACGATAAAGTTATTCTTATGGTTCTTAATAATAGATATTAATAAAAGTTATAACATAGTAATAAAGTAATTTTCCCGTCATCTTGAAACATTACAGTCAATAGTCCACTAAAACGCATGAACTGTCCCCTTTTCTTTTCCTCCTCTTCTCTTTTTTGACCTTCATCCCTCATTCTCTTTCATCTTCTTTCCCATTGTTTCATCTTCTTGTTTCCTCTTTTTCATTACATTCATTGCACCAAATTGTATGTGAACATCAGTGTCAAGGAGTGTTATATCGGTCTTTTTCTGTTGTTTCACGTTGTCCTTAACCCAGCCGTCTGGTGATGTCGGTAGTCTTCTTAACTGTCCTTACCTCAGTTATCTCCCTAGTGTGTCACTCTTCAAGTTGTATAATACTGTAATGTTGTGACATTTTCCTAGACATTGTGTTCATGACCCACATATCATCTTCTTATCATCTTTTGCTCAGAGCCATTCTTCCTGTCACCTCAATTGGTAAGGTCGTCTTAACTTGTTAATGTCATCTAAGTCACGCCCGTTCTCTTTCTATCACCATGAATGTATTTTATAATATATAGTCTTATGAAACATTAACTGTGTGAATTTTGCCTCTTTAATTAGTTGTCACTGGCCTATCAAGGGTAATTTAGCTAATAATCAAGGACGGCTCATTGCTTCAAAATGCACATGGACATGGTACAAGTGTTAAATAACGTTTAAAAAAGTGTCCTATTTGTACAATTTACAATACTTAGTAGTGAGGTTAGCCTTGTGACTTTAGTGCAAAAAACAGAGTTGAACATATCTTGGATGAACGACGCTGTTCAAAATGAGAAAGACAATATGTAAGGAACAACACAACAGAATGTTCGGTTATATGAAAATATTGCTGCATTCTAATTGAGGTTGCAACTTATCGTGCCAACCAGTACAGTTCACAGAATTCTTTCCTCAACGGTCCATTTTGTCAACCTGAGATCGTCTTCTCAATGTTGAGTTCCTTCCCAGCTTATGTAGCAATATTCAGCAAGTTCTCTTAAACTCTTTAAATGAATTATTCTGTCTGTTCAATACTTGCTTCAGATTAATCAACATACAGAAATCATAGCTTCTGAAAATATATAGCACTGACCATATTTGGTGTAATGCTGGTGAATTATATAAATACCAGAAAATTTGATTGGTTTATAGTTCGATTTAAGGTTGTAGAAATTCAATGTGTTTTGGAGAATCAAGCTGTGTATGGCGTTTAGATGTTCTCCTCGTGCTTGGTGGGTTTCCTCTGGGTACTCCGGTTTCCACTAACAGTGTGTATGTGTATAGCCCTGCGATGGATTGGCATCCTGTCCAGGGTGTACCCTGCCTCGTGCCCTAAGTACCCTGGTATAGGCTCCTGGGGCCATGTGACCCTGTACACATGCTAAAGCAGTATAGACAATGAATTTAAAAAATGTTTAGAAATACGATAGATAATCTTATAATTGCTTGCTTCAACAAATGTAGATAAAGTTACTAGATATTTTCACTTACTATTGCCTCTTTTCCACTGCATAGTACGGCACGACACGGTTCAGTTCAACTCACTTCGGTTCGGCTCAGTTTGTCTCGGTTTGCGCTTCCACTGCAGTTTAGTAACGCTTTAGAGTGGGCGGGATTACTCACGTGTCGTTTAGTCGCGGCGCCGCTACTGCCGTGACATCATCGTAAACGCGCCACAAACAAACACACAACAATGGAGCATATCGACGGCATGGTGTTCTTCATTCTCGGCATGTGGATGTTTTTAACAGCGAGACGAAGGAGTTTGTTTCAAAAGAGGCCGACGGTTAATACAAAAAGGTGCGTGCGATCCTTCTCTGGCTGTTTCTAAATATAGCGGTTCTGTTGTGTCTCGTGTCGCAAGTTCGGTGACGCAGTAATGACGATTTTCTCCGGCCAATCAGTGACCAGCGGAGTTTAAACGTCACGTTTTGGTAACGGTTCGGCGCGCTTGGAACCTCGGCTGAGGTGGTACTAAAAAAAGGGCCAGGTACCAGGTACCCAGTGGAAAACCCCCCAAAAGTGAGAAGAACTGAACCGTGTCGTGCCGTACTATGCAGTGGAAAAGCGCCATAAGATAACACCAGTGTCCCACTTAAACTGCATTGTAACATGTTTGCATTTGTTTGTCCTTTTTAATATCTGTCCAGACCTCATAGTTTATTTAATCAGTGTACAGAAATAAATGAGATGAATGAGATAAAAGAAAATGGAGATGTATTATTCAGTAGGGTGTGTGTGTGTTCGATGGACATGACATTGTGTGCCTGTATCTACTCCTTCAGCCTCCATTCTCCTGGAGTGGCTGTTTCTTAGCAACAGCATGACCTGTCTGCGTTACATGTCTCTCTCTGCCCCTACACCCCCCCCCCCCCCCCCCCCGCCCCTCTTTTTTTAACAATCTCACCCAGAGATAGAGACCGTGAGGCTGGAACAATGTTTATGTGGCTTTTAGACAGGATGTAATGTTTTTTTTTTTTTTTTTATGTTTCCTTGCTACAACAGAAGAAGACCACATCAGTTTTTCTCCTGTCAGTAAAGAACAGGAATCTACTGTGTGCATAGACTTATATTTACATTTAGGCTTTTGGCAGACACTCTTTTCCAGAGAATTTATATAAGTGCTTTGAAGTCTTCATCATTAAATATTACTAACTAGAAGTAGCATCAGTCAGACACACTTAGAAATGATTACTTGCAAGTTACTTGCAAGGTTTTATTGTCATTTTATCATTTTATGCATTGAGCTGCTACCACATGCTTGACTGACTGAATAGCTGCATGACTATACAGGTGTATACTAATCTAAAAAGAAAATGGGTACATATCATATACATACACATATAGTAATGTGCAAAAGCCTTGAGTCACTTCTCATTTATTCATATTTTACTTTCAATGAGTCAGACTTTGTCTTGAGGAAGTCTCTCTAGGCTTCTTGAAGCATTTATTGCCTTTTGTTTTCAGTCCTTGAACAATTTCAGAGGAATATTTTACAAGCATAAAAACAGGTGAAGATAATGACGGATGATCAGGCCGGTGATTAATATACTGGTGATGCTGAATGCTGAGTGGTTGGAACAGACGAGAGGGGAAATGAGGCTGCTGCTATGATTGCCATATAAACAACCAATTTTGAAATAGTATTTTTTAGGCACCTTGCAGCCTGCCATAGTAAATCAATTCTACATAATTAAATTTCATTTAATATGAATAAACTTGGCGGCGCGGTGGTGTAGTGGTTAGCACTGTCGCCTTGCACCTCCAGGGTCTGGGTTCGATTCCCCGGCCAGGCTCGATTCCCGTCTCTGTGTGCATGGAGTTTGCATGTTCTCCCCGTGCTTGGTGAGTTTCCTCCGGGTACTCCGGTTTCCTCCCACAGTCCAAAGACATGCAGATTAGGTTAATTGGCGTTCCTAAATTGCCCGTAGTGTGTGATTGGGTGTGTGAGTGTGTGTATGTGTGTGTGCCCTGCGATGGATTGGCACCCTGTCCAGGGTGTACCCCGCCTAGTGCCCGAAGTCTCCTGGGATAGGCTCCAGGTCCCCCGCGACCCTGAACACAGGATTAAGCGGTATAGAAAATGAATGAATGATTAAACTGGGTGAGGACTCAAGACTTTTGAAAAGTGCTGAATATTCTCAATTGTCTCTTTGTCACTTGTTAAGGGATGTGATATTTTAAGCAACAGTCATTTCTTAATTGATGTCAAACCTAATAGGTTACAAAATGGATATTAATATACTTAAGCTCTTGAACAATTTGAATGTGAGTTTCTCAAACTCATGACCTGTCTTTAGTGGTTGTTGTTACTTCCCCTTATTATTATTATTGTTATTATGATGATGATGATGATGATGATGATGATGATGATGATCATCATCATCATAATAACAATAATAATAATAATCATCATCATCATTATTATTAACAGAGAAAACTGAAAAATGTGTATTCTGTTTCACTGGATGCTTCATTATTACAATAAATCAAAAAGGTCTATGTGTAGATCACAGCGCACAAAAAAACTCTAGTATAAAATTGGCGGTGGCTTTGATCAGCTGTTTAAACACCATATGAGGAATTTAAATCCTGTTTCATAAAAGGAAAGAAGGGATTTCAGATATGGGGCATAACATTATCCCGCTCCATGACATGTGCAGTGCTGTACAGATTGAATCTTCTTTATTCAGTCAGAAATATAATGCCGTGTGCATCAAATTTGGTTCCTACTTCTCAGTCTGTGTCTCATGAAATTTTCTTCACAGTTTGTTGCTGACCCCTGTGCCAGTGATCCCTGTCTCCATGGTAACTGCACACGTGAAGGGGCAGAGTTTGTGTGTGTGTGCAGCGATGGGTATGCAGGAGTCAGGTGTGAGCAGCCACCTTCAGCCTATGACCTAGTTGAGTCTAGCTGGGACCTGGCAGCCACTCCAGCTACCACTACTCAACCGTCTCAGCCAATCACAGAGCTCAGCGACACTGAGGCTCCACCCACTTTGCAACCATGGCAACAAAAGCCTGGACAGAGAGTGATGGAGATCAAATGGGAGGAACTCCAGGTGTGTATGTGTATCCAGCAGTCATATAGTCATCACCAAATTAGAGTAAAAAAAAAAAAGGATATCTTTACAAATTCCAAGTTTGTTTGTGCCTGGTACAGATCACTGATGGTTCAGAGTGTGTGAGTATCGCAGGCACTGAACCAGCTGGAATGATGACAGTTTCCATGGATATTGCAGAGGGAACTGCAGTAAAGTAAGTTACCACTGCTGTGGCAAGTACAGTAATAAGAACAGCTGCACACAGCATCTGTCTTAGCGTTATAGGATGGATTTAATAGTGGAATTCGTATGTAGGATTGATTATGTGATGATCCACACGATTAGAGGGTCCTGAGCACTAGGTCCAGTTGTTAGAACAGAGGTTTAAAGAAAGCAACTAGAAATTTCATGTAAAACAATCTGATTATTAAAATGCACATCAATCATGTACCAATTATTGAATGATTGTATAGAGACAGGAGAAGTGACCAGACAATGGAGCAATGTTCCTAGAAATCAGGACAATGACCTAAAATGACCTTAACCAGGACGCTACTTTGAAATTGGTCAAAACAAAGAATCATGTTCATTAAAGTTGTCACAAACAGAAAGAGGAAGTCTTATATTTATAAATTAACATGTACTATACATACATGGCGGCGCGGTGGTGTAGTGGTTAGCACTGTCGCCTTGCACCTCCAGGGTCCGGGTTCGATTCCCGGCCAGGCTCGTTTCCCGTCTCTGTGTGCATGGAGTTTGCATGTTCTCCCCGTGCTTGGTGGGTTTCCTCCGGGTACTCCGGTTTCCTCCCACAGTCCAAAGACATGCAGATTAGACTAATTGGCGTTCCCAAATTGACCATAGAGTGTGAATGAATGTCTGTGTGTGTGTGTGCTCTGCGATGGATTGGCACGCTGTCCAGGGTGTACCCTGCCTCGTGCCCAGAGTCTCCTGGGATAGGCTCCAGGTCCCCGCGACCCTAAATACAGGATAAAGCGGTATAGAAGATGAATGAATGAATGAATATACATACATTATACATTAAACGTATGCGGACAACTGATGTCTGTGGATCTTCTACAGACATGTGGGTTATTTTCCCACAGTGGTCTAGAATTCCTTTTCAAATCTTATCTCATTAAAATTCCCCTTCAGTGGTCTAGCCCAAACCTGTTCCAGCATGTCAGTTCCCATGTGCACAAAGCAAGGGCAACAAAGACATGATTTTCCAAAGTTGGTGTGGAAAAACTCCAGGGAGCTCAATCATGTCAGGACTCCATTAAAATGCATTGGAATGACAACTTCACAACTGACCTTCTTGCTTGACATCAGTGTCTGACCTCACTAATGCCCTGGT
Source organism: Channallabes apus (assembly GCA_030522415.1). Taxonomy (NCBI): domain Eukaryota; kingdom Metazoa; phylum Chordata; class Actinopteri; order Siluriformes; family Clariidae; genus Channallabes; species Channallabes apus. Next base: position 4,424,279 of record CM060131.1, read on the forward strand.
AGCTGAATAGGCATAAATCTCCATAGCCACCTCTCAAAATCCTATTGGACAGCCTTTCCAGATGAGTGAAGGTTATTATAGCACCAAGGGTGGTGGTGGTTGGCGGACCATCTTCATATTAATCATCATGCTTTTGAATTAAGGTGTCCACATGCTTTTGGAAATATCAATTAGCCTGTGCTATTACAGTAACTGCTTTATTGAGAAAATAAGAAAGGAACTAAAATTCAAAGAGCCGAATTAAAAAGGGTCACGGAACAGTTACTGTATATATGTCTGTGTGTAGGTTGGTACTGAACGTTAGTGGAGCTGCAGCCTTGTGGCGTGTCGGAGCTCTTGGCTTCGACAGATGTTCAGTGTCTGATGGTATGGTCGTTTGGTTCCAGCAGGATGTCAATGGCCTCGTAATCGCCGATCAGTTACTGCCCCTTGGACACAACTACTTTATCAGTAAGATAGTCACTTCTTTAGCATTCATTACTTACTGTGTAAGTGCAACAGATATTCTCAACATTGTGTGTTGTGTGTAGCTGTACTGCGCATTGGAGCCCCTTCTGGTCTGGAAGTCACACTCAGATTACAGTTCACTGTGAAGTCTACCAGCTGCATGGAACCTGGCAGCAGCTTTAGTGACCCACAATGCACTGGGAGAGGGAAGTGCATCACACAGTCTTCTGTGGTAAGAGTTCACAGAGACACTGCCTACATGGCAAAATGCTGTACATACTACTGAACTTAATAGTATGATGAAATAGTATGCCATTATAAACCACCACAGCTTATATGTTCTATATTGATATTTAATATTGTAGTACACTATAAATAGCAAAAGAACAAGACATGCTGACATTGCAAATTATTAATGCAAATTATTAATGTATTCTTCAAACTTTGCCTTCATGAAAAAAACCTTTTACAGCAATTACAGCCTGGCAGACATTCTAGCTGTCAATTTTCAAGATAATCTGATAAAACACCACATACTTCCTGAGCAACTCCCACAAGATGGATTGGCTCGATGGAGTCTTGATCCAAACCATACGGTCAAGCTGCTCCCACAAACAGCTCAATAGGATCCTGAGACTGTGCTGGCCACTTCGTTATTAGTCAGAATTCCGGCTAACTTTAGTTGCTTGTCATATGGATAAAATATGTTTTTCTTTGGAAAACAAAGAAATTCGAACGTGATCCGAAATTTTAGAGCAGTAGTGTATTTGGTTTATACATAAGTGTGTGTGTGTGTTGCAGAGCACATTTTTTTGCCAGTGTGATGTTGGATACTCTGGAATCTTCTGTGAGGAATTTGATGCATGCTACACAAACCCTTGTGAAAACAATGGGACCTGCAGTGACATCACACAAAGACATGAGAGGCGGGACTACACTTGTACCTGTTCACCAGGTGTGTTTGTTAGAAAGACAGTGTTACTGCACTACAAAGGGACAAGGTTAAACAGAGGGTGGCTGAGAACAAGATGCATAGAGCTAATACCATGGGTAGAGTTGGATATTTCCGCTGAGGCGGGGCGGGGTTGGGTGTTGGGTAGTGGGGGTGGGGGGGGGGGGGGTTCACAGTCTGACACATGCATGGTGTGTTAAGCATATACAGTACAGGATATAAGGGAACAGAAGACAATAGTATGGAGCTTGCCATAAAGCCAAACAACACAATGCATCTATTCCGTTTTTGACAACTGTTTACTATAAGACACAAGGTATTTTACTATATGATGCAGAGTGTTCATCTTTCACATGAGCGAATGAATACAACTCAAGTAAATATGATACATATGTATTGAGTAACCAATGTCCCTACCCAGTAAAGATATATTTGCATTTTGCAGCAGTAGGTTTCACATTTATTCCATATAATCATTTAATTCAATTGAATTGCTTAAAAATAAGAAACACAAGAAATGTTTCTCTTGACCTATTTAGAGTGTAATAATGTAATAATAATAATAATGTAGTGACATATTTCAGCTGCCAGGGAGCCAATGCCGTCTCTGCTCCCTCCAAACTCCATCTATTGATAATATTCATAAGATTAGAAGCCTATAACTGATGATAAACAAAATGCTTATTGCCCCCCCCCCCCCACACACACACCCACCTGTCTCTCTGTTACAGGGTTTGAAGGTCAGAACTGTCAGTCTTGGGTAAATCACTGCGCCTCAGAACCCTGCAAAAATGGAGCAACGTGCACAAACACACTGAACGGACCACAGTGTACCTGTGCAGAAGGTACACATTCCACACTTTATATACTGTACAAACCTGCTTCTTGTATTAGCTAGTAAACATATGCATAAAGAAATGAGCATTTATTTGACGGTGGTGTACACAGTATGATTGGTTGAAAAATGTTTGGTCTACATTTAGTGTTTGATTCGACAACAGCGCAAAACCGTTTTTACATACTAGCCTAAATACCGTATCTACTGTAAAAAAAAAAAATCTATTATTCACTCTGTAGACCACCTGACCGAACAGTTACTACAGAAACAGAAGAATGCTCCTTTAACCTTAAGATGGTGGAGATAGCTCGAAGGATTGCATACTGATTTACATTCATAACTGATACTCTTCAGACTAAATCACTAAGTGTGCCTCGTAGCAAGCAAGACTGATGATAAACTCACTTGTTTGAGACTTGAAAAATGACTTGGGTTTGTTTGATGCAGTAAAGTGACGCATGTGCCATCAGTACTCGGGATGGTCTTGGTTGAATTAAAACGCTGACTCAGCTCTAAAAACACTACAGGGCTCTTTCTAAAATAATCTTCTTTTTAATGCCTATTTTTATTCCCAGTGAGAATGAGCAGCCCATATCGACTCTGTCCTGATTTATGCTCCCTTTCTGTCTCGTTTATTTCCTAACTGTGTCACCTAGTTGCTTATTTTAACCTTCCTATCCCCCACTCTTTTCCCTCGAGAAGCCATGGCCTCAGCAATAATGCAAATCCACAATTTTACTGACTCTCTCTCTCTCTCTGTCCCTCTCTCTCTCTCTTTCCTTCTCTCTCTCTCATCTTTCAGGTTATAAAGGAAATGTCTGTGAGATTAGGGATGACCCATGCGCTTCAAGTCCATGCCACAATAATGGGACATGTTATCTGCAGGCCGGTGGACAGGGCTTCAGCTGCACCTGTCCTCCTGGTTTCACTGGACACACCTGCACTCAGCTGGTAGATTTCTGCTCTCTCAACCCATGTGCACATGGTGTATGTCGCAATGTTGGCACAAGCTATAGGTGTCTGTGTGTGCCAGGTGAGACACACACACATCATTTTTTATCATTGGGTTCTAAATCTTACTAAATGATGATATGTTGATACTGCTTGGAATAAACTGTGCATTAATGAACTGTCATTCTAAATGTATTACTTCATCATTATACCACACTTTGATACGTTCTAGTTGAATCCAGTGAGATATATAGTGCATGCCATATAAGATATATACAGTCAGCTTCCAAAATTTTGGAACAAACATACATGTTTTGGGTTTTTTTTTTTGGCAAGTAATGGAAAGTAAAGTAAAGTTTTTGGCAAATAACTTCAGCTTTCTGCAGCTTCTGCTTGTTTGTGCAAAAATCTCTCACATCTTTTCCTTGTGTAGCTTAACTCAATGTTTTGGAATACTATCCATCTGCATCTGAAGTGTGTTTTTAACTTGGCTATGTTGAAGATGAAAAGGTTCTTCTTCACCATGGAGAGAATTCTGCAGTCATCCACTTTTAATTGTCTTCCACTTACAGGCCTTTTGCTGTACTGAGATTCCGACTTAATTCATTTACACTTTCAAATTGAATATTGATGTTAGCATTATGGTATCCAGCCTGTCCTGGATGAAGAGAAATGTAATTGGTACAATGTCAGAAACTGATACCGTGGCTTGCAAAAGTATTCGGCCCCCTTGAACTTTTCCACATTTTGTCACATTACAGTCACAAACATGAATCAATTGTATTGGAATTCCACGTGAAAGACCAATACAAAGTGGTGTACACGTGAGAAGTGGAACGAAAATCATACATGATTTACAAATAAATAACTGCAAAGTGGGGTGTGTGTAATTATTCAGCCCCCTTTGGTCTGAGTGCAGTCAGTTGCCCATAGACATTGCCTGATGAGTGCTAATGACTAAATAGAGTGCACCTGTGTGTAATCTAATGTCAGTACAAATACAGCTGCTCTGCGACGGCCTCAGAGGTTGTCTAAGAGAATATTTGGAGCAACAACACCATGAAGTCCAAAGAACACACCAGACAGGTCAGGGATAAAGTTATTGAGAAATTTAAAGCAGGCTTAGGCCACAAAAAGATTTCCAAAGCCTTGAACATCCCACGGAGCCACTGTTCAAGCCATCATTCAGAAATGGAAGGAGTATGGCACAACTGTAAACCTACCGAGACAAGGCCGTCCACCTAAACTCACAGGCCGAACAAGGAGAGCGCTGATCAGAAATGCAGCCAAGAGGCCCATGGTGACTCTGGACGAGCTGCAGAGATCTACAGCTCAGGTGGGGGAATCTGTCCATAGGACAACTATTAGTCGTGCACTGCACAAAGTTGGCCTTTATGGAAGAGTGGCGAGAAGAAAGCCATTGTTAACAGAAAACCATAAGAAGTCCCATTTGTAGTTTGCCACAAGCCATGTGGGGGACACCGCAAACATGTAGAAGAAGGTGCTCTGGTCAGATGAGACCAAAATGGAACTTTTTGGCCAAAATGCAAAACACTACGTGTGGTGAAAAACTAACACTGCACATCACTCTGAACACACCATCCCCACTGTCAAATATGGTGGTGGCAGCATCATGCTCTGGGGTGCTTCTCTTCAGCAGGGACAGGGAAGCTGGTCAGAGTTGATGGGAAGATGGATGGAGCCAAATACAGGGCAATCTTGGAAGAAAACCTCTTAGAGTCTGCAAAAGACTTGAGACTGGGGCGGAGGTTCACCTTCCAGCAGGACAACGACCCTAAACATAAAGCCAGGGCAACAATGGAATGGTTTAAAACAAAACATATCCATGTGTTAGAATGGCCCAGTCAAAGTCCAGATCTAAATCCAATCGAGAATCTGTGGCAAGATCTGAAAACTGCTGTTCACAAACGCTGTCCATCTAATCTGACTGAGCTGGAGCTGTTTTGCAAAGAAGAATGGACAAGGATTTCAGTCTCTAGATGTGCAATGCTGGTAGAGACATACCCTAAAAGACTGGCAGCTGTAATTGCAGCAAAAGGTGGTTCTACAAAGTATTGACTCAGGGGGCTGAATAATTACACACACTCCACTTTGCAGTTATTTATTTGTAAAAAAATTTTGGAATCATGTATGATTTTCGTTCCACTTCTCATGTGTACACCACTTTGTATTGATCTTTCACGTGGAATTCCAATAAAATTGATTCATGTTTGTGGCTGTAATGTGACAAAATGTGGAAAAGTTCAAGGGGGCCGAATACTTTTGCAAGCCACTGTAGGAGTCTTAAATGCACACGATGTTAGCAAGCAATTAATTAATTGTACACACCCACAGCAGTTGCACGAAATATTTTAAAACATAAAGTCTTTCAAAACAAAGATGAAATCCTATCACTTGAGCTGGTAGTAGTAATAATTCATTGCTATATTTGTTAAGTTTAGTTTACTTTTTTAGTTTAAGTTTAGTTTTCATTTGCTTATGATGTAAATGTGATGGTGCACGGTATGGTCTGTCATTGCAGAGTAAATTTACTTTAACTCATATATTTAATGTTTATTTTATATTTGAGGAACATTTTAAGCATCTTTGAATATTTTGGGGGATGCTGATACTGACTTTCTTGTACCTTGTTGTACAGTATCTTTCTGCCAGCCTCCTCTATTTCAGGGCTGCATATAAATCTGTATAACTTGTCAGTCTGCAATGAGCAAATGGCCACTGAGAAAACCTGAACAGCTAAAAACAAGCTCTCTTTAAACTCTTGGCTACATTTTATATCCAGTTTGCCATTACTACAGACATACTGTATAAGTTGGCAAATTGCATGCATTGGCACACAGTGTGTCAGCCAGCACACAGAGCATTTATGCTGAGGTCCAGGTATTCAAACATGTCATGCTATGGCCAAAACCCCACATTCTTGGCAAAGGTACTGTATGGACATGTAGCAGGTAGCTTTGGCCACACACTTTGGCTGAACACAAAGTTGCTCATAAATGTTCTTTGTACTTAGTTTATAATATCAGTTTTGGATACTCGGAAGAGAAGGGCAGGGCTGTTAACCAACCACCACTTGGTGCAGAGTTGGAATTGTCACCCAAGTTGCTGGCCAAATTTACCCTTTAAAAACGAGGATAGGTTTCTGTGATGCTTGGAAGTGTCTGACAAAAGCTTCTCTTACAGCAGATTCACCTCTTACAGTACCTCCAAAAGAATTTCTCCATTTTACCAAATGAGGTCGGTGCCATGGAGTCTGAGTGCTCCATGGTCAAATCCAATCATAGCATAAGCTGTGGCCAGAATGCTGTTGGTGCCTGTCATGACTCCAGGATGCACTGGCAGATACACATTGTGAGGGAAACTGTGAGATTGAAGAAGGACTCGTTTTGAGTGCTGTCCTTTTACAGTTGGGGGGTATATGAGAGGATTGTGGCAAAATTCGATTAAAGTGGGAAAAGTGTCAGCATAGTACTGTAGTTTGGAGAGGCTAAAAGTGAAGAAAGTCACATTTGGAAAGTTTAGTTTGGAAAGTTTTGTTAAGCAAGCTCGCATGCCCAATATAGGAACCAGGGAACCACCAAATGCTTCATGGAACAAGGGAAAAAGGTGACCTGGTTTGATGAATCCAGTCTAGCCTAATGAAGTTCTTTTCCTTTGGGCAGCTGCATGAGTGTGTATCGTTTACCTGGGAAAAGCTGCCACTAGAATGCTCTATGACAGTGGTTCTCAAACTTTCAAGCCAGCGACCCCTAATTGAAGATCGGCAAGATCTCGCGACCCCCACTATCAAAAACAAGCATTAAACATAACAAGCTGTTCACAGTATTTTGACTACATTTACTAAACATCAAAATAAATTTATGTTTATCTAAATTGCCCATAGTGTGTGATTGGGTGTGTGAGTGTGTGTGTATGTGCCCTGCGATGGATTGGCACCCTGTCCAGGGTGTACCCCGCCTAGTGCCCGAAGTCTCCTGGGATAGGCTCCAGGCCCCCCGCGACCCTGAACACAGGATTAAGCGGTATAGAAAATGAATGAATGAATGAATAATCACAATTTTTTTTTTTAAACCCTCTCGCGACCCCTTGAGATTATTCCCCAGTTTGGGAACCACTGCTCTATGAGACGTAGGCAAGACGGCAGAGGCAACATTATTCCCTAGTGGCGTGCTGTCTTTCATGTCCCCTGACATGAAGAGTTCAAAGTGTTGACTTGATGTCCAAATTCCCCAGACCTCAAGCTGAACAAATTTCTCTTTTTTATTACTATTTTTCTTCTTCTTCTTCTTCTTCTTCTTATTATTATTATTATTTTGGTTATGTGACACTATTCCCTTTGGCAATAATGTAATATTTTTATGAACAACACATTCACACAGTGAAAATAAAAAAAAAAAGGAAAAGGGTTAGACTGCCACCCTCAGGGGGGAAATTGTATTTACATAATTTAACAATAAATCTCTGTGTCCTTCTCTCTGTGTTCCTCTCAGGTTATCACGGTTTGTACTGTGAGGAAGAATATAATGAGTGTCTCTCTGCCCCATGTTTAAATTTTGCTACGTGCCGGGATCAAATCAATGCCTATGAATGCGTATGTACATCACAGTATACAGGTACACATTTATATCTGCTTTACAGTAATGCGTAATGCGTTTTCTGTGTGTCTTGTGTGTCTTGTCTATCATGATTATGATGTTGATTATGATTATGTTACATTATGAGGTCTTGTGCTGTGTGCATGTTTTATAGGGAGACACTGTGAGATTTATAAAGATCCATGTGCAAAACTGCAGTGTCAGAACGGAGGCCAGTGTGAAAGAAGGCAGAGCAATGCAACCTGTATGTGCACAGCTGGATACACAGGTACGTATAGGTTTATGTGTGTGTGTGTGTGTGTGAGAGAGAGAGAGAGAGAGAGAGAGAGAGAAAGAGTAACCTCCCTGTCTCTTTACTTTCTCTAAGGTGAAAAATGTGAGATTGACATTAATGAATGTGAGAGCAGCCCATGTCATCATGGTGGCACCTGCATTGACCAGTCCGATGGTTTCATCTGTCACTGCCCACCTGGCTGGGTGGGCGGGGCTTGTGAGATCCGTAAGTTAAAACCTTTAATATTAATTTTATGTTGACGCAGGGATGTAGACGGGCAAATGTACCCCTGTTAGAGTGCTTAGGTGACATTTTCCTCAATAGACTGGGTTTGTTATGGGGAAACTAAGATAAATCCTCTTATTTGGTGCCAATTAAAAGGTCAAAAGCACAATCATACAGTATGTGCGATGTAAGGGTAGATCGCTGGATTTGGTTTTGCTAAACATTTTACTCGAGCGTTGATATTCGTTGGAAATGTATCCTGGAACATGTGTGTCAGGGCTTTCAACAGATGTCGGTGTAATAGTCAGAGTGGCCTGTTGAATGCAATGTTTGTGGCAAGCACTGTGTGATTTTTCATTCCCTCTGTGACTTCTGTAGGTCTTTGTGTGTTTGCATCCAAGGAAAGGCGAAGGTTTACAGTATTTTCTCCATCTTGGAGAGTGATTGATTAGTGGGACAGCGCCATCACCAATTAATCCTTCTTAAGTGCTTCTACAGTACATGCTGTGCGTATTGCAGGGGATTTAGGGGTATAAGGGGTATGTTTTTGGCCAACTAGCTGTTGATGAAATGATCTGCCATGTGGGAGACAATCAGTTCTGTAACCAAAACATCCCTTCCTGAGTTCTGTACTGGTTTGGTTCAATTATGATGAGAAACGAGAGTGTTTTGTCCACTGTGACTGATTGAGGCACGACTCAACTACTCTCCAGTTCCAGAGAGTGAGACCTTGGCTTGGTGTTGCACTGGTAGAAAGCATGTTGAGAGCAACCACAATCTTGCCTATGCTGTTCTTGTTCCTCCTCTCTTGTTGTCATTTGTCCTAAATGCATGGGCTTTATGGCACTTGTTCTGTAGCAATATAGTGGCTGTGTTCCGGCTTTTTATTAGGGTGTGTTGGACATGTCAATCAGGCTCATCTCGGCATACCAATTCAATACGCAGATCAGGTCACAGAAAGCAAAGTCAAAAAAGGTAATTAGACAAATGTCAGGTGATCAATATCACATAGGTAATGCAAACGTGGAAAAAGTCAAATACTATAGTAACATTGAACAGGAACTAGGCTTAGGAATGAACTGGTGAAATGTCAATCATTACTGTTATTAATGAGAGAGTGAAAGCTGGGAATTGGGCTTCTTGTGGCAAATTATTTAGGTACTGTTATGTTCTGGGAATTAAAATTACGTTCAAATTCCGGCATGTTCCGGTAGCTTCTCATTTCTTAAATAACCATGATGGAAGTTGTGTTCCATATGATAAATACTGAAAATGTATGCAAATAAAAACATTTAGGGGACTTTTTGTTTGTCTTGTGTTTTTGTTATAAACACAAATATAAGACTATATTTAAATAATTTTTTAAAGGTTTTATAAAGAGAAAAAAAATTATTCCTATGCGCAATTTAAAAAAAGTCAGAAATGCTCGCTCAGTTATAAATACAGTATTTATATTTTCACATCTTCTGCTGAAGTGTATTATTGCACTTATTATATTGCTTTCATTCTTTGCTTTGTACCACCAGATCTGCAGTGGAAGGCATCTCGTACGGTTGATTCTCTCCCTAGCGTGCCACGTCACTCTCTCTACATCATCATCGGCGCGCTGTGTGTAGCCTTCGTCCTCATGCTCATCATCCTCATTGTTGGAATCTGCCGCATCAGCCGTATCGAGTATCAGGCATCGTCTCGTCATGCCTACCAGGAGTTTTATAACTGTCGCAGCATTGACAGTGACTTCAGCAATGCGATTGCCTCCATACGCCATGCTCGGTACATCATCAACTAATAGCATACACTCATCTCTTCACATATTTGTACATATCTCAGTGTTCAGGGATCACATAGTACAACATTTATTGATCATCATGTAGAAAGTGAATTACACTCTACACAAAGTCAAGCCAGGTAATATAGATGGATAGAGTGATCAAGATAAAGTGATGCAGAGAACAAAGAAACATAGACAGAGCAAAGTGAGAAAGAGAAAGAGAGAGAAACAAACATACAATTAAAAAAAGTGCACATGCAGGTAAAGAGACAGACACAAAGAGAAACAGAAGAGAGGGGGAGGGGGACATGTTGATTGCGTTTGGTGAATTATATTTTAATATTTTATTATTTTGTTCAGGTTTGGGAAGAAATCTCGTCCAGCAATGTATGATGCCACACCCATCAACTATGAAGACTTCAGTCCCGATGACAAACCACTTGTCACACTCATTAAAACTAAAGATCTGTAAATCACATGCGCATGCACACATGTCAATCTGCTCTCTCTCTCTTGCACACCCACACACCCCCCCACCCCCATCGCCCTCCACCCCCCACACACACACACCTACACACACACACACCCACCCACACACCTACACACCTACCCACACACACACACACACACACACACACACCTAAACACCTACCCACACACACACACACACACACACCCACACCCCCCCACACACACCTAAACACCTACCCACACACACACAAATCCAGCCTTTCCAATTAGCAGATGTCGACCATTAAGTATTAACTGACCTTAATAAGCATCTTATTGAAAAAAATATATTTAAACTATAAAAGACACTATTTAGATGAACTTTGATATTAAATAGATCTATTTTAACACTAATAGACCTAATCAGCTTAAACTTTTGTGTTTTATAGTTGTATATATCAGTAAGAGCCTTGCAGTAATTGTTTATGTATTTGCAGAAAGAATATGAAAATATGAAAAACATAAGTGTTCCTAATATGCACACTTACTGTAGATGTCGTCTCCTTCAGTACAGCACTGGTAATTATAGGCTGTAATTCTGGCTTTGTTCCAAACACGATTAGTGTTCTTACTAGAAGGCTTCGTCCAAAAGCTAATTTACGTTCTAATGAATCTTCATTCATTGTGAGGGAGTGTTTGTATTACCCACAATGCACTATGGTGTTTAACACTAAGAACTAGCTGCTAGCAATAGGAGTTAATTTTACACAAGTAACCTTATGTTTGAGTATCTAATGAAATGAAGCATAAAGTTTCATAATGTATCTGTATAACATTTGGCTAAAGATATTTAATTTAATGTCCCTTTCAGGCTTTAGCTGAGTGATTTAAGTACTGCATATGATAGTACAAAATTGTGCTGGTCCCCCTTGACATCATCGGTACAAGCAGGTCCTTAATTTACAAGTTACAGTCGTGAGGTAGTTTGCAGTGGTGATGGGAAGTTCGGATCATTTTTACAGACTCGGATCTTTAAGTCTCGTTCAGCAGAATCTTTTTCCGAAATCTTAATTTCTTTAATTTTAGCAAAATGTAATTACAATTTTACGTGTTACTTCCCTAACATCTACTACTTACGCAAATGCTGATCACACAACAAACAAGACAAAAATATAAACTTATGAGAAAAAGAAAAGATTAATTAATTAATTAATTAATTAATTAATTAATTAAAAGATTAGGCATTGTCATTAATGTTACACGTACACTGTCTCTTGATGTACCAAGTATTGGCGGTAGCTATTGCTAATTACTAAGCTAGCTATTTCTTAGCAATTTACATTTAGTTACATCAGCTAGGTGACTATTTTGAATATTTTAAAGATATGAGCTAATTAACTAAGTATGTTTAGATACCAAACTCAAGTGGCAGTCCCAAGTGACTTGTTACCCTTCAGTAAACCGTTACCTATTTTCTATTCATTAAAATACATTTTAGCATCCTTGACATCAGAACAGGTGTTTCAATTAGTGTTATGTCTAATAAGAACACTTGAAATTAAACTTTTTGGACAAAGCTTTTGCAAGTGTAAAAAGAAGCTCTAGGCTGCCTTAAACATTGCATGATTAGATTTAATGCATTCACAGTTAAATTATTTGTAAGTTGTTGAATGTTTATCCAGTGATCTCTTTGCCAGAGTCTTGTGCAATCCTGGTGGTAGAAGAATGTTAAGTGCCATTGTATTGTAAACAACTGCTTTTTAACACTAACGTTCATTTGCTTTGTTTGACTGAATTCATGCACTATAACTACTTATGTAGCTATGATTTAACTATCATGTCCAAAATCATACTATACATCCAATTCCCTACAAAGTGAACTATGTAAAGGAACATCATCCCACTAAAGTGCATTGTAGGATTTTACTAAGATCACTACGTACATATTTTCCACTGCACTTGCCTCCAGCATTTTACTTTGTAGTGAATATGGAATGTTTTGGACCTTTGCTCAGCTTTAATAATCTTTAAACGTTTTTTTTTTTTTTTATTATTAAATGTTAATCTTGTTTTCCTCTATACATTCTGTCCTTCATAAGTAAAAATTAGGAAACAATAGCTTTGTTGTCTATGAGCCGAAACTAACATGTTCGATAGACTAATCCATGATGCATACTGTGCAGTGTGAGGGCTTAGAGATCAAGTTTAAAAAAAAATATGACATATATGTGGTTTTTCATCATTAAAGGTTTAAATGTGTCTTTTCTTTATTTTTATTTTATTTAATTTTTTTGAGAAAGGTGCAAAGGATATTAAAGAAACTGCTGCTCTTGGTCTCAAGGAGTAACTTAAAAGGCAATAAAGATCAAGGGGTGATAAATGGTATTTATATGAGACATCAAAATTCCAGTTTATTTACAAATGTAGCTAAATGAGCTGGAAGGAAATCTCACTATAGACTATAATAATAATAATAATAATAATAATAATAATAATAATAATAATAATAATAATAACAACAACAACAACAACAACAACAACAACAACAACAATAATAGGAAAACCTCAAAATTTATTTTGTATTACCTTCATTCAATTTCAGGAGATTTGTGTAATGATTTTCATCACACAATGAAAATGGATGGATTTTCTAATTATTTATATTATCTCAAGTGAAATGGCGCTGAACTGTAAATGGTAGTTCTTAAAGTTTTATTTAACCTCACGATTATTCTATCATTTTGCAATCTGTTGGAATCACAACAAAAATTTTAAACAGATAAAAGTGATTAAACACATCATTATGCAAAAGAGCAGTAAGTACCATGTTACTGATTTATTGATTTATTGATGTCATTGATGTCACTATTTACCTCTACAAATTGGTTACAATCAACAAAAGAAGACTTGAGCCAGTTCCCTTATCTCCTACAATTTTTTCCTAATCCATCAAAAAAAACTACATAACAACAAAACCCCCTTCTCTTCCCTCTTTCACCCTCCTCCATTTTGAATTTCCTCCACACCTTGGGCTGTACACCTTGGTACAATTATAGTGAGATGATCATGTACAGTAGTTAATTATCATATCATGTTTTGATTTTAATTAGGGATTTCAGAGCACCAGTCTGGGATCTTCTATAATAGAATTCCAGGAAGAAGATATACAGTATAACCCTCCAAAATGAAATCTGAATTTGTTGGTCTTTGGAATCTGACTGCATTATGTTTTTGGCTGGTCTGTTCATGTATCTGTGTGTCCATTTGTCTGTGTGCTTGAATATTGTAGGATTCATGTGGAATTATCATTTTAAACAGCAGATCAATTGATTAGATTTTTAAATGAGGTCAAAGGTCAAATGTTTCAAATAGTTTTTTGTTAGTGGCCTTTAATAAATTTAATTATCTCTTTTTAAATACTTTGTAGAATCTGTATATTTTCATTAGGGATAGAAAGAATATTGTAATTCATCACAATAAGTATTGCTTAGACTTAATATGTATTGTGTGGTCCTCATATACCAGAAACTTTTTTAGTTAAGATAAGATGAAGTGTTATGGATCTGAAACATTTAGCATTTTGTGAAACTTGCCAAATGTGTGTAATATACCAGTGCTAAGAGCACAAACATACAGCTAACATATGCCATTATATCGATGACTCAATCTTGAGTTAATACACGCTCTCTTACCAGTTCTGGAGGAAGTTCATCGTGATTTTAAATAATACATCATGTGTACATGTACACGCACAAACACACAAATACATATGAATGTGCAATGAAGAATGATGGAGAATGCAGGATTCAGAAACACATCAAAAGCTACTGGTTTCAAAACTGCGAAAAAAAAACCTCCCATAGTAGCCAGCTATTTAAAAAAACAGCAGAATTATTTTGCAATAATCAACAAGTAAAAAACAATGAATGGTTTCTACCCTGGGCTTATTAGTCCACTATTTCCTTTGACTTAACACATTGACCAGGTATGCTACAATAATATTTGTATTAATATTATCGCCAGCTTGATATATAATATAAAGCACATATTTATGTGTTCATTCATTTGCCATATTTGAACAGGCTGAGCCTTTTATTTAAACACTGGAAGAGCTAGAAAATAAGCAAAACTCAGAAAATGAGACGTACACTAATGTACGTACACTAACAACATATTTTTCTTGCAAACAAACATTATACCAAATATTTTCTCAAGATAACTTCTAGTATGTGCAGAGTGTAGAAATATAAAGATCATCTGATCATAGTGGGTCTCAGTATTCGGCAACCACACCCTCAGATGAGTAACAACATATAACATTTTTCATCATATCATTATTTATTTCACAAAAATTAAGCTAAAAATCAAACATGTCGGCAATACTGAGTACCCCTTTACTGCTTCCACAGGATTTAAGAGGGTAAGAGGCAGACAGGTCCTGCTAATCATCAGCCCTTGTTGAATTGATAAAAGGCAATGTAGATTATGGATGTAGATATAAAAGCAGAAGTTTTGGCAGTTTCCTGGTCTGGCGCATTCAGGTGCATGTTAACACAATGGCAAGAGGGAAAGACATAAGCAGTGGCGGTTCTACACTCAATTGCTCCCCGGGCGAGACTCCCTCCCTGGTTGAAATTGGGTCATGCAACAGGACAATGACCAGCAAATCTACATCAAAATGGCTGAAAAATAAAAGAATTAAGGTTTTGGAGGGGCCTACTGTAGTTAAAGTCCAGAACCCAACCCCATTGAAATGCTGTAGTTGGACCTTAATAGAAACCACAATAAACTGTAGAGAAGAATGGGACATCATTTCTCCACAATGAGGTCAGAGACTGATAAAGTCATACAGGAAACGATCACTTCAAGTTTAGCATTGCTGCTAAAGCCAGATCTACATGCTATTCAACACACACACACACACACACACGATATGAAGTATGACATGTATGATACTCAGACTTTTTCCTTATCTTTCTACCTCTTAGTTCTATTAGTTTAGTTTTCTATTAGTTATTTTAGCACTAAAATAGTAGATTTTCTTATGTATGGGTGATTACATTAAAAATAATAGATTTTCTTATGTATGGCTGCTGATTATCAGACACAATCTTACAGATTTCATATTTTCATATATTTTCATCTGTTTAGAGATCCTCTATGATCCGCTGCCCACTGGATGCGAGCTGAGCTGCATGTTCAAAGCAACCCGTACATGCCAAGCCTGTTCCTCGTCAACTCAGGGTTTCTTCAACAAGATGGATGAGTTCAGATCAAGAACCACACTGAACTTCGTGTTGATCATCATAACGACTTTGGCTGAATCAAAATGTACCAGACACTGCTATTATGTTAGCCAGTTGCAGACACGACTATGTGTTCTGGGAAGAGCAGAGGAGGAGGATTATGTGTTTATGTAAACAACAGATGGTGCACAGCCATGGACATGATCGTCAAGCGCTGCTGCCCAAATTTGGAATTCCTAATTGTAAGATCCAGACTGATTTTCTTTCTGAGGGACTTTAAGGTAATAATATTCATGGCTGTATACATTTCCATGCAAGCTAATGCTAAGCTAGCACGACAGCATCAGCTGATGAAGCACCAGGATGCTGTAATCACTGTAGCACGCAAATCAGAATCAAATCAGTCATGACAAAATTTTATGAAAATGTGGACTTTTGAACAAGTCTATACAAACATCCCAACCATGTTAATGGCAATTTCATGTGCACACTTGAGACTATCAGATCATGTTTTCCTAAACACTGTAGAAGAAAACATCAGGACAGTACAAGTGTGGTTTGTAGCATATGCTGGTAGCCACCAAGTTGATGCTACCAGCATATGCTAACCAGCTTAAAGAAGTGTTTACCACTCATTACAACAAGCTGCAGTTACAACATTTTCCATCATTCGACCAGTTCCCAAGAGACCAAATGTGAGTCACATCATGAGACAGCCTACAGACAAGAGGCGGAAAGTCTGGTGAAATGGTGTTTGAACAACAACTTAACACCTCTAAAACAAAGGAGATTGTCATTGACTTCAGGAGAACAAAAGCGACCATCACCCACTGCATATGTATGGTGAGGTCATTGAAAAAGTGAACAGCCTAAAGTTCTTGGAGTCTTTGTGTGAAAAATGGCTGACATGGACCTCCAACACTTCACGCCTGGTACAAAGGGTCCAACAAAGATGTTGTGTCCTCAGAAAGCTGAAACTGAAAAAGCTGTATAGAAACATCTGGTAAATTTCTAGCGATCTACCATTGAGAGCATCGTAACAGTCTGTATAATTGTGTAGCTTTACAGCTGCACAGCCACTGAGCAAAAGGATCTGTTGGTGGACAGCACCCCAAGCTTGCATCTATACTAGCTTTAAACAACTGCCAAATTTTCAGGTCAATTAGATCCCACACTATAGACTAAGGAACAGCTTCTTTCCCCAAGCTGTGGCTTCCATCAAACCAATCCAACACAACAATATAACCAAACGCCTCAATATGTCAATTTCATTCATTCATTCATTTTCTATACCGCTTAATCCTGTGTTCAGGGTCGCGGGGGGCCTGGAGCCTATCCCAGGAGACTTCGGGCACTAGGCGGGGTACACCCTGGACAGGGTGCCAATCCATCGCAGGGCACACACACACACACACACTCACACACCCAATCACACACTACGGGCAATTTGGGAACGCCAATTAGCCTAACCTGCATATCTTTGGACTGTGGGAGGAAACCGGAGTACCCGGAGGATACCCACCAAGCACGGGGAGAACATGCAAACTCCATGCACACAGAGACGGGAATCGAGCCTGGCCGGGGAATCGAACCCGGACCCTGGAGGTGCAAGGCGATCACTACACCACTGTGCCGCCATATGTCAATTTGTCAGTTGCAAATCAAATGCGGCCACCAATACACCCCTTCCTTTTCAATATGCATGTATGTACATTAAAAAATTGTATTAAAAGTTTTTAGTAACTTTATTTTGCTGAATTATTTTCTTATTTCTTCCTCTGATCTTACAAGATAGAATGCTTACAAAATCCAGTATAATTACAATAAATTTATTCTTATACGTATAAACATGATTTACCAGACCAGACCATTTTCTTCCATTCCTCTGTGGTCCAGTTATCATCAGTTGACAGTTCTGGTCCAGTTCTCACATGAAACTTGTGGCGACTTTTGGAGATGAACAGGGGTCAGCATGGGCACCCTGACTGCAACTATGCAGTCTCATATGCAGCAAACTGTGATGTATCGTGTGTCCTGACATCTGTCAGAAAGAATGTAATCTTTTTGAGGCAATGCTATCTACAGAAGCTCTTCTATTGGCAGAGGTGGAAGGCAAATAAGTGAATTTATGTTATTACTGTATTTAAGTACATATTTTACATATCCGTATTTTCCTTGAATAATTTTATTAGAAAATCCTTTCTATTTTTACTCCACTACATACTACGACAAATATTTAGATTTGTACTTTTACATCACTGCATTTCTGCATGGCATTGCCTTACATAATGATAGTGGTGTATACTATTTAAAGTACAATTTTGCCACCTGTGGGCAATTATACATAATTGTGTTTCCCTTGTGAAATGCTTAATGTCACAGGTGTTACACATTTTTCATTATGAAAAAATGCTTCTGTGAGCTAATGTAAGCACTTTGCTTTTCATATTTCACTCGAGTTGATATACTGTAGGGTATCTCTACTTTTATTCAAGTACAGAGTTTGCATAATTGGCACACCATTATATATGATTACAATTTAGCCTTTGTCGAAGTCACTCAACTTGTTATGCTTGCCCATTTTTTCTGCTTTCAACACATCAGCTTTAGAAAATCAAATGTCCTTCTGCTGCCTAATACTGTATATCACAACCACTACCAGGTGGCATTATAACAAGATAATAGAAACGTTCATGTGATCAGAATGAGGGCATGTAAGTGGAGCAGACTGGGAACAGAAGGATTTTGGATAGATCATGGAGTGTCAGTAAATAAAAGGTATTTGATAGCTGTGAAGTCAGCTTCTATTTAGAAATCAGTCTTTAGACATCATTTTTTTATTGAATAAATTTTTTCTTGGGCGGCACGGTGGTGTAGTGGTTAGCACTGTCGCCTTGCACCTCCAGGTTCTGGGTTCGATTCCCCGGCCAGGCTCGATTCCCGTCTCTGTGTGCATGGAGTTTGCATGTTCTCCCCGTGCTTGGTGGGTTTCCTCCAGGTACTCCGGTTTCCTCCCACAGTCCAAAGATATGCAGGTTAGGCTAATTGGCGTTCCTAAATTGCCCGTAGTGTGTGATTGAGTGTGTGTGCCCTGCGATGGATTGGCACCCTGTCCAGGGTGTACCCCGCCTAGTGCCCGAAGTCTCCTGGGATAGGCTCCAGGTCCCCCGCGACCCTGAACACAGGATTAAGCGGTTTTGTTTTGTTTTTGTACAATTCACTTAACATTCAGAAACATGTTTTTTTTTTTTTTTAAATCTGAGATAAAGCAGCAATTTCAGAAATATAGTCCAAACAATAAACTAGCAGGAAAAAAAATGCTTTCCTTTTTGGTTTTAACCAAAAGATTGTGGGTGTGAAACAGACAAACAACAGACTGGTAGATTAACTCCGTCAATTAGACAGTGAAGGAAAAGTCACATCCCCAAAGTTTGTTTTCAATACAAAATTTCCTTACAATATAAGGACAGGTTCGACATCTTTCTAGAGACTTTAAAATCTCCTAGCAGACTCTCTCACCTTATAACCCAACAGGCTGATAGAATATTTTACAGTTAGTTTTTATGATCCGGGACAGGATGTCTGTATAATGTGAGTGTTTTATCTTTGGAACATTTGTCATACACAATATTTTAATGCATTTATGGTTTTATAGACACCTCGTGATGAGACTGAAGGAGTAAAATGGTGGAGGTCCAGAAAACAGGCTGCCAGAAGTAGATCAAGGCCAAGCTGGTGGCGGGAAAAGGATCCGTTAGTGTTTGACAGCACCAGCTCACTAAGGAAATCTGAGGTCATACCGGTTGTCTTGGCAACAAGGTCTCGATTCAGCCAGTTACATATCAGCTCTATGCATGGATTAATTAATATTCACGATCTTGCCCTGGCGTTTTCTACGTTTAAATTTTCCAACGCCTTTTTTTTTTTTTAAACTTCACCGCTGCGTAAACTAAGCGCGCCCTCTGCTGGACAGGAAAAGAGCACGACAAAATAATAATAAAAAAAAAAAACAAGCAAAAGGCGAATGAGGAGGAGGAGGAGGAACTGATGAGCCGTATATTTTCGCAGGCGGAGCTTCTTCCACCCGTACCGCTGGAATTCACTGCGTGTATCTTCTCAGCATATTTAGCTGGAAAGAAAAAAAGAGGATCACCAGCGCGGAGGAAGAGAAGAAACCAGACCGCCTTGTGCAGGCAGATGTGAACTGAAAGAAGACGGACGGAGCCGTTAATCCGCAACGATGTGGCAGCCCGCGACTGAGAGACTGCAGGTAAGCGGAGCCGCGGTTATTCTGCACATTCCAGCCCGGCGGTGTGCGGCTACAGATCCAGCTGGAAGTCTCCGCTAAAGCAGAGCGCGATTTGTGAAAGTAGCGTTAAATCTTGATCGGCTCCATTTTGGCCTTGGGGCAGCTTGGGGGGCAGCTTGGGGGGGCAGCTTGGGGTAGCTTGGGGGGGCAGCTTGGGGTAGCTTGGGGGGGCATCTTGGGGCAGCTTGGGGGGGCAGCTTGGGGTAGCTTGGGGGGCAGCTTGGGGGGGCAGCTTGGGGCAGCTTGGGGTAGCTTGGGGGGGCAGCTTGGGGCAGCTTGGGGGGCAGCTTGGGGCAGCTTGGGGGGGGCAGCTTGGGGGGGCAGCTTGGGGCAGCTTGGGGTAGCTTGGGGTAGCTTGGGGGGGCAGCTTGGGGGGGCAGCTTGGGGCAGCTTGGGGTAGCTTGGGGGGGCAGCTTGGGGGGGCAGCTTGGGGCAGCTTGGGGTAGCTTGGGGCTGTGCGGAATCCCACCGGAGTCTCCAGTCTGGGGCTCCTGGTGCATCAGAGCAGGGGGTCCTAAAGCTACACCCCTCTCTACCTCCACAGTCACACTGTTCCACATGCAGGAAGAACACATGATTCAGAGTATTGTTGTTTATTTTTCAAACAGGCAACTTTTATATACAAGAGAAATGAATTTTTTTATTTACCACTTAAGTTGTCATAATGCACTTTGGTCTATTAATAGCACCTGTTGCTTTTTCCAACATACTGTACAGTAATAATCTCACCCTGATAGGTGCATTTTCCTATCAAGAATTGCTTATGATTGAAAAGATTTTGGTCATTTAGATTAAAATGGTAACATATAGACCATGAGAAGCAAAACCCGTACAAAACTGAGTAAAGGGTGATTTGACAAAAACTTACACAATTATACCTTGAATTTTTTTTTCACAGCACAATATATATATAGAGCATGCATGCATTATCTTGTTTTTGACCTGATATATACTTTATGTATAGCCACAATGCTCAATTATATAATCGCCAAAATGCTTAATTTATCTCATGTAAGGGGAAAAAAAAAACAGTTACAGACTAAGTTTGCAAAACTGGATCAATGACAAGGTGGTTTTTTTATTAATATTTTTTTTTAATCCTGCTTATAAACAGTAATTATTTATTTAAAAAAAAATATATATTATTTTTATTCATGTATGACATACATATTTTTATGCCATGTTCATAGTTTTGATTGTCCACATTTTAATAATATATATTTTTTATTATTAAACTTTAAATACTGTATATAAAGAGTCTGTCATGCAAGTCCCAGTGAATGCATTGTTACTATAGAAACCATAACATACTGGAACAAGCACATTAATATACATGGTATAAATAGACGTGGAATAAGTTGTCATCCAGGTCAAGTACAGATACATGAATACATTATCTCGAACACTACAGCCTAAACTAACATTTAGATTTTAGTAAAAGACCGGTTTTAGACCAGAGTAAATGATGGTAGAAAAGTTTTGTACATTTCCCTGTTCAACCATTCGAAAAAGTAAGTTATTGTATAACATGATTGACTATTCGGCTACTGTTTTCTTATATAACAAGCTTTTTACAAATACTAGTTAGTTAGCCACTAGTGCATTTACATGGACGAGAACAGTCTTTCATCCATCCATAACCTCTATAGTCCAACTAGGGGCCGTGGAGGCCATTACCATTGCATTTATGGTATGCGTGGTATGCCTTCGGTCAACATTCACACGCACATTCACACACTATGGGCAATTTGAGGACGCCAATTAGACTAATCTGCATGTCTTTGGACTGTGAAAGGAAATCGGAATACCTGGAGGAAACCCATCAAGCACAGGGAGAACATGCAAACTCCATGCACACAGACCATGAGGTGGGAATCGAAACTAGACCCTGGAGGTGCAAGTTGACAGTGTTAACCACTAAACCAACATATTGCCAGAACAGTATTACTAGTCATAAAAGACTCATTTAAATTTAGTTAGTGTTTGATTTTCTAATAATATCTTTTTGGAATTAGTGGATCATTGTACAGTATAAAGGTAAGTAAGTGGTAGCATTGGAGTCAGTTTTCCCCCCCAAAAAGTATGGTTTCATTAAAACTTTTATTTAAAAGAGGACATTTTCTTTCTTTCTTTCTTTCTTTCTTTCTTTTTTTTATTACAATGTATTTAAAATATGTAAATTTTTGTATAAAATTCAGTTCAATTCAACAATGTTTCAATTAAAATATTTTCCTACACTTCCATACCGTGGGGTTACAAAATGTTTTTTTTTTTTTCTAGTGTAGAGGGGTCTATCCGACCAAAAACTCTACATTTGGCCAAAAGTTTGTGGACACCTGACTATCACACACCTAAATGTGCACCTGACCCCAAGTTGAAAGCACACACTTGTAATGAATGTCATTGTTTGCTGTACAAATGATCATTTCCCTTCATTGCAACTAATGGGCCTAAATATGTTCTATCATAACAATGCCTTCGTGCATGAAGGTCTCCATAAAAACCTGGCTTTCCAAGGTTGGAGTGGAAGAGCTTTAGTGGCCTGCGCACAGCCCTGATCTCAAGCCCTCAGAGCACTTTCGGGATGAACTGGAACACTGTCTGTACCTCAGATCTCCTCACTCATCACCAGTGCCGGACCTCATTAATACTCTTGTAGTTGAATGGGAACAAATCCCTGCAACACTTCAAAATCTAGTGGACAGCCTTCAGTGGAAGAGTGGAAGTTACCATGACAGCACAAAGAGGACTACATCTGGAATGTGTGTGATGCTCAGGTGTCTATAAACCTTTGGCCAGATAGTGTACCAATGGACAGACATCAGTCAGTTATTTTATGCCTAAAATAAACTGTATTCCAGAAGTACCTGATCCCTAGTAAAATAATGAGCGTCTATTTTCTCCAACCACATGTTTTCTTCCATTAGCAAGAGTTCTAAGAAAAACTTTTTAATCTAAACTGGCCAGACTCTAAGGCAAGCTTGGTTTATCTGTTGATTATGAGATTTAGTGTTTAGTGTAAGTACTATTTTTATTAGCAATAGTGTAATATTGGCTACGTATTAGTGGGTATTAGAGCAGGAAGGTTGCCATATGGTGCTGAATATCAAGAGATGGAATCTCCTGATCTACCTCACATCTGTTTACAGGCTGTGTGTGTGTGTCTCTCTCTCTCTCTCTGTGTGTGTGTGTGTGTGTTTTCCATTTTACACAATACTTTGTTCACTCCTTAGTGAGGGTTTTGCCAAATCGTCTATTTTTACATCATGATTTTTTCCCCCATGTAATAATAATTTAGCTGTAGTATAGAATAATTCCGGTCAGAAGATATTCTCTTAATGCCACTCTTTTGTTTTAAAAGTATGTTGGTTGGTCTGTTTGGTTTAACATTATTAAATAATACTGCTAAATACTCTACACTATGTTGATATCACTCAACGCCTGGTGTTTGCTTATCCAAAGTAAAATCTCATAAAACCTCCTGGGAATTCACTTTATCCTTCAGATCATTTGTTGCGGATCTTTGCTTGTTGTTTCTGATGATATCTTTAATTGTGATATAATATTTAGCTTGAATGAATCTATACATCTCTCAGTCATTCCGGATTTCAGACCCGTCGACGGTATGAGACCGAAATGAAGTGTCCTAAATCGTGATTAAAATGTTTGCAGATTACGGTCACATGTGAGTCGCCTACTGTCCTGCTAAAGAACAGCTTTTTGTGTTACTTTGTCCCTTTATGAGTGGAATGGTGGTGAATGAGTGGTATTTCCATGTGCTGCTACTTTAATGCACTCCAGATGTTCGGAGTGAACTTACACAATCGCCCCCATAACCCCCAACTCTCTCTCTCTCTCACACACACACACACACACACACACACACACACACACACACACAGAACGTTAGAACGTTCTTTGTTGTGTGGAGAAAACTCTTTTACACAACCATGACCTTAATTTATTTTACAGGTGCGTGTGTGTGTGTGTGTCTGAGAGAGAGAGAGAGAGCACATAAAGTTCCTGCGGTATGTAAACTCATAATGTGTAATAACTCTGATAATTAGTGCACATGATGTTCATAATCATCGTTATTTCATATTACAAGTTCATTTATCTTAGTGCACAGGCAAAGCACATTTACATTTGTGTGTGTGTGTGTGTGTGTGTGTGTGTGCGGAGAGACAAAGCGAGATTTCTTCCTTTGGCCGTGAGCTGAAACACATTTTACTGTTTTATGGTTGGTATGCAGAGGAATGTGTGTCCAGGCTGAGCGGTTAAAATTACCACATAAAAGTTACTTAAAGTGAAACGTCTCATGTAAAAAGATGTGTGTGTGTGTGTTTATGTGTGTGTGTGTGTGTGTGTGTGTGGAGTTAGATATAGTGTAACTCCTGCTGATCTCTAATTCCATATACTACTTCTTTAAACATTTCTCTCATCCCGTGATTAGCCGAGTCCACAGCGCATGACAGACTTATACATCCAGAATACAGACTTCCTTTTGAGCAAAGTTTTCTAAAAATGTCGAGATTTTTAAATATCTGAACCTTTCCACTGAACCCCCCCACAGCATATTAGTGAAAATTTTACTGAGGGCTGACAATGTCATGATGGGTTTTACAGCAGCTGGCAATCGGCAGATTCTCTAACACACACACACACACACACACACACACACACACACACACACACACACACACACACACACACACACACACACACTTGGTGAAACTACGCACTTTTCATTTACACACTTTTAAATTCAAAACGCAACATTCAGTAACTGTAATCTGTAATTCATCATCATCATCATCATTTATTCCCTAGTATAATTTTATTCTTATAAATGATATTATTTTGAACAAAACGTATTACTGTAACCTTTTGGGACATGGTTCATAACGATAGTCACATCTGTCTCACCTGGCTGTCTGCCCTCCAGTCTCTCACTTGGAATCTAGTATTACATTTTTTAAACATTTGTCTTTCTATGACCTGGCATTTCCTGTTTGCTCTGGTCGAACAAAATAGCGTGTGTGTTTCAGTGAAATGTGCTTTTTGTGAGTGTGTGTGTGGGAGTGGGGGGGTGGTTAGAGAGTGTTTGGGGAATTTTATTGGTCAGCTAGTGTGTGTGTTTATATGTGTGTGTATGTGTGGAGTGACTAAGTGAGAGGAGAAAAACTTTGCTGTACAGTCACTGGCCACTTTATTAGGTACACTTTGCTAGTACTGGGTTGGACCAAGGTTTTTCCCCTCGGAACCGCCTTCATTCTTCATGGTATCGATTCAACAAAGGTGCTGGAAACATTCCATAGTGATTTAGCAAATTCCGACCCTTTAACGTCAAATCGAGACTCAGTCTTCCACTGGGAAGTTTTGGCGAGCCCATGTGAATTGTCGCCTCAGTTTCCTGTTCTAAGCTGACCCGAAGCGGCACCCAGTGTGATCTACTGCTGCTGTACCCCATTTGATTCAAGGTGTGAAGTGTTGTGTTGAGTTACTGTTCCCTTTCTATCAGCTTCATCCAATCTGGTCACCTCAACTAGGCATTTCGCCTAGAGAATTCCTACTCATCGGATATTTTCTCTCTTTCGGGACATTCTCTGAATCCCAGTAGCTTCAGAAGTCCTGAGACCAGTCTGGCCAACAACCATGCCACATGTCATATATCTCCCTCATTCTGATGCCCGTGTTGACCTTTAGCAGATCGTCTTGATCATGTCCACATGCTGAAATGCAATGAGTTCCTGCCATGTGATTTGCTGAAAAGTTATTTGTGTTAACAAGCAGTTGAACAGGTGTAACTAATGAAGTGACCAGTGAATGTATGTTATGATGATCCACGTTATTCTATTGGCTATGCCAGAGGGTGGTCAAATTATGACAGTATTTCATATTATGGGTGGTAATAAGATAATAAAAGCATTATATTTTGCACTGTCAGAGATAGAAACATTTGAATTTGCCAAAGTGGTAAAAAAAAAAAAAGATGAGATTCAATGTTGAGTAAAAACATTAAAGCGCATATTCTATAAGTTAATGGGGATTATGTGAGGTCATGGTCACAATTAGGATAGTAGCTCAATCACACACACACACACACACACACACACTGATTTTTTTTTTCTCCCTCATACAATTTTTTTCTCTGAATGCATTCTTGCTTTTTTGTCCTTTACAGGGTTACCTTGACAACCACTGCTGCCTTGCCACAGTCTGTTGCCATGGCGGTGATATACGGCAGTGTTTTCGGCAAGGTTCTCTCTTGTTCTGTGCTTTCTCCTACAGCTGTTCTATTACGAGTTGTCTGTGATGATATATATTATAGCGTGTCTTGTTTATTCTTTGTGAATCTTCATTCTGTTACCACAATGACTCATTTATGATGTTGTTGCTACAGCAACCACTGGATTGAACAGTATTTATGAGTGTCTGTGCGCATGTGAGTAAGTTATGAGTCAGATGGGAGGGATGACTGCTGTCTTTTTTTTTTTTCGTTGCTTTTCCTGCATCACATATACCATATGATGGTGATACAGCACACTATTTAACATGCACAGTAGTATTATTGTGTACTTGCCATGACTTTCCATTCAGAGGAAGGATGTGTACTGTAGGTGTGTGATATTTTTGGGCACCGTTTTGATCCTGTAGAGCTTTTGGACTGTAGCTCTTTAAGGTCTGTGGGAGTGTAGGGCCTCAAGGTTCTGGATTAAAAGGCTCTAGGAGGTTTAAATTTTTATGGCTTATGACTATTGGTCTGTAATTATGTAATGCTTTATTGGTTAAAGTTTTTAAAATTTTAGGGTCGTAGAGCTTTTATTGCAATTTTATTGCAATGGGGCTGTTCGCTATAGAGCAATGTTGTTTTGCTCTGGGGATGTAGAATATGGTCATTTTGACAATTAGGCGTTGAGGACTGTAAAGCCTATGGGTGTCAGACATCAGATACAGATGCTAATGCAGATAAACAGCAGCTTTATGGTGCAAACTGGCAGACAGGTTAGAAAAGAAAGAGGCAGGCAAGAGTCAGGTAATGAACAAGCAGCAGGAACTAGACAAGTCAAAAAAAAATTTATAAAATAAAATAAAATATATATATATAGGCGGCGCGGTGGTGTAGTGGTTAGCACTGTCGCCTTGCACCTCCAGGGTCCGGGTTCGATTCCCGGCCAGGCTCGATTCCCGTCTCTGTGTGCATGGAGTTTGCATGTTCTCCCCGTGCTTGGTGGGTTTCCTCCGGGTACTCCGGTTTCCTCCCACACTCCAAAGATATGCAGGTTAGACTAATTGGCGTTCCCAAATTGCCCGTAGTGTGTGAATGGGTGAGTGTGTGTGTGTGTGTGTGTGCCCTGCGATGGATTGGCACCCTGTCCAGGGTGTACCCTGCCTCGTGCTCGAAGCCTCCTGGGATAGGCTCCAGGTCCCCCGCGACCCTGAACACAGGATAAAGCGGTATAGAAGATGAATGAATGAATATATATCAGAACATGATCCATACTGGAAACTTGGCAAACAAAAGCAACAATACTTCGCAGTGCGAGTGTGAACTGAGAGTCTTTGTGATGGTAACACACACAGATGTGCCGCAGTAATCAGTAATTTGGTGAGTTTGAATGTGACCGTGGCTGCATTCTGACCGTGAAGTCCTCTTCACTTCTCAGCCATGTTAAATCCAAAAGTGCCAGGATCAAAACTGCTCCATTCAAAGGACATTGTAAACACTATAGGGAACAAGGGAACAATGCTTTGTCTCCTCGCCAGAAGAGGACAAGCAAAATTACCCATTAGACACTCTGTCTCGCCAGAGTGCAAAAAAATGTGAAAAACAAAACAAAACATGGAGCTTGCACGAGACCTGAAGTTATTTTTTTATGCACCGTTCTTTATTATTATTATTATTATGGATAGCACCATATTAATATTACATAATAGTAGTTTGATATACATTGAATCAATAAATCATTAATATTACACAGGCTATTAATTAGCAAAATATTAATCCTGCTTAGGAATTACAGTGTCTATCTTGTAAATGAATCAATTCACAAGTAACCACAAGTTATACACACGTCAATAGTATATGTTTTGAAATTTATCAGTTTATATTCCAACATATACTTTTTTTTTTTTTTTTTTTTACCAGTAGGACCAACAGGTATCCAACGTGCTTACGTTTCCAGGGTGACACACAGATGAAGTAATATCTCCATTTGTAACATGGCAGGGTGTTCTTAATAGAGGGATTTTGTCAAGGGACTGTTTAACGTACACTGTGAAATGGAACGCAGCAAGTCTCTGTAGTTGCTGGGTATTGAAGTCTGTGACACCCATGTTTGTTGGCTGCTTTGTACTCTGGGTAGTGTACAGTAATTGAATGCAGTTCCTGGCATTCACAAGACAGTTGGCATTTGGGCTCTAGGGTCTCATGGGTGTGTTTCTCTAGTGCTGTGGAGCTTCGAGGTGTATCGACTGTTGGGGAAATATACTACCTTAGGGTTTTAGGGTTTAGAGCCTTAAGGCTGTAGTACTTAAGCTTAAAGACTTCAAGGATTTACAGTTTGATGGCTTTAGTGCTTTAAAGATTTAGGGATTCAAGGCCTTCTGATCAGATTTTTTTTCAGATGCCCCAAACAATCATTTACATTTAGCCATTTGGCAGACGCTCTTATCCAGAGCGACTTACATTTTTATCTCATTACACATCTGAGCAGTTGAGGGTTAAGGGCCTTGCTCAAGGGCCCAACAGTGGCAACTTGGTGGTTGTGGGGTTTGAACCTGGGATCTTCCGAACCGTAGTCCAATGCCTTAACCACTGAGCTACCCCTGGCCCAATCAGAAAGGGGATTCATCAGAGAAGAGGACTTTACCACTGTCCTCAGCAGACCAAACCCTGTAGCTTTTGTAGAATATCAGTCTGTCCTTGATGTTTTTACTAGAGAGAAGTGGCTTCTTTGCTGCCTTCCTTGACACAGGCCATCCTCCAAAAGTCTTCGCCATAATGTGCGTGCAAATGCACTCACACCTACCTGCTGGCATTCCGGAAAACAAGCTCTGCACTGGTTGTGGCCCGATCCTGCAGCTGATCCAACTTTAGGATCCAGTCCTGGCACTCGCTGGACATTATTGGCTGCCCTGAAGCCTTCTGTTACAACATTTGAACCTCTCTCCTTGAAGTTCTTGATGATCCGTTAAATGTTTGATTTATCTTCTGGTTGATCCGGTAAATGTTTGATTTAGCAATCTGACTAACAGCGATATCCTTTTCCTGTGAATCCCTTGCAAAGCCTTGTGCATCCTCTTGTGAAGCCTGCACATGTTTC
The DNA here is from genome assembly GCA_030522415.1 of Channallabes apus. Lineage (NCBI taxonomy): Eukaryota > Metazoa > Chordata > Actinopteri > Siluriformes > Clariidae > Channallabes > Channallabes apus. Next base: position 4,453,684 of record CM060131.1, read on the forward strand.
CTCGCAGGTAACCACGGTTAACAGGGATTTCAAGCACTGCCCTCCTTTTAAAGCTTCCAGTCTGTTATTCTAACGTCATCAGCATGATCTCCAGCCTTGTCCTCACCAACACTCTCACCTATGTTAATGAGAGAATCGCTGACAAGATGTCAGCTGGTCCCTTTTTGGCAGGTCAGAATGCATTGGGATTAAATACATTTTCGTGGCAAAGAGCGACTTTGCAATTAATTGCAATTCATCTCATCACTCTTCATAACATTCTGGAGTATATGCAAATTGCCATTATAAAAACAGGCAGCAGACATTGTAAAAAAATATTTTAATTGGTGTCATTCTCAAAACTGGCGATGACTGTACTGATCATTGTTTCAGAGTGTGTAGAAAAATTCAATAAATAGCATTTATACAGTGTTGAAACTGGTAATGGTCTTTTGTGGAAGTTCCAGTCTGCAGCATAGCATCTTCAGAGCTCTGTTAAAGAAACTGTCAGAAGAACATCATGGTTCAATTCAATTCGATTTTATTTGTCTGTTGAGTAAGCTAGAGGCCAGAGGCAAGGAAAAACAAACTAAGAAAACATGAAGAAGAAGCCTTGAGATGACCCAGACTTAAAAAGGGAAATCGTTCCCATCTGGATGGCATTGACTAGTGAGATTATAAATGATTAGTCTAGTACAACAGTACTAAGTGTGTTAAAAGAAGCATGTTGTGAATAGGAGTCACAGGAGAGTCTTTTAGGTTTACAGCAGCAGTTCTAAGGTGTTTAGACCTGGAGTTTCTGGGAGGGATTCTCCATTGTAGGAATATGTGTTTCAGCGTACCAGTGTACATATGTGCTTTTTTTATGTGGTAACACATCTAACTGAAGTCACTTTGATTTGTATTTACAAAGGAAGAAACATACTGTTATGGACGAGTTGTTTGAAACATTTCACTTAAAGTTTGCCTTGTTTGAGTGAGAGTCCTGCAATTTCAAAATCTCTACAAACAATGTTAGAAGAAGATTACATGTGTTCATGATGAGGCTGACAGAGAATTACAAGGAGCAACTTAAAAGCTTCATCCACTCGTGAAAAACACAGGTTTGTACAACAATTCTTCTCCATTTCTGCAGACAGCCACTGGCTGAGGCTAGATGGTTGCTCCAAATTCTGGACCAAGCATCTCTTCACCTGGAGATCTTGAAAATGGCCAAATCAGATTTGCTTACAGAGCAAAACAAATATACAGTACAAGTTACTTTTTGGTAAACCATGGGTCAGACTTTCAAGAGTGAGTGTCATGCTGATTTTAACAATATTTTCTTTCACCTTTATTCTGTGAATCTGCATTTTCACTACTGTAAATCATCAAAAGCAAGGACCAGAATGGATTATCCAGTGCTTTTCCATCAAGTGTCTTTAGATCACTAGAACTTGTTGCTATCATGTGTCTCGTCGAATGGTGAGGAACATTAAATAACTGTAAGTAGCAGTTAATAATTACCACCACCACATCTGCTGCAACTACTATTATATATATTAAATATAATAAAATTATATGTCAATTATAACTACTGGACAATTGGAGTAATACTGAAACATATACACTGGAAATTACATAATGTGGCGCATTAGAAAAAAGTTATAAGGGTCCCCCACTTTAGAGCATTAATGTTATAACTCTTTTACTGTAAGTGAACAGTTACCCTGGATTAAGACATGCTTTTTTATTATATGCCTACACTTTACAAGACCACATTGTTTTAACTTCACTTTTCTCTTTTCCCTTTTTCGCTTTAATGGTGTTTATTCAGGGAAAGTCTGCCATCTTTGCATATTTAAGATTTCACAATGCATATAAAAAGATACAAAGGGGAGTAAGCATGTGTGCTTGTGCTTTTACTTGTGTCAGAGGTGGCAAGTAATAAAGTACAAATACTTTGTAAATGTACTTAAGTATTTTTTTTGTGTATCATTTTCAATATGTGATAGTTTTTGCTTTTACTCACTCCATTGAAAAACCTGCACACCTAACAACCTGCAAGCGCAGATTGGTTGGCGCACCAAATGGATTGGGGGTTAAACTTATTGTATTTTGCGGGCTTATGGTATGATCATGTTTAAGTATGTAGACCAAAGTTACTTGCATGATACAGGGTAGAAATGGTAGCTAGCTAGCAACTAGCTAGTTTGACATTCTAGCTGTAATGTCCTTTGTCTAAAAAACTTATGCAGTGTTCACTCCTCTCTCTCTCTCTCTCTCTCTCGCTCTCTCTCTCTCTCTCTCTCTCTCAGCCATGTATAAACAACCAGTCATATAACTTATGTAACTTGTGTTAAAAATGTACAATAAATTTGTGAAATAACATTTACAAGATACGTCTCAACATTAACTGTTCAAAGGAGCTTATATCAAAGGAGAGAGCATATTTTGGACGCATTCAGTATATACACTCATCTAAAGGATTTTTAGGAACACCATAGTAATACGGTGTTTGACTCCCTTTCGCCTTCAGAACTGCTTTAATTCTACGTGGCATTGATTCAACAAATGTTGGCCCATATTGATAGGAGAGCATCTTGCAGTTGATGGAGGTTTGTGGGATGCACATCCAGGGCACGAAGCTCCCGTTCCACCACATCCCAAAGATGCTCTATTGGGTTGAGATCTGGTGACTGTGGGGGCCATTTTAGTACAGTGAACTCATTGTCATGTTCAAGAAACCAATTTGAATTTATTCGAGCTTTGTGACATGGTGCATTATCCTGCTGGAAGAAGTCATCAGAGGATGGGTACATGGGGGTCATAAAGGGATGGACATGGTCAGAAACAATGCTCAGGTAGCCCGTGGCATTTAAACGATGCCCAATTGGCACCAAGGGGCCTAAAGTGTGCCAAGAAAACATCCCCCACACCATTACACCACCACCACCAGCCTGCACAGTGGTAACAAGGCATGATGGATTCATGTTCTCGTTCTGTTTACGCCAAATTCTGACTCTGACCATTTCAACAGAAATCGAGACTCATCAGACCAGGCAACATTTTTCCAGACTTCAACTGTCCAGTTTTGGTGAGCTCGTGCAAATTGTAGCCTCTTTTTCCTATTTGTAGTGGAGATGAGTGGAACCTGGTGGGGTCCTCTGCTGTTGTAGCCCATCCGCCTCAAGGTTGTGCGTGTTGTGGCTTCACACATGCTTTGCTGCATACCTTGGTTGTAGCGAGTGGTTATTTCAGTCAAAGTTGCTCTTCTATCAGCTTGAATCAGTCGGCCCATTCTCCTCTGACCTCGAGCATCAACAAGACATTTTCGACCCACAGGACTGCCGCATACTGGATGTTTTTCCCTTTTCACACCATTCTTTGTAAACCCTAGAAATGGTTGTGCGTGAAAATCTCAATAACTGAGCAGATTGTGAAATACTCAGACCAGCCCGTCTGGCACCAACAACCATGCAACGCTCAAAATTGCTCAAATCACCTTTCTTTCCCATTCTGACATTCAGTTTGGAGTTCAGGAGATTGACCAGGACCACACCCCTAAATGCATTGAAGCAACTGCCATGTGATTGGTTGATTAGATAGTTGCATTAATGAGAAATTGAACAGGTGTTCCTAATAATCCTTTAGGTGAGTGTATATACAGTGTAGAAAGAACGAAAATCAGAAACAACCATGGAGTTAAAAAGTAAACTTTTGAGCAGTAGTGTACTAATGTAGTACTTCTACTTGAGTTAAAAAATGTAAATGGTACCTTGTCGTGAAGTTTACTAGTAATTTTTATGTGAGTATTGAATTTGTGTACCTCTGGTTTATACATGTTCCAAAACTTAGTGGAAAGTATTATAACCACAATTTTATACTATGAATATTATATTATATATTATAATATAAGAAGTACAACAGGAATGAGACGGTCACCTGTCAGGAAAAACCTTCGGAGGGCGCTTTGTTTTTGTATATAAACATTGGTTGGGATTTGATTTCCCAGAATTCACCCCATCACCTGCAGTCTGTTTAACCTAGTATAAAGAGGGTGTATAAAGAGGCCTTGGATGTGTGTTTGAGTTGTCTCACATCTGTTTTGTTATCATCTTATTTGGTTTCGTTTTCTTCTCTTTGAGCCATGTTCATACGGATCTCGTTTGTGAAAGTGACTTTGCCAATAGTACTTGTGTTGCTTTATTTTGTTTAGTTTTTCCCTTATTAAAAAGCTTAAGTTCTGCACTTCTGTCTCACCGGCATCCTTCCAACCCTGACATCACCAAGCAGATATAGTCCATAAACCTTTTACAGTATGATGTATGACAATATTAGAGATGGAGCTAAAGAACATCCCAACTCCCTACCCTGCAAAAATCTAAAAAAAATTTTTTAAAGCAAAGTGCTCTGGTTTAATACAGGCCGATCTCAAATCATGGTTTATGTCTGTTTTCACAGTTAGATTTCAGCATGGCTCTATAATAGACGACTGTTTTGACCAAATATTTCTTTTTCTCGTATTTCCGTTCTTTAACAATTCAGCCTCTCTCTTTTAAAATATACTTTAAAAAACACATTCTGGAATAAAAATGAATCTTAGTCAAAATATTATTAATAGAATTCCACAGAACTGCTCTCCTACTGAGACATATACACACCGCTGAGTAACTCACCCCCCCTCCCCCCTCTTTCGCTCTTTAAAATCGCTGATTTAGCTTGAACGTGTTTCCTGTTATTTTTTTTCCGCCGTTTCTTTTCCCTCCTTTCTTCTTTCCGTTCCTCTTTCCTAGCATCCTTTTCTGCGTTAATATGACTTGAGTGTCAATGGTTCTGATTGACTGACAGCAGTGCGAATGCAATATGTCTATAATTTGACTGAAATCATTGTGATTAGAGGGTCCAACTTAACTGTTTACATGGAATGAGATGTGCATTTACAAGCTTATTATCAGAAAATATTTTTTTGACATTCTTTAATGTGCTGGACGAAGAACAGAAGAATAGGAGAAGGAGACTTTTTTTTTTTTTTTTTTCAGTTTTGAGGTTCCAAAACTGTCCAGCTTCCCACCTTTGACGATAAACCCCACCTTTAGTGTTATGTTCGCGATTCAGTGTCAATTTTCAGATTTTTCTGAAATCAGATCAGATTATTCAGATAATTCAGTCTCCTCTCTGATTGGTTAGATGCGTTACTACATGTGAAATTTGTGGCTTCCTTAGCCAAAGACAGAGTGGGTGAAAGTAAAGTCAGGTGGGAGAGAGAATGAAAGCTAAATTGCCACAGCATCAAACTACCAAAAACTTACAGACTAAAGCTATAATATGATTGCAACAACATTAATAAGGAGTGGATACACATGGATCAGCCATAACTTTAAAACCATTAAACCACCTACAGGTATTACGTTCCCCTTGTGCCATCAGGGTGGCTCTGGCCCCCTCAGCTGTGGCTCCTCTGGGTCGTGCGCTGTGGTGTCAGTGGGTCGGGCTCCAGGACATTGGCTGTGGATTCTTCGGGTGCAGTGGGTTGTGGGGTGGGGTCAAGGTGCATCAGACATGTTTGTCCGTAACATTTCGTGGACACTTGATTAGATTGTGATCTGGAGAATTTGCAGGCCTGGGTCAACAACCATGACTTCTTTATTTGCTCAGCCCCATGTGTAGCGAGCTGTAGTGCACTAGGTACTCTTGTGTCTTTTTATCATGGCAATGAAGTTTATTTTGTCCTGTCTCTGGTTTACTGGGATATTACTGGTTAATCATTATTATTCAATTCACCTGGCGATGGTTTTAATGTTATGGCTGACGAATGCATGTAATTTCTGGTCTCATATGTTTGCATCTTTAGATTTAATTCAGTTAAACCAAAATTATCCTATAAATATATAAATGGGAAGTAGAGCTGGACAAGATCATTTCCTCATTTTGATTGCGTCTATTCATGAAAAATCAACGTTGTCAACAGTTTTATTTCTCTTTTTAAACTTCTTTAGGATTTGTATCCTGATGCATACAATCACAGTGTGTGTGAGGTCTCTCTCTCTCTCTCTCTCACACACACACACACACACCCACACACACACAGAGAATTCATATCACTTGCAAAACAACACTTTCACAATCTGGATCGGTCAATGTGTGTAAATTCTGGGAAACGACTTTCTGAAGGAAAATGCCAAGCTGCTATTTTTTAGCTCTGTTTTTATATCCTCGTTTCTTCCTTTTGCTTTTTCGTTTCTGTTTTACTACAATTCTGTTTCGTGTTTATTACTGATCCAAAGTAACATTATATAAATAAAATAATCGATTTAAACTATAAAATTTCAAAATCAGTAAACATAGTAAATAAGAGTAAATATGTAAACACTGTCAGTGGAACGCCGTTTGCTAATGTGTAGATACTTTAGTATACAGATAACCTTACCCACTCCACCCACTTAGACGACTCTAGGAATACTTTGCATGACACATGAATACATGCCATTTGGTATAAATAGAACTATCTAAAAAGAAAGATATTTTTAGCTACTTGTTGCCCAGGTATTAAAAAAAAAACATGTTGAAAACTCAGCTATGGTGGATAGTGTATAAAAGTGGTGCCATCTTAGTTAGGCAGGATAATTAAGGAAAACTATTGTGTTTACAGTTTAATTTGGAAAACCTTACCTTTTTAAAAGATAATAAATATCAGAAACAGCCAGTCTACAGCATTATTAACTAGGGTTAGGGCGTTGTGCGCGTTCTTATCATGCGACCGGGGGGGGGGTTGCGCGTTCTGATAATAAAAATAGGAGTAACGAGGCTATTTTTAAAAAGTAAGGAGTAGAAAGTACAGATAAATGCTTAAAAATGTAAGGAGTAGAAAGTACAGATAATTGCGTGAAAATGTAAGGAGTAGAAGTAAAATGTCGGCTGAAAAATAATTACTCCAGTAAAGTATAGATACCCAAAATTTCTACTTAAGTAAGGTAACGAAGTATTTGTACTTCGTTACTTGACACCTCTGCTCTTCCCTATCCGGCATTGAGAGAAAAATCATATTTTACTATATATTAAATTATGATTTATAATGGTGTGTGTGAATAATAGTGTGAATATACTATATGTCTGATAATAAGGTGACAAGCGTTATAGGGGTATTGTACATTAGTGCATAATTGTATTCCACAAAGTAGACAGTGCAGTAAGCAGCATACAACTAAAGTAGAATACCTGATGGCGTGATGACTTCTCTTTTGTTTTGCCGACCTTCAGAGAGAGGTTGTTTTCCTGATACCAGTCAGAAAATAACTTTGCCTGCTCCCTATAGTCCATCTCATCTTTGTCTGTGATGATGCCTAGGATGGTCATGTCGTCACGCTCAATGATAACAATGGAACTGTGGTTTGCTGCAGTGCCGCAAGAGAACAAGGAGTACATTGGGGCTAAACACACAGCCTTGTGTGGGAGGAGGTGTATTGTCCTTTTCTTAGTTCCTGAGTTCTTCCTGTCAGGAAGTCAATAATCCAGCTGCAGGTGGGTGTTTCCAGCCCAAGATCAGCAAGCTTGGAGATAGCAGTAGCATCATCTGTGGCTCTATTTGGTTTGTGTGCACAGTAGGGAGGGTCCTATGTATCATAAATGTAGGAACAGATGAAGGTTGTGACTAGTCTCTTAAAGCACTTCATAATGACTGATGTTAATGTGACAGGGAAGTAGTCATTTAAACAGGAAGAAACTGGCTTCTTGAGGACGGGGATCATGATGGATCTCTTGAAGAAGCTAGGGATTACAGAAATACTTATGGAGAAATTAAATATGTTGATAACCACCACCAAGTTATGACATGAGATTAGGAGGAGACATGAGGAAGAATGTGGAAACCTTACTTAAAGGTTGTGAAGTTTATCATCATAAAGAGCAAACACATTAACCCACACAAGGAAACTAAGTCTAGTGCTAGGCTACAAGCTCAGTGATAACCTGAGACTTAACAGTAAAAGTTATTTTACTGTTAAATAGGTCCCTGGTTATAAAAAAAAGATTGAAAGCCACTATGTTACATGCAGTCTAAGCTGTGATGAGCTTTTTGAATGAAAAATAAAGCATAATCTTTACACAAAACTATGTTGGTAAACGTCCTCATCGCACGACGCACATGAAATTGTGCTTGCAAACACTGCTTCGGATGTACTGTGTCTCTGTTGTAGGCAATCGATTTTAACATAGTTAGCTATAGACAACTGCTGTTTAAAGAAAATTAAGAAATCCATGCTTAATCATGTTCTCCCTCTCTCTCCTTTTTTCCATTGTCTTTCTCAGCATTTTCAGAACATGTTGAAGTCAAAATTGAATGTTTTGACACTGCGTAAAGACTCGTTACCGAGTGTCATTTTCCACGAACCCGAGGCCATTGAGCTCTGCTCCACTACACACACCACTAAACCACGGACACACACTGGCTATAAGGTAAGACAGACACAGACACAATACAAAAACGTAAACAAACCATATATAAGGTTATTTATCATCATAGTAGCCTAGCATTTAGCAGCATTAAGTACAACAGCATTAACTAACTTGATTACACTGGTGTCTCTCATCTGCATTTCCTGAAACAGAATATTCAATGTAATTCAATTAAATTTTAACAATTGACATTGTCGCAAAGCAACATTACACAATTAAAAGAATTATTTAAGTTTGTATGAGATGTGAATGTGTATGAATCAAAATGATAAGATTGTCCCTGATGAGCAAAATGAGGACGACGGCGACAGTGGCAAGGAAAAACTCCTTGGGATGGTAATAGGAATTATTATTATTATTATTGTAAAGGAAGGTGTTTTGTTATTGTATTGGTTAAAACTTTTACAGCATTTATAAACTATAAATACTATGTGTCATTGTGTCATTGGCATAATAATGGAAGCTAATACCATGTTTATGAATGATATCATCTAGAAGAAGCATATAGAGAGAAATAAATCAATGGGCCTAAAGCAAAGCCTTGTGGGACACCACACTTTAGCATGTGTTAAAAATACATTTACATCTAACAATTGATGAAGAATGGTCAAATAAGACCTGAGCAAGGAGAAGGCCATTCCTTTAACATTTTTAAATTTGTCAAGGTCAATAATTTGATAAATGGCGCAAAGAGTTGCAGGTCAAACAAAACAGCAAGGATCAGAGACCATTAGTGGGTCATTTACCACTTTACACCCAGCATTGGGCGTCAGTGAAGTCATCACCATTAAGCCACTGCCACTTCGTCCCTTTATATACTGTACATGCTATATACTACTGTATTTTCTACTGCTATATAAGTATTAGCTTAAGTGTAATCAATATATTCCTCTGTTAAAAGTTTGCTGTTTAAGGAAGAAAATATACATCACTCCTCTGAGTTAACTGTCTAGCTTTTTGCTAACAAATTACAAACATGGGGGCATCCAGTTTCTTAGTTCGCCTGCCAAATGCAGTGAGGTAAAAAATTCCTTATAATTCAGACTGTCGAATACCGCTTAAGTCCATATCTCTAAAATTATATTTGAATCTTTTGCTATGAGCTCAGTCCTAAGGAATATGGTCCCTGTTTGACCTGCCATATTTTTAAAGTTATTATTATTATTATTATTATTATTATTATTATTATTATTATTATTATTATATTGTACATACCTACAGAATATACAGTACCCGTCAATAGTCAAAAACAGAATTAATAAGGCCGGGTACTAACATTTTTAACATGACTATACATACGTGGGACCCTGGAACTTTTAGGCTCTGTTACCCAATGTGTCATCCATGGTGTCTACAGTTGCATACGGAAATTTATAAAAGTTTAACCCAAACAAAGCTATCAAACCAAACCTGGAGGAAAAACTATGCTCTCTGTTAAAAAATGTTAACTAGATATCATAATCAAACAACAGTTATAGTTTTGAAAGATTAAAAAATTATTTTAAAAATTCATTGTTTATGTTTCAAGACCTGTGTCTTAAAAAAAAATCTGGAAAAATGCAGCAGAGACTCTGTCTGTGTCAACACTACAAAATCAGTTTTTCTCTCCCTCACACACACACACACACACACACACTCACGCACACACACACGCACACAGAGAGATGATTCAGGTATTCAATAATGTATTATTGGATTTTTTTTTTCTCAATCACATTGGCTCAATTTTCGAATGTCAGTTTTCAAAATGAATTAGATATTCTTCACAACAGATAGTTTGTTCTGCACACAAGAACAGGATGTATCATATAAATAGCAATTGTTTCAGTACAGTTGTCTACACTTTGCACAATTCTCAGTTCTTTAGTAAAACATTCCAAAGCATTTATGAATTACGTCACCTCTCAAATCGCATTCACTTTAGTTCATACAGTTGTCAAAATGGTTATATTGCTCAAATGAATTCCACATGTAGAGTACTGTGTTGTAAATAGAAAAAAGGAAAAAAGTTAAGGAGTTTAAATTCTATCTAAATTAAGAGAATATACAGTAATATCAACTGAATTGGTATATAGGCTTTCGGTTATAATCTTATTTATGAGGAGTCACCAAAATCAACAAGTGACATGCTGAAATGTTGACCTACTGGTGCAATCAATGATAACACTAGCTATTGAAATTTTTATAATTTATATCGAACGAAACAGAGTTACTGAAATTTATTTTAAAAAAAATGGAAGAACCTGCACAGGCGAATATTGCATAAGAGCAACAGTCTGCTCCGGCCGGGAAGAGGTATAGGAGTCAGGATATGTGGAGAGGATAACATAGAGGGGGAGGCAGAGCAAATCAAACATATCAAAATGCCCCAGATAAAATGGGTACACAAGGCTCACCCACACTTGCACACAGAGACCAAATGCCAGCCAGTCTGGTCCAATCCACAGAAAATGCTGCACAAATTGTCAATAAAGTCAGTGCTGGCCATGATAGAGAGGGAACAGAAGACCCAGTGCACCACAGCCTGCCATACACAGCAGGAAAAGAGCCCAAGGCTGCTGACCTGGCCTCCAAGATAATCTTCATTCTGCTTTCCAAAGAATCTTTCTCCACGCCTGGCCTGACAAAACGTTTTCGGCTGTGGAGATTTGCCTTTTATTGACTATTTTCACCAAATGCAAATGCACTGACGCTTTTGTCAGATTTTATTTTAGTTTGTATGGGTCCTGCAAACATTTACACACAACCTTAATAGAGGATTAATAAGTGAGGCCAGATGTTTGGTGTATTCAAAAATGACCATTTGAAAGGTTAGTCTGTCTAACCCACAGCACCCAAAGGATCTGCTGCTAACATCCTGGTGCCAGACACCACAGCACACCCCAATGTTCTTGTGTAGTCATGCCAAGGGGAACTTTCACAATGCTGGGCATAATGTCTGGGTTGTAATGTTGTGGTTCATCTGTGTAGTTGTATATTGGGATTTTATGTTGCTAATCAACAAACATTTGCTGAATATTTTGTTTCCAGAGTACACAAGTATTACTGTTATTGTAATGCATTACTGTAGATCAGTATTATATATAATGCTCTGTTTTACAATATTAGCCAATTGTTCCAATCAAGGGGGAGGGGAGAAAAAACTTTTTCACACATTACTGCAAATGTAGGCGGCGCGGTGGTGTAGTGGTTAGCACTGTCGCCTTGCACCTCCAGGGTCTGGGTTCGATTCCCCGGCCAGGCTCGATTCCCGTCTCTGTGTGCATGGAGTTTGCATGTTCTCCCCGTGCTTGGTGGGTTTCCTCCGGGTACTCCGGTTTCCTCCCACAGTGCAAAGATATGCAGGTTAGGCTAATTGGCGTTCCCAAATTGCCCGTAGTGTGTGATTGGGTGTGTGAGTGTGTGCCCTGCGATGGATTGGCAAGAGAAAACTCATTTGACTCTCTGTAGCAAATCATTTTTAGAAAACAGAGATTACAGTCATTTCGTCTTGCAGCTCACAGCAGGTCTACAGGAGGTCAGACAGATACAGAGAGAGAGGCAGACAGAGTAGCTCTACAATGGATCATTCTTGAATGCAGCAAACATCTGGTCTCATTTATTAATCTTCTATTCATGTTGTGTGTAAATGTTTGCATGAACCAAACCAAGCTAAAACTAAATCTGATGGATTTACAAAAGCTTCAGTGCATTTGCATTTGGTGGGGAAAAAAGTCAATAAAAGGCAAATCTCCCACAGCTGAAAACATTTTGTCGGCCCAGTTGTGGAGCAAGATTCTTTATTGAGAAAAAAACCCAATATAAATTGTTAATTATATCAGAATGACGGGAAGAGAAGAATACGGAAAAAGAAAGTAAGATCTCGTGATCCAAAGCATATCTGTCAAACTGGTGGAGACAGTGTTATGGCACGGGCATTTATGTGCAAATGAAACCAGGTCACTGGTGTTTAGAGATGACGAGACTACTAATAGAAGTGCTAGAATGAATGCTGTACCTTCTGCTCAGATTCACTCAAATGATGCAAAGCTGATAGAACAGCATTTCACAATACAGATAATAATAATAACACAAAACATCTAAAAGTCTCTTAAGGCAAGGAAAGGCAATGTATTTAAATGGCTGAGTAATAAAATAGTGAAACATAATCTAAGTATAATTACACATAATTTAAGTGTAATATAGCATAATTGAAGATTTAGTAAACACCTTATACAGAATAGTAGAGCAGTACAGCATATAGTTTTAGTAGCTTATAAATAAAAATGTACATTATGAGTATATTAGATTTACATAGTATTAGAACAACATTTGGTTGAACATAGTAAAGTGTATGTTGCATAATTATTCAACATCACACAAACGGGGTGCTTTTGTGCTGGAATATATGTATACATGATGTAATATTTATAACATATATCTGTCATTTACAAATAGGGGTATTGCAATTAAAACCCTTGTACAGATTTTCTCCTGAGTTTCCACTTAATAGTGTTCAGTTTGTTGGTTCTTTATTTGTTTGTCCTCTAAAAAGATTTCAAAGCAGCTGTCCTTAAAAAAAAATTCACACAAAAGCAATTTACACAAAAAAAAAAAAAAAAAACCTTAAACGTCTCACTTCTGTTTCTGTAAACTGTACTTAGCGCTTACCCTGTGTCTATTTTAGGTTACCTATCTAGGCAAAGTGACAATCCCGGGCTCCAAGTTTCTCTCAGGCTGCACCGAGTCTGCTGTGGTCGCATTGTGGGATACAAAGGCCTCGTCAATTGCCATGGATTCCCTGCTGGAGATCCGGCCTTTCCATGTGCGTCTTCACCACCTGAATGGGCGGAGTGAGGCGGCAGACGTAGTGGAGACATTCCAGGTGGCACGGATCGCGTACTGCACGGCAGATCATGAGGTGAGCCCGAAGGTGTTTGCGTTCATCTACCGGCAGATCAACGAGGACCTGACATTCCAAATGGACTGCCATGCTGTGGAGTGTGACAGCAAGCGCGCTGCCAAGATGCTCGCTCACGCCATGATGGATGCCTTCACCAAGACCTTCCACTCCATGCGAACCGACGGGCGCATCCACCAATCAGGCTGCGAGATACCTGAAAACTCGAATGCAAATCCAGATGATGGCTGAGGCTGAGGGCAGAGGAGGTGGAACCTGTAGGGGAAATGTTTGATTCCAAGGAAAATAAATCAAAATGTTCTCTTAGCTCACAGCTAATAAATAAATGCCTCACTGCAGCCATATTGCTCTCAAATCCAGTTCTAGAATATTGCAATGAAAAATTGATCAGGAACATTTATTAGGATATCACGACAGACTGTTGTTCTCAACTGCTGCGGTAGTATATTGTTTCAGAATGTTACCATTGTTGTTCTACAATATTGTGATCCTGGTGTGTTCTAGAATACTGTCATAAAATATTGCATTTAGAATATTGTGATTAATATTCTGGGAAATTGGATGCATATCTTTGCTCTAAATTCTCATGATCAAACTTTACTTTAAAATAATTACAACTCTTGTTATAGGACCTCCAAAAAAATGACCTTTTATAGAAAATCTCAACCCATGTTATCGAACATGTATCTTAATTATTTTCTAATAAGTCAGATAGTTTTACATTATTTTTCCAGTCCTCTTTAATGCCTTGATATAATGTTTCTCTAGAAGTACATTGTATAATTACAATACAGTACAAGCTTTTTATGCAGCGTCAAATATTGGGAGCATTGTTTTAGAACTTATAAAAGATTCTTCCCGAATTTTGCATAATGACGCAACATTTGTTTTAGAATGTGATGGGATTTTGTTTTGGAAGGTCGCCTAGCAGGCTTCGGATACAGGATCATCAAATATCCAGAGCATTACAATTAGGATGCAGTCTTTTTTTAATTTTGTGGTGGATTGTTCCATACACTAATCTGGAACATAGAGGTAAAGTGGTCAAGAATGTCACTTACAATATTTAAAAAATGTGCTTTACCATATGAAAAAACTGTTCTAGATTATTGTTCTAGAACGTCACAATTGACCAGAAGTGACAGATCTCTAGCCCAGGTGCCCAGCACCAGCAAAATACTTGTCAATGGTCAAGATTCTACCAATCACTGATCCAAAAATCATATTTAATTTAAAAAACCATTGAAATTATTATGTATGTTTAAACATAAAACAGTAGAATCTTGTATTTTTTAAAACATAAACGAAATACTGAAACTAGCATTACAATAAATTTTGTAATTATGGAGATTGCAGGACAGCCAAAATCTACATTTCCTTTTTCCTCCCTACAATGAAAAAAATGGACTAGGCCAATGGCTTCCAAGTTCACTCCACGAAATTACACCCATTTTCGTGTCATTGTTCAATAAATTTTTATATATCAGGATAAATGATATAAGGACAAATTTTTATCCTAATTAATAGATTTCTGGAAAACAAAAATATAACAGTGCTAATTTATGAATTTATAATTTACTCAGCTTTTATAGGCCATAATACACCCCACTTGCCACTTTATTGGGAACATTAGGCCCAACTGCCTGTTAATGCAAATGTTTGATCAGCCAATCAAGGCGGTAGGAACCCAATACATTTAGGAATTAAGTTAAACGGTGATTTAAATGACTTTGAACGTAGCATTGTTGTTGGTGCTGTACAGGCTGGTGTGAGTATTTCATACAACTGCTGATCTACTGGGATTTTCAGGCACAGACATCTGCAACGTTTGCAGAAAATGGTCTGAAGAATAGAAAATATGCATTGAGCTTGAGTTTTCTGGGTGAAAATGCCATGTAGATCTCTTGTTTGCTGAATATCTCATGTATGCCGAAGATCAACATGGACACAGATTCATCCCGCCTTGTATCAATAGTTCTGGCTGGTGCTGGTGTAATGCTGTGGGGGATATTTTCTTGGCACATTTTGGACCCCTTAGTAAAAAAAGTGAGCATCGATTAAAAGCCACAACCTACCTGAGTATTGTTGCTAATCATCTATTTATGACCCTAGGATAACGCACAATGTCACAAAGCTAAAATCATCTCAAAGTGGTTTCTTGAATTTGACAAAGAGTTCCCTGCCTCCACAGTCACCAAATAGCAATCCAGTAGAGCACCTTTGGGACGTCATGAAACAGAAGATTCGCAATTGAATTGCGAATTGGTGAATCAATTTTGTCTGTGCAGCAACTGAATAATATCTGAATGAGGAATGATCGTGTCAATATGGACCAAAATCTCTAAGGAATGTTTCCAGCACCTTGTTTAATCCATGCCACAAAGAATTATGGTCCAACCCAGTACTATTCACGTGTGCCTAAATGAAGTGGCCAGTGAGTGTATATTCAAAGTATTCTCAATATTGTGACATCACAATAATCGAATATCACATCAGATCTTTGTATCTTGGAAACATGACTAAACGTTCTAAAACATTGTTTAAATCACATAATTGTCCCAAGATGTTGCAATAGATGTGATTTAATCTGTTGAAGCATTATTCTAGAACATCAGTGGTGAACCAGTTTTGTAGTACATAGCTACAACGTTGCTGTATAACTTTTCAAGGGAATCAGACGGATAGTTTGGTAGAATGTTCCATAATGTTGTTATCGAACAGTAGAATTTTCAGAATGATTCCAAAACTTGTTCTGAAACATTGCTAAAAGCTTTATTGAGAATGTACGATTGTTTAAAAATACAATTGTTCGAGAGTGTGTCGTCCAGTGTATTCTATAGCATCACGATAAAACGTGATACAATTCCAAGAGGGACGTTGTTTTATAACGTTGTGATGAATTCTATTTTTCTAGTAATGCAAACATTCTACACTGCGGACATTCATCTAGAATGCTGTAACAGAATGTTGTTCTCAAATGACATGAGTGCATTCCTGAACATTGTGAATGAATATAGTCGAGGAAACGATAGCTCCCCTTTACGGAAAGCCGCTTTGTGTTACAGTCACGGTACGAGAGGTGGGGCTTTCCTGTCTTGCATTCTCTTTAGCCAATAAGAATCTCTGGAATCTGTTTCCTCTTTCACATAGTGTTCCTTGAGTAGGCAAAATTCTTACCCAATGTGTTTTTTAAAATTGTGGTTTTAACAGCCAGATGTGTGTGTGAGTGTGAGTGAAAGAGAGCGCAAGAGACAGAGAGAGAGAGATTTATACTAAAGCCCATGGAAAAACCATGGATAAATCTTTAAAGAACGGGTTTTTGAACACAATACTAGGTGATGCTTTGTGCTGTGCTGTGTGCATGTTTGTGTGCGCGGGGTTGTGGTTTGAAGTAAGTGACAGATTTATTTTTTTCTCAGCCACATTTATCGCAGTGTGTAAATACAAGTTCTCAACTGTGCTGTGCTCAATTGTATTTAAAAAAAAAGAGAAGTTTTTATTCCCTCTGCTTTGACCTGTTTGGCTGCTTCCCAAATGCCAGTGTACGATCCATGTCTTAATTATAAATAATTCTCACAACTGTGGGAAGTGTGAAGACTTAAACAAGCTCGTTTGTGATCTACTTCAGTCAGTAAACACAGTAATATATAAGCTACAGCTTTCTCTCTTAGATGAATTAGCTAAGCCTGCGCACTGCATCCGCAAGTTCTGTTAGACTGCATTTTGTGAGTTGATGTTCATCTTAAGAACACGAGACATGACCGCCAGCATTTGGGAGTTAGCCTCAGCATGACAGGGGGTCCAGTTCCTGTCTCTTTCTGAGCAGTGGTGAATGTTCGATATCATGCTGCACATTTTCATTTTAAGCAGTGGTGTCAAAAGTATTCACATTCATTACTTGAGTAGAAGTATAGATATTAGGGTTCAAAATTACTTCTTTAGAAGTTGAAGTATCAACCCAAGCTTTTTACTTAAGTAAAAGTGTAAAAGTACTGGTTTCAAAACTACTTAAAGTATAAAAGTAAAAGTACCGTGAGGGGCGACAAAAGCATTAAGATCTCGCTTTTTGATCATGCGACGGGGGGTGGGGGGGTGGTTTGGGTGCGTTGTGCGCATTCTTATCATGTGACCTGGTGCGTTGTGCGCGTTCTTATCATGTGACCGGGGGGTGGCGCGTTCTGATCATAAACATAGAGTAACGAGGCTATTTTTAAAATGTAAGGAGTAGAAAGTACAGATAATTGCTTAAAAATGTAAGGAGTAGAAGTAAAAAGTCGGCTGAAAAATAATTACTCCAGTAAAGTATAGATACCCAAAATTTCTACTTAAGTAAGGTAACGAAGTATTTGTACTTCGTTACTTGACACCTCTGATTTTAAGGTACTTAATACAGGTTATTGGTTATGTTCACATGATTTTTGGATATATATTTTCTTGTACAATTGGTTGTGGAACACACACACACACACACACACACACACACACACACACACACACACACACACACACACACACACACACACACACACAGCTCCAAATGAAAAAAAAAAAGACTGTAACTGGACTGAACATTAGTGGATCAGGGAGAGAAAGAGATTTATATACAGTATAAATATGAATATAAGTTTATCTATCCAGTGTATTCATAAAGCTTTTGTTTAAACAGATGTATCAGTTCTCTATTATTCCAGTCAAATGTTCATAGATATTTTTGTTTAATCACATGAAGTCAGTATTGTGCAGAGAAAGAATGAGTGTGCTGTTGTTTTCTGTGAATCTTCTCACTTTCTGCCACAGCAGCTTTAAACGTCTGGTGTGAATTTCTATCCAATAAAAGTCCTCACATTTAAACACCTTATCAGCACAAGATCATTTGTGTGTGTTATGTTTTAGGATATTGTGTCAGTTGCTTTAAAATGTTTTGTTTGCCTTTTGTGGTCATTCATTCATTCATTCATCTTGAGTAACCGCTTCATCCTGACGGGATACTATAAGCAAGCAAGTAGAATGGGATCTCTCAAAAGGTACTAAGTACACAGGAAACCAATCTTTAAAGAGCACCATGCCAATAATCAGAATTAGTGATTTTCAAAGACACTTGGCGTGGATATAATTTTAGGAATTTGTAAAAATCATTTAAGAGTTTTTAGTCCTTTAAGTTTTGCAAGTATTAAAAATTATATTTTAGGATTATGTTAGTTTGTTCAATTACATTTGGTCTCTAAAATGGGGGTTGAAAGTGTTATGATGTCTACACCATTCACTTGATTTTGATGTAATTACCCTCACAATTAAGATTATTTTGAACAATGCCTAGGATAAAGCATGAACATAAAGCTAGACAAGCATGAAATCCACATGATACACATTCACAATGCTTTCAGGGAACAAGTGAGACATCTTCCAACCCCCTACCCCACTAAAGCTGAGAGGGAGTCCTGGACTTCCAGGCAAGTTATCCTTGGTCTGATGGATTCCCACTGGCCAGCAGAGACCGGACTTGGCATAACCCTTACCGCAAGGGGCAACAATGGCCTCATCAGAGGCACTGAAGAGTACAGACTCAATGTACAAGGCCATGTCAGCGTCACAAATAGTCTGTAGGGTGGCCTCATCATCCTCTGGCTTGGGCGTCTCTTGGGAGTCCTCATGAACGTGTCTGTAGAAGCTGACCGGCCATCCTCTGGCATGAGACAGTAGGGGATTTCATGTTGGGGCTGACTGAGCTGGTAAAGCCACCCCATCTGGCATGACCTCAACTGTAGAAGCCACCCATCTTTTTTGGAATGAACCCATGAATTTTCCATCAAGTTGCTAACAATGCAAACAGCCAGTGTTATAAACCTCAGTGCGGATACACAAACTGAAACTCACTTCCCAATATGAAAGAAACAGTCCTTCCAAAGCTGCAATTTTCAAAAATATTTATTCTTGCTTTTTAAATGTTGACAGTGGTGACAAAAGGATGTCCTCCTTATAACGTAACAAGAATTAGCTTGTTCTAAATAAAGGAAGTAAAATATTTTTATGTAGTTTATGTTGAATTACTATTGTTGCTTATGCGCAGTTGCCCAATAAATCACGCAAATAAAGACGAGGCAGTATCCTGCAAATAAAAAAATGTGTTTACATTTAATTAGTATGATCTTACTGCTGTAATACTGTAGCAGCATATGGCATTTTCTGTAAGCACAGTGTAATATTTTAATCCTATCGAAAAACTGCTTGAATTTGTGAAAAAAGCAGATGAATAGTCTATTGCAAGGCCTTCAGCTACACCTCAGGTAGCAGTTCATCAGAATACTTATACCAGCCTACACTCTGGTTATTCAGCACATGGGCATTGATTGTATCTATTGTCCTGAACACAAAATTCAGGGACTTGTGGAGTTCATGACTGATGTTTATAGCCACAGAGTTGTAACTGTGAAGAATACAATGGATAATATGATAATATAGTACACACTCTTCCAAAAAAACATGAAGCCACGGTACCTGCCAACCACGGAGGGGGCACCATCTGTGGCACAGTTGCTGGACTGAATGGGATGGACTTTCATGGATACTCATCCACAGGATACTCAACCATGGTTAGCCCTCATGCATCTGTTGAGAGATACCCCCCTCCCCTCCCCTCCCTCCTTAAAAAAAATCATGTGAAACTCTGCCATCAGATAGACATCGGACATAGTACATAGGCTCAAGTGTTATGCTAAATGGATGATAATGAAGTATGGCACAGAGCTGCTTCCCATTATCCAGTGCCGTCTCCCTGACCATTCACACCACCGAGTCATCATGAATGAGGTGATTTGCTTTCTCTACCATTTCTGGGTCTCTTTTTATGATCATGGCGATAATCTCTTTTACTGACACTACTGTAACAGGGAGGTGTCAATATGCAATGCAAAGCACATGAAATAAATGGTATTTATTAATCATGTGTTTGTAGTCAATAAATATTATTATTATTATTTCAATTAATATCCTTGCCACACTACAGGTTGTTTGTTAATCTGTCACTGCATAGCAACATATTCGGTAATACTCAATATTCCGGTGTGATTTCTTTGGGAACAATTTTGATGAGCGTGCAAATAAACATCCTTTTGGCCATAAACCTTTCATAGTTGTGTGAAGACATTTGTATTAGCCAAACACAACAAAAAATTCACCAGGTTTGAAACATTTTAGAAATGCTCTCTTTTTGTATAATACCTAGTGGATGTATTTTGATGAATGTTGAATAAATCTTAAATTACCTGGCATGTGCATGGCACAGTCAGTTTGCAAAGCTGTTCACACAGCTGAAATGACTAGTTAAAAGCACAGAAAGACTCCCTCAGAAGTAGAAGCTGAGGTCTAGCTGGCTCCAATAAAATATTGTATACTATACAGTAAAAGGGATATATGGAAAATAGTATTATCTTATATGCAGTGCCATTGCAGCAGCACTCTTAATTTAATGACTGATCTTACTTGTTTTAATATATGGAGTCATGTTGGCTTGCTGTCTTAATCTCATGTTTTATATTTTGTTCATTAATGCCACTAATGTGAAGCAAATAGGTTTCATAAAGGATTATTTCTCGACTGTAAGTTTAACTGATGTACATAAGGCATTTAAACTGAATGCGTTAATCTGTATATTAAATTAGTCTTCTCGTGTGGACATTTACACATACTGTAGTTAGGTGCATGAGCAGGATATGTATATATATATTTTTTATAAATGATTTTCATAAATGAAGCATTTTCTTTTCTTCTAATTGCTTGTGTGAACACTTTACAAATTAATCTGTTTGTATTCAATGTGATAAATGAGGCCCACTGTGTCAAAAATATCTATTAAGATTAATTCCTTGTTTATAGGACTGTTGCATAACAGCAGTATCACACTCACAACTATGTATACTGTTGTATTGAATATCAGCATAGGCGTAATTACCTCCGGGGCTTGGCATGATGCCTTACTCATACTCATGCACTCATAAGAGAACTCCTGCTCATTTATTGCTTAAATGTTTTTTTTCTGGCTTATGACAATATAATATTGTTGGAACACTAGGAGCTGAAAGTCATAGGTTGTGGAATGTTGTAACGGGGTGCTGGGTGATTTTCTTGAACATTGAAGTAATGTAATGAATGTTTTGGGACAAGGACTTGAAGTGGACTGTTTGTTCTAGAACATGGTGGTGATGGAAAGTCTTTTTTTTAAGATAATGATTGTTGTTTGTTTTGGAACATTACACAGGTGGACTGTTTTGGTTAAGAATGGTTATGATGAAATGATTATGTTAAAATGTTATTTTGGAGTTGGAGTTAATGTGGTGATTAGATAGATAGATATCTATGGGGCCAGGGGTAGCTCAGTGGTTAAGGCATTGGACTACGGTTCAGAAGATCCCAGGTTCAAACCCCACAACCACCAAGTTGCCACTGTTGGGCCCTTGAGCAAGGCCCTTAACCCTCAACTGCTCAGATGTATAATGAGATAAAAATGTAAGTTGCTCTGGATAAGAGTGTCTGCCAAATGCCTAAATGTAGATAGACAGATAGTGATTGATTGATTTCCCAAGAAAAATTATTGTTCATGGTCTCATTAGTATGTAAAGGTTCTTCAATGTTGATTATGACATTTTAAAATAATTTTCACTATATACATTTTAGTGAAACTATTTTTACAGTGTGAATAGACTGTATTGTAGACATCATAAAAGGCTATCTTAAAGCAAATGTGTGTTCCTGTGAGCTTAGGTAATTAATGAGCTGGCTACATAAAAATATGTTTTCAATACTTTTGTTTGTCGTTTAAATAGAGATTGGAGTAAAGTCCTCACACCATGCATTGGCTCCTGCTGTCCATGAAAGCAGCCTCATTGTTAAAATTAATACCACATGTACCCACAGCCTTAACTGTAATGCAGTCTGGACCGGTTGTTACTATGATGTGAAATTACACAAAAGTTTGCGATTACTGTCGGACAAAATAGTGCTTAAAATGTGTCAGGAACAACCAGGTGGAGTAGACACATTGTTATCCTCTTGCACAAGCTCTACATTTACAGTATGTTTTATATAGACCTTTAAGGTTATACTGTATGTATAGACATAATTGCTGTAGTATGTTGAAGACTCTTACACAACCTCAACCTTATATCCAATGGCACATTCACAAAGTTACCATTTGTCATAGCTTTGCGGCACGCAGACGAACAAAAGGCATGCTTATACACTAACGCAGTCTCATAATGCTGTGCTTGTGTGTGAAAGTGTGTGCCAGCCATATTGTCTACAGATGCTGTAAAGGAATGTTGGTTATATTTGATGTCACTTTCTGTTGTGCAGATTGAATTAGAATAGAAACCATATTTCACATGCACACACACACACTTTACGGTCAACAGATTAATGCTTTTTATTAAACTAGGCCCATATGTATTACATAACTGATTTAAAATAATTTTCAGTGTGTCTTAAATACTTAAATTCAGTGGGTATTAAGTACTTTTAATTTGTTCTGATTACCTAATTTAACTTGCAACAAGCAAATGATAGCAACTTAGTAAGCTAGACATATCTTATTACTACAGCTGATACAACTAATAGCTTTGTGTTTAAGGTATTGAGCTATTGATACTGGCTGCCACTGCTGGGCCTTTGAATACATTCCTTAAACTACCCATCGTTCAGTTGTTTCCTGCGTCGGTGAAAGCATCAGTCCAACAGGTAAATGTAAATATTATGGACTCTACAGGAACCTGTGATCCCAGTGTAAATTTTTTTTTAAATAATTATAATTTTTTCTCTCCATCACAAGGGGGCTCCCACATTAAGAGCACTCACTCGGGAGGGCCGAAGACTATCACGTGTTTCCTCCAAACCACGTGACGCCATCTTTTCAAACTGTTCACTCGTGAGCTCACAGAGCCGTGATTAATGTGGGAGCACGAAGTACCTCTTATCCCTACCCTTTGAGAGAGCTCGGCCAATCAGCTCTCTCTAGACCTCCGGCTGCGAGAGGTTACAGCATCACCTGAACCCAAACAGCGATCTCCGGATGATAATGATAGGGCAAGCACTTTACCACTGCGCCACTCGGAGGTCGTCCCAGTGTCAATGTTAGTGTGAATACGCAGAACTAACTTTTTTTTGTGCTTTTTTGTTATTCCTCCAATTTTAGACTATACCAAAGTCAGCAAAGAGTTCCTTTTAAAAATTAATGCTTATTCATAATGGAAGGAAAGGTAATTTCCCATTGCATTACATTTCACATTTGTTAGGACACTGTAGGTGGCACAGTGACTAAGTGGTTAGCACTGTTGCCTTACACCTCCAGGGTCTGGGTTCAATTCCAGCCTCTGGGTCTGTTCTCTAGTTTCCTCCCACAGTCCATAGACGTGCATTAGGCTAACTAGTGTTTCCAAATTGCCCCTTAGTATGTGAATAAGTGTGTGTGTATGTGTGTGTCCAGCCATGGATTGTGTAGTTGAGCCACATAGAATTTCCTGTTACTGTATAACCTTAAGAGCAGTGGTGCCTGGAAAAGTTGGTATACCGAAAAATTTCCCCCAATTTTTTAAAAAAAAGTTACTTGTCCAATAAAGGAAAAGCAAAACAAACAAGCAAAAACACACCCTGTGTTATAAAAGTTTCACTACTCATCCAAGTAGCTTCTTCAGTCAGACTGAAGAAGATACTTACATTTACATTTAGGCATTTGGCAGACACTCTTATCCAGAGCGATAAGAAAGCGCCAGTAGCTGGGCTGTGGATACCTGAGCTGCTGCTAGCTAGCAGCATTTATGTAGTTAGCATCACAAGGTTGTTTGTTCTGAAAGCTAAATTCTCTTCATCATTCCCTTTAATTTGAAGATTTAATTTTTTCACAAGAAGCCAAATTTTGGTAGTTGTCACAAGAGCCAAAAAGCAGATGCTAGCAAAAAAAAAGAAGAAGAAGAAGAAGAAAAAAAACTCAGTGAAACATAAAAAATAAGTAGGTGTACACCATATAGTCTCCGAGACCCTGTACTACAGAACTGCCTACAGTATGATGGAAAAAGAGAAGAAGGAAAGCATCATTAAACACAATTAAAACAATCCTCTGCTGATGTCAACTAGCATAAGAGCAATGCAATAAAGGGTCGGTTTTTCAGTGTGGTGCGCTGCTCTAGTGTCACAAATCACAAATAAAAAGCAACACCACCTGTTTATTGCATTTCACTGTGTACCTAGTTTAAAAATACTTTGCGGATGCCAAGATCTTGCTTTTAGGAATAGTCAAACTCAAACACCAAAAAACAAAGTTTTACAAAAACAGAGTTTTATAGTAGTCAAGCTATTTTCAACCACCAGGTGGCGGTAGAGACCCATTATATTTGTGGAACATCTAGTTATTTATTTCTGGCCATTTTACTAGGTCAGATCAATTCAGTGAAATACAACACAACTAAAAATGACACAAAGCTTTATTTATGTCAATAGATGCAACTGGCATTTTTCTTTTACGTTTTTAACATGATGGGCCTCCAGTGTTTACCTTTGTATTTTTTTTATTGTATATGATCGAATACATAAACACAGACATGAGCAGAATGTCTTCATGAAAATAGCATGTAAAACACAAACAAACATAAGAAACACTTTGTTAAGGTTTTGCCTGTGATGCCCAGAAATGATTGCTGTACATACGGTATGTAGACTAACCAGATGATTTCCTATATAACTAAAAGACATGGTTTTATATTTGATATGGAAAGTGGATATTTTACATCTCACCAGGCTCCTATGGCCCTCCTATGGCTATTTTTTTATTTTATTTATAATATGAAGATAATATGAATGAAAAATGCTACATAAATATAAATCTGTGATTTAAACAAACAATAATCAGGACACTAGTTAAGCTCTGAATAAGGTAGAAATTACAGTAAACAAAGAAAAAAGGTCTTCATTTGACTCTCTTCTGAATGTTGTCATTTTATTGTAATAAAACAAAATAGGTTTGAAATTAATGAAATATAACTAATTTTATCTAAATAATGATATATGAAAACCATAAAATAAACATTAAAAAAAGAAATGCATTACAAAAACCTTTCTTGGTGTGACATACAAAACTATTATTTGATGTAAAAAAAAAAATGCATTGAAATTCCTTAGAGATTTATGGAAAAACTGCCATATAAGTAGTGACTCATGATGCAATTTTATTTATAAATAAACTTTACAAGACATATTAGACTGTCATTTACAATACAATAACAGTCTAATAGATAGACTGTCTTTACAATATTAGACAACATTTTTGTAAGTGATTAATTGGTAGTTATTAGTCTATAATGCACAAACACAGAAATTCTGTATTCTGAGTGGCTTATTTCGATAAGCTATGATGAAAATCTTGCGTATTTTTAACACAGCATTTTATGGTGTTGTCTTCCTAATGGCCACAAGATCATTTTTTGGAGGATTAAAACCCTGCTTAAAATAATCTTTAAGAATTTGTACATCTTTTGCAGGAAAAAGGTCTAAAATATATACAATATGAGACTATTACATGTTTGCAATTATAGTACACAAATATTGAAGACGTAAAAAACATTCCAATTTCTGTGGCTGTAGTCTGTATAGGGGTCACCTTGTCATGCCTTTGGTAAAACTGGAATTGAATTGCACTATTTAAATTTAAATAGGATTAGTACTCATGATGCTCTGTGTATGTATGTATGTAAGTAAGTAAGTATGTATGTATGTATGTACAGTATGTATGTATGTAGATGTGAGTATGTGTGAGAGAGAGCCTGACCTTTCACACACTGCTGAAGATTGAATGCTGATCTCTATATCACGGAGTGTCCTGTCTGTTTTCTCTATTGCTTTCTCTGCATCCGTCCAGCCTCTCTAAATGATTTTTTTAAATCTCTTGCTCAGCTTGAGCTTTTTAGATGGTTTTATCAGATCAGACCTAGAAGTGTATGTGTGTGTGTTGGTGCATGTGTGTGTGTGTGTAAAGAGGTTCCCTGATCTTTAATCCCCTCTGAACAGCAAAACAGAAGGATAAAGAGCAGAGAGCGATGTTAGTAATTGGAATTGGCTTTACCGTTCCAGTACTTTTGGAGGGGACAATCCTTTTAAAAATGAGAACTGTGAACATCAAGGGGGTAAACAGACAGGGCTATTTCTTATTTTGCTGTCACCTCCTTGTAAGGGCATGATGTGACACAATCATGCATTACTTATAAGCCGCGCTGTCTGCTTCAGTTGAGCTCCATACACACAATATATTTCACACACACACACACACACACACACACACACACACACACACACACACACACACACACACACACAGTCACGCTTGTACTATTTGTCCTTGGAACATTATTTGTACTTCAGTGTCTGAATTGAGAGGTGTTAAGAAATCACAACAGCCAAAAGCCAGTGCCAATCCATATAAGCAGCTAGCTCATAGTGTCAGTTGAAAGAACAGACCTGCTCAAAATACTGACGCATTGCTAATGTTACATAATTTAACACACATGATAAATCTGAAATTGAGTAACAAATGTCATGTTTAGTCAGTACATAGTGACACGCAACATATGTATGTGTTGATTCTCTGTGTCTAGGGTCACACCTACACTCATGTTGAGATTAGAAAACATTATGTGCTAGTAATCTAAAAAAGTAACTATGATAAGGATTTAGCATGTCTGGTTCCTGACCATGAGTTATAAGACTGGGTGCAATAGTTTGTAGATCCACGTTTAACAGCAATAACTTAAAGTAATCATTTCCTATATTGCTTTATCAGTCTCTCACATCAAGAAATTATGGCCCATTCTTCTTTACAAAATTGAGCAGTTTTGGGCATTCTCTTATGCATACCTATTTAAAGGGTTTCCATTGGGTTGATGTCTGGATGTCTGGCTAGGCCATTCCAAAACCTTGATTCTTTTAATTTTCTGTCATTCTGATGTAGATTTACTGGTGTGCTTCAGTTCATTGTCATGTTGCATAAGCCAGTTTTAACCCAGCTTTAGCTGTCAGATAGATGGCCTCATGATCAACTCAATGACTGCAAGGTACCCAGGTCCTGTGGCTGCAAAACAAGCTCAAATCATTAACCCCTCTACTGCTATATTTGACAGTGGGTCTAAGGTGTTTCTGATGAAATGCTGTGTTTGGTTTTAACCAAATACAGCACGGGTTCAGTTCAGTCTTCTTCTAATTGTGCTGTCATGGACATTTAAAATGCTCAGTGAGGCCTGCAGACTTGTACGAACAGACTCATGGGAAGATTGTTCACCATGGCAATTGTCTTGAATGATTGCCACTGGATAATCTTGCTCACTGTAGAAAGATGAAATCCAAATTGTTTCGAAATGATTTTAAAATCTTTACGTGGCAACAATTGCATATCCTAGACCATTGCTTATCATGCTAACCATGTTGAATGCTGAATGCGCCAGACCAGCAAACTGCCAAAACTTCTGCAGAGGTCTGCACTCAGGCTGATGATTCATTAATCAAGGACTGATGATTAGCAGCACCTGGCTGCAACTTAATGTCTTAAATCCTGTGGAAGCAGTAAAAGGTACTTATTTTTTTTTTTACATGAGATATATAAATGTATATGTAAAATCTTGTGGGTTGCAGGATGGGACCTCTATCGGTCGGACTTGTTTGGCCTTTGCATTCTATGGGTGCCCGATCAGATTAAGAAGAGTCTATGGCATGCCCTTAGGGTCTTTGATTACTGGACTTCATGCACGGCAGTCTCTGGTGCACTGGGGTTTTAGAGCCTTTCTATCATGGCCAGAATTTAAGTTTGTGCTTCATTGTCTTTTCTGTGGGAATGAACTGGATGGGCTGGCTTTTGCATTTGCCTGCCATTTTAGGGACCCCCAGTCACTCCCCCAGTATCCTTATAAATCTCTTAGTGGCTCCCCTGTTGAGCAGCAACAGCAGGTCCCATTGTGATACAGTTCCAAGCATCCAATTAGCAAATCCAATCAAAATTGAAAATTTAAATACATTTAATCAATCAAATTTATATTATTCGGCCATCTGTGGGATTCTAAAATTCTCCAGATTTTAATCTGTGGCATGTGCTGGACAAACAAGTCAACCAATGAAGCCTCACCTTGTACCTTACAGGTCTATTGTTGGGTGAGGTTTTATACCTGGGTGTTGGTTGGTGAGTTGGCAAGCGTACGAGAGCACCAGAATGTGGTCAGCATGGAAATTTCCACCACCACACTCCAATGAACAGATGTCCAACTGCACAAAGCACCAAGGTGTCTAGTGCCAGGCCAGCACGGTGGACAAAAACTATCTGTGTTCTGATAGAACGCTGAAAGCAGAGTTTTTGTTCAAGCCGTGCTCCCTGCTCAACACACTGTGGAAGACAAGGTGGCAATCAACACAGTTTAGCACTTCATGGCGGCTTCACAAGGTGACCTCCCCTGCCAGGTATGAGTCATGGCTCCTTTAAAGCTAATTATCCTACGCCTGCATCTCTGACACGTTTATAAATGTCAAGAAGGCACATGTAAAATATACAATGGCATGTGGGATAGGATGCTTTCATGCACAAAACCTTTTTCCAAGATGAGGTATGATGAGACATTGAATATCCAATCAAAGTTCAAATTACATAGAAGGATAAATGACAACTCATAAGATTCGTAATTTGTATTCAGATTTTATATAAAGGAATGGACTTCCTAATGGTAAGCATAACTCTTTTATTTCTCTTCCCCATTCTTGCTGTCTGAAGAAGACCCAGCCATAGACCCAGCAATGTAAAGTTTGAAACATTGAACTTAAAAAAAAAATAAAAAATTGGAAGCACAAATGCAGAACAAGTCATAGTGGAAATAGAGTTAAGCTGTCAGTGACAGGCAAAGCTAATATTGCCTGTCAGGTTGATGAAGGTCACTATATCATTATACAGAGACACAATGTACTCATTTAAAAAAGAGCACAGACTTGCTGTCAAGAATATCAGACTATATTAAATTTTCTTGGCTCTGTGTGGGTCAGATGAATCTGCTCCATCATTACTCTGGAACATCCTTTTTGATTAGGCAGATCGGTTTTTTTTTTATTTTTTTATTTGTTAAACACAAGTACAAACAAAAACTGCTCAAATGGCCATCAAATCATTGACTGTACCATTTGTGGCTGTGCAAGCAGATGATACTGTATGACAGCAGCGGCTAGTGATAGTGAGAGTGTAATTGTCTTTAGGTACAGACAATTGTCTATGGCGAGACAATTGTGAAAACAGTAGCTAAGCTTGTGGATAGAACCACTAGGGACGCTTCAGACAGGGAAGCTAAAGCCATGTAAGTTGCAGCATAAACTCTAAGTGCATGTTTTTGATGATTAAGAGACTCTATAACAGTGTTCAGTGAGAGTGGAGTGAATGGGCGAAGGTAGAAGTAGGAAGTGTGAGTGATTACACCCTTGGTTTATGACTTTGAGTGTTGCCTCAAAGTCTTTTTTTAGTGTAAACCTAAAAATGATTGAAAGCCTAAAACTGATAAAAAACAATTGTTGACATGGTTCAGTAAGCATTTCGTTCCTTTGAGAAAAAGTAAAAAAAAAAAAAAAAAGACAAAAAAAGAAAAAACAGTGGCACCACGTTCCCACTGGAGCACTATCCCATACCCATACGGGGCGGTCACACTTCAATGGGTGTTGCTGTGGCACTGTGCAAAGGAACGAGCAGCCACAGTACAATAAAGAATGACAGCACCAAACCCCTTGCCACTAGCGAAGAAACAGACACACCAAAAGTGATTTGATGGTTGATGAGAAATCACACATCAGAGATCACAGATGACCCCTTCTGACCTCAATTCAGCAAGAACATGACCTGTTATAATACTGAAAGATTCGCTTTTTTCTTTTAGACATTTTCCCCCCACTTTGCCATGGTGCTGGTGTATTACACAGCACTCTTAAAATGATCATCAGGTTATTGGAAAATTAAACAGTTTCTATAATATCTGGTTCAATCATTGGTAATATGAAGGACAAGGTGAACAGAGATAACCGATCCTGATCTCACAATTGCTGGAGTGGCATTTCAAAGGTCAAGGTTGGACACTGTCAAAGTACTGTAGCTGCTAAGTGCTGTGACACAATGACTTAACAGTTTTGATAAAGCCTGTCAGCTTGCGTCTTTTGAACTTGACTCTGATCAGTTTCTGCACATGGTCTCCACATGCGGCTAGGCATCACGAGTGACATACAAATTATTCATTATTGACTTCCATTATTATTTAGATTACTAAGACCATTATAAGTACTAGTCTGCAGATACAGTCACTCCAATAGAATAGAGGACAAGCATTTTCCCCTTAATGTTTATAAACTGTATTTACACGTGTTGGAAACTTCCAGCGTTTTATGTGATCATTGTGACAGAATCACTCAGTCAATCTTTTGAATCAGGTCTACTTTAACACAGGAAAATCCAACTTATTTTTATTGTAGGCTTTTGAGTGATGATTTTTATTGTTATTTTGTGCAGCCTAGCTTTCTGCATTTTCTCCCTTTTCCTTTAATGCTTTGATGGTGATAAATTAGTTTTCTTTTTGCTGAGCAATTGTTGTCACATAGCAGCCGCAGATCTCGCTTAATAAGTATGTGTGTGTTTGTGTGAATGCATATACGGGTAACAAAAGTAAATGTTTCAGAGACCCTCTATTGGCTGACTGCATTAGAAATTGTAACTCATTTAATGGAAAAAGGCAGATAAAAGTGTGTGTCTGTTCAGGCATTATTTCTTTCAAAAAACAAGCTGTGTTGAGTCATGTAAATGTTCAATGTTTAAAAACTGAACATGAGCAACTTATACTTACATACATGGCATATCCTGACATGACCCAACATCATGGCCATCTGTAACATGGACCAATAAAATGCAACCCCAGACCGACTGACTGTCTACTGTGCATGCTCTGGTTCAGTGTCTTTACTGTACACCCTCTGCCTCCAGTTTTCACAAGATTGCACTTTGGATTTTGACCAGAAATGGCTTCAAAACCATCCAATGTTAGTAAAAGGCCCTGTATTTAAGGTCCATGCTCGTCGTTTGAACATAGGACCTTCCCATTAGATGTCCAACATCTTAACCACTGATCTACCCCACCCGTGCTAATCAAGCAATGCCCCCCACACACCAAGAAAAAAAAAAAAGAGATGGAAGGTCACTCTGACGGATCTACAGAGGTCCATTGTGAAAACAGAAGAACCTGTTGGCACAATGACTAGCTGGAAGCCTATGTGACACAAAATACACCTAAAGGACACCCAGGGAATGAGATACCAGATTCTAATAAAGCCAAGGTGCCATGCTTAACATCTTATCCATTATCACCCAAATGAGGATGGATTCCCTGTTGAGTCTGGTTTCTCTCAAGGTTTCTTTCGATTGCCATGTTTTTCCTCGGAACTGTCGTCTTCAGCTTGCTCATTAAAGACAATCTAATCTTTTTGATTTATAAATTTTTTCGCTCATTTCATACGCATTTCCATAATTTTCGTTTAATTCTGTAAAGCTGCCTTGTGACAATGACCATTGTTAAAAGTGCTATACAAATAAAATTGAATTGAATTGAACATCTAGATGAGACTAAGCACCAATCATCATTTGATCAATTCATCCCTACAGTGAAGCCTGGTGGTAGCAGCATCATTCAGTGCTAGTATTTTTCAACACAGATTTGTCAAATTTGTAATGAAGATGAATGGATCAAAACGCAGAGACATCTGAGAGGAAAAAAGCCCAACAGCACGATCCCAAATTGAAGTGAAGCAGATTTTCACAGACCGTAAAATCTTCATGCTTGGTTGGAATATAAGCATGCACACTAGATCGCGGTGCCAGAAGTTTACCGTAAAAAATATTATGGTTATGTTGTTATAAAAACAGTTTATTCCCGTCAAATTCCAGGGTTTACATTGTAACAAATACGGATCATAACCATGTTTTTTACAGCTCAGAATTGTCAAATTTAAAGATTTATGTTGTAATAATAATGGTTTATTTCCATCTTTCTTATAGATCAGTGGTCACTCACTCATCGACTATACAATTTTATCCTGTATATAGGGGGGAGGGGGTACCTGAAGGAAACCCACCAAGCACGGGGAGAACATACCATGCACACAGAGACGTGAATCAAGCCTGGCCGGGAATCAAACCCGGACCCTGGAGGTGCAAGGCGAGAGTGCTAACCACTACACTACCATGCTTGCTATACAATTGCTGTCGTTGTTGGACTATTTCTTTATTATGAATAACCACAGTGAATTCATTCAGCAATTCTGTGAAAGCATCATTTTATCACACTAGCTGGGAGCTAAAAGAGAAAGAAGTTACATTGCTAAGAATTCGGATTTTACTGTTAAGAAACTGTTAAGAATACTTTTATACTAATTGATGAATACAAACCTAAATCAAATTATCAAAACCCATCAAAATTTATTCAAGACTCGGACATCAGCATGGTCCCATGTATTTTTTAATAAAGACAGCAAAACAATTTTTAAATTTTCAAAATCAAATATACAAATGTCATTGTGGACATTTTTGAGCGTTTTGGGCAGACAATCTAAGCATCTAATTTTATAGAAGGACTTTTATTACAACTTTACACAAAAAATTATTTTATCACACACATGTTATAATTGTTTATGTACTCTGTCCTGCATTGTGGTTTTTAAGTGCACACTGCACTGGGGTGTTAAATATGTTCATGTATTTTGTAATGGGTTTGGCACAAGGGGGGAAACAACAAACACGGACGAGGTCTTACGGAAAAG
Organism: Channallabes apus; assembly: GCA_030522415.1. NCBI lineage: Eukaryota > Metazoa > Chordata > Actinopteri > Siluriformes > Clariidae > Channallabes > Channallabes apus. Next base: position 4,486,841 of record CM060131.1, read on the forward strand.
GGGTAATTTTAATTAGAGAAGGAAAGGTTTAAAGGAGGGAGGAAGGGAAAAAGGAAAGGTGTGCACGTGCAGGTCTGGTGGGCAGTGTCCTGCTGGCATGCGGGCACAGGATGGTGAGTGATGGCGGCGGTGGGCAAAGTGGCGCGTGCTAGCGGCTGTCCTTGCCACAGTGATCAAAGGGCGGAATACCATTCACGACTTTAAAGTCCTTGGTTAATGTAAATTAGACGGCTATAAACCGTAGAAAAAAATATTAAAATCCGTATAATATACAGTATAATGAGTGCAACCCCGTACAACTAATAACATTGCTACCATATTTTTAATGGTAAATTTCTGGCAACCACAGCTGCCAGTTTTTTACCATAAAATTTATGGTTTATTTTTCATAGATAGAATTTTTGAATTCAATCATCATAAAAAAAAGATTTTTAATAAAAATTAAAAATATTTTTAAATAAAAAATTTAATTCTATTTTTAAATAAAAAAATTGGCGGCACGGTGGTGTAGTGGTTAGCACTGTCACCTTGCACCTCCAGGGTCCCGGTTCGATTCCCGGCCAGGCTCGATTCCCTGTGTGCATGGAGTTTGCATGTTCTCCCCGTGCTTGGTGGGTTTCCTCCGGGTACTCCGGTTTTCTCCCACAGTCCAAAGACATGCAGATTAGGCTAATTGGCGTTCCCAAATTGACCATAGTGTGTGTGCTCTGCGATGGATTTGCACGCTGTCCAGGGTGTACCCTGCCTCGTGCCCTGAGTCTACTGGGATAGGCTCCAGGTCCCCGCGACCCTAAATACAGGATAAAGCGCTATAGAAAATTATATTTTTTAATTCTATCAACATAAAATATAAGTGTACAGATAAAAATATTTTATTGTTTACATGTATTTTGAACAATATTACTTTGAAATAAACAATAATATTCTACATTTTAGAAGAAATTGTGGAACAAATAATACCTAGAAATAACTGGAACCAACCAATTGTTTACATAAACCTCAGTAGTGGCGAATCCTGAGCACTGTAAATATAAATAAATAAAGCTATATGAAAGCCTGTTTTTCAGCATGGATTGTTAAAGGAAACATATTCAGGAAGCAGTACACATCTCTTTAATTATGTTCATATCTTTCATCAGCTTCACCATTTAATCTGAAACATGGTCTGCCCTTTTTCTCTTCACCTTCAGAAACAAGCTACACCCTTTTATTCCACTTCACTGCTGGGATGTTGATCACTTATTAATTAGTATGACCAGAAAATTCATGATCCACAACACATTCTGATTCTGTTTGCCAGTGGCATATGGTCATAATGCTCACATTTCATGCTCCCACTGATCTTCCATATTCTGTAATTCCTTTTCTGTTTGTTAATTGTTTTTTTGTGTTCTCTATGTCTTCTTCTCTTTCTCACACTTTCTACACTTTTTTTTAATGACTGTATCTATTATCTATCTCTTTCATTGTTTCCCCCCCAGGTCCTCTTTAATCTTTTTTTCATTCATGTCATTCATTACTAAATCTCTCTCTCTCTCTCTCTCTCTCTCTCTCTCTCTCTCTTTACATTATTCCTGAGTTTGAAAGTGCAGATGGGGAACTGCTTAAGATTTTAAATGATCTATCTATCAATGAAGGTAAGGGCACTGGTGGCTCAGTGGTAGGTGTTTCGCCTGCCATGCGGACGGCCCGGGTTCGATTCCAGCCAGTGCCCACACCCCAGCCACTGGATACAGTGCCGGTCCCAAGCCTGGATAAAATGGGAGGGTTGCGTCAGGAAGGGCATCCGGCGTAAAACCTGTGCCAAGTTGTAGTGCGGACTGGATATTCCGCTGTGGCGAGCCCTTGCCGGGAGCAGCCGAAAGACCAACAACAACATCTATCAATGAAGGTAACAGCAAGAAATTGTATAGAAGTTGTGTTAAAGTTTTAAATTTGAAAAACTTAAAAGAAAGAGCTGACACTGTTTGGAGAAACAAATTAGGTCTGGATCAGAGTATACAGTAAAACCGGTGTGGAGAGTTTTTTTATAAACCTCCTTTGGAAAAGAAGGGGGGGGGGGATCTCCAATGGAGAATTTTACATGGTGCAGTTGCTGTAAATTCCTTTGTGAGTGTTATTAACCCGAATGTTTGCAATCGATGCCCTTTTTGTGAAAAGAAGGAAACAATTTTTCATTGTTTTATGGAATGTAAAAGACTGTGTTATCTATTTGATTTTCTTACATTGTTGTTGGGCAAGGTTAATGAATGTTTTACTGTTCAGAGTTTTATTCTTGGATATCACTATACAGAAAAAAATAAGACAAAATGTCAACTTTAAAATTTTATTGTAGCAAAATTGGCAATATATATGAGTAGGAGGAACAAAATTGAAGGGTCAGAAGGATGCGACGTTGTATCAATTTTAAAAAATCGGATAAAAGCAAGAGTGTGGGTTGATTTTAAATTTTATAAGATGATGAAAGATCTAGGGCGGCACGGTGGTGTAGTGGTTAGCACTGTCGCCTTGCACCGCCAGGGTCCGGGTTCGATTCCCCGGCCAGGCTCGATTCCCGTCTCTGTGTGCATGGAGTTTGCATATTCTCCCCGTGCTTGGTGGGTTTCCTCCGGGTACTCCGGTTTCCTCCCACAGTCCAAAGATATGCAGGTTAGGCTAATTGACATTCCAAATTGCCCGTAGTGTGTGAATGAGTGTGAGTTTGTGTGTGTGCCCTGCGATGGATTGGCACCCTGTCCAGGGTGTACCCCGCCTTGTGCCCTAAGTTTCCTGGGATAGGCTCCAGGCCCCCGCGACCCTGTATATAAGGATAAAGCGGTACAGAAAATGAATGAATGAAAGATATAATCTTATTTTCAACTCAGTGGTGTTATAACGATGCAATCTGCTCAGATGAAGATGACATTTATTTTTTTCTTGTTTGTTACAATAATTATTGAGCTCTGTGGTTATTAGTGTTTCTACAACTGTGCTTAGAGTATATTTTGTTAAATAAAATGTTTGGTTAAAATTCAAAAAAATTATCTCTCTCTCTCTCTCTCTCTGGTGTCCTAGACTTCTTAGATTTATTTTATTCACCAGTGTGAATATTTTGAATTCACCTGTCTTTACATCCCATTCATCCTACCTCCCTCTTTCTTTATGTTTTCCTCTTATATTTTTTCTTTTAATGTCTCTCCTGTTTTTCATCTGCTGTCTTTTTCAAATCCCCTCCTCCTGATCTCTCTCTCTACCTCTCTCTTTCATGCCACTCCTCCATCTTCTCACATGTCTTTTGCAGATAATTTCAAATCTATATACTGAGTTTAATGAAGTAACTTGAGCTCTATAATGCAAACCTCTTCTGCACAGTTTGTAAAGTTTAATTCTTAGGCTTCAGCCAGCTTCACTCTGTTATTAAGGCAGGTTTGAATGCAAGTGCAAGTTGACAGGGTTTTATTAAACTTAGCAATCAATACAAAGACGTAGGTTATACTCAAGGTCAGGATAAAGGCAAGGGTCGGGTGACCAACAAACATCATGGACATGGGCAGAAAAAGGATAAAAATGAAGAAATCAGAACCAGAATCATAAAAAGAATTATGAGGAGTCATGGTAATTACTGGTCTCCTTTGTGATGGAAGGGCTACAGTACATCCCACATACCCAAACAGAGCCATGCTCCTTACTCAGGACAACGCAAGGTCAGCACCTGGATGGCTGTGGAAAGAAGTGCAGCACACTTGCTGTGGTGAGGAATGATTATCTGTCCAACTGCAGAAGCTAGCATAAACCTATTGCAGAAGCTAGCATAAAAGATCACTGTGACCACAGTCAAGGGAGTAATGTCCTCCACTCTCCAATAAATTTATATCTTTTGTTTGCTATAGAGAGTGATGCCACAGATACAATCACAATACCTGCCTCCCAGATAGCAAGGTGACATTGATTCAATGTTGAAATTTCATCAGAATCATCATTTTGGTTGAGGTTGATTTTTCAATGCTAAATAATGTTGAATCAATGTTGATAATTCAATGCTTTTCAGTGTTGAAAAGACAAACATTGAATCAATGTTGATTTTTGGTTTTGGAACCCATCCTCATTCAACAATGTAAGGCAAATTAAATTAACTAAGTGCATTTCTATAAAAATGTGTATGCATGTGTGTATGTGTTTAAAACAGGTTAAAAAATTGACTACAAGAGATTTGCCATGGTGCTTAAAAAAAAATAATAATAATAATTATATATATATATATATATATATATATATATATATATATATATATATATATACAGTGGTGTGAAAAACTATTTGCCCCCCTCCTGATTTCTTATTCTTTTGCATGTTTGTCACACAAAATGTTTCTGATCATCAAACACATTTAACTATTAGTCCAAGATAACACAAGTAAACACAAAATGCAATTTTTAAATGAGGGGTTTTATTATTTAGGGAGAAAAAAAATCCAAACCTACATGGCCCTGTGTGAAAAAGTAATTGCCCCCTGAACCTAATAACTGGTTGGGCCACCCTTAGCAGCAATAACTGCAATCAAGCGTTTGCGATAACTTGCAACGAGTCTTTTACAGCGCTCTGGAGGAATTTTGGCCCACTCATCTTTGCAGAATTGTTGTAATTCAGCTTTATTTGAGGGATTTCTAGCATGAACCGCCTTTTTAAGGTCATGCCACAACATCTCAATAGGATTCAGCTCAGGACTTTGACTAGGCCACTCCAAAGTCTTCATTTTGTTTTTCTTCAGCCATTCAGAGGTGGATTTGCTGGTGTGTTTTGGGTCATTGTCCTGCTGCAGCACCCAAGATCGCTTCAGCTTGAGTTGACGAACAGATGACCGGACATTCTCCTTCAGGATTTTTTGGTAGACAGTAGAATTCATGGTTCCATCTATCACAGCAAGCCTTCCAGGTGCTAAAGCAGCAAAACAACCCCAGACCATCACACTACCACCACCATATTTTACTGTTGGTATGATGTTCTTTTTCTGAAATGCTGTGTTACTTTTACGCCAGATGTAACGGGACACGCACCTTCCAAAAAGTTCAACTTTTGTCTCGTCGGTCGATAAGGTATTTTCCCAAAAGTCTTGGCAATCATTGAGATGTTTTTTAGCAAAATTGAGATGAGCCTTAATGTTCTTTTTGCTTAAAAGTGGTTTGCACCTTGGAAATCTGCCATGCAGGCCGTTTTTGCCCAGTCTCTTTCTTATGGTGGAGTCGTGAACACTGACCTTAATTGAGGCAAGTGAGGCCTGCAGTTCTTTAGATGTTGTCCTGGGGTCTTTTGTGGCCTCTCGGATGAGTTGTCTCTGCGCTCTTGGGGTAATTTTGGTCGGCCGGCCACTCCTGGGAAGGTTCACCACTGTTCCATGTTTTTGCCATTTGTGGATAATGGCTCTCACTGTGGTTCGCTGGAGTCCCAAAGCTTTAGAAATGGCTTTATAACCTTTACCAGACTGATAGATCTCAATTACTTTTGTTCTCATTTGTTCCTGAATTTCTTTGGATCTTGGCATGATGTCTAGCTTTTGAGGTGCTTTTGGTCTACTTCTCTGTGTCAGGTAGCTCCTATTTAAGTGATTTCTTGATTGAAACAGGTGTGGCAGTAATCAGGCCTGGGGGTGACTACAGAAATTGAACTCGGGTGTGATAAACCACAGTTAAGTTACTTTTTAACAAGGGGGGCAATCACTTTTTCACACACGGCAATGTAGATTTGGAGTTTTTTTCTCCCTTAATAACGTAAACCTTCATTTAAAAACTGCATTTTGTATTCAATTATGTTATCTTTGACTAATAGTTAACGGTTTTTGATGAGCAGAAACATTTAAGTGTGACAAACATGCAAAAGAATAAGAAATCAGGAAGGGGGCAAATAGTTTTTCACACCACTGTATATATAGTTATTGAGGAAAAAAAATAATTTGACGGTAAGTTTTGTGTATTTACCTTGCTGTCTAGTTTACTCACTTGAGAGCTTAATTCCTGTTTGCCGTTCAAAAGTACTCAATTTTCGGCTCGCATTTAACATCGGAGGGTGTTTTTACACTGTCGCCACGTCATTATAATACACTCTACAGGCATGAGAATTTAATATGTTGTACTCTGGAAGTTCATGCCACTCTCGGTGAAAGAATTTTGGCGATGCGACCTACGGTATTCTGTTGGGAAGCATTTGTTTGAGAGCTTAGTTCCTGTTTCCCGTTGTCTGTGTCTGACCCAGAGCAGTGTGCGTGCCCCACATGGAAAGAACCTATATGAGGATATATGCGCATATATGAAACCTATATGCAGTATATATGCGCATATAACCACGCCTATATGGGGGGGTAGCTCAGTGGTTAAGGCATTGGACTAAGGTTCGGAAGATCCCAGGTTCAAACCCCACAACCTTGAGCAAGGCCCTTAACCCTCAACTGCTCAGATGTATAATGAGATAAAAATGTAAGTCGCTCTGGATAAGAGCGTCTGCCAAATGCCTAAATGTAAATGTAATTATGAGGATATATGCGCATATATGAAACCTATATGCAGTATATATGCATATATATGATAATATATATGCGTATATATGCCACATGTAGGCAACATTGAGGTGCATATATGTGCATATACAGGCCATATAGGTCTCCTGTATTGCTTCTTTATATCCACATATAAGCCCTACTGTATATGTACATACAAGATATGTCTCCTATGGCAGGATCTGGTCATTTTAGCTCATATCTCACTTTGGCAACTGTCATACATGATGCTTAGCTCATATTTTCTATTATCAAGGCAATAACTAAGAACTAACAAAAAAAATGCAAAAAACTAATCCTAATTGGCCACATACAGTATATGAGGATATATGCACATATATGAAACCTCAGTCTCCGTGAAAATCTTTTTGAAACACGTCACTAAAATTAACTGAAATGAGAAATATATCTATATAAAGCTTAAAGTGTCTACTTTTAAATGATGCAAGTCACACTGAAAACAAATATTCTCAGTTTATGTAATCCGTATGAAACCAAGGAGAGGCACAGAATTTCTGTCACACTTATATGCTAATGACCCGCGGCAGGACACGCCCATGCGCCAATCACACGGAAATCAGTCCGGGTAATTTACATACTAGACCACGCCCCCGGACACCGGCATGAAAAACGAACACAGAGAGACAGGTTTGAAAATACTCAGATTCAGTGAGTTTTCAGCACGTTTTGGAAGAAGGCACGCGCTTACACATCCGAGGAAACGCTTCAGAATGTTCTGGAAAGTTTACATTTACCTCAGAAGAAGACTGTGTGACTCCGACGACGAACTGGAGCATTTTGAACAGAGAATAGACCCATGCTACACTGGGTAAGTTATTAAGTCTTATATAACTCTTATTCTGATAATATTAAACTAATATTAGTAAATATTTTCCTCACTACAGCTAGCTCTTGTCAGCTTGTGTGACACATTGGCTTTCAATGCCATTTATATAGTTTAGGTAAATCATGCTAGCATGCTGCCTCATGTAGCACAAACATGATATTTCCCGGTGGCTAAGCTAATGCCTTATGGAGTTTACAGATGTTTATATTCACCTTGTTTTGGATAGCTTTAGATTATGGTTGTTAATGTGTATTTGGCTCCATTTTGGTTAGCTTATAACACTGCTATCAGTAATGTTATTTAGCACAAACAAGCTAGTTCCAGGTGGCTCAAATACTGCCTTATGTAGCTAAGTGATGCTTATGAATATTTCTTTGGTGTAAATGTATATAATCCCTTTTGTTTATCGTGTATTTAGAAATACCTGATAAGATGTAATTGTTTAGAATGTGTTCAATATGTGTGTAATGTCCAGTGGATGGTGTTTTTTAAAACTCAAATTGAATTATGGCAGCAGTATGTAGTATTATCCATCACCATCATTGATGCTGTCATGTGACCTACAGAAGAGAGGTGTATATTTTTCATGTTGAAGTGTGGATACATTTTTGGTCATCTCTGTACTGTATATATTGTGCATCCATATTAATTGCACATCCATTTACTCTGAACAGTATAGGTTAACATTTTTTTATTTATTTGTTTTTAGGAATGTGTCTGCATCACCCTTGCCTTCACCAGCCCCTCACATCAGGACACGCAAGCTCCGTTCAGATGGACCTCTTGTATTTGTGAAGTGGATGGACACACGAGAAGTATCTACCTGTTCTACCATCCATTCTGCTTTACAGTAGATGTGGTGAAGATGAGGGTGAAATTACAAGGTACATGGACTACAAAGACATTTCCATGTCCTGTGACTGCGTACAACCAGCACATGGGGAGTTGATCACTCTGATCAGCTATTACAATACTATACTACACAGCACAAAACAATGAAGTCGTACAGAAATATTTCTCTACACTGCTTGGACATTGCTCCCACCAATGCTTACCCTGCATGTATGTTTTGTACAGTTTTTTTTTATTTTTTATCTTGCACTGTTTTACTCTGAATGTCCGTCTTTTTTCAGTTTTTATTTTGTACTGTTCCTGTTGCAGTTTTACCCTGCATGTAAACAAATGTCCAGAATGTCCAGATTATCATTAATCTGCATTTATACATAAAATCCTATTAACTATTGGGAAGCTAAACATAAGAATCAGTATGAAACATGAAAAGTTTCTAAAAGTTGCCAATAAATTAATATTGTGATGTGAAATAATTTTTCAGATTGAAGTTATAAAGGACTCTGGGGTGTTTTGCCAGGCAGAAGCGTGGAGAGCAGCCCGCCTTGCCACCTCTGCTACTGCCATGGTACGGAATCTGCTGCTGGGCTCCTTCGACTTGGAGACTTGACCAAATTAAAAAGGTAGCCATTATTGGTGAGTAAATGCATAATGCGCTGAGAAGGGAAAACAAAACATTTAAGACTTTATAAGTTCACCACTTTAACCATAACCTACTTGTATCAATGTTTATTAGCCATCAATGGAGACTGCATAAGGTAGAGCACCCATTATTGTTACTGTATCTGCTTGGGACCTATAATACTAATTCATCACTTGCTCACTTCTTAATCCTACCTTTCCTCTTCTAAAGCCACATTATATTGCGCTGTAAGGTGTGTAGTCCTCTATTTTGTAGAACATATAGTGTTGCAAATAACCTCGTGGCACTAATTGTTGTTGTCTGAAGTTTTAATAAATAATCATAATGCTGTCAAAAATAATGTCATAAATAGATTTTCTTTATCAATTAACTTCTATTAATTAAATAAAAATTTTAATGTAAATTTTTAAAGTTTAATGGAATGGCTGTGTGAAAGATGCTGAAGCTGACGTGCCACTGGTCTTTTATATTAATGTTGTTCGGAAGCCTGTGTAATGATGTAGCTTCGACATCTATCGACTGAACAGCGTTTTTTCGACTTGTTTTCATGTTATTGTTGTTCAGCAATAGCATGGACGTGATGTTTTGGCAAAAGAAGGGTGGGATGGTGGTTGATGGTGACTGAAAGCGGTGACTGAGTAGATTGGACGTCACAGCAGCTCGTGAAAAGGCAGAGCTACTTTACGCAGGCTGTGTGCATTCTACTGTGGATTGACTGTTTTGAAACTTATATGGTAGTTACATAGCCCCTAGACCTCAGTTACCATGAAAAAAGCCATGAAATTTCAGTTTTGACCATATGGGATCTTAAACAAGGACGTCATCTTTTTTTAATTATTGTTTGTTCGGGGAGGAATTATAGACCACAATGTCAGCATGATCTTGGGTTGTTTCCTTATCACTTCTTGTGTGCGTTTGGCTGTAGCTTGCACACCAGACAGAGTTGTTGGCGATTCATCCTATTGTAAAGTCATGCAGTGTGTAATCTCCTGTCGCCAATTCATTGTGCAGTGTGAACACAGCAGCAACTAAATGCTACCACAGATAGTACAGTGTGAAAACAATGGTGATCCGATGACTTTGAAAATCATGCAGTGTGAGTTTGAGGAGAAGGTAAAAAGCAATGCAAAACAAATAATGTACAGTTTATGTTGTCATTACTTTGCTCTCAAACTAAATGCAATGTAATAATAGGCGTTATTTAATAATAACATTAACAGTGCAGCATGCATCTAACTCTGGGTAAAAAGCTTATAATAAAATCACCAAAATAAGTCTTCACGTTAAGAATAAATATGCAAACAGTACGGTATCTGAGCGTACGGATTGGAAATTTGTGCATACAGTTTGTTAATCCGTGGCCACGATTTGTTAAACTGAGGGAACAGTTTAAGTATTTGTGAGTGCGGGGGACAAATTGCAAAACCGTCGCCACGGATTGATTTTTTTTTTTTTTTATTAATTTATTTATTTGGTCCTACAGGGTTTTTTTTTTTTTTTTTTTTGCACATAAAAGACTACATTGTTACATTAAGTATATTTGTTTTCATAGCATTGAATATGTACATTGTAGGACAACATTTGCAGATTGTGAAATAACACATACAGGTCCTTCTCAAAAAATTAGCATATTGTGATAAAGTTCATTATTTTCTGTAATGTACTGATAAACATTAGACTTTCATATATTTTAGATTCATTACACACAACTGAAGTAGTTCAAGCCTTTTATTGTTTTAATATTGATGATTGTGGCATACAGCTCATGAAAACCCAAAATCCCTATCTCAAAAAATTAGCATATCATGAAAAGGTTCTCTAAATGAGCTATTAACCTAATCATCTGAATCAACTAATTATCTATAAACACCTACAAAAGATTCCTGAGGCTTTTAAAAACTCCCAGCCTGGTTCATTACTCAAAACCGCAATCATGGGTAAGACTGCCGACCTGACTGCTGTCCAGAAGGCCATCATTGACACCCTCAAGCAAGAGGGTAAGACACAGACATTTCTGAATGAATAGGCTGTTCCCAGAGTGCTGTATCAAGGCACCTCAGTGGGAAGTCTGTGGGAAGGAAAAAGTGTGGCAGAAAACGCTGCACAACGAGAAGAGGTGACTGGGCCCTGAGGAAGATTGTGGAGAAGGACCGATTCCAGACCTTGGGGGACCTGCGGAAGCAGTGGACTGAGTCTGGAGTAGAAACATCCAGAGCCACCGTGTACAGGCGTGTGCAGGAAATGGGCTACAGGTCGCAAATTTTGCATGTCATTCGGAAATCAAGGTGCCAGAGTCTGGAGGAAGACTGGGGAGAGGGAAATGCCAAAACGCCTGAAGTCCAGTGTCAAGTACCCACAGTCAGTGATGGTCTGGGGTGCCATGTCAGCTGCTGGTGTTGGTCCACTGTGTTTTATCAAGGGCAGGGTCAATGCAGCTAGCTATCAGGAGATTTTGGAGCACTTCATGCTTCCATCTGCTGAAAAGCTTTATGGAGATGAAGATTTAATTTTTCAGCACGACCGGGCACCTGCTCACAGTGCCAAAACCACTGGTAAATGGTTTACTGACCATGGTATTACTGTGCTCAATTGGCCTGCCAACTCTCCTGACCTGAACCCCATAGAGAATCTGTGGGATATTGTGAAGAGAAAGTTGAGACACAAGACACAAGAATCTGCAAAAGGATTCCCGACCAAGTATTGAGTGCAGAACTGAACATAATTATATGAAGGTTGACTATTTTTGTATTAAAAACACTTTTCTTTTATTGGTCGGATGAAATATGCTAATTTTTTGAGATAGGGATTTTGGGTTTTCATGAGCTGTATGCCACAATCATCAATATTAAAACAATAAAAGGCTTGAACTACTTCAGTTGTGTGTAATGAATCTAAAATATATGAAAGTCTAATGTTTATCAGTACATTACAGAAAATAATGAACTTTATCACAATATGCTAATTTTTTGAGAAGGACCTGTATATTAAAAAAAATCTAATGTGTGCATTGTATCTATGGAAGATTGTAGGACATTTCAAAACATGTGTTGCATATCTGTACATTTGTAAAAGTCACATTTCCAAAAATTTAGGACCCACCTTCTGTCATTCATAAACAACTACCACTCCAAGTTTTTAGAGCATTGTATAGTTCTAACCTTTTGTTTGTTTTTCATTCTTTAGATGCACTACTACAACAACAGCTGAAAGCTGAAGAAAAGGAGGCCACAGAGTTTCTTTGCTTCAACAGTTCAGAAATGGCTTCGTTATGCCCCAGAACGGCTGGGGGGAATTGCTCGTGGTGGAAAACCATAAGTTCAGAGTCATGTCTTATTATCTGTTTTGCTGAGTAAATACATTTCAACTTACGAATAATGTTTCAGTCATCTGTTGTGTTTCTGACTTGGTTGTTTCTATTTGCATTTGACTGAATTTTGCTGAGGCAGGTTGCCATTTTTATATTATGGTTTTCCAGTCTCTTCTCTTGGCAGTTAGATTCTGTTTTATAAATTCAGAATTAACAATCTCTTCTAATAGTTCTCTTCTAAAAAGTCATATTGTTATCCAGTTTATAATAATTTGTATGTAAGTTGTAGCGCGTTTTATTATATAGTTGTTTTATTGTAATTGTGATGTTACTTCCTGTTTAAATGGGTATGGAGCATAAATAAATAAATATGTTTACATGTAAACTGAAGGATGTTGAGTTACTGACTTTTTGTTTAAAAAAAAAAAAAAGCTTTTCAGCCCTACATGGTCTCTGATTTAAAGAAATAAATCAAAACAGACATGATTTACTGTCATAGAATCTTGCTGTTCATAAAGCAAGACTAAACTATAATTGTTTCAATGTTGATTCAATGTTGATTCAATGTAAAATAAGTGATTGAATTTACGTTGAACAAACATTGATTTTATGCCCATCTTGATCTATTTTTCATCATTGAAATAACATTATTTCAAGGTGCAAACCTGATGAAAAATCAACGTTTAACATTGAAATTTCAACATTGATTCAATAACAAGTTGGTTGATGCTTTAATGTTGATTCAACGATGATTCAATGTTGTTCTGCTATCTGGGCTACCAGTTGAGACGATATGCTGCCTCAGCCAGGTCGCCATCAAGTGGCTAATCATCAAGCATTTCTCCACCACTATTCCTGAAAAAGATCCTAAATCGTTTCTTACTTTTGTCTCACACTCTCTTTCCTCCTTTATGAATACAGGTAAAGAGTACTCTTTTCTGCACCAAATATTGTGTTTGTTCCTTGCCCTGCTGTACATTCATCACTTGACAAGAATATACACGGCCAACACGGGAAAACCAAAAGCCACCCTTAACCAGTAATGTGTAATGGCCAAATCTCCAACAGCAAACTGCCACCCAGAAACTTCCCACGATCCTGTACCTCATAACCACCAAGCTCCTCCAGTACCAGCATCTGTGACATCTGTCCAATCCTCATCCTGACTCTCAAAATCCTATTCCCAAATTGACATTGATGAATGATATCAAGACTTTTTTCAAGATTTTTGAAAAACCAAGCAAGAGGAATGGCCAACAATGGACTTGAGAACCTGATTCTCCTAATGAAGAAGCTCAAAAGGTCTGTTAAAGAATAAAATGTGGTGGCATCTCTGGTTTTACTACCAGGCAATTGCAAGGACTTCCAGAAATGCCTGGGAATAAGCTGATGCCCACTGAACCTGAGTCAAGGTTGTGCATAATCTGTAGTTTGTGGAAGAGTTGTTGGTTGAATGTAAACATGAAAGAGTTCATGGAAGTGAGTTGTAGTGTACGGAGGACATACTTGTAGATCATTCTGTCCTCTGGGAATTGAAATTCAATGCTGATTCTTGCATAGACACAACAGACCAGGGCTGCGTTTCCCAAAAGCATCGTAAGCCTAAGTAGTTCGTAAAAATGATCGTACGAATGATCTTAATATCACGGTCTGTTTCCCAAAACCATCGTAACTTAAGTACTGTAGCACTTGAAAATCTTTGTAGATCTACGAGTGCTCTGGAGTAATCATAAAGCCTTAAGTGCATCGTAAGGAGACAGAATTATGAGGGCGCCTGCTGGACAACCGACAAATTGCACCTAAAATTTACTTCTCTTCAAAGTAATTTTTCATTTTATTTGTACGTACATTTTTATTCATTTCTATTTTCTACTCATTACACAATTCAATATAGAAATAAAAATTAATAAAGAAATAAAATAAAAATGACATAATAAATGTTAGAATGAAAAACAAAAGTACACTGTTGTATGGACATTTCGAGGGTACAGTACAAATGTATTTAATAGAAAATACTTAATGTGCTTTAAAGATGACACAAGTAAAGGATGACTTTCTGGCATGCATGAAACCTAGCCATGTATTGAACATGTCTTGGTTGAGCATCATGAAGTCTCATCTCGACTACATTCTCTTCCTCCACCTCTTGCTCCAAAATTACACGTAGAAAACGCTCTTAAGCGATAAGATCAATCGTTATCGGGAAACCGGGCCCAGGTTAGAGGGATTAGGCACAGGGACAGAAGTTGTCAATATTCATCATGATAAATGTTTTGCTTTGTGATGTGAGAAGAGCAATACTAAGTCTTTGACCATGGTATTTGAGATACCAGGCAAAGTGCAAGGTACATTGGTTTAGGCACAAACTGAACAGACTGAGGTGAAATGATGAATTGGATTAGTCACTGTAATCCGTGTAGTAGCTGTATAAGAGGTGTGTGCTGGGCTGTCTACTGTAATTATCACAAGAGAAGGTATAGGCTTTTTCTCCATTGAACACTGTTTATGGGCTCTCACCTAAAAGCATTGCCAAGTTCTCTAGATTCCAAGTTAGAACTCCTTCATGCAAATCCAAGCATTACTCTAGCAGAAGAATAAGTTCTTTAGAAGAATAAGTTCTTTAGTGTGCTTGCAATAGGAAAGATGGATATATATGATAAAGAGGATTTGAAGTTCCCGGACCTGAAACAGTACGAGAGGATGAAACTGAAGTGGGCAAAGGACAGGGTCTATTGTGCATGCTAAGAATTCAGTCTTTTAGCAATATTAATAAAACAGCCCTGACATGAGTTTCTGAGCCATCATTAGAAATGATGTTTTTAATGAGACTCTAAAAGACCTCTGGCTTTGTGACCAGAGGTGGTCAAAAGTCCCTCACCATTCTCCTGCCATCCATTAACACTCAACTAAGGATGGGTTCCCTGTTGAGTCTGGTTCCTCTTAAGGTTTCTTAAGAGGAACCAGACAGACCAGATAGCCATCAAAAACAAAGAGTTTTTCCTTGCCACTGTCTGATTATTTTGATTCATGCACATCTAATTACATTTCATACACTTCCATAATTTTCTTTTGAGTCTGTAAAGCTGCTTTGTGACAATGACTATTGTTAAAAGTGCTACACAAATAAACTTTAATTGAATCTTTTACTTTTGATGGACTTTTCTGATGATTTGGGATTCTTTGGTTGTAGATGCAATGTTAATAGAGGGGACATACTGTAGGGACATTTTGGCATGGCAGTGTATAGACTATGCACTCTTCTTCCTTTCTGGGTCATTGGGCTATCTTCATGAGGAGCCTTGTACTACAGGGAACTACAGTAGGTGTTGATTGTGACAAGGAAGACAATGGCTTCCTTTTTGTTTAATGAATAGTGATTGGCTTTGTACAGTAACTGATGGACTTCTTTCCTATGGATCCTTTGTCCAAAAGTATGATACACTTTTAAGTTATACTGGAAAGTGACATCTAGAACTGTTCAGCAGTGGTGTGGTCATGACCTCTCATGGTCGATCAGCACTATAACAGAAAAGGAAGTAGTGTTGACTCACCATATTGGACTGAGGCATGGATAATGCTCACTCAGACCCCTCATTCAGAAACTACTATACTTTGACAGGAGGTTGTATAGCAAACTGTGCTGTACTTGGCACTGGGGAGTACTGCACCACACTTTATCATGCCACTGACTTTCCACATCATTTACCTTAATCTGGCCCAGCTGCATGAGTTCTGTAGTTGTTCTTTACTAGTAGTCTTTGTTCTTGAGCAGTCAGATGGACATGTCAATGGGCATGAAAGGAGATACCTGCTCATCATTTTTGCCATCTCAGTAAACAGATCAGCATTAAGCACTTGATGGAAGGCAACTTTCATGAAATTTCTTTTGGCTGATATCTGCTGCCAGGGAATGGAGGCCAAGTATCAATTCATCAACAGTATGGGCAACTTGCCTGGAGTCAATCTCCAAATTATTTGCCTTCAAGATAATGATTGAACACTCATATAATGAGTTCCAGGGTGCTTTGCTTTCTGTGTCTGCTTTCTGCACTGGCCCAGGTGCAGGTGTTTTATTTGTGAGCAGGTGGATAAAGTGCACAATCTTGGTAATTTCCAGCACTCCTTTTTGACCTACAGTACAAAATAAAGGACATATTGTAGTGTGAAACTTGCTGGTGTAGCTTGTATAGAGGCCTGGAGCTATGTCGTTTGAGTGGTGAGTTGTTCAATCTGCTAATTTTGCTTTCCTATGGCACAATCCTGTGCCAATTATGCCTGCTGCCAAACAGTCAAACTCTCCATGAGTTGGTGAAGTATTGCATCATGAATAGAATGCAGATACAAGTGCAGCTAAATAGGATTTTATTAAACCTAGCAATCCATGAATAGGCCAAAATTCAGGACAGAATGCAGGGTCAGGCGATCAATAAACAACACAGCAAGGGCAGGAAATAGTCTGCAATTCAGGTGAGTTATAGTCAATAGTAGTCAGCAATGTCTGCCCTTCGAAATTAGAGTTTGAAGATGATTCCATCTTTGGTTTTTGACACTAATACACTTGAACAATTTAACAACACCATCATCAACAACAACAATGTGCTTTATATTTTAAGACACAAAATACACTTCTTGGCCAAAGTTGACTTCTTGGTCACACTTACATATTTTAATTGCTCTTATATTCGATTACAGTGCACAAATAGGTGGCCAATTCAGGTGTAAGAATAATTTTTCATGCTCCTCTTCCACAGCTTTCTGGGATTAGAATAGTCCCTGCAAATTCCTGGAATATGGCCATCAGGTAAAAAAATATATAACATTGATAACATTGATGTGCACATAACATTGATGAGCATAGACCTGACCAATTGAAGCAAACAAGATCTGACATTTTGCACTATGCATGATGGTCACTTTGCATTGTTTAATGCTCTTTCCCTTTGCTCTGGGATGCGGTCGACCTGAACAATATGACATTTTTCAATTGCTACAAGGTTCAGTTGACATGCTCCCTAGCAAAGTGAAGCATTCTTTTCCCCCTTCTTTGACTAGATTCACTAAGTGATTTTTTATGCTTCCTCTTGAACTATGCATGTGGAACTTTTTATAGTATTAAACATAGCTGTGATTTTTACTCACATGTTTTTATGTTTCAATTCAATTAATTTCAATTTTATTTGTATAGCGCTTTTAACAATTGACATTGTCTCAAAACAGCTGTACACAATCAAAAGAATTATTTAAGTTTGTATGGAATGTGAATGTGTATGAATCAAAATGGTCAGATAGTCCCTGGTGAGCAAGCCCGAGGGCAACAGTGGCAAGGAAAAACTCCCTGAGATGGTAATAGGTAGAAACCTTGAGAGGAACCAGACTCAACAGGGAACCCATCCTCATCTGGGTGAAACAGATAGCAGGAAATGATCTGCATTTATACAGTGTGTTAGGTGGCAGGCAGTTCAGCTCATCAACTAATAGTTGATGTTAATTGATGTTAAAATGGAGT
The DNA here is from genome assembly GCA_030522415.1 of Channallabes apus. Classification (NCBI taxonomy): domain Eukaryota; kingdom Metazoa; phylum Chordata; class Actinopteri; order Siluriformes; family Clariidae; genus Channallabes; species Channallabes apus. Next base: position 4,504,519 of record CM060131.1, read on the forward strand.
CCAGGTAGTTATTGGAGACTCAGGTAGACTTGTAGGAAGTTCCAGTCCTGAACTATCGAATTGTCAAGTCCAACTATCGAATCTGCCAACACCAGTCAAGGCCAGAACCGTCTTCTAGGTAGAGAGAAACATCCCCAGACACCAGACGCATCCCAAGGAGACACACGGGGCATCCATGTGACGAGATCTCCAACCAGAAGCGGGGCACCAGGATGGGTCAGACAGGTCCGGAGGGCAGAGGGAGTCTGGGTCACTGGCAGCTCAGGAACGACATGTGTAGCTCGACAGAGAGAGAGAAAGAGTGAAAGGGGGAGACAGGGGGAGAGAGGGAAGAGAAAGAGAGGGAGAAAAAAAAGAAGAGGAGAGATAGCAGTTAGGTATGGTCACAGTCATATAATGTATAATGTGAATGTATATTTAGTGTAGAGTGCAAGCAGAGACTCCGGCAGGACTAACTATGACAGCATAACTAAAAGGGAGAGCCAGAAGGAAACACAAACATGAGGGCTCCCTGAGATGTAAAGCAAACAATCACCTCACCGTCAACAAACCTGAGTGATCAAATGAGAGTGAGGAAGACAGCATCTAAACATACCAGTTCACCATAATACTCTACGTCCATGAGTCCCCCAGATCTGCTCCTTTACCTAAGACAAATCTATTTATAAAAATGCTTGGCTAAATAAATAGGTTTTTAGCCTGGACTTAAACACTGTGACTGTGTCTGAGTCCTGAATACTATTTGGAATAATAATTTTGGGGCTTTGTAAGAAAAAGCTCTGCCCCCAGCTGTAGTTTTCATAATATGCGATACTGACAAGCAGCCTGCATCCTTTGATCGAAGTAGGCGTGGCGGATCGTAAGACACTAGCAGTTCACTCAGATACTGCGGCACGAGACCATTTAATGCTTTATATGTCAAGCGTATTATTTTAAAATCAATGCGAAATTTCGCAGGGAGCCAATGCAGTGAAGATAAGATAGGGGTGATGTGCTCATATCTTCTGGTTCTATTACAATAGTCCAACCTAGAGGTGATAAAAGTATGAACTAGTTTTTTTGCATCGTTTAGCGACAATATATTTCTTATCTTGGCAATATTTCTGAGGTGAAAGAATGCTATCCTGGTGATATTATCTACATGAGCTTCAAATGAAAGGCTGGAATCTATAATCACGCTGAGGTCTTTTACTGTTGCACTTGACGGAACAGAAAGGCCATCTAAAGTTACGGTGTGATCTAAAATTTTACTCCTAGCTGTATGCGGTCCTATGACTAGAACTTCTGTCTTATCCGGATTAAGCAGAAGGAAGTTAATTAGCATCCAATTTCATATGTCCTGCACACATTGCTCAACTTTAGTAAGCTGGTTTTTCTTATCAGGTTTTGTTGAGACGTATAGCTGTGTGTCGTCAGCATAACAATGAAAACTAATACCATGCTTACGGATTATGTTGCCCAGAGGAAGCATGTAAAGGGAAAAAAGCAGTGGGCCTAAAACTGAACCCTGCGGAACGCTAAACTCCACTAGAGAACATGCAGAATAATCACCATTTAAGTCTACATACTGATAACGATCTGTCAAATAGGATCTGAGCCAGGAGAGGGTTGTACCCTTAATTCCTACAAAATTTTCTAATCTGTGAAGAAGAATAGCATGATCAATAGTGTCAAAAGCTGCACTGAGGTCGAGTAATACAAGCATAGTTACACAACCCTGATCAGAGGCCAATAGGAGGTCATTTACTACTTTAACGAGTGCTGTTTCTGTGCTGTGATGAGGCCTAAATCCTGACTGATACAGTTCATGTATGCCATTTCTATGTAGATATGAGCATAGCTGCTCCGCTACTATCTTTTCCAGAATCTTAGAGATAACGGGGAGGTTTGATATTGGCCTGTAATTGGACAGCTGACAGGGGTCGAGGTCAGGTTTCTTAATTATTGGTTTGATAACTGCTACTTTAAAAGATTTTGGAACATAACCAATGCTGAGTGAGGAATTAATTATTCTCAACAGCGGTTCTGTTATTACTGGTACTATCTGTTTAAGAAAATGTGTTGGTATAGGATCTAATATACAGGTTGATGAATTTGCAGAAGAGATGAGTGAAATTAGTTCATTCTCTTCAAGAGGAGTAAAGTATTCTAGGTTCCGATCTGACATGGCTAGGTTAACATCTGTATCAATTACATTGTTTGGTTTCAAAGCCTCAATTTTATGCCTAATATTTACAATTTTATTATTAAAAAAGTTCGTGAAGTCCTCACTATTGCATGATGTTGTTGTGGAGATTTCTGCAGTGGTCTTATTTCTGGTTAATTTGGCTACGGTATTAAATAAAAATCTAGGATTATTTTTGTTATTTTCTATAAGAGTGGAGAGATACGTTGATCTAGCTACACTAAGGGCTTTCCTATTCTGTAGTTCAGGATGCTCTCTTTCCATGCTATTTGAAATACTAACAATTTAGTTTGACGCCATTTACGTTCTAATTTCCGAGCGGTCTGTTTTAAAGTGCGCGTGTGATCGTTATACCAGGGAGCGAGTTTCTTATCTCTAATAATATTTCTTTTAGCTGGAGCTACATTATCTAAGGTACAACGAAGTGTCGACTTCTGTCGAGTTCTATGGGGTCAGACGGTGATCTAATCGAAGTTGGTAATCGAAGTTGGTAACTCTGGGAGATTACTGATAAAACTCTGTGTGGTAGTTGATGTGAATGTACGTTTAATACGGTAGCGCGGTGCTGTGCGTACATTATTACTGCGACACACTTGAATGGAGACAAGATAGTGATCTGAGATAACTTCAGACAGTGGAATTGTGAATAAATTTCTTATACTTAATCTGAAGAATATTATTAAATCTAAAGTGTGACCTGCTTTATGAGTGGGTCCTACTACACACTGCTTTACTCCTACTGAGTCCAGTATGGACATAAATGCTGTTCTCAGAGGGTCTTCTGTATTCTCAAAATGAATATTAAAATCACCAGCAATTAACACTTTGTCTACAGAAACGACCAGGTCTGAGATGAAATCTGCAAATTCACTAAGAAATTCAGAATACGGCCCTGGAGGTCTGTAAATTATAATTAGTGGAATCGACTGAGCTGATTTAATATACTTAAATACACTTATGTTACTATAAAGAATTTCAAATGAGTTAAATTTGTGTCCGTGTTTTTGTACGATAGACAGATTATCATTATGAATAACTGCGACGCCTCCTCCTCTACCAGTTAACCGAGCCTGGTGTATGTAGCTGTATCCAGGAGGACTAGCTTCATTTAGAGCTACATACTCGTCCTGTTTAATCCAGGTTTCAGTTAAACAGAGTATATCAAACGCGTGATCTGTGATAATTTCATTAACAATAACTGCTTTTGATGTGAGAGATCTAATATTTAACAATCCTAGCTTCAGATCAGAGGTGCCGGCTGTGCATTCAGTGTGATCGGAGTTTGTGGTCTTTATGCTAATGAAATTATTAAAACAGACTTTCTGAGTCTTTCTACATTATTGCTTAGATCGGGGAACAGACACAGTCTCAATATGGTGAACCCTGAGTGACGACTCTATGCAGCTAGCAGACGGTTGGTTTAGCCTGTCTGTCTGCTCCCTGGCCTGGGCTCTGGATTGTCACCGATTAACTAGACCTCTACTGAGACTATGAGCTATACTACAGGAAATGAGAGCAGCACATTCCCGAGTGGGATGGACACCGTCCCGCCCTAACAGGCCAGCTTTGCCCTCAAAGGTCTTCCAATTATCTATGAAGCCCACATTATTTTTGGAGCACCACCTGGACATCCAGCGGTTCAGCGACCATAACCTGCTGTAAGCTATGTCGCCACGTTGCATTGGGATGGGACCAGAGCATATTACTTCATCAGACATCGCCTTCGTTAGTTTAAACACCTCTGTAAAGTTACCCTTACTAACCTCTGACTGACGAAGGCGTATATCGTTAGCTCCAGCATGTACCACTATCTTAGAGAACCTGTGCTGTCCTAGAGCCCTAAGATTACCTGCTATGTCCGGTGCTCTGGCTCCCGGGATACACCTAACCACTGCCACTGGTGCCCCTAAAGGTCTAGCTAATTTCACGTGTCTCAGTATAGAGTCTCCTATAACCAGAGCTCTTTCAGGTTTCTCAGCGGGTGCATCACTGAGGAGAGCAAACCTGTTGGACACGTGAGGCGCAGAGGAGGTGTGCTCCGGTGGGCTAGCCTTAGCGTTAGCTTTGGCTGAACGAGTATGCCGCCGAGTCGTCACCCACTCACTGTGAGGTCTCTAATGCCGGAGTCGGGGGCTGATTATCTCCGCCTGCGGCACCCAGACTGTCCTCTACGGGAATAACTCTGCTCTTGCGCTCTCTAACCCTCTCCAAAGTCTGGATGCGCTCCTCTAACGCTATTATCTTCAGCGTCAGAGTGCTAACTAACACACACCTATCACAAGTAAAATTATCACTAATGACGGAGGAAGAATGTCTAAACATCCTGCACTCTACACACTGAACGAGCTGAATGGTAGACATGATAACGTACCTCTGTGTCGGATTTTAGTTGTTTCAACTTCACAAAACAATTTAAATGACCTCCAATTACAGTAATTTATTATTTAGATTTTTTAATTCATGATGTTGATGGTCTAATAATGATTTGGACAGTTCATATTGAAATTCCAGCAATTGTAATATTTTGTTTGATTTCAATGATTTGAACCTTCTGAACTGGTGACTTTTTCGGCCGGGCAGAGAAATGATTAAGAAAAGCTTTTATTTTTTTGTCTTCGAACATCACCTGTATAAAAGAAGCACACATTAGAACACACTGTAAATCTCAGATGTTTTTATAATATTCTTGTACTTATAATGGAGCACAAGGGTTATAATTTCTATATCAATATGAGCATTTTCTGCTCAAATGTGCCAATGTCTGCATACTACATAGTGCACATAATCAATCCAACAAAATGTTATGTTATAAAAATATCTTAGTATTCTCTCTCTTTTTTCTTAGATAATGGCCATTTTGCAGGTGGAGATGGATGGAGTTTCTGATGCTCTGTGATGTGAGGTCGAGTCCTGTTATGTTCAAATAGTGTTAATTATGTAGCTTAGCTCCCTCAGGGCCATCTGCCAAGGTCAGGAAGATACAAGGAGACACAAATGTGTGTGTGTGTGTTTGTGGCTTAAACGATAATTCAGCAGGCTGGCAGTACATCTGTTAATCTTTCTAACTCAATTCTAGCTTCATCATTTAGTAATTAACTTGCACATATGCAGGCCATTTGCTATATTTAAGGTCACTTTTTATTACTCCTACTACTATTACTACTACTTTATACAATAATATTTGTCATGTAATATTTTAAGACAAATGTCAGGTAGTCTGTATGTCTTTTTATCGGTGCGTGTGTATTTTTACATATTGTGCGAGGGTGTGACAGTGAGAAAGAAAACGATGAAGAAAGCTTCACTCCGTTTTTTATGAATAAATGCAAGAGGTCAGGAGGAGAAATACATGAAATACAGGAACCATCTTTCTCTTTTACTTGAGGATGCAACCGTTTCCCATCACCCTCTTCACCTTTCTGCTAACCAGCTAAATGAGCTGTCACTCGTGGTTTTTGTGTGATGTGTGCAATCACCTTGTAGTGCACTATGAGTCTAAATGATTTGACATTAAGAGGTAAGGGGGAGGGGGTTGCTTGCAGCCTAAATGTCCTTTAGAGGACTATCCAAGTGAATTGCATTATATTACAATATTATTAGGCATATGAACTAAAACCAATAGTTTATGTACAGTACATATAAAATCATACAAACTCGTTAAAATAACAGTTCTTTGTAATGTAAAAAATGAAACCAAGCTTAATCATTTCAGATCTACCTCTATGTTTGATAATGTACACGATAACATTGACGTGAAAAACAAATAGAGAAAAAAACGATTCTTAAAAACTTAATAACAATAAACGTTTTGCCTGTGTGCACATGCCCAAAAAATAATGTCTTAAATAATTTTTTTCTTTTTGTTTATAAAACAACTTTTTTTGTATAAGACTATCATTTTAGCACCTTTATATTTGACAATTTTTATTCCACTCTTCCACAATGTTATTCCACTCTTCTTTTTAAAAACGCTCCAGATTATCACAAAGGGATCCCCTGTGCACAACTGTCTCTTAAAGACATTCCACATGTTTTGACAGGATTTAGATCAGCATGCTGGAGTCATCCCAAGGTTGGTTCATTCAAAATGTCGACCTTCTTTCAAAGACATAATTTTTTTACTTGGATTTGTGCCTTGGGTCAAGATTTGGGTCATCTTCAAATGTATGACAGGCCTTCAGGCTTTATTGCAAAACTGCTTGGTATTTGTAGTTATCCATGATTCTGTCTATTTTCATCAGATCCCCTGTGCCACATGAGAGGATGATGTAAAATGCTGCCACTTTACTGTGGTTATGGTGTTCTTTGGGGGAGAAGTTATCTTGTTTTGTTTAAAATATTAAAACATATAAAACCATAATTTAGGTGGGATTGGATTATTTATTTATCTATTCACTTATTTATTTCCATGTAGCCACTCGACCCCATAACTTGACTGTGAAGAATAGGAGAGATTGTTTTCATATACAGGAAGTAAAAAAAGTACTTGCCAAATTAGTTTGCCATTTTAAAGGTTTTGTAATGCAATCTTAATCTTGGTAATGTCACTATGCTGCACAATATTCTCCATTTTCGCTGATTGTCTTTACCATGTTTGATTGAAATTCCCCCTCCTTATCAATACCTTTTGTATGTGAGATCTTGTATGTGCTTGGTACACTCTTTGTGGACCATGGCTTCCACAATTGGTTGATACATTTTTTATTATAATTTTTTTGTGTTTCTGTCACATAATGAATGTTTGGAGACATGTACTAAGTATAGATAATGACAATACAAATTATATTTATAAACACACACACACACACACACACACACACACACACACACACACACACACACACACACAAAGAACAGAGATAACAGTAAACTGAAAATAAAAATAATAGTTACACAACACAACTGACTTTTTAAATCACTAAATAATATACAGGTCCTTCTCAAAAAATTTGCATATTGTGATAAAGTTCATTATTTTCTGTAATGTACTGATAAACATTAGACTTTCATATATTTTAGATTCATTACACACAAACTGAAGTAGTTCAAGCCTTTTATTGTTTTAATATTGATGATTGTGGCATACAGCTCATGAAAACCCAAAATCCCTATCTCAAAAAAATTGCATATCATGAAAAGGTTCTCTAAACGAGCTATTAACCTAATCATTTAAATCAACTAATTAACTCTAAACACCTGCAAAAGATTCCTGAGGCTTTTAAAAACTCCCAGCCTGGCTCATTACTCAAAACCACAAGACTGCCGACCTGACTGCTGTCCAGAAGGCCATCATTGACACCCTCAAGCAAGAGGGTAAGACACAGAAAGAAATTTCTGAACGAATAGACTGTTCCCAGAGTGCTGTATCAAGGCACCTCAGTGGGAAGTCTGTGGGAAGGAAAAAGTGTGGCAGAAAACGCTGCACAACGAGAAGAGGTGACCGGGCCCTGAGGAAGATTGTGGAGAAGGACCGATTCCAGACCTTGGGGGACCTGCGGAAGCAGTGGACTGAGTCTGGAGTAGAAACATCCAGAGCCACCGTGTACAGGCGTGTGCAGGAAATGGGCTACAGGTTGCAAATTTTGCATGTCATTCGGAAATCAAGGTGCCAGAGTCTGGAGGAAGACTGGGGAGAGGGAAATGCCAAAATGCCTGAAGTCCAGTGTCAAGTACCCACAGTCCACAGTGCTGGTCTGGGGTGCCATGTCAGTTGCTGGTGTTGGTCCACTGTGTTTTATCAAGGGCAGGGTCAATGCAGCTAGCTATCAGGAGATTTTGGAGCACTTCATGCTTCCATCTGCTGAAAAGCTTTATGGAGATGAAGATTTCCGGCCAGACCTCCGTAAAGGGACAAATTCTTCTGTCACAGGGTTTCGAACTGTTTCAACGCCTGGATCAAGTTCATCCTGATTTATACCACCCATTGTTTCAGTTGTCGGTTCTTCAGAAGTTTCCACCGGTGAATTTAGATCTGCTGGGGTTGGAGCTCTCGCTGGTTCCGAACATGATTGTTCATCCGCTTATCTTGTCCACATATTTATAGGTTGAAATTCTGGTGCCTCAGCTCCAAGCGTACTGCATTTCTCCAGTTCTGGATGACTTACATGGATAATCCTTTTTCCATACACCTCGGATCTGGAACTGTATACAAATTCTTCTTCAGAATCATAAGAGTCCTGTTCACTTATGTCTTCCCTGTTTAAATGATTTCAAATTTTTCTTTTTGATTTCTGTGAGTCACAAAGTTTGTTTGTTTCCTTCAAGTGGCAAGTCATTTACATTTAAGAGCAAGTTTTGGTGCAGCACACGAGACATTCGGTCCCCTATTTCTGCTTGAACTCTATAACCTGGTCCATCTCCGATTCTTTCTGAAACACGATAAACATTTTGCTCCCAATAAGCACGGAGTTTGCCAGGGCCACCTCGCACAGAGAGGTTGCGGACAAGCACTTGATCACCAGGGTACAGCACAGTTCCTCTAACACCTCGACCATAATGTCTTTTCCCTTTTGCAGAAGACCTTTTACTATTTTCTGAAGCAATTTGGCATGCCTCTTGCATCCTTGAAGCCCATTTCTCCACAATCTTGATGTGTTTGTTTCTGTGGCTCAGGTTCAAGATCAAAGAGCAAGTCAAAGAGAAGAAAGAATGGAGAGTAGCCTGTAGCTTCGTGCCTTGTACAGTTATATGCGTGGACTATGTGTGGTAGATGGTCTTTCCACTCTGACTTCCTTTTTTCTGACATAGTACAGAGCATCTGTAGAAGAGTCCTGTTTAGACGCTCAACCGGATTCCCCTGTGGGTGATAGGGGGTCGTTCGAGAATGAGCGATTCCGGCTAGTTGTTCGAGCCTATGGAACCTGAACCTGAACTCCCGACCCTGATCATGATGAATTTTTTTTGGATACCCAAAACGTGGAATAAAGTCAAAGAAGATTTTCTCTGCTGCAGTCTTTCCTGATTTGTTCCGAGTTGGGTAGGCTTGAGCAAAACGGGTAAAGTGGTCAACCAAGACTAAGATATACTCATACCCCCCCCCCCCTTACTTGGTTCAAGATGAAGATAATCAACAGAGAGGAGCGCAAAGGGGACACTGGTGGCTATGGAGCCCATTGGGGCTTTCTCTGGAAGGGTGGGTCATGATGCATGGGCACTGACGGATGACGTAATCTTCAATGTCACGCTGCATGAGAGGCCAATAAAATCTCTGGCTTGACAAGGGTAGGACTAGTTGATTGTATTGCGCAGTCTGCCTATACAGAATGTCATTATCAAGTCTAAGTCTGTTCCACTCATGAATAAGTCGTCTGGTGTTTATGCTCATTTGCTTTTTACCTTTGTCAGTAGGACTCCATCCCCTTTTCTTTAGTGTGATTACCTCATGAATTGAGTCATCATCTTTCTGTGCACAGAAAGCATCAGTCTCAGTGTCAGACACAGTCTCAGTGTTTAAGTCTAGGCTAAAAACCTATTTATTTAGCCAAGCATTTTTATTAATAGATTTGCCTTAGGTAAAGGAGCAGATTTGCTCACTCTACGTATTATGCTGAACTGGTATGTTTAGATGCTGTCTTCCTCACTCTCATTTGATCACTCAGGTTTGTTGACGGTGAGGTGATTGTTTGCTTTACATCTCAGGGAGCCCTCATGTTTGTGTTTACTTCTGGCTCTCCCTTTAAGTTATGCTGTCATAGTTAGTCCTGCCGGAGTCTCTGCTTGCACTCTACAGTAAATATACATTCACATTATACATTATATGACTGTGACCATACCTAACTGCCATCTCTCCTCTTCTTCTCTTTCTCCCTCTCTTTCTCTTCCCTCTCTCCCCCTGTCTCCCCCTTTCACTCTTTCTCTCTCTCTCTGTCGAGCTACACATGCCATTCCTGAGCTGCCAGTGATCCAGACTCCCTCTGCCCTCCGGACCTGTCTGACCCATCCTGGTGCCCCGCTTCTGGTTGGAGGTCTCGTCGCATGGATGCCCCGTGTGTGTCTTTGGGATGCGTCTGGTGTCTGGGGATGATTCTCTTTACTTAGAAGATGGTTCTGGCCTCGACTGGTGTTAGCAGCTGTTTCTCTGAGGACTTGACAATTCGATAGTTCAGGACTGGAAAGTCTATCTGAGACTCCAATAACTACCTGGACTCCATTTTAACATCAATTAACATCAACTATTATAGCTGAACTGCCTGCCACCTAACACCCTGTATAAATGCAGATAATTTCCTGCTATCTGTTTCACCCAGATGAGGATGGGTTCCCTGTTGCGTCTGGTTCCTCTCAAGGTTTCTTCCTATTACCATCTCAGGGAGTTTTTCCTTGCCACTGTCGCCCGCGGCTTGCTCACCAGGGACTATCTGACCATTTTGATTCATACACATTCACATTCCATACAAACTTAAATAATTCTTTTGATTGTGTAAAGCTGTTTTGAGACAATGTCAATTGTTAACAGCGCTATACAAATAAAATTGAATTGTGCTGTTTCAATGTTTTGTTTGGTGAACATAGGGGTGCAGTTAGAAAGTACGTCATCCTCGGAAGAGTTTAACTGCAGGGCTGCTATCCTTGGCACATCCTTGTCTTTGTCTGCTCTACTACCCTGCCATATGGCCGAAATGATTTCAGGTGGCATGGTCTCGACGTACTCACTGGTGTGGTACTGCAGCTTAAAAGGGTAACGTGATAAAGTGTCAGCATCTGCATTGGCATTGCCGGGCCTGTATTTGATTGTAAACTGAAAGTCGGCCAACTCGCCCATCCAGTGATGCCCAACAGCATTTAATTTGTCTGTACTCAAAACATAGATGAGAGGTTTATTATCTGTCAAAACAGTGAACGTAGGGGCATAGTAAAGGTAATCCCTGAATTTATCACAGATCGCCCATTTTAAGGCAAGGAACTCAAGTTTGCTAGAGTGCAGGTGGTAATTCTTCTCAGCAGGGGTGAGTGATCTTGAGCCATAAGCAATTACCCGAAGCCTACCTCCCTGTTCCTGGTAGAGTACAGCCCCCAAACCCTCACTCGATGCATCAGTATGCAAAACAAATGGCAAATTGAAGTCTGGATAGGCTAAGACAGGGGAACTAGTCAACATATCAATTAAATGAGCCAGGATGGCGGTGTGCTCTGAGGTCCACTGCACAGGTGTCTTGGATGGCAATTGATTATATTTTGGACTGTTCTTTAAGGACTTTTTCTAAACGGTTTTCTCTTGGGACTCTGTAGTCTTCTCTAAAAGTTTGAACAAAGGACGAGCTATTCTGGAAAAGTCCTGAATAAAAGGTCGGTAATAGCCCAAGAAACCAAGCAGAGCTCTAACTTCAACATTTTTAGGTTCCTTCTCCTTCAGTTTCAGGACAGCTTCCAAGTCCTTTGGATCTACTTGAATGCCTTCACTTGATACCAAACGACCCACATACCTAATTTGATGTTTAAAGAGCTGACATTTTTTTGGACGTTGTCATGACACGTCAAGCCACAGCCCCACCATGATCACCTGAGAACTCCCGTTCCACTTTCCCAACCACCTCTTTCATCTGACCGCCTCATTCTCCACACACCTGTACTCCATCATTGATCACCCATCATGCCTATATAAACCTCGCCATGACACCACCACATCGCCAGTTTATTGAGTGCCTTACCAGCCCAATTCACCAGCGTTATTTTCGTCTCAGCTTTTCATGATATCGACCTTGTTTTTGCCTCACCGACTACGTCTTTGTCTCTCGCCTCTTCGGATTCTGACTGCTGCCATTTCCCGTTGCCGACCACTTACCTGCTATCGACCACGAGCTTGGATCACGGACTGACCCTCTACTACCCGGCTTTGACCCTCGCCTGCTCAACGACCACGATTCCTCCGCGCTCCTCCTCGAGCTCATGCTGCTCGCCTCAACCAGCTCACGGGGCGCTCTCTCTCTTCCGGCGCTGCACGCTCGCGCCTCTCCGCAATACTGCTGTCACACACCGGCTCTCGCCTCAGACGCGCTGCTGCTGCTGCTGCTCAGCACTTCCGCATTCCTGCAAGGCAAACGTCACACACCGGCTCTCGCCTCGGCGCGCTGCCGCTGCTGCTCAGCACTTCCGCATTCCTGCGAGGCAAACGTCACACACCGGCTCTCGCCTCGGCGCGCTCCTGCTGCTGCTCTGCACTTCCGCATTCTTGCAATACCTTCCCCGCTCACACCACAGCACGGAGCTTAACCCACACACAGCCTGTAAATAACTCTGCCTACCTAAATCTGCGTTTGGATCCACCACGCCCTCTACCGACTCTGACAGAATAAACTGGCCCAAAAGTAATGGATCCAGCAGAGCTTGCTCACCTGAGGGGGGCGTTAGAGAACCAAGGAGTCCTCTTAGGAACACATCAGCAGGAAATCACACATATCACTACAACACTTCAAACCATCACCGAAACCTTGCAGTCTCTCTCCACTCAGGTTCAGAATCTACCACTTCCTGCATCGACTCCTAGACATTCCCCCCCAGTGCTTTCCCCCGTCTATGAGCCACGCCTCCCCGCTCCGCCTACCTACGATGGGAATCCAGCCACATGTCGCTCTTTTCTGTCTCAATGTTCACTCGTTCTGGAATTGCAGGCCATGTCATTTCCCACGGAACGCTCTAAGGTCGCCTACATCATCACCCTCCTCACTGGAAAGGCGAGAGAGTGGGGAACGGCACTATGGGATGCCCAAGTTCCATGCTGCTTTTCTTACAAAACCTTCACTGAGGAAATGAGGAAGGTTTTTGATCGTTCCTTCACTGGACATCAGGCAGCTAATCAGATACTTCAGTTACGCCAGGGATCACACTCTGTTTCGGATTACGCCATTGATTTCCGGACTCTGGCCCCCTCTTGTGACTGGGACGAGAAAGCACTTTTCGACTGCTTCCTCCATGGTCTTTCTGACTCAGTCAAGGACGAGCTAGCGGCTCGTGAACTCCCCTCGGATCTGCAGGGCCTCATTGACCTTGCAACACGCATCGACGCCCGCAAGCGTGTCCGACGATCGGAACGGCAGCCGTGTCTTGCACCATGCACCCCCATACCGACCCTAGTCACTCCAGAGGCACCCCCTGAACCCATGCAGATAGGCCGCGCACGCATTTCACCAAGGGAGCGCCAGCGCCGCAGAGACGACGGCGCCTGCTTCTATTGCGGCCAAACCGGTCACGTCGTACGATTCTGCCCACTAAAAGGTCAGTCCCCCCCGTAATTCTGGGGATACAGGGGGGCCCAGCTTCTTGTTCTTCCCCGGACCAGCGATCTTGTTTCTCAGTGACCTTGACCCATGGTGACCGATCCTATGCCACTTATGCTCTTGTGGACTCCGGGGCTGACCAGAACCTGATTTCCTCCTCTACTGTCTCCGAGTTTCTAATTCCCCTCACACCACTGCGCCAACCTTTCACTGTTCAGGCCCTTGATGGTAGTAGACTAACTCCCATTACTCATCGCACCACCCCCGTTACCCTACAGTTTTCAGGTAACCACACTGAAACCATTACTTTTCTGACTATCCAAAACGCTCATGCACCCATTGTGCTGGGGCTACCGTGGCTAAGGCTTCATAACCCCCACATCGATTGGAATAAGAGAAGCATCCTTGATTGGAGTCCCACCTGCCTCTCCTCATGTCTTCGCTCAGCTCCCACAGGACGGACCCCACCTGCGTCAGAAGAGGAGATCCCTGACTTAACCAAGGTTCCCCCCGAATATCACGACCTACGACAGGTGTTCAGTAAATCACGTGCTATATCCTTACCACCTCACCGCCCCTATGACTGCGCGATTGACCTCCTCTCTGGCTCCTCCCCACCCAAGGGGCGACTCTACTCCCTCTCTCGCCCAGAGAGAGAGGCAATGGAACAGTACATCAATGAATCACTTGCGGCAGGGATTATCCGCCCATCATCTTCACCGGCGGGGGCGGGATTCTTCTTCGTTGAAAAGAAAGACAAGTCCCTCAGGCCTTGCATAGATTATAGAGGGCTTAATGAGATCACGATAAAGAACCGCTACCCCCTTCCACTGATGTCATCCGCCTTTGAACTCCTCCAGAATGCCCACGTCTTCACCAAGCTGGATCTACGGAACGCCTATCACCTGGTCAGGATACGAGAAGGTGACGAGTGGAAGACTGCCTTTAACACCCCTACTGGCCATTACGAATATCTCGTAGTTCCATTTGGCTTAACCAATGCACCGGCCGTCTTCCAGGCTCTCATTAATGACGTCCTTAGGGATTTTCTCAACATATTCGTCTTCGCATATCTGGATGACATCCTAATATTTTCACGCTCTACCAGGGAACACAAATGTCACGTACGCCAGGTCTTGCAGCGCCTGTTGGAGAACAAGCTATACGTCAAAGCAGAGAAGTGTGAGTTCCACTGTACCTCCACCTCATTTTTGGGTTACTCCATCTCCCCCATGGGCATCCAAATGGACCCCACCAAGGTCAAGGCGGTCACCGACTGGCCATCACCGTCCTCAAGGCGTGAACTTCAACGGTTCCTGGGGTTCGCTAACTTCTATCGGCGCTTCATTCGAAGTTATAGCACGGTGGCGGCCCCACTTACTACACTCACTTCATCAAAGGTCTCGTTCCGATGGAACCCTCTGGCCGATAAGGCCTTCATGGAACTTAAGCGCCGCTTCACCACAGCCCCAGTTCTCAAGTTTCCAGACACTTCTCTCCAGTTTGTCGTGGAGGTAGACGCATCCGAGACGGGAGTAGGGGCCGTCCTGTCACAGAGATCTCCGGAGGATAACAAGCTCCACCCCTGCTCCTTTTTCTCCCGCCGTCTCACACCCCCAGAACGCAACTACGGCATTGGAGATCGTGAACTTTTGGCGGTCAAACTGGCACTCGAGGAGTGGAGACATTGGTTGGAGGGTGCAGAACACCCCTTCCTCGTCTGGACCGACCACCGGAAGCTTGAATACCTAAAGACGGCAAAGAGACTGAACTCACGTCAGGCACGATGGTCACTGTTCTTCTCCCGCTTTCATTTTACGTTGTCTTACCGCCCGGGTTCCAAGAATATCAAGCCTGATGCCCTCTCCCGACAGTTTTCAACTCCTCATGACACGATGATACCGGAGACAATCCTTCCCCCTCATTGCCTCGTGGCAGCAACCCGACTTGAGGTGGAGCACCTCGTCCAGCAGTCCCTCAAACGAGAACCAGGCCCAAGCGCTGTCCCCCCCAACAAACTCTTCGTTCCCGCCTCCGTGCGTTCACAGGTGTTGGACTGGGCCCATAGTTCCAGGTTGGCGTGCCACCCTGGGGTAACACGCACCTTCTTCCTCCTACACCAACGCTTCTGGTGGCCCACGTTCAAACAGGACGTCAAGGACTTTGTAGCTTCTTGTGACATCTGTTCCAGGAACAAGAACTCTAACCGACCCCCTGAGGGTCTACTCAGACCCCTCCCCATCCCTCACCGCCCCTGGTCCCACATCTCCGTCGATTTCGTCACTGGACTACCACCATCACAAGATAACACCTGTATCTTACTGTTGTAGATCGCTTTTCCAAGGCAGCTCATTTCATTCCACTACCCAAACTTCCGACCGCCAAAGAAACAGCTGAGCTCCTGGTCAACCATGTCTTTCGACTTCACGGACTCCCCATCGACATTGTTTCAGACAGGGGACCCCAGTTCTCTGCCCAGTTCTGGAAGGCCTTCTGCAACCTCGTCGGTGCCACCCCCAGTCTCTCATCTGGTTTTCACCCCCAAACTAACGGCCAAACAGAACGGATGAACCAGGAATTGGAGAAAGCCCTAAGGTGCATGGCCTCTCGGGACCCATCCTCCTGGAGCCGCTTCCTCCCCTGGGTGGAGTATGCCCACAACACGCTCCCTACTTCCTCCACAGGCATGTCTCCTTTCCACTGCTGTCTGGGTTATCAACCACCCCTTTTTCCGACCCAAGAAGAGGAGGTAGCTGTTCCATCAGCCCTAGCTTTTGTTCGTCGCTGCAAGAGGACTTGGCAACGGGCCCGCAATCAGCTGCTACGCACTGTAAGCACCTTCCAGCGTCAGGCTAACCGTCACAGGTCATCAGCTCCCCGTTATCGCATCGGTCAGAGGGTCATGCTATCCACACGCGACCTTCCCCTTAAAACCACGTCAAGAAAGCTCTCTCCAAGGTTCGTCGGCCCCTTCACGATCAACCGCGTCATCAACCCATGTTCTGTCCGACTCTCTCTACCCCTCTCCATGCGTCGAATTAACCCCACCTTCCATGTCTCCCAGATTCGCCGCCTGGTCCCTTGCCCACTATCTACACCACCTCAGCCTCCCCACCCCCCCGATTAATAGAGGGGGGCGAAGCCTTTACGGTCCGCAGACTCCTCAAGTCTCGCCGCCGCGGACGTGGCCTCCAGTACTTAGTAGACTGGGAGGGCTACGGCCCCGAAGAAAGAAGTTGGGTACCTGCTAGATTCATCCTAGACCGTTCCCTAATCACCGACTTCCACAGACTACACCCTGAGGCACCCACAAGAACGCCTGGGGGCGTTCATAGGGGGGAGGGTACTGTCATGACACGTCAAGCCACAGCCCCACCATGATCACCTGAGAACTCCCGTTCCACTTTCCCAACCACCTCTTTCATCTGACCGCCTCATTCTCCACACACCTGTACTCCATCATTGATCACCCATCATGCCTATATAAACCTCGCCATGACACCACCACATCGCCAGTTTATTGAGTGCCTTACCAGCCCAATTCACCAGCGTTATTTTCGTCTCAGCTTTTCATGATATCGACCTTGTTTTTGCCTCACCGACTACGTCTTTGTCTCTCGCCTCTTCGGATTCTGACTGCTGCCATTACCCGTTGCCGACCACTTACCTGCTATCGACCACGAGCTTGGATCACGGACTGACCCTCTACTACCCGGCTTTGACCCTCGCCTGCTCAACGACCACGATTCCTCCGCGCTCCTCCTCGAGCTCATGCTGCTCGCCTCAACCAGCTCACGGGGCGCTCTCTCTCTTCCGGCGCTGCACGCTCGCGCCTCTCCGCAATACTGCTGTCACACACCGGCTCTCGCCTCAGACGCGCTGCTGCTGCTGCTGCTCAGCACTTCCGCATTCCTGCAAGGCAAACGTCACACACCGGCTCTCGCCTCGGCGCGCTGCCGCTGCTGCTCAGCACTTCCGCATTCCTGCGAGGCAAACGTCACACACCGGCTCTCGCCTCGGCGCGCTCCTGCTGCTGCTCTGCACTTCCGCATTCTTGCAATACCTTCCCCGCTCACACCACAGCACGGAGCTTAACCCACACACAGCCTGTAAATAACTCTGCCTACCTAAATCTGCGTTTGGATCCACCACGCCCTCTACCGACTCTGACAGACGTAACTTGAGACCATGCTCCCTTAAACGACAGAACACACCCTTTAAATCTCTAACATGATCATGGAATGTTTTCGAATAACAGAGTACATCGTCTAAGTAAGGGGAACAACAGTCATCCCTCAGACCATCCAGAACATCTTCAGATACACCTTTGGAAAGCTGCTGGTGCATTGGAGAGACCAAAGGGAAGACGAATCCATTCATACAGGCCCCAAGGAGTGCTAAAGGGCGTGAGGTGTCTGGAACATTCCTCAACAAAGCCTTGGTGGTATGCACTGCCTTGGTCAAGGATGGAGAACCACACATACCCCCCTAGGTTATCAAGTAGGTCTTGGATGCGGGGGAGTGGATGGCCATCAGAGACTGTCTTACTGTTTAGGCCACGGAAGTCAACACAAAGGCATAAACTTAGGTCTTTTTTTCTAACGCACACAACAGGGGAGGAATAAGGCGAGGTGGACTTCCTTATCCATCCACGATCAAGAAGGTTTTGTACATACTCTTTTACCTCTTGGTATAAGGGTTTTGGAATTGAATTGTAGGACTTTTGAACTGGTGTATCATCAGTAAGGTGAATCTTAAGCTGCAGGTCAGGAATACACCCAATGTCTGCATCATCTCTGGCAAAGTTATCCGACTGATCAAATAACATACTTTTCACAATTTCCTGTCCTTCTTCAGTCAAATGGGACAAATCAACAGGAGGATGCCATTTGTCTTCCACCTTTGGTATGGTGGGACACGTATGGTGGGACACTTCTCTCAAAGTCCATTCATCAGGGTGCAATTGAGCTGTATGCAAACAAACCTTTCGAGACACATCAACGTAGTCCTCCTGACCTGTGTTCCTCTTTATAATTTCGGCAATTACAGTACTACCTAAAAGGGGGTAGTTACAGTTGTGACTGATAAGGAGTGGTACTCTGACTGTCACATGCCCATGATACTGGCTACATATCTGAAGATCAATCTCTGCCCATCCATCAAGGGGAACCTGAGTGTTATTAGCAGCAGAGATTTCAAGGGAATGGTCACCAAACAACGATTCAAGTGGTTGTATCTTCATATGGGGTAATGCTTGTTCAATCCATGATTTGCTCACCATTGTCACTTGTGCCCCTGAATCAAGCAGCATTTGAAGAGGTACTCCATTTATGGAACATGCATCGCTTACCAATTAGTTGAGTGACTCTTTTCTTTGGGTTTGACTGAAACTGTGAGGTTAACTGTGAGCATTTGGGTGTTCTGACCTTTTCTCTGGGCCCTTCTCCAGCGACCTCTTTCCGTTTCCTGACAATTTTCGTTGGAGACAGCCAATGGTGCGATGTCCTGCCTGACCGCAAACAAAATAGTGAGTACAGTTCATATTGTTCCTCTGCACACAGTCACTGCATCTACCTCTTGTTTCAGATTGTTGCTGGAGAGGATTAGTAGGCATGTTGCAGTCTCTTAACTTTGCAGTCTCAGTGGAACTGGACATCTGGGCTAGATGCTTGGTCAGAGATGAAACTTGGGCGGTTAATTCTTTGATGGCGTCACGGTTTGCTTGTAGTTCAACATCAACTTTTGCCTGTGCGTTTAATTCGTTTTGGGAGTGTTGAGCTATGTTTACAGTAACTGGTCTGTGTTTACTTAGAGCACCCAGCCTTTTTAACCTTCCTTCTTCTTCAGCTGTTGATTTTGTTATTTGTTCCAAGAGCAAATCATCACTAACCTTCGAGTCTGAAAGAAAAGCTTTAAGATCATCTGACATGTTTTTTTTTCATTTAAACCCTGGTAAAGCATGTGAAGGAAAGTGCCCTGTGTAAGAGCCATATCGTACTTGTTCTGAATTTGTTGTTGTGTTTATTTTTATTTTATTTGTTGTTATTTCATTTATTCTACCTTATTCTATTCATTAGTTAAGAAGTAAGCATTATGTTTATTACTTAAGCCATAAGCTTTAAATTTGTTAGTTATGCATCCATTTTGACAATCGTAAGTTGGTCTGTGATGTCATTCCAGTATGACATGTACTATATTGGTATGACTATCGCATGATAGAAAGTCAGTTTAGATGCAGAAGGCTACGGTGTAACGCTTGGATTTATAAACCGCTTGGTTACAAGAATACGGATTCGGGAATCTAAAAAGGGGCTTGAAAACCACACTTCCGGTATTGCGCAACCGCGGCCGGACAATATACGACGCGACACAAAACAGTTGTAATAAATTAACCCAAGTGTATTATACAGAGACAAACAGATAAATAAACAAACAAGGTGCACCAAAACCAATATATACAAATATAATACAAATATAAAGAGTGTGTGTGTGATGATGTATGCGGGTGTGTGAGTGTCCAGTGCCTGATATTTTGTAATAAATTTTGTAATAAATTAACCCAAGTGTATTATACAGAGACAAACAGATAAATAAACAAACAAGGTGCACCAAAACCAATATATACAAATATAATACAAATATAAAGAGTGTGTGTGTGATGATGTATGCGGGTGTGTGAGAGTCCAGTGCCTGATCTATGGCAAAAGTTATGAAAATGGTGAGTTGGAGAGATGGTTCGATCTCACCAGATAACGATGGTAGGTCTGGGAGATCGAGAAACGGAATGAGCTGGGTACTGAATGAAATAAACTCAAGGTAATCCACAAGCAGGCTCTCAGCTTCCAAAACCATGCAGCGCGCTGTCAACATCTCTCCGTGCCGGCTTCTACGCCGGTTCCGGCTTTATGCCGGCTCATGTGACCCACGTCACTTCCGGGTTCCCTTGCGTCGCGATCGCGCATGCGCATGGGAACTTGCCCGGTGACCAACACTGTCAAAGGGGAAACCGAAACCGCTAGGGCACACCTTTGGCCACAGGTGAGCAGCATTAGCTCCACAACCATTTCCCTGTTGTTGAAAAGTGTCCCTTTTGTGTGGCTGCGCTACAACGGAAACACAAGCTTTTGACCGTAAGCTCCCGTAAGCAGATATATACAAGATACAGCAACTAGGTTGTTGTAGCCGTAAGCTACCCGTAAGCAGATATATACAACAAGTGTTGTTATATGCGTAAGATACAGCAAATAGGTTGTTGTAAAAGTGAGAAATTTGCAAGATACAGCAACTGGTGTCTGTAACCACAGTGGATTTACTCAAGACGACTGTATGAAGTGTTGATTCTTTGATGCTGACAAAATAAACTACAAGAGACAAAGAGATCGGACTTCTGTTGTGTGATGTTAAGCGACGAGGACAACGAAGAAGTCTCGGCAGAAGGCAGTGTGTCACAAGTTGCGGCGGCTGAGCCACATGGAAGCGTAATGTCCGCGGCTTCCACATCTCGCCGCAAAGAAGAAGCCGGCAGAGCAGCTCTGCTGGCAAAAGCAGCAACCTTGGACGAACGTCTCGAGTTAGAAATGGAGGAAGCACAACTAAAGGCACGACTAGAAATGGAGAAGGCACAACTAAAGGCAAAAAGGGAAAGGCTGGAAATCAAAACGGCGCTCGCTGTGCACGATGCCAAATTAAGAGTGCTTCAACGTCAAGATCGCAAAGCACAACAGCCAACAACAGAGAGCGCAGTCATTAAATTGAGCAGCGCCTACATGAACAGCAGCGAGTGCATGAATACCATTCTTACGAAATTGCCCTACAAGCTGATCGACAGGTGGAAGTCTTGCGCAAGCACTACGAGCACTACAGGACGAGAGCCAAGTTCGCCCAGATGGTGGACATCATAGATCATCAAGCCAGACTGTACTCCGACCCGCTCTTCGCCGACCTGGACGCCATGACCAGCGATAAGAAACACAGTCACACATCCCTTCAAGGACACAAACAAAAAAGGGAAAGAAAAGCCAGGGTCAGCTTTGCAACCGACGTCAGACAGGTTGGTAAAACTCACAAAGACTCACATTACAATGAAGTATGCCGGTACATTAGCTGTTAGCGCTTTCACTAAACCGTGCGCACATTGCAAACGAGAGCATATCTTAGACGATTGCTTCCAATTTAATGATAAGACACACAAAGACAAAGTAGAATTCTTAAAAAGGAATGGATTCTGTTTCGGATGTTTAAGAAAGGGTCATTTATGGAAAGACTGTGCCAGAAAAATGACATGTTCATTGTGCTCAAAGCAACATCCTCGCATGCTACACATAGCAGCAATCCATCCTGTAGTACTGGGTCCAGTTTGGACGAGCAGCTGTTTCTTTTTACAGATGCCTTTCGTTTTTGCTGTGTGGGAATTCCCTGTTTGAATTCTGCTGCTGCTTTACCCTTTTGCAACATGAGAATTTCTTCCTTAAAATTTAAAATTTAGTCTTTGAGTGAACTTAATGATTTTGTTTTCTGCTCTTGTTAGGTCTTGAACTGTTAGTGACTGGTGATTTTCTGTCTTTGGGTTGTCTACTTGTGTTTTAACCCTTTCTGTTTTTTGTTTGAGCATGTCTCTGATGCGAAGGATCCAGGCAACGGATCTTTTTAACTTGTGCCAATCAGAGTGATGATTAATCAATTTACTCACTGCGTCTGCGCATTTTGTAATGCTCACAATATTCACTAAAGCTGAGAGCTTAATTTCATCATCATTTTCTTTTATTGATGTATCATGAATATTTTCAGGCCATTTGCACTCTGCTTCTTTGAGAAAGGAGGGACCATGGATCCAGTTAACATTTTTCATAAACTTTTCACAGGATGCCCCCCTGGAGGCAGAGTCAGCTGGGTTTTTTGAGGTATTAACGTACCTCCATTGCTGTGATTTGGTTGACTCTCTTATAATGGCGATTCTGTTGGCCACAAAGGTTTTAAAACGAAGTGTTTCGTTATCAATGTATCTCAAAACAGTTGTACTGTCAGTCCAAAACATAGAGTCCAGCAATTTCAATTCTAGCTGTTCTTTCAACATTTTGTCATTTTTTACAGCGACCATTGCCGCAGTCAGTTCCATTCGTGGGATGGTGGTTTGTTTCAGGGGTGCTACACGGGAGTTCCTCATCATGAATGCACAATGTGTTAGTCCATCAGCATTTACTAACCTGAGGTATGAGACAACTCCGTATCCCATTTCACTTGCATCCGAGAAGTGGTGGAGTTGTGCTGTAGCTGTAACTCTGAAGTCGGCTGGTTTTATGCACCTTGCTATGCTGAACTCGGACAGTCTGTGCAGCTCTTGCAGCCAGGTTTTCCATGCCGTTGCAAACCGCTCGAGAATGTCATCATCCCAGGCTAGTTTTTCTTTACATAACTGTTGCATTAGAGTTTTGGCTGGCAGTATGACAGGCGCGAGAAAACCTAAGGGGCCGTAAATCGAACTTGTGATTGACAGGATTCCTCGTCTTGTCACAGGTCGTTCCTTTAAACAAATTTTGAACTTTAACATGTCTGAGTTAATGCACCACAGCACCCCCAGAGCTCTCTCAACTGGAAGTGCATCCTTACTCAAATCTAAGTCTCTCGTGTTTTTGATCCTTTCGCTCTCGGGAATGACAGTCAGTAGGGCACGGCTATTGCTTGCCCATTTAGTGAGGTTAAACCCTCCGCTTGCACAGAGACTTGTGAGATCATTGTATAGGGCGACTGCTTGGTCATGACTCGAAACAGATTTCAGGCAGTCGTCTACATAAAAGTTTTTAAGTACTGTATTGACTGCTACAGCAGGTGCATTGCTGCGGTTTTCTTCTGCTGTCTTTCTGAGGGCGAAGTTAGCAACACTAGCCAACGATTTTGCACCGAACAGATGAACTACCATTTTATATTCAACTAAGTCTTGGTTCACATCTCCATTCGGCCACCATAGGAAGCGCAGCAGATCTGTGTCCTTCTCTGGGACTCTCACTTGATAGTACATGGCTTCTACGTCTGCCATCATGGCAATTTCTTCTTGTCTAAAGCGTGTGAGCACACCAATGAGTGAGTTTGTTAAGTCTGGTCCTTGTAGGAGCTCACTGTTTAGTGACACTCCTTGATAGCTGGCAGCACAGTCGAAAACCACCCTCAGTTTATTCTTCTGAGGATGATAGACACCATAATGCGGTATGTACCACACCTGACCGCCTTGGCGGTTTACGTGATGTGTAGGGACCCTGACTGCATGACCCTTTTTTAGCATGTCATTCATGAAGTTTGTGTACTCCTCGTGAAAGGAGCTGTTGCTGCTAAGTTTTCGTTTAAGGTTTAATGCACGTTGCATAGCTGCATTTCGGTTGTTGGGCATTTGAACTGATGCTTTCTTAAGTGGGAGGCCGATGTAGAAGTGATTGTGAACTGCAAGGAGTTATTAACGAGATTTAAGAACTGATAATCCTCTTGTGACATCTCTGCCTTGTCATCGAAAATCATGGTTATATTGCTCTATCAGCATTCATTCTACACTTTCAATGGAGGTTCGGTTAACTGTAATGCTCGCTGGTTCGTTATTGGGCTGGCTGTCCTCGACGGGTTCTCGGAGTGGCCCGTTCACAATCCAGCCGAGGGGGGTCCGTACTGCGTATGGGCCCATGCGCCTGCTATTAATGATTCGCGATGGTTCTAAGCGCTCGTGCTCCATCTTTGCACCGATCAAGAGCTTTCGAGCTGCCGACTTGGTAGCAAACTCGACAATGCCTTTTCCAACAGAGCGTCCCCGATCATCAACGACCACCACCGCCCTTTCGACGACGCCAAACTGTGAGAAAGCCTCCTCGAGAAGCTCATTGGAGACATACGGGGACAGATTGCGGACAGATAATGCAGCCGAATGAGTGGCGAAGCGAACCCTGAGAGGTCTGCCTTTCATTGGTTTATCGTCTAGTTCGGCCTTTGCAATCTCCACTAAAGCGTGTGACTCCAGCCGTATGAAGCCAAAACCTTTGCCTTGGTTGATGAAGATTTCACTTGGCTCTCCATATTTAGAAAATAATCTTCTGAACTCGTCTTCGGTAATGTCGTTGGGCAGGTTGCCGATGAACAGCCAGCATCTCTGAGTGTAGGTTTTCTCCCCGGGTTTGCGCAGCATTGAGAGTGCTGCCCTTAATTCCTGCGTGTCAGCGGAGTCTGGTCCACCCGAGGGCTGGCCTGCACTCTCAGGGGGCTTCTGGTTGAAATTTCCACTGCCTGGTGTCTTCTGCTGATTTTTCCAGGGTTGGTTCTGTGGTTTTGAAGGCTCTGGTTTGGGATTAACATTTTTTGCTGGAGGTGACTGTGCCTGTGGTGCTGGAGGAGGTTGTACTTCTTCTTGTTTTTGCTGCTGCGGGGCCTGTGCCTTGTTCAGTGCATCAGGCTGCTGCGGTTGCTGAGGAGGGGGTGACTTCATCTCAGGCTTCGGGGCAACATTAGTCCCCTCAGGTTTCTGCTGTGTTCCCTGGTTCGCTTGATTGGGTTTATTAAAACCAACTAAGCCACCAGGCTGAGGGCCGCAGTTCTGAAATGGGTGCTGTGGATTACTTTGAAAATTTGGGTTTCCCATTCCGCCCCGCATTCCTCCTGCTCCACCACCGCCGCCGCCTCCTCGGCCTCATTGCTGAAATCCACCACCGTGATTTCTGAAACGATCACGAGACATAGCTTAAAAAAGTGTCTCTTAAGTTATACAAATTCTGAAAATGTCAAAAGTAAACAATGTTCTCAAGTGCAGCTTGTAAAATAACCATACCCCAGGAAGTCAATACAACCAACAAACATATGCACACTTTATAAGATACATATATATCTTCTTATACATCTCCAAAGATTTACAATATTCTATTGGTCTACCACAACATTACCAAAGTGTCAAAGATGTAAAATACACATTATCAAGACAGCAGGATACTTCAATACTTAAGACTTATTTGCACTTGAAATATTAATCCAAAATCTCCCTCCTCTTGTTCCATATAGCTCATGCACACACTGAGAAACATCCAAAATGGCGACTGAACTGAAAACCCAGCATGAAAGGCAAAACCCTAAAACACTTTGGACTGACTGTTTCAATCTGACAAGCATGCTTCTAATTGAAATTACATGGAACACTACTAAAAAAAATCACTTTACACCATTTGTGTAATTCTCAGAGAATCAAAACACTTTCTTTTATTGTAATCTTACAATGAAATTACCATTTTAATTAAAGATAGACATACCTGTGAAAAACACAAGCACACGTGTTATGTCTTTCCACAATGGCAGCCAGTTTATTACTAAGGCCGCTGACCAGAGGAAAGTTTACTCTCTCGTATATTTCACAGGTGCCTGGTGCGCCATCTATGGGTCTTCTTCTTTGTCTTTCGGCTGTTCCCTTTCAGGGGTCGCCACAGCGAATCATCTGCCTCCATCTAACCCTATCCTCTGCATCCACTTCTCTCACACCAACTAACTTCATGTCCTCTCTCACTGCATCCATGAATCTCCTCTTTGGTCTTCCTCTAGACCTCCTGCCTGGCAGTTCCAACCTCAGCATCCTTCTACCGATATATTCACCATTTCTCCTCTGAACATGTCCAAACCACCTCAATCTGGCCTCTCTGACTTTATCTCCAAAACATCTCACATGGGTTGTCCCTCTGATGAACTGATTCTTGATCCTATCCATCCTTGTCACTCCCAAAGAGAACCTCAACATCTTCAGCTCTGCTACCTCTAGCTCTGCCTCCTGTCTTTTCTTCAGTGCCACTGTCTCTAAGCCGTAGAGCATCGCTGGTCTCACCACTGTCCGGTACACCTTTCCTTTCATTCTCGCTGATTCTCTTTTATCACACAACACACCTGACACTTTTCTCCACCCATTCCAACCTGCCTGTACTCGTCTCTTCACCTTCTTTGAACACTCTCCGTTGCTCTCGACCGTTGACCCTAAGTACTTAAAATCCTGCACCTTCTTTACCTCTGCTCCCTGTAGCCTCACTGTTCCTCTTGGGTCCCTCTCATTCACACACATGTATTCCGTCTTGCTGCGGCTAACCTTCATTCCTCTGCTTTCCAGAGCGTACCTCCACCTCTCCAAATTTTCCTCTACTTGTTCCCTGCTCTCGCTACAAAGCACAATGTCATCTGCAAACATCATAGACCATGGAGACTCCTGTCTAACTTCATCTGTCATCCTGTCCATCACTAGAGCAAACAAAAAGGGGCTTAGAGCCGATCCTTGATGCAGACCCACCTCCTCCTTGAACTCTTCTGTCACACCTACAGCACATCTCACCACTGTCTTACAACTCTCATACATGTCCTGCACCACTCTAACATACTTCTCTGCCACTCTAGACCTCCTCATACAACACCACAGCTCCTCTCTCGGCACCCTGTCGTACGCTTTCTCTAAATCTACAAAGACACAATGCAACTCTTTATTACCTTCTCTGTATTTCTCCATCAGTATCCTCAAAGCAAATACTGCATATGATGTACTCTTTCTAGGCATAAAACCATATTGCTGCTCACAAATTCTCCCCTCTGCCCTTAACCTAGCTTCCACTACTCTTTCCCACAGCCTCATTGTATGGCTCATTAGCTTTATACCTCTGTAATTGCCACAGCTCTGCACATATCCCTTGTTCTTAAAAATCGGCACCAATACACTTCTCCTCCATTCCTCTGGAATCCTCTCACTCTCCAAGATCTCGTTAAACAAACTAGTCAGAAACTCTACTGCCACCTCTCCTAAGCACTTCCATACCTCCACAGGTATGTCATCAGGACCAACAGCCTTTCCACTCTTCATCCTCTTCAACGCCCTACTCACCTCACTTTTACTAACATTTGCTACTTCCTGTTCCACAACAGTCACCTCTTCTACTTTTTGTTCTCTTTCGTTTTCCTCATTCATCAACTCCTCAAAGTACTCCTTCCATCTTCCCATCACCCTCCTGGCATCTGTCAGTACATTTCCATCTCTATCTTTAATCACTCTAACCTGCTGCACATCCTTCCCATCTCTATCTCTTTGCCTCGCCAACCTGTACAGATCCACCTCTCCCTCCTTACTGTCCAGCCTAGCATACAAGTCCTCATATGCTCTTTGTTTGGCCTTTGCCACTTCTACCTTCACCTTACGGTGCATCTCCCTGTACTCCTGTCTACTCTCTTCAGTCCTCTCAGAGTCCCACTTCTTCCTAGCTAGCCTCTTTCCCTGTATACACTCCTGGACTTCCTCATTCCACCACCAAGTCTCCTTGTCTCCTTTTCCCTTACCTGATGATACACCAAGTACCCTCCTACCTGTCTCCCTGATCACATTGGCTGTAGTTGTCCAGTCAACTGAAAGCACCTCCTGACCACCCATAGCTTGTCTCAACTCCTCCCTAAAGACTACACAACATTCTTCCTTTCTCAGCTTCCACCACTTTGTCCTCTGCTCTGCCTTTGTCCTCTTCACCTTCCTCAACACCAGGGTTATTTTACACACCACCATTCTGTGTTGTCTGGCTACACTCTCCCCTACCAACACCTTGCAGTCACTAATCTCTTTCAGATTACAACGTCGACACAAGATGTAGTCCACCTGAGTGCTTCTGCCTCCGCTCTTATATGTCACCCTATGTTCCTGCCTCTTCTGGAAGAAAGTATTTACTATTGCCATTTCCATCCTCTTTGCAAAGTCCACCACCATCTGTCCTTCTACATTCCTGTCCTGAAGACCAAACCTGCCCATCACATTTTCATCACCTCTGTTCCCTTCCCCAACATGTCCATTGAAGTCTGCACCAATCACCACTCTCTCACCTCTGGGGATGCTCTGCATCACTTCATCTAACTCACTCCAGAATTTCTCCTTCTCTTCTAACACACATCCTGCCTGTGGAGCATAACCACTAACAACATTGAACATCATACCATCAATTTCCAGCTTCAGACGCATCACCCTATCTGATACTCTCTTCACCTATAGGACATTCCTTACAAACTCCTCTTTCAGAATAACTCCTACTCCATTTCTTTTTCTATCCACACCATGGTAAAACAACTTGAACCCTGATCCTAAGCTTCTAGCTTTGCTACCTTTCCACCTGGTCTCCTGGACACACAGTATATCTACCTTCCTCCTCTGCATCATATCAACCAACTCTCTTCCCTTCCCTGTCATGGTTCCAACATTCAAGGTCCCTACTTTCACTCCTAAACTCTTGCCTTTCCTCTTCTCTCTCTGCTTTCGAACACGCCTTCCTCCTCTCCTTCTTCGACCAACAGTAGCCCAATTTCCACCAGCACCCTGTAAGTCAACAGCACCAGTGGCGGTCGTTGTTAACCCGGGCCGCGACCGATCCGGTATGGAAATTATATTTCTGATTCGCATCATTGATTTGGCAAATGTTTTAGGTCGGATGCCCTTCCTGACACAACCCTCTGCATTTATCCAGACTTGGGACTGGCACAAGAAGACACTGGATTCCGCCCCCCCCATGGTTGCATTAGTGCGCCATCTATGGGTGTGGTAGTGTAATGTCACCACAATATACTAGTTTTAACCGGACTTGAAAATACTAAGAAACTTAACGAAACAAACAACAACAAAAACACATATCTATGGGGATCAAAATGTTTTAAATAACCTCATAACAGCATTTTCTTAGCCCGTTACATTGACTCTTTATAGTGTGAGGTAATTCAATCAATTGATGAATTTTAATCCTAATTGCCCACATACAGTATATGAGGATATATGCACATATATGAAACACTTCACTAAAATTAACTGAAATGAGAAATATATCTATAGAAAGCTTAAAGTGTCTACTTGTAAATGATGCAAGTCACATTGAAAACAAATATTCTCAGTTTATGTAATCCGTATGAAAACAAGGAGAGACACAGAATTTCTGTCGCACTTATATGCTAATGACTCGAGGCAGGACACGCCCACACGCCAATCACACGGAAATCAGTCCGGGTAATTTACATACTAGACCACGCCCCCGGACACCGGCCTGAAAAACGAACACAGAGAGACATGCTTGAAAATACTCCGATTCAGTGAGTTTTCTGCACGTTTTGGAAGATGGCACGCGCACACATCCGAGGAAACTCTTCAGAATGTTCTGGAAAGTTGGAGGAGTTTACATTTACCTCAGAAGAAGACTGTGTGACTCCGACGACGAACGGGAGCATTTTGAACAGAGAATAGACCCATGCTACACTGGGTAAGTTATTAAGTCTTATATAACTCTTATTCTGATAATATTAAACTAATATTAGTAAATATTTTCCTCACTACAGCTAGCTCTTGTCAGCTTGTGTGACACATTGGCTTTCAATGCCATTTATATAGTTTAGGTAAATCATGCTAACATGCTGCCTCATGTAGCACAAACATGATATTTCCCGGTGGCTAAGCTAATGCCTTATGTAGTTTACAGATGTTTATATTCACCTTGTTTTAGATAGCTTTAGATTATGGTTGCTAATGTGTATTTGGCTCCATTTTGGTTAGCTTATAACACTGCTATCGGTAATGTTATTTAGCACAAACAAGCTAGTTCCAGGTGGCTAAAATACTGCCTTATGTAGGACATTTCCATGTCCTGTGACTGCGTACAACCAGCACATGGGTAGTTGATCACTCTGATCAGCTATTACAATACTGTACTGCACAGCACAAAACAATGAAGTCGTACAGAAATATTTCTCTACACTGCTTGGACATTGCTCCCACCAATGCTTACCCTGCATGTATGTTTTGTACAGGTTTTTTTTTATCTTGCACTGTTTTACTCTGAATGTCTGTTTTTTTTTCCAGTTTTTATTTTGTACTGTTCCTGTTGCAGTTTTACCCTGCATGTATCTTTATCATTAATCTGCATTTATACATAAAATCCTATTAACTATTGGGAAGATAAACATAAGAATCAGTATGAAACTTGAAAAGTTTCTAAAAGTTGCCAATAAATTAATATTGTGATGTGAAATAATTTTTCAGATTGAAGTTATAAAGGGCTGGGGTGTGTTGCCAGGCAGAAGTGTGGAGAGCAGCCTGCCTTGCCACCTCTGCTACTGCCATGGTACGGAATCTGCTGCTGGGCACCTTCGACTTAATCTCTTCTAATAGTTCTCTTCTAAAAAGTCATATTGTCATCCAGTTTATAATAATTTGTATGTAAGTTGTAGTGTGTTTTATTATACTGTATACTGTAGTTGCTTTATTCTAATTGTGATGTTATTTCCTGTTTAAATGGGTATGGAGCATAAATAAATATGTTTACATGTAAACTGAAGGATGTTGAGTTACTGACTTTTTGTTTAAAAAAAAAAGCTTTTCAGCCGTACATGGTCTCTGATTTAAAGAAATAAATCAAAACGGACATGATTTACTGTCATAGAATCTTGCAAAAAGCAAGACTAAACTATAATTGCTTCAATGTTGATTCAATGTAAAATAAGTGATTGAATTTACGTTGAACAAACATTGATTTTATGCACATCTTGATCTATTTTTCATCATTGAAATAACATTATTTCAAGGTGCAAACCTGATGAAAAATCAACATTTAACATTGAAATTTCAACATTGATTCAATGACAAGTTGGTTGATGCTTTAATGTTGATTCAACGATGATTCAATGTTGTTCTGCTATCTGGGTCTTTATCATTAATCTGCATTTATACATAAAATCCTATTAACTATTGGGAAGATAAACATAAGAATCAGTATGAAACATGAAAAGTTTCTAAAAGTTGCCAATAAATTAATATTGTGATGTGAAATAATTTTTCAGATTGAAGTTATAAAGGGCTCTGGGGTGTTTTGCCAGGCAGAAGTGTGGAGAGCAGCCCGCCTTGCCACCTCTGCTACTGCCATGGTACGGAATCTGCTGCTGGGCACCTTCGACTTGGAGACTTGACCAAATTAAAAAGGTAGCCATTATTGGTGAGTAAATGCATAATGCGTTGAGAAGGGAAAACAAAACATTTAAGACTTAAGTTCACCACTTTAACCATGGCCTACTTGTATCAATGTTTATTAGCCATCAATGGAGACTGCATAAGGTAGGGCACCCATTATTGTTACTGTATCTGCTTGGGACCTATAATACTAATTCATCACTTGCTCACTTCTTAATCCTACCTTTCCTCTTCTAAAGCCACATTATATTGCGCTGTAAGGTGTGTCGTCCTCTATTTTGTAGAACATATAGTGGGTATGGAGCATAAATAAATAAATATGTTTACATGTGCGGCGCGGTAGTGTAGTGGTTAGCACTGTCGCCTTGCACCTCCAGGGTCTGGGTTCGATTCCCCGGCCAGGCTCGATTCCCATCTCTGTGTGCATGGAGTTTGCATGTTCTCCCCGTGCTTGGTGGGTTTCCTCCGGGTACTCCGGTTTCCTCCCACAGTCCAAAGATATGCAGGTTAGGCTAATTGGCGTTCCTAAATTGCCCGTAGTGTGTGAGTGTGTGTATGTGTGTGCCCTGCGATGGATTGGCACCCTGTCCAGGGTGTACCCTGCCCAGTGCCCGAAGTCTCCTGGGATAGGCTCCAGGTCCCCCGCGACCCTGAACACAGGATTAAGCGGTATAGAAGATGAATGAATGAATGAATGTTTACATGTAAACTGAAGGATGTTGAGTTACTGACGTTTTGTTTAAAAAAAAAAGCTTTTCAGCCCTACATGGTCTCTGATTTAAAGAAATAAATCAAAACGGACATGATTTACTGTCATAGGATCTTGCTGTACATAAAGCAAGACTAAACTATAATTGCTTCAATGTTGATTCAATGTTGATTCAATGTAAAATAAGTGATTGAATTTAAGTTGAACAAACATTGATTTTATGCCCATCTTGATCTATTTTCATCATTGAAATAACATTATTTCAAGGTGCAAACCTGATGAAAAATCAACATTTAACATTTAAATTTGAACATTGATTCAATGACAAGTTGGTTGATGCTTTAATGTTGATTCAACGATGATTCAATGTTGTTCTGCTATCTGGGAACTGAATAAGACTATCAATTTAGTGAAAGCTGTCCATTAAGATATGATATAGGTAACCTGAAACAAAAACATAGAGACAGCTACTACCAAAAATAAAACAGCAGAATAAGCATGGCTTTTAGGATAAATATGATTATTTATGTTTATGTCAGACTAGTTGATCTTGTGGTCTGCGTTGATTTTAAGCTAATTATCGAAGAAATGTCATAGCTGGTGTCATACTGGCACAACTGGCACAATCACCCTAATATTAATACTTCCATCTAGTAGTTATCTGTACAGCTTTGGTACTTTTCCTGTAGTTGGCGCGCTGAGTCACAAACAACTTTGGTTAAAGAGGGCATCCTGGTTAGCTTATATGCAATTACTGATGATTACATTTGCAAAGGGGGAAAGGTGTAAAATATTGTTATAACTCGGGAGAATTTTGACTGCGGAGTAAATTACTAGCTAGTGAAAAACGGGAGTTTTAGCAGTTACAGTGTGCATACTGTATTTGTGAGAAGATTAGTGTTTTGTAACACACCAGCATTTAATTGCCTCAAGCAGTGAGATTAATAAAGTTCTAATGCTAGCAACTTAACTAAATGCCTGCGTCATGCTAACACTACAGTTAACATTTTAACGTTCATTCATCACTTCACCATCTTCGTAACCCTGCAAACATTCTACAGAGAAAGCTAAAAAGCTCAGACATCTTAGCCGTTTCTTTCATACACAGGTGCGGTATTTTGGCTAACTAGCAGCTATTCTCAGCTAAATTATCATCCAGTACCTCAGACCAGCCGGAAAGTTTGTGTGTAACCTTATTGGATGAAATGCTGATTTTACAGCAGTAAAATTATTGTATTTCTACAGTTTAAACATTTAATAAGCACTGCATGTGCATATTTGTGTTTTAGAAATTAAAGCACAAACTTAAAAAAAAATATTACTAATAATATAACAAATATTATGCCTATAATATAACCAGACATGCCTTTGAGCACCCACCCCTTTAAACGTCTCTGCACAGCCCTGCACACACACCGAACACAAATAGATACAGTGGTCCGTGGCGGGCTGGGGTGGGCCAAATAATTTCATAAAAGCGGGACCCGCGGGTTGGAACAATACCCGACCCGCGCATCACTAGTGTGTGTGTGTGTGTGTGTGTGTGTGTGTGTGTGTGTGTGTGTGTGTGTGTGTGTGTGTGTGCGCGTACGCAATGCATGTGTCAGCATGTGTAGAGAGAGGTATTAAATGTCCTCATTACATTCATGCGCGTTTTATGCGCGTAATATTACGTTGCAATGCGTTTATTATATCGGGTGACTTTAGAGAAAACTACAAGGAAAATATATTGTGGCGTGGGCGGGGCGGCAGCTGACAACCGTCATGCTTTGCGGGGGTTTTCTCTGTGTCTACCATGAGAGGGAAGGGTGTTTGGGTTAGTGGCTTCGGCCAAGTTGGGTGCGTGTATGTGTGTGTGCTTGACCTGTGTATGTGTGCTTGTGCTGAGAGTAATAAACTACTCCCCAGCCATTTGCATTGGGGAGCAAGTAAGCTCACTCGTCCTCCAAGATCCCTGTTAGCGTTGAAAAACGCTACATTGGTGTCAGAAGTGGGATGGAGAGTTTTGAGTTGGAGCGAACGGCGGAGGACCTGCGAAAGATTCAGGAGGGCCGCCGAGTTGCAGCACGACTCCGGAAGAAAAAACATCTCCCGGACGGAATCAGTGCCAGCAAGGCGGCACGAATAAAGCGGAGTGGCGAGATGAGGATCCCGGCAGTGGATCTCGGAGCGGAGCCCGACGCTGCGCAAGTATCAGAGCAAGCTACAGCTCCGTGCCGGCGATGTGCGCTGCAGCTGCGCCTTCCCTCCTACAACGGCGCCGTCGAACCCTATGCGTTCTTTGCCCAAGTGGAGCTAGCCGCCGACTTCGCAGGCTGGTCTCTGGCAGAAACGGCCGTAAGGGTAGCACTCTCGCTGAAGGGCGACGTGCTCCGGGCATTGGAAGATCTCCGGGCCGATGAGCGGAAGGACTAGACTGGGCAAAGCTCCGAGAGTCGCTTCACCTCCGGTTCGGCGCCGGTGACCGTCAAGAAGCAGTGTGTGAGGAGCTGGCGGTCCGCGAGCGGCGCGCGTCTGAGCCACTGGGTGGGGCTATCCAGAGTGCGAGCCCAATAAACAGAAAGAGCTAGCGTATCGCGCTTTTCTTCGAGGGCTCCGACCGCCGCGGCTCCGTGAGCACATCAGGTTAGCAGCACCAGCTTCCCTTACCGAGGTGCTACGCGCAGCACAGCGCGCTGAACCCACAACTGCGGTGCATCACGGCGAAAGAGCCGAGCGACCGCCCGCAGCTCGGGGGCACTCGGTAGGTGAATCTAGCCGGGGACAGGGCTACCCGTCACGGCTAGGCCACGAACTAGTCTCTGGGGTTTCGCGGCGGTGTCGAGGCAACGTTCCTAGGCCTGAGGGACAGCGTACCCCAGCAGCTGTCGAACGAGCCCCGGTGGTCATGCCAGGTGAACATCCGGGCAGCAAAGAACACTTTGTCCACTACACGGCAAAGAAGGGCCCCACCCAGCGCTCGCGGGCACCGCTGCAGGACTTTCGGGTGGGGGCACCTGTGGAGCGTGTGGGCGTGGACACTCACAGCCAGGGGCGAGGCTTTGCTGCTGGTAAGCAGGTGTGGGTGTGTTCTTCCGGAAGGAAGAGAGGGCGTTCACCCAAGCTCATGTCTCGCTGGGTGGGCCCCTGTACGGTACTCGCTCAGCTCGCCGAGTTCATCTACCGGGTGTGGTTGGCGGGGCGGGCGCGAGTTTTGCTCCATCGAGACCATCTTGCGCCTGACCAGCTGCACGCCGGCGAGACATCGAACTCTGAGGAGGCCGGACCGCCTCCGGGACAATGTGCTTTTCCACAAAAGGACCCCGGCGTACACAGCGCCGACCGCCTTCACGCCTCCAAGACTGAGAGTCAAGGTGACCGGGGACGGTCACAGCTCGGGTGGGGGCAGTGTGGCGTGGGCGGAGCGGCAGCTGACGACCGTCATGCTTTGCGGGGGTTTTCTCTGTGTCTACCATGAGAGAGAAGGGTGTTTGGGTTAGTGGCTTCGGCCAAGTTGGGTGCGTGTATGTGTGTGCTTGACCTGTTTATGTGTGCTTGTGCTGAGAGTAATAAACTACTCCCCAGCCAATTGCATTGGGGAGCAAGTAAGCTCACTCGTCCTCCAAGATCCCTGCTAGTGTCAAAAAACGCTACAATATTGTCATATAAACTACCTGCCAAAGTGGCTAGTGAGACTAAAGTTATTACCCGCCACAGCCGAATTTTACCCGCTTGGCGGGTGGGCGGGTGCCACTGTCAAGCCCTGATGTGTGTGTGTGTTTACACCAGGTTAATAATCTATTTACCAGTTAAGTTTACTGTGTCACTATGAATTGAAGTTTGTGGGTCAGCTACAGTATATAGACAAATATATAGATAGATAGATAGATAGATAC
Source organism: Channallabes apus (assembly GCA_030522415.1). Taxonomy (NCBI): domain Eukaryota; kingdom Metazoa; phylum Chordata; class Actinopteri; order Siluriformes; family Clariidae; genus Channallabes; species Channallabes apus. The sequence continues at coordinate 4,540,463 of CM060131.1, forward strand.
ATAGATAGATAGATAGAATGAATGAATGAATGAATGAATGAATGAAAAATAATTCCGCTGATCTTACTGGGTCAGAATGTATTGTGCGTTTTTGTGTGAGGAGACATTAGTGTTTTACTCCCAGTTGTCCCTCAGCTGCTAAGCACCCTCTCTCAAGAGGGATTACACACACACACACACACACTTCTTCTATCTTAATAGCCACTACAGGAAGTGTACAAACAGAGAGAGTAAAATCAAAAGAGAAAGATATAGAGAGAATTTGGACAGTAGCGTGAACATCCAGACTAGATGATAAAGAGCACTTGGGTGAGTGTGTGTGCCTTTTTTTTCGTTGCATGTGTTTGTGTTATGTGTTTGTGTATGTGTGCATGCACGTGCACATTAGGCCAGGCAACTGAACTCCCTAACCGTAACACAGTATATTCTTTATACTGTATATATAAACTCTCTCTTTTTGTCTTTCTCTCTGTCCTTCCATTCAGAGATAAATTCGTTCACACTATAATGTAAAATAATAATAATGTGGAATTAAAGTGTGTGTGTGTGTGTGTAGCTAATGTGTGTAATTCAGTTAGGACTGTGTTTATTCTGACAACCATGTTTAGAGGGCATGTCCTGATTTCCCATGGGACAGTTGTTCCTAGGGCAACTAGGGTGGAGCTTAAGTTAAATTCGATCACTTAATCCAGTGACATCATTTCTAGTCTTTTATTTTTACTTCTTAGCATACTGCGTAGAATAAAGTATTGTACGTCTAAGAACTTGATCTTAAGAACAACTTTTAGGATTCTGGATGAGCCGGAGCACAAGCAAAAGTAAAAACTAAACCTTCATCTTTGTAACATTTTATATTTTTCATGCATTCTCATGAATTTGTAATTGTGTATTAGTATAAGCCAAAAGCATAAAAAATCATGTTGGGAATAAAAATAATTATAAAACATTTAAAATGCAGACTTGATCAGTAAATCTTCTTATATTTCCTCTAATAATGTAAGAAACCTCATTAGGAGCCTTTTCTCTCCATATGATATGACCAGTTATACTCATTTGTAGAAATATTTAGTAATATTTTGGGAACTTTTATTTCAGGGTGCCACAAATATAAGAGCATAATAGTATAAATACTGTTGATGACTTATTTATGGGGGACAAAAGACATATTGCTCTCTCTCTCTCTCTCTCTCTCTCTCTGTATGTGTGTGTGAGGTAGATAATCCTATTAACTAGGAGATCTGCCAAATCCTCTGCAGTCTTTCTTCTTCTTTTTTTTTTTTTTTTTTTTAAAAAAGTACAATTACACACGGAAAAACACACAGTTAGAAATGTGTTAAACTACATTAAAGGATTAATTAAAGATGAGAAAAAAAGCTTGAGAGGAACCAAACTCAAAGAAAAACTCATTCTCATTTTACACCTGATTATACAGTATAGTGCATCTTGAAATATTTGAATATTGTGAAATTGTTCATTTTCTTTTGCAATTTACTTTAAAATGTAAAACTAGTTCTACCAAACATCTCTTGATGCAAATTAGACACATCACCAGTGATGTTACTTGAGGTCATCTGGTGTTTTGTATTTTTCAACATCAGACCCAGATCAGGTGACCCAGCCAGGGATGATCAGACACTAGCTTGTGTCTATGTAGCTTGTGCAGTTCACAGATCACCTTGTTTGATCCACAGCCACCTAGACGCCTTTTCTGCCATTTTTCTGCAAAGCCTATGCATTTAACCACGATAGAGGTGCATCAGGTCCTTCACTTTCCAGCCCCACGTATTTGACCATCCTTCTTCTATCTGGTCTTCCCAACAGTCAACTCTAGTAGGAGAGAGAGAGAGAGATATCGATTCGATTATTTGTCACGTGTACCTTACAGACCTTACATTAATATTGTGAAACAGAGAAGTTCATATCTTTAATTTTGGAAACACCATATTAGACCTATAAAAAAAGTACACTTACATCATACAAACCATTTTTGACCAACACTGTTCTAAACTTTTATGGCCATTTTTGATCCAAGGGTTGTACAACATGGGGTAAAATGGTCAAAAGGTTCTAGGAAAATGCTAAACATTATAAATTGACCCTGATTCGAGAATCAACATAAAGCACAACTTCTAAATGCTCCAAACAGGATGCAATTACATAAAAACTAAACATCAACAAAAAAATTATGAATTACTATATATGAATAAATTCTAATATCCATCCACTTTCCTCATCTTTAGGAAATATCAGGGGAAAACTGTAACTGCTTCAAAGTGATTCCGATTTGTTTCTGAAAGTCCATGTTGCTCTGTTTTTGGCTAATGCAATCCCAAATCTCATTTGAATCCCAAATTAAGTGCACTTCTTGGTATGTGGAACAAGGGATTCTACACTCTACATACATAGTACACTAGCTTCCCACTGTAGTTAGCTATTAATTAGAAAGCTAGAAATGTCAGTATTAGTTAATGCACATCATTTAATAAGCATAAAGCACAGAATGTTCTATAAGATTTTTGCAACAGAATCACTACATGAGCTACGCTAAGGCTTTGTTATTTATATCTTTGCCTTTGTTATGTTTAATCTGTTATTTGAGGAAGTGGCACATAGAACAACCACCCAACAATGGCAGAACATGACCTGAGTGGGTCATTATGCCTCATGTTCCCCTAATTATGCATTGGAAAACCAACCTTAAGCATAATAGAAACTAATTGAATTAAATTAACTTTTAGATGCCATCAAAATTATTTGAGGTTGAAAAAGTTCAAAACGGTTTAATATGGATTTGCCCTTGCAGTACTAAATAATCTTTTTCACCTCTGGAATTAAATTGATTTGTCTCCATGAGCATTGTACATTTGGACTTTGGAATTTTCTTGCATTTCCCAATGCAAGTTTTGTCCAGCCCAGCCAAATGTCTAACTTGACCTAGACCTTTTTGAAAGCAGACATTTTAGCTGTGACTTTTAGCTTAGAGTCAAAGACATTTTTCATATGTAAGCATAATAAATAAGTTAGTGTGGGTAAGGTTCTTCATGACTTCTGCCAAGTGTGTGTTCAAGTGTGCAATTAAAGTCTTCTAATATGAAAAGGTAGGAGCAAAAGGGCAATGCGTTTTGCACTGGTGCTTAATGAATCCAAGTCCATGGGTACAATTCACCCAACTGCAGGCACCTCCTCAACCAGCACTTCCATTTATAAGCCATGGCTACTGTAAGTAAAGCCTGTGCATTCCATTCAATGTGCCATAGGGAATTATGTATAGTGGTTAGCACTGTAGCCTCTCACCACCTGGGTCAATGCTTCGAGTCCAGCCTTGTGTCTGTGTGTGGAAGTTCTCTCTGTGCTTGGTGGGTTTCCTACGGTGGCCCTGATATGGCAAGCCGTTTTAACATTTAATGGCAAGTCTGGATATGTATTACAGATATCCGTAATTCAGTTCTTCCTAGGCAAAATTAACATTTCAGATATCCAAAACTCAGTTATAGATATCTGTAATTGTCATTCCAGATATCCACAATGTCATTCTTCCTAGGACGAATGGTGTCACTTTTCCCATTCATCTCTATGGAGTCACAATACCAGTTCATGATATCTATAATCCAGTTTTGACTAGTCAAAATAGAGTTCAAGATATCTAAAAAGGACATTATAGATATCTTTATTTGAGGTGAGTTGAAGATATCTTGAATTGGAATTGTGACCAGTCAGAATTAAATTATAGATATCTCTAACAGCAATTGTGGTTAGTCGTAATTTACTTGTAGATATCCACATTGTGAAAGATGAGTTAAAGATATCTGTAAAGGGAAACTCCATAGAGATGAATGGGAAAAGTGACGTAATTCGTCCTAGTAAGAATGACGTTGTGGATATGATGTGTCTAACTGTCATTTTGTCATTTTGACTAGTCAGAATGCAATTACGACTAGTCAAAAATACGTTGTTGATATCTGTAAGGTTCATTCCGGATGGTCAACTTTTGCCATTAAATGTTAAAAACGGCTTGCCATACCCTGAAGTGCAAAACAAATGAACAAAACTGAAAACAAAAAAAAACTAAACTGAAAACCAAATAAAACCCAAAACAAAACTAATTAAAAACTAAATTAACAAAATGGAAAACAAAATAACTAATTCAAAAACAAAATATAAAAACCCAAAACAAAATAACAAAACCCAAAACTAATTTGTTTTTTGTTTTGTTTTGTTTATTGTTTTGTTATTTTGTTTTCGGATTTGTTAATTTGGTTTTGAATTTGGTAATTTGTTTTCCGTTTTGTTAATTTGCATTGCACTTCTCGGCCAGTCAGATACAAACCGGAATGAAATTCTTACCGCTGATTGGACGAGACATCTGTCACTCAAGGTATACAGGAAGTACTGTAGTAGCGGTGAATTCGTGTGTGTATGAATGTGCAAACATTATTGTGGTTTCAAATATGAAGTTCTTACGGTGGCCCTGAAGTCAGTTTTGTTAATTTGTTTTGTACTTCACGGCTATCATAGTGTAAAGTGAAGCAGAACACACAAGAAACAACTATAGAGAAACAAGTTTCTACTTCCTGTATATCTTGAGTGACAGATGTCTCGTTTTGTTATTTTGTTTTGGGTTTTTATATTTTGTTTTTGAATTAGTTATTCCATTTTGTTAATTTGGTTTTGAATTAGTTATTTTGTTTTCCATTTTGTTAATTTGTTTTGCACTTCAGGGCCACCGTAGTTCCCTCTGTGTGCTCTGGCTTCCTCAGACAGTCCAAAGACATGCAGATTAGGTAGTGTGTGCGTGTGTGTCTGTGTATACGCACACTGCGATGTCTCTCTGTAACCCTCTGTACAGAATAAGTTGTATAGATGATGTATATAAATTTGAGTGTGTGTGTGTGTGTCTGGAGTAAAGATCAAAATGCATCAGCATTTTAATTCCTGTAAAAAGAACAGCTTTTAATATCTTTTTGTTTTTTATAAGGTAAGAGTAAGCATTTTTTTTATGGAAATGCAGCTTATTTCGATTCAATAGACTCCATTCAGTGCACAGCAATTTTAATTAGGGTTGTATAGCTCTTCAAACAGCTGTACAGTGGGACTCAAAAGGTTCTGGCAAACTCTGTGTCCTCATAGTGTTTATCCAGCGACTGCACATCATGTGCTCCAGTGAGGGGATTTATGAATAACATTGGCTTGCTTTGATTTCATTGTCTGCTTTTTTGGAACAATCTTTCTTGCTGATTTCATCAAATTTTTCACCTGACTCTAAGCATAGAATCTCAGGCTTACAGTGTTTTTTTTAGCAGATGGTGCAGGCTTGTAAATTGGTGCTTCATTGGTCACGGCTGTGGAAAGCTCCACTGCAGCTGTTTTGATTGAGCTAGTTCAAGATGCCACAAGGCGGTTGCAAGTGTCACTGCAATCATCTGGAGCGTGTAGGTTGATTCAGTCTCCTTGCCACTTGCTTATGTTATTTAGTGCTGTGTATGCGAGCTTCTTTTCTTTCTTAATGACCTTGTGTAACATCTTCATGTTCAACTGACAGGCACATTGAGAGGAACATGTTGTGAGTCTAGGATCATAACCGCTTTGTCTCTAAATATCATTTGTAATTACGAGCCAAGCAAAATCGTTTTAATTAGCTTCACTATCTTTGTATATTATTCCATGATTGTTCCATATCCCCCCCCCCCGAAACAGACAAGCCTGTGGGCTTGATAAAGACATTATGTGTACAAGATTGTCATTAATCTCAAGGGCATTTTGAATTAACTCATTAACACCCTACGTGTTTTAAGAACATGATTGTTGCTTTGATCGTCATAGACACACTCACCATACTAGGACAGCAATCTGCCAATTATCTCCTAGCAGACATTACTTGACTAAAACGCCAGGTTATGAAACTCATGCCTAGCTGTGGCATGTGCTTAAACAGGTGAAATCAGCCCCATCTACTGTAGCACGATCATGATGGCATTTTGCTGACAGTTTACTTGACTTAGTGTCTCTGAACAAAGATACAGAGCAAGGGATTATTTATTTATTTAATTAATTATTTATTTATTATGCATGCAAATTGTATTTTGGCTAGTTCAAACTCTCCATGTCATTTTACAATTTTATTGCCCTGTGTTGGTCCAGTTTATGCATATAGTTTATGTATATGTAGTTGTATCTACAGTGGTACAAATGTTCCACAAAACCAGCCAATCGGAGAATGGAAGAAGTCAAATTCTGATTGTTATTTTCCTTTCCAATCAGAAATATCCAATCATAATTTACCTTTTTCCAGTCTCTTTCCTGGCTGGTTAAACAAGAACCCAATTCTGTGCAAAAAAAAAAAAAAAAAAAAACTTTTCCTGTTATTGCAATGTTTCATTCTTTGCACGTGAATGAGGAACCAAAATAAGACCAAAAACTAAACTTGTCCCGCTAGCTCTTGTTTAAAAGTCTCGCACATACATATACAGGAATTTTTTTTTTTTATATGAACAGAATATAACTTATTAATACTGTACAGGAATGGATGTGTGTGTGCGCGTGTGTGTGTAACATCATCTTATCCCCTGCACCTCAAAGCATCATAGTATTATAATAATCAGTGTATTGCCCTGAGCAAACAGTGTTAATTGTCTAGCAAGCCATTTATGAGCCACTGAACAGTCAGCAGTCCGGTCATCTTTATTAATACAGCAAATTAAAAAGAAATATTATCTGGCTCAGGCAGCACTGTGGCACCACACCTCCAGGGTTGAGGGTTTGTTCCCGCCTCAGGTCACGGTATGCATGAGTTTTGCATGTTCTCTTTGTGCTTGGTGGGTACTGCAGTTTTCTCCCACAGTCCAAAGACATGCAGATTATGATAGTTTTTCATACAGTATATTATCGATGAAAAAAAACATTTACATTTTATTAATTGTTTCTTAGGAGGCAAGCCACAGATGACATTGGCAATTTAAAACATCCTGAAACACCATAGGAAGAAATTGTGAGGAACAAGACTTAAATTATAAATTTTTCATTATTATTCAATTATTTAATACTCATTTTACCGCTTATCCTGATCAGGGTCTCGGGAGACCTGGGGCTTTTCCCAGGAGACTCTGGGCACTAGAAGGGGTACCAACCCATAGGAGGGCACACAAGCACGCACACTCTCACACTCATTTACAGGCAGTTAGCCTAATATGCATGTCTTTGGACTATGAGAGGAGAACAGAGAGAAACACAAAAAGACACAAAGTGGAAATTCAAAAAGCATGGAGAGAACATGCCAAGGTCACATTCGGTCTGTGGTTACACAGCCACATATACGGTACAACACACTGTGATGCACTGTGTGTTCTGACACCTTGAGAAATTTGTGCTACAGTACAGTAGCTCTTCCATTGGATCCGACTGCATGGGCCAGCCTTCACTCCTCAGGTACATCAATGTGCTTTGCTTTCTCATGACCCTGTTGCAATGTTACCAGTTTTCTGTCCTGAACCCACTTCTGATTGAAATTTAGTGAAGACATAGCGCCATGTGTCCCAGCAAAGTCGGTAGCAAGAATAAGGGGAGCCACTTTCAGTTTCGAATTTAAAGCAGCTGGTGTCAAGTGTAGACATAAATTGAGGTTATGTCATGTTTAATTTCTATATATTTAATATTTTACTTAATTTGCATGTCTCTTCTTAATGTTTTTATTGTTTCAATAGGCAAGAATATGATTATTGTGTTGGAAATGGGTAATATTGTTAATATTTTTAGGGTGACTGAAATGATTTACCTGCATTTACATTATTTATTATTAGAAAATGTGTTTTGCAATATACAATTTTGCTTTAAGAACTCGCCTCAGAAACGCATACTGTACAATTTGTATGCCATGGTACCTGGAAGTTTGTGGCACTCTCCATAAACGTCCAGGTGCCATTGGAAGTTTGTTGGGATATAGTTAATGGTATTGACATTATCTCTCAATGGTCATAATGTAGTGGCTGATCAGTATGGTCAGGGTGGCCTAGAGCTTGTTTCAGGAAACTGAGGCGGAAAAACTGGACAACGTACAATTCCTCTCAGGGCGCGCGCACACACAAAGCAAAATGGCACATTTTAGGCAAGTAACCTACTCGGCATGACTTTGAACTGTGAGAGGAACCTGGAGTACCCAGAGGAAACCCACCAAGCATGAGGAGAACATGCAAACTCCATACACACAGACCTGAGGCAGGAATCGAACCCTTATTTCTGGAGGTGCGAGGCCACAGTGCTAACCACTAATATAAGTTTTATTTATAAATTACAATAAACAATTCCTACTCCATCCATTACCCCTATCTTTTTACAAGTGTAAGTTGCCTTGTCCATATTGCTGCACTGTGCAATGTCAAGACATGTAACTAAAGGACACCCACAGGGAGTGTAAATTTGTCTTTTGGTGTAGTTAATCCAGAGGTCTTATATCTTAGCATCAGTGTACTGCTGGAGTGGTGTTGCAAGTGGAACCGGAAAACTCATCATTACATACTCAGGGTTTTTATGAATGTTGTATTTCAGATAGTTTTATGTTGCAAGAAAGATTTTTTTTCATATAAATGAATTATAACTTTAATTAACTGTAACAAAAATAATTAGATGGAGTCGGTGAAATATAAAGCCATTAGCCGGAGACTATGTTACTGAAAAGGTTTTATAGATTTAACAGTCCATTCCACAAGAGTTCACATATCCCGACACAATGACATTTCTAAAATAATAGTTAATGTTTAGTTAAGTGTCAGTAGTGTAATTACACTATAGTTGCACTATAAATCATACAGAGCTTTTTCTTAGTCATGCAGCTACACATTTGAGGAAAATGTTGATATTTCTGGAGGTTCGTATGACGGCCTTGTGCTTGATAGCAGAATGTACTGTATTTTTTAGGGGGTTATTAATATGTTATGTTTAGAAACCATGTTAGTCAGTCGCATAGCAACAGTATTCTTGCAAATGTATCTTGTTTTTGACTTCTTATGTTTAAATTCCTTTTAAACACACCATTGCTGTCAGTCAGACAACTGGCCATACAGTATCTTTTTAGAGATGACATTTAGTTGTAGCTTACTGTATATATGGGTTACTAAAGCCTGTTAAAATAATAATGTATTATATTTCTTTTAAAATGTTGTTGTATATTTGCTTAAAATTAGCTAAGGCATTTGAACTGAAATGATGTTGGATAGAAAAACATAAATAAATATTAACATACATAAATAGCTTTTTTTATGAATAGAAGGCACATTTGCTGCTGGTCGCCACGGCAACGGAGCGGTGTTATGGGGATTGGGGTCGCTGCTCTGTTGTGAACCAGACAAGATAATTACTGAGAAACTGAGAAACAATCAACCAATCAAAATTACGCCCAAGATCCCCTTCTGTCAGCGGCTTCCTCTATGACTATGATTTTCCTTTCCACTGTGTGTGTGTGTGTGTGTGTGTGTGTGTGTGTGTGTGTGTGTGTGTGTGCGCGCGTGAATGTGTAGGTGTCTGTGTTACCTAGATAGGGAAATACAAAAATAGGTTGTAGAAATGATCAGGTTTATGCAGTGTTGCAGAGGTGATTTAGAGGATAATTGGAGAGATCAAAATGACAACTGGATTGAGACAGAGAATGAAAACAAGCAACGGAGTGGGGCAGGAAGGAGAGAGGGTGAGAGAAGTGGGGGTAACAGCAACAGGAAGAGATAGAGTGTGTTACTTGGCTTTGGGGTTTATGGAGCAGAAGAGCAGGAGGAGTCTTATCGCCAGTGAACAGGTGCTCCTCCTTCCATCAGCTGTGTCTTTTACTTCCCCCTTTTCCCCCTCTCTCTCCCTCTCTCTCTCTCCCTCTCTCTCTCCGAAGTTTTATCTTTCATGCCTCTGTCTCTGTTTCGCTTCTGCTTTACACCTCTCTCTTTTAGAAGCGTTTTGAATAACCAGGATTAGTGAGAAAGGCAGAGAGAGGGATGAAATACTCAATTATCACTTCATCAAATGGAGAAAAACATGACACTTATCATAAATCATAATTTGCTATTTATTGAGCTCAACTTGTCATTATACCCACACACAGATATTGAGTAACATTTTTTTCTCTTTGCTTAGCATATTCATTTAACATATACACAGTCACTGAGTGATTGTGAGAACGTTTCAAGGACGAGGTGTATTTTTTTTTTTTTTTTAAGACGACACATATCTTCTTTCCACATGTTTTTTTTTTAATGAAATTTATACCTAATTAAAATATGGGAATCTGGAAATATAGATGTAATCACGGCTGTAATTAACTAAATTATAAACATAAAATCCTATTGAAGTAATGGTTTGAATTATGGGGTAGCTAAGGGGAGCCTGAAATCCTCCCCTGAGTTGTTCAAGGGAACGCTACAAAATAGTTTGCTTTTTTTTTTATCTCACTTTCGTTTCTGTTTCTTGATGATTTTTGTGTTTTGTAGCATTATGGTGCATTATGGTCATTTCTGTGTCTTCCGCATACTGTCTATGCATGGTAAACTATCACAGTGATTGGCTCTGTTGAGTGATGTGTATACTGTACTCACATTGAGAGAAAAAAGTGTTACGTTGGAAAAAACATAACTTCACTTCTGCTCAACATTTTGATTTACTGTATGATGCAGGTTTAACTTTAGGCAAATACCTAAGTAAGCCAAGGTTTCATTAAATTCTGTACATACAGACAGACATACAGTACAGATTGCCTAGTTTCGGGTTCTCCAATGTACTGCATGGAATGTGAAGATATAATTAAAGTAGTGAGTTCTGACCAATGTACAGATAAAACCTTTTATTTATATTTATAAATCCCTGAAATGAAAAAAAATTATGGCATAAATACTGTAATTTTGTGTGTTGTTTTGCTCAGTGCATTCCACTTTCTGAACATCTATCTCTATTAATTAGCATATGATTCTGTGCCTATTCTCGCTGAGGCCATCCATGCGAGCTGCTCCAGAATTATTGCATTTACGTAGCCATCTAAACTAACGATCATCAAGTCTGGGTGCGATATTTGAATAAACTTTAAGTCATTAATTAAGAATGCGGTATTTTTATTCACTATTTCGGCTTCGCTTATGGATATTCAGAATGTCAAAACAGAAACAACCCTGCTTGCTCTGAAAATTTGGATTCACTAAAATTGTTAAATTAAAGTGTTACAACAACAAGTGAAGAAGGAATGTCTATGAGAAACAGAAAGATGTTACACTACCTGTGTCTCTCTGCTTTATGGTTTGCTTTTTTGCTCTGATATACTGTAATATTTTGTTATTAATGTAGCCATATGAAAAGTTATAACTGCATGCATGTAACTTGGGAAGTCATGTGACATACCATAAAATAGGGTCCTCCGAAAACCACTGTGTAATTCAAACCCTGATTGTAATACTGACAAGCAAAATAGTGGACACAAACACAGGTGTCTTGAAATAAGCAGACCAATAGAGGTAGATGCAATTGCTAATCCTGTACATTAACTACTCAAGGATAAATGACATAATGCAAGGTACAAATAGAGCTTTTCTGACATCACACTCAGTGTGGCAATCTGTCTACAGTTTTACAATGCCAGACAGATTTTGTGCATGAAGATGTCATGAAGGTAAAAAATCTTGAAGACGGCTGTACAGTATCAGCTTCATACTGACAAAAAGAAAAGGCATTTGCTAATCCTGATTGAAGATGACTCTGCTGATAATCACTGTTGCCATTTTCTTCTTCATTTTCTCAATTTGGTAAATTTATTACAAAACTTTTCTGCATACATTACATACTTGTGCTGTGTTTGCTACAATACTGTACATGCAGGAGTGTCGAAATTTTTTCATTAGCATTATTAAGCATAACACAACATATCGCCTGCCCTGGCATCAGAACACTGACTCCCTGGTTCAGTTCAGGGTCAAATTCAAGGTATTGTTAATAGCCTACAAAGCCTTGCATAATTTAGCATCACTGTATATTTCTGACCTTTTAAAAGCCATACAATCCAGCATGGTTTCCACTGGTCAGGTGATCAGCTTTACTCACTGTTCCCAAATACAGGGTGAAGTGTCGGCCCTTTGTAGTAGCATTTTTGCCATTTTATATACAGTACAGTGAGGACTGATATACTGATATATTCCCTTTTTGTTAATTTGTTTTGTTTGGTGGTTTATTGTTTTGTTAAATTTTCCTATTACTCTCTTATTTTCACAGTCTGTTTACTGTCTCTGCAGCTATTTAATGAATGTACAGCAAGTCTTAAATGAGGTCACTGTAGATTTTTTGAGGTATATATGAGTATATAAGGCAGAAATATGTAATTAAATATGTAATAATATCTAAATATGATTATTACATATTTTATTTAAAAAACATTATATATATATATATATATATATATATATATATATAGGTCCTTCTCAAAAAATTATCATATTGTGATAAAGTTCATTATTTTCTGTAATGTACTGATAAACATTAGACTTTCATATATTTTAGATTCATTACACACAAACTGAAGTAGTTCAATCCTTTTATTGTTTTAATATTGATGATTGTGGCATTAAAAAAATTTGCATATTTCATCCGACCAATAAAAGAAAAGTGTTTTTAATACAAAAAAGTCAACCTTCAAATAATTATGTTCAGTTCTGCACTCAATACTTGGTCGGGAATCCTTTTGCAGATTCTTGTGTCTTGTGTCTCTCAACTTTCTCTTCACAATATCCCACAGATTCTCTATGGGGTTCAGGTCAGGAGAGTTGGCAGGCCAATTGAGTACAGTAATACCATGGTCAGTAAACCATTTACCAGTGGTTTTGGCACTGTGAGCAGGTGCCAGGTCGTGCTGAAAAATGAAATCTTCATCTCCATAAAGCTTTTCAGCAGATGGAAGCATGAAGTGCTCCAAAATCTCCTGATAGCTAGCTGCATTGACCCTGCCTTGATAAAACACAGTGGACCAACACCAGCAGCTGACATGGCACCCCAGACCATCACTGACTGTGGGTACTTGACACTGGACTTCAGGCATTTTGGCATTTCCCTCTCCCCAGTCTTCCTCCAGACTCTGGCACCTTGATTTCCGAATGACATGCAAAATTTGCAACCTGTAGCCCATTTCCTGCACACGCCTGTACACGGTGGCTCTGGATGTTTCTACTCCAGACTCAGTCCACTGCTTCCGCAGGTCCCCCAAGGTCTGGAATCGGTCCTTCTCCACAATCTTCCTCAGGGCCCGGTCACCTCTTCTCGTTGTGCAGCGTTTTCTGCCACACTTTTTCCTTCCCACAGACTTCCCACTGAGGTGCCTTGATACAGCACTCTGGGAACAGCCTATTCGTTCAGAAATGTCTTTGTGTCTTACCCTCTTGCTTGAGGGTGTCAATGATGGCCTTCTGGACAGCAGTCAGGTCGGCAGTCTTACCCATGATTGCGGTTTTGAGTAATGAACCAGGCTGGGAGTTTTTTAAAGCCTCAGGAATCTTTTGCAGGTGTTTAGAGTTAATTAGATGATTCAGATGATTAGGTTAATAGCTCGTTTAGAGAACCTTTTCATGATATGCTAATTTTTTTAGATTTTTTGGGTTTTCATGAGCTGTATGCCAGAATCATCAATATTTAAAACAATAAAAGGCTTGAACTACTTCAGTTGTGTTTAATGAATCTAAAATATATGAAAGTCTAATGTTTATCAGTACATTACAGAAAATAATAAACTTTATCACAATATGCAAATTTTTTGAGAAGGACCCATATCACCGGCCTGATCATCTGTCGCCATCTGCACCTGATGGTTTTTCATGCTTGCATGTGCCACAGGTCACTATGTGGCTTAACAAGCAAAAACTGGTCAGGTACAGAGACTGAAACTGAAAGCCAAAAATTCCAATTAAACAAACTATTCTAATAGTAAAAAAATAATAGTAAGTGTACAAGAAATCTTTCATTAGCTTCTCAATCAAGCCTCACCCAGCACCCTTAGTACTGGTCCAAAGCCCAGATAAAAATGGCAGGATTACAGCTGCAAGGACAACTGGTATAGAAATCTGTGCCCCAAAAAAAGTTCAGATAGGATGATACACTATGGTAATCCCTAATGGGAGCAGCCAAAAGAATGACAACAACAATATTCTCAGTCCCTGTCCTAGTGATTTAGTATGATGATCTTACTTTGATAGAGACTATAAATCATTTCTATTAGTTGTGCTGGATGAGGGTATTTGTTATATGCTATAAATGTAAGAACAATAAACATAACAATGAACAATAAAATCAGCATGTTTTTTTTTTTACATAATTCCAAATTATGTGACATAAAGTAGACATATTATAGTCTTCTTATACATGAATTGTACACCTGTAAATTTTAATTGATCAAAATAACACATATATGTGTCAAGATGGACTAACCTGAGGTGACCAGAAGACGTAGCTTTAGCGGTTAGCCCAATGTAGCGTGGAGGATAAACCCAAACGCGGAAAGAAGCGAGCAGGCAGGATAACCACGCGATTTAGTTTAAGGACTCTCACAAAAACGGAGCAAGGGAAAAACACAAATTTAACCCGCGTCCTAAAAATACACACACAATAGCAAAGACAACGGAACCAACATGTGAGTACTCACGGTTTGCTGAAACGACAGCTGGAGCTGACATGGGCCGAACTCAATGACTGAGCGGTAAGCCATCGTTTGTTTACCTCTTTTATACTTCCTGGTTTTGCGCCCGTCTTACTTCCGGGTCCTAGTGCCGGGCGCAGATTGCGTGTGTATGACAGTACCCCCCTGTCCAGGACTGGCTCCTGACGGTCCTGGGATGGAGGATACCCTGTGACGGTAGTCCCGAATTAGCTGAGGGTCGAGAATGAACCGGGCCGGGATCCAAGATCGCTCCTCGGGGCCATAGCCCTCCCAGTTCACCAGGTATTGCGTACCTTTGCCCCGAGGGCGCGAGTCAAGGATTCGGCGCACAGTATAGGCGGGACCGCCTTCGATGATCCGGGGAGGAGGAGCTGGGGGGGTGGGTGGAATCATGGGTGAGGTGATGAAGGGCTTGAACTGGGATAGGTGAAATACTGGGTGAATCCGGAGCGCCGCAGGCAGCTGGAGCCGGTAGGTGACAGGGTTAATTCTGTGAGTGATGTGATATGGTCCGATGAATCTGGGGGAAAGCTTCTTTGACTCGGTGTGGAGGTGGAGGTTTTTTGTGGACAGCCATACCTTGTCACCTACGTGGTATAGTCGTCCCGGAGGATGTCGGCGGCGATGTTGGTGGGTGTAGCGGGCATTGGCACGTTGGATGGCCTGGTTAGTCGTAATCCAGAGCCGCCGACATCTGCGGACCAACTGTTGGGCTGACGGTACATCAACCTCCGGCTCTGGGTGGTTGAACATGGAGGGTTGGAAACCGTGGCATACCTCAAATGGGCTTAGGTTAGTGACAGAGGAGGTGTGGAGGTTGTGTGATAGTTCCGCCCAGATGAGGTAGCGTGCCCAGGAGCGCTGGCGGTCCGCAACGAAACATCTCAGGTAGCGCTCCAGTTGTTGGTTGGTCCGCTCCGTCTGACCGTTAGTCTGTGGGTGGTATCCGGAGGACAGACTGCAGGTGGAGTCGATCAGACGGCAGAAGGCCTTCCAGAACCGGGCTGTGAACTGGGGCCCTCTGTCCGAGACGATATCCTTGGGGAACCCATGCAGACGGACTACGTGCTCTAAAATCAGCTCTGCTGTTTCCTTTGCTGACGGGAGTCCGGCGAGAGCCACCAGATGCACGGTCTTAGAGAACCGATCCACGATCGTGAGGATGGTGTCTTTTCCTTCGGAGGCCGGCAGGCCCGTGATGAAGTCCACGGCAATGTGCATCCAGGGCCGTCGAGGGACCGGAAGTGGTTGCAGTTCTCCTGGAGAGGGTTGATTGGTGTTCTTTGCCCTGGCGCACACTGGGCATGCCTGAACGAACTCTTGGACGTCCCTCGTCATGGACGGCCACCAGAAGTCTCGCTGGATGAATTGGAGGGATCGTCGGGTGCCTGGATGTCCTGAAATTGGGGAGGAGTGTCCCCAGTGGAGAACCTCTGGTCTCATCCCTTCGGGCACGAAGAGTCGTCCAGGTGGCACACCTGCCGGTTCGGTCTCTGTACCTCGTGCCTGGCGCACTCTCGTTTCCAGGTCCAGTTGCAGCGGGGCGATGATCTTGGAAGAGGAGAGGACAGGCGCGGGGTCCGCCCGGGGGGGGTCCACCTCTAGTTGTCGGGAGAGGGCGTCCGCTTTGGTGTTCTTGGACCCCGGGCGGTATGAGAGGTGAAAGTTGTAGTTCTCAAAAAATAATGCCCACCGCGCCTGTCGTGGATTTAACTGCTTGATGTTTCTGATGGTGATTAAATTTTGATGGTCCGTCCAGACTATGAATGGCTCACTGACGCCCTGGAGCCAGTGACGCCACTCCTCCAGAGCCCACTTTATGGCCAGCAGTTCGCGGTCCCCTACCCCGTATCGCTGCTGAGTGGAGTCAAATTTTCTGGAGAAAAAACCACATGGGTGTAGTTTTTGGTCTGGACCTTGCTGTGAGAGGATAGATCCAGCGCCCACATCTGAAGCATCCATCTCTACAACGAATGATTTGTTGACATCTGGGTGGTGGAGAATCGGTGCAGTGGTGAAGCGGTGACAAAGTGATCGGAAAGCGGAGACAGCTGCCGGGTTGAGGTGAAAAGGGAGAGAGGAGGGACGGGTCAGAGCGGTTAGGGGGGCGGCAACTGTACTGTAGTCCCGGATAAAGCGACGATAGAAGTTCGCAAACCCGAGAAACCGTTGAAGCTGTTTGAGGGTCTTGGGTAGGGGCCAATGACGCACAACCTCTAGCTTCTGCGGGTCCATGGCCACACCCTGGGGCGAGATGACAAAACCCAGGAACGTGGTGGAGCGCTCGTGAAAAGCGCACTTTTCCAACTTACAGTACAGTTGGTGGGCGAGTAATCTCTTTAGAACCGCCCTGACGTGCTGGATGTGTTCTTCCATGGTGTGTGAATAAATCAGAATATCGTCCAGGTAAGCGAATGCCCACCGACCGAGCATGTCCCGAAGGACGTCATTAATGAAGTGTTGGAATGCGGCGGGGGCATTGCACAGTCCGAATGGGATGACGAGGGTTTCATAATGTCCGGTGGGGGTGATGAACGCCGTGTTCCACTCATCGCCCTCTCTGATGCGCACCAAGTTGTAGGCGCTCCGGAGGTCCAACTTCGTAAAGACGGTGGCGCCAGAGAGGGCGTCCAGGGCTGAGTTGGTAAGAGGCAGAGGATGTCGGTTTTTGATGGTGAGATGGTTGAGCCCCCGATAGTCGACACAAGGGCGAAGTTCACCGCCTCTCTTCTTCACGAAGAAGAACCCCGCGGCGGCAGGTGAGGAGGAGGGCCTGATGGTGCCTTGGCGCAGGGCGTTGTTTACATATTCCTCCATCACCTGGGTCTCGGTGGGTGTGAGTGAGTAGAGATGGCCGCGGGGGGGGATCGTACCGGGTTGGAGGTCTATGGCGAGGTCGTATGGGCGATGAGGAGGAAGATGGGTGGCTCGTCGCCTGCAGAAAACCTCCGATAGGTCTCTATACGGCTCGGGGATGGAGTTGGTGTTGACATCGGGGGCCTCGGACTCCCTAGAGCACGTCCCAGCCGCTGCCCGTAGGCATAGTTCGTTGCAGGTCGCGCCCCACTGAAGGATCCGGTTCTGGGTCCAGGAGATTAGGGGGTCATGCTGGAGCAGCCAGGGATGACCAAGGATGATGGGTGGTGACGAGATGGAGGTGACGAAGAATTTTAGCTGTTCATGGTGTTGGTTGATGGAGACGGTGATGGGTTCGGTTCGGGTGCTGATTGGGCTGGTGGAGAGGGGGCGACCGTCGACAGAGGTGATGCGAACGGGCTGGGATAACGCCTCGAGTTTTACCCCCAGGGTTTTGGCATATGTGGAGTCAATGAAGTTACCTGCTGCCCCGGAGTCGATGAATGCAGCACTTCGGACCCGGTTGTGGCCAACCTGGAGGTGTACCTGAACCGTGAGACGGGAGGAGTTGGTGGTGATGGCGGAGAGACGAAGGTGACCCGGCGAGTATCTCTCTCCTCTCACCGGGCCTGGGCGTTTCCCGGTCTGAGAGGACAGGTTGCCCTGTCATGTGTAGCTGACCCGCAATAGGCACAGAGCCCTTCACGGAAGCGTCTCTCCCGTTCTGCAGCGGTCAAGGAGGCGCGTCCAAGTTGCATGGGTTCCCCGGCTCCGGTGTCAACCACGGCAGGAGGTGGAGAACCGACATGTCCCGAGGTGGCGTAGGTGGCGGAGTCTGCGGGACGTGGAGTGGTGACGGTGAAGGCGGGTGCGGGTCGTGAAGTGGTGACGGCGAAGGTGGGTGCAGGTGGCAGGGTGCGAGGGGCTGGCCTCGGGCGAGAGAGGAGGCGCTGGTCGATCCGGAGAGCGAGTTGGATCAGGCCCTCTAGGGTCGCAGGAAGCTCTCGCCCGGCTAGTTCGTCCTTAATTCGAGAAGCCAGTCCCTCGTAGTAGGATGTCCGGAGCGCTGCATCGCCCCACGTTGTTTGAACGGCGAGAGTGCGAAACTCGGCTGTATAGCGGCTCACGGGCAATCCTCCCTGCCTCAGGTGATAAAGTCTGGTGTCGGTCTCCACCTCGCCCGCTGGATGTTCAAAAGTGAGTTTGAGTTGGTGGGTGAACTCATTGTAAGAGTGGGCGGTGTCTGTATCTGCCTGTAGAACTGCCGTGGCCCACTCTGCTGCCTGCCCTTTTAGCAACGAGACGAGAAGAGCAATGCGAAGGCGATCGGTGGAGTACTTGGTGGCATTAAACTCAAACACCAGATCGAGAGCTGTCAGAAATACGCTGCACTTCCCGTCCGTGCCGTTCCACTTCTCTGGTAGAGAAAGAAAAACATCAGAAGGAGGGGGGGGGGATGCGGCGCCGCGGCGTGCGATCGAGCAGTGACGCCATCAACAGCTGCGCGGAGATCCGTATTCTCCCGCCGGAGCTCAGCGACCTCACGGCGGAGAGAAGCGAGATCCCCGGTTAGCTGATTGATTAGCGCCGCATGCTGATCTACAACGTCGCAGAGACTCGCATAATCCGCTGGGTTTACCGCGGAGGGCTCAGTCATTCTGTCAAGATGGACTAACCTGAGGTGACCAGAAGACGTAGCTTTAGCGGTTAGCCCAATGTAGCGTGGAGGATAAACCCAAACGCGGAAAGACTGAGCGGTAAGCCATCGTTTGTTTACCTCTTTTATACTTCCTGGTTTTGCGCCCGTCTTACTTCCGGGTCCTAGTGCCGGGCGCAGATTGCGTGTGTATGACAGTATGTACCTCCCATATATGTGCTATTTTGATAAATTTAAATTTAATGATTTGTTTTTTAGAAGTTCATCTTTCAATGTGTTTCTATTTTTTACCAGTAAAACTTGAAGATGAAAATCCATAGTCAGTGCATTGTGAGAAAACCACTTTGAAGGTTATGCGTATGTGCATGCACACATTGCAGACATGAAGCAGTTCTCTGACAGTGCTGCTATTTGCCATTGAGAACGACTCCTGAAATAAAAAATAAAAATACAGACACACAGGAGAAGAGAGAGAGAGGTACGTGTAGAGAGGTATGTGCAAAACCCTGCTGTGCTGTGCAGCTCAGACAGATGAAACACCTCAGAATGTCTCACATCTCTGAAAAATATGACTTGAAAGACTATGGAAAAGACCAAAGTGACCTGTCATTTGAGAATATCGCGTGAGAAAGTGAGAAGGGCACTGACATAAACCAAGTGTCGGTTTCATCAGTTATGAAATGCTGGAAGGACATGACAGTTTTAATGTTCTCTTGATCTTACAGGGTCATGTAGAGCTCACTGTGATCACTTGTGTTATCATTGTGTTGGACCACTGACCAAGAAATTTACTGTTTGGTCAGAAGGAAGCACGATAGCTGGCTATTTATACACAATAGCTGTGTTTGCAATGTAAGATTTTTTCAAATGTTATCTCTTTGGATTGGCAAATTCCTTGATCAGCTAAAGTCGAAATTACCTACAGTGATGAGATCACTGTGTATTTACACTCCGGTTGCTTAAGTTATTTTTAGTTGCGCTACTTAAATTATGCAACCCACCTGGTTATAGGTGTCTAGATTTTTCTTGAGTAGAATAATATCTGGACCACTAACTTTTAATTAAATTATTATTTTTTTATTTGTATAGCGCTTTTAACAATAGTCATTCTCACTAAGTAGCTTTACAGAATGAAAACAAAATTATGAGAATATGTATGAAATGTGAGAAACAATGTATACACCGTGATACAAAATGATCGGATTTATCAAATGATTTGTTTAAACTTTTAAGCAAAGAAATTTCTCGTGAGATAATTATTAAATTAAATACTAAATCAATTATTAAATAATAAATAAATACTAAATCATGTGTGCATGCATGTGGGCTGTTTTATTATATTTTTTAATTCACTTTAGACAATTCACAATTAGAGTTCTCTAAATATAGTAATCATTTGTTCATTGTGCTTAGATATAGACCTGATATGATAGATATGATAGAAACAAACTGATTGCAATCACCACTGAATGATAACGTGAAGACATCTGTTCTGAGAGAAATAGGGAAATCAATTACTTGTACTGTACTGTATATGAGAACACGTTGTACTGGGCGTAGATTGAGTTGGCAGAGAAGTTTGTGTATAAAATACTGTAGCATGGCTAGAATAAAAAAAAAATCTCCTTTCTCCATGCTTCAACTGTTAGCTGAATGAGACTGATCCTTCTTAAGAAATAAACCTTTGTTTCTTTGATCTTACCTAGTGAATGACCTTCATGGTTCTTTATGTCTTTATACTGTAGTTTTCTAGATTTCCACCACCATCATCACATCGAGATATATACTGTATATATTCTCAAAATCCCATTCCAGGTTCAGTCCTTCTGTCTGGGAAGACTTTCTACTACGTTTTGGAATATGGCTGTGGATGCATGCTCAATCACCAGAGGAATAATAAAGTCAAGTACTGATGTTAGATCAGGAGTCCAGTGGTGTAGTTGGGATTGCTGTTTATTCAATAGTTGTTCTAGCAGGTTTGAGGTAAATGCTCTGTATCTTACTCGGGCCCTGTGGCTCCAGTAATTGGGAAATTGTTATGCTACATCATACAAAGACATTAAAGACCAGGGGTGACATCCTGTCAATAAAATGTTTGTTTGGTTTAGGATTCAGATCTCTACAGTATATATGCAGTCATTGTGAGTCTATCAGAAAATAAACAATTTAAAATGTCCATAGCATTTCAATAAAATTTATATATTTTTTTAGTAACTATGTTAAACATTTGGCCAGTTTAAAGTTTGATGAGCTTGTATATTTCATTTCCTATGGAATACAAACAACAATATTTAATCAATCTTTAGTGAATCTTTATTTGCATACTGCTGGGTTATAAATGAATGTGGATGGACTCTGGTTGCTCTGTCAGTTTGGGCATTTTACACGCCCTTACCTCAGACCACTGCGGATATGTTTGCTCAATGACCCATGTTTTATCTGATAGTTTTCATAGTTCACCTTCTTTTTCCTGGAGGAAATCATGCTGTTTCTGCATTTCTACTGTATTTCTTCAACACTCTCTGTCTACACATGGTAAACTATTGAATTGATCGACTCTTTTGAGTGACATGTACTGTATAACTGCACCATTCTCAAGGGAAAAAGTGCTAGATTACTGGCATATAAATTTTTCTCATTTATCAGAAAAGCATGAGGGTCCGGATAAAACTGTCACTCGGCCATGTGGCAAGCCTTTTAGTGATGCCTCATTAGACCATCTTGTGCTTTCAGCAACTTGGGGAAGACTCACATATGGGTGTGATGGTCAGCTGTCATATGGTGTTTTTCAGCATGACATATTGTGTTTCTACCAAACTGTCAAACAGTAAGTCTGGACATAATATTGCAATATCATGCAAAGCTTTAGAACAATTACCTTCATTTTACCTAAAGCCCCTGTCCATTTGCTGCTTATAAATCTCTCCCCATTCAGTGATCACTGCTTGTTTTTTATATTCTATCTGCACTTAATCAGTTGTTAGCATCCCGTCTCTCTCCCATTCTAACAGCTGATTTGCACTACAACACCTACCACTGACACATTCACATTTCTAGCACTTTATATGCACAAATTAGAGTGCATATTCATCTCAAAATGCAAATCTATAAATCAAGACTGTTTGAACAAGCTCTTCTTTAAAACATTTTGAGTACATAGTTGCATAACACACTACTCTCCACCATCTTAAAATCATGCCAGGATTATGGTTACCAAGCTGTAAAAACATGCTCCGTCATAAAACCATGTAGTGTTGTGGTTATACTGTAGCAAAACCACTGTTAACCATTATTAACCGTAGTTTAGTTCTTTAAGGGCCAAGTGGGCCAAAACACAAGAAAAAGGTATCACAAGACTGAAAGTGAAAGACTGTGGAACATCTGATGAAGAGGAGCCCCCTTTTACCCTGTTTACCTCCAGTAGCTTGTGTGAATTTGTTTCTATTATGAAAGAGGAAAGCGGAATATAGATCAAAACAGATTACATGGAGTTAAACAAATCATTAATATTCTGTAGGAGAGACATACCGACATAATTCCAGCTCTCTCAGTCTCTGAGGAACTAATTCCAAATGCCCCCCATCCACTCTGGATGTGTGTGTGTGTGTGTGTGTGTGTGTGTGTGTGTGTGTGTGTGTGTGTGTGTGTGTGTGTGTGTGTGTGTGTGTGTAAGAGACAGAGAAGGAGAGAGAGAGATGTTTTGTTGGAAGCAGGTGATGTTGTGGTCTCGGGTTTCTTTGAAAATCTCTGATAAGGTCAGCTCTTTGCCACAGCACGAGCTAATCAAGATAACCCTGATAATACTTTCCATCTGTTTGTTTGTGTGTGTGTGTGGAGGAGTGTGAGTGAGTGAGTGAATTGAGGAGGTGGAGTGGGATCAATGACATTTAATTAGACTGATATGTGGTGAAAGTGATGTCATAGATCAGAGATACCCGTGTCACCTCGGAAACAACCAACTGAGAAAACTATTTAAAAAATAGCATATGTGAATACATGAACTTTTGGGATATGAAAGCCATCACTGTGTAATGCAGTCCTCATTAGTGACACATGAAGACAAATTAGCTTTCATCTACATATGAAATAGCTTCTATTCTTTTCAACAATTCACACATGCATACACTACACAAACACAGTTATTATAGCCCTGTTTCAAACTAACTAAGTCTAGCTAAGTTAATTTGTTTTAAGATTGATGTTAATTTCTCAGACACTGCTACAAGTACACTACCTTACCCTGCTAACTAAGTCTGAGTATCGCAATGTTGAGGAGTTTATTACGGTGTTCCAGACAAACATGTTCCATCACAATGTCCTAGATGCGGGAAGATGTCATCACATTGTAAAAGGACCCACGTCGCATCACTTTATGCACACTTTATCTAAAACACCATCAAGAAGATCAAAATTTCTATACAAAAAGGATTTATATTACAATTATGCGATGCCTGTAACCCTTTTATCTTACATATCCAAACATTTATAGGGAAGCTCAGATAAAAGCTATCAGTATCAATTTTTAGATTATCAAATAAAGAGGTGACTTGGTTTAATTAAAAAGGATGAGCCAGTGTTTTATAACATGGCTTAGTTTTTGGAGTAATGGATTATATGCTCTCTTTGGTAGAGAAATGTTGAATCCAGAGAATACCCCAGGAACTCAGCACGAGGCTGTAGTCCATAACAGGGGCATACATAAACACAGAGGTGCTACTGCTTCGGGCCCCAAACAAGTACAGAGATGTACAAAAAAGTGCGGAGAGTTGACAAACTAATGTATTATTTATAAGATAATAGTGATGAATGCTGGCTGGAGAAACCCCCTGCAAATCCAACAGACTCTCTTCACACATTTACACAGTCATTCACTAGCAGCAATGTAGAGACAGACCACTTACTGGCATTTTTTTTGGAAAAAAAAGGAATCACACACCAGCATTCGGGATAAACATGAGAGTCCCTGTACAGGTCCTTCTCAAAAAATTTGCATATTGTGATGAAGTTCATTATTTTCTGTAATGTACTGATAAACATTAGACTTTCATATATTTTAGATTCATTACACACAAACTGAAGTAGTTCAAGCCTTTTATTGTTTTAATATTGATGATTGTGGCATACAGCTCATGAAAACCCAAAATCCCTATCTCAAAAAATTAGCATATCATGAAAAGGTTCTCTAAACGAGCTATTAACCTAATCATCTGAATCAACTAATTAATTCTAAACACCTGCAAAAGATTCCTGAGGCTTTTAAAAACTCCCAGCCTGGTTCATCACTCAAAACCGCAATCATGGGTAAGACTGCCGACCTGACTGCTGTCCAGAAGGCCATCATTGACACCCTCAAGCAAGAGGGTAAGACACAGAAAGAAATTTCTGAACGAATAGGCTGTTCCCAGAGTGCTGTATCAAGGCACCTCAGTGGGAAGTCTGTGGGAAGGAAAAAGTGTGGCAGAAAACGCTGCACAACGAGAAGAGGTGACCGGGCCCTGAGGAAGATTGTGGAGAAGGACCGATTCCAGACCTTGGGGGACCTGCGGAAGCAGTGGACTGAGTCTGGAGTAGAAACATCCAGAGCCACCGTGTACAGGCGTGTGCAGGAAATGGGCTACAGGTCGCAAATTTTGCATGTCATTCGGAAATCAAGGTGCCGGAGTCTGGAGGAAGACTGGGGAGAGGGAAATGCCAAAATGCCTGAAGTCCAGTGTCAAGTACCCACAGTCAGTGATGGTCTGGGGTGCCATGTCAGCTGCTGGTGTTGGTCCACTGTGTTTTATCAAGGGCAGGGTCAATGCAGCTGGCTATCAGGAGATTTTGGAGCACTTCATTCTTCCATCTGCTGAAAAGCTTTATGGAGATGAAGATTTCATTTTTCAGCACGACCTGGCACCTGCTCACAGTGCCAAAACCACTGGTAAATGGTTTACTGACCATGGTATTACTGTGCTCAATTGGCCTGCCAACTCTCCTGACCTGAACCCCATAGAGAATCTGTGGGATATTGTGAAGAGAAAGTTGAGAGACACAAGACACAAGAATCTGCAAAAGGATTCCCGACCAAGTATTGAGTGCAGAACTGAACATAATTATTTGAAGGTTGACTTTTTTTTGTATTAAAAACACTTCTTTTATTGGTCGGATGAAATATGCTAATTTTTTGAGATAGGGATTTTGGGTTTTCATGAGCTGTATGCCACAATCATCAATATTAAAACAATAAAAGGCTTGAACTACTTTAGTTTGTGTGTAATGAATCTAAAATATATGAAAGTCTAATGTTTATCAGTACATTACAGAAAATAATGAACTTCATCACAATATGATAATTTTTTGAGAAGGACCTGTATAGACAAGGATTTATGCATAATTTAACTGAGGTCCTATAACTGTGAAACAGCAAACCCAACATCCTCTGTCCCACCATCCTGTCTTGGTTTGATTGCATTGAATGTAGAGATAAGTAGTAGGAAAAGTGAAGCAGTACTTTCATTGTCACAGTAGTGAATTCTTGATACTCTTCATATACTGTAGTCCTATACTTTGTAACATTCACAAAGGGGAAAGCCAAGGTATCTCTGAGGTTGCCTCTTCAATGCCTGGGACCACTCAAACAGATATATATATTTTTTGCTTTGTCATTAAACTGGGTTGAACGTGTAGCCTCATGTCATAATGAAAAAAATTAAATAATAATAATAATTTTGTCACCGACTTCAAATATATAAAATGTAGCCTATTTCAGCATTAACTCATGCAACAACAATGCTTTTACAAACAGTTGTCCACTGTGAGTGTGATTAGCTAAGCAACACTGGCTATAACTCTGTATTTTGGATCTATTTAGCTGATCCAAAACCAACGGACAAATACACATCCATCCAACACTTGTGACTGGATATCAGCCTAGAAATCTTCAATTGTCCTCCTCACAGAATCACTTGGAAGTGAGACAGCTTTCAGTTGATTAGCTTCATCTGGAGTTAACCTCACACACAATGGGAATGCAAGTGTTTATCCAATCATCCCGCCGGTTTTTTTACTTTTAGCAGTATGATGAGATACTAAGTATGAAGGCATTAGTGCTTTCTCTGAGGCTCTGGCTAGACTTAATACTTTAGTTTCCAAAAATAATTGGTTTGTTGGCATGACTGGCATGTTACTTCCCCATCCTCCTAACACACACACACACACACACACACACACACACACACACACACACACAAGCACACAAGCACACAGATACGAGCATGGGTATCTGAGGATCTGAGATAGCAGTATTCCAGAAAAAGCTACACCAACAAACTAAAACAATGGCTTGAACCAGGACTCAGTATAAAATGCTGCATTTAATTTGGCCAGTTCTGCTATACTCAGCACTCCGGGGATGGTGTTTCGGGTGTATGTGTGTGCAATGATGCTGGGCAGTGTCAGCTTTAAATTCGTCCACAAAAGCAGGTGTGTAATTTGCTGATACAGGAGACCAGTGGACGGTAGAATAAAAGGTTGCTCATGAGTAAAAGAAAAGCTGCTTTTCAGTAGTTAAGTGCCATCCCATTATTTTGGTTAGTCTCACATCAAAATCACATAATACAGTAGCTCTGATGTGAGCTCCTTTTCAAAAATTAAAAACATTTGACTCTACTCTACACGCCTGAAGAACGATAATTTTTTCTTCATAGCCTCCAATTTGAGGTGGCACAGTGGTATATAGTCGCCTTGCACCTCCTGGGTCCAGGTTCGATTCCCGCCTCTGTATCCATGTTTGCATGTTCTCTCATGATCCCCCCCCCCAATAATCCAAAGATCTGCAGATTAGGTTAATTGGCATACCCAAATTGTCCATAGTGTGTGTACGTGTGTGTCCTGCGATAAATTGACACCCTGTACAGAGTGTACCCTGCCCTAAGGCTCCAGGCCCCCCACGTCCCCGTATATAGGATAAAGCGGTATAGGCGATGCGTGAGTGTGAGTGCTACCATCTGTACAGGTATGTGAAAGTTCATGGAGTTGCCCTACTGCACCCACCAAGAGCATATTAACATTTCCAATATTTACAGTACATTACCTTTCAGTATGATTTTGTAAGGGAAATTGTGAAAGAGATTTCTAAAGCATAGCAAAGACAATATCAATGAATCTGGACTTAATTTAGCTGATTAAGATCATATTTAACATAAATTTGAAAAAGTTCAATAAATAAAATTATATAAAAGATCTTGGATCTTTACCCATGGGGCCCGCCCGGGCACAGCCCGAAGAGGCAACGTGGGTCCCCCTTCCCATGGGCTCACCACCTGTAGGAGGGGCCAAAGAGGTCGGGTGCAGTGTGAGCTGGGCGGTGGCCGAAGACAGGGGCCTTGGCGGTCAGATCCTCGGCTGCAGAAGCTGGCTCTAGGGACGTGGAATGTCACCTCTCTGGCGGGGAAGGAGCCTGAGCTAGTGCGTGAGGTTGAGAAGTTCCGGCTTAGATATAGTTGCACTCACCTCGACGCACAGCTTGGACTCTGGAACCAGTCTCCTTGAGAGGAGATGGACTCTGTTCTACCCTGAAGTTGCCACCGATGAGAGGCGACGAGCAGGTGTGGGCATACTTATTGCCCGCCGGCTCGGGGCCTGTACATTGGGGTTCACCGCAGTGGACGAGAGTGTGGCCTCCCTCCGCCTTCGGGTGGGGGGACGGATCCTTACTGTTGTTTGCGCTTATGCGCCAAACAGCAGTTTGGAATACCCGCCCTTTTTGGGGTCTCTGGAGGGGGCGCTAGAGAACGTCCCTCCTGGGAACTCCATCGTTCTGTTGGGGGACTTCAATGCTCACGTGGGCAATGACCGTGAGACCTGGAAGGGCGTGATTGGGATGAACGGCCCACCCGATCTGAACCAGAGTGGTGTTTTGTTATTGGACTTCTGTGCTCGTCACGGATTGTCCATAATGAACACCATGTTCAGGCATAAGGGTGTACATATGTGCACCTGGCACCAGGACACCCTAGGCCGCAGGTCGATGATCGACTTTGTGGTCGTGTCGTTGAACTTGCGGCCACATGTCTTGGACACTCGGGTGAAGAGAGGGGCGGAGCTGTCAACTGATCACCACCTGGTGGTGAGTTGGCTTCGTTGGCGGGGTAGGATGCCGGTCAGGCCTGGTATACCCAAATATATTGTGACGGTCTGCTGAGAACGTCTGGCAGAGTCTCCTGTCAGGACGAGCTTCAACTCCCACCTCCGGCAAAGCTTCAACCACGTCCTGGGGGAGGTGGGGGACATTGAGTCCGAATAGACTGTTCCACGCCTCCATTGTCGAGGCGGCCGACCGGAGCTGTGGCCGTAAGGTGTTCGGTGCCTGTCGCGGTGGCAACCCAAGAACCCGTTGGTGGACACTGGCGGTGAGGGATGCCATCAAGCTGAAGGAGTCTTACCGGGCCTTTTTGGCTGGTGGCACTCCGGAGGCAGCTGATAGGTACCGGCAGGCCAAGCGGAATGCAGCTTCGGTGGTTGCTGAGGCAAAATTCCCGGGTGTGGGAGGAGTTTGGGGAGGCCATGGAGAATGACTTCCAGATGGCTTCGACGAGATTCTGGTCCACCATCCGGCGTCTCAGGAGGGGACAGCAGTGCACGGTCAACACAGTGTATAGTGGGGATGGTGCACTGCTGACCTCGACTCGGGACGTTGTGGGTCGGTGGGGGGAGTACTTCGAAGACCTCCTTAATTCCACCAACATGCCTTCCGATGAGGAAGCAAAGTCTGGGGACATAGAGGTGGACTCTTCCATGTCTGGGGCCGAGGTCGCCGAGGTGATCAAAAAGCTCCATGGTGGCGGGGCCCCGGGGATGGATGAGATCCTCAAGGCTCTGGATGTTGTAGGGCTGTCATGGTTGACACGTCTCTGCAACATTGCATGGACATCGGGGACAGTGCCTCTGGACTGGCAAACCGGGGTGGTGGTTCCCCTCTTCAAGAAGGGGGACCGGAGAGTGTGTTCCAACTACAGAGGGATCACACTCCTCAGCCTCCCCGGGAAAGTCTATACAGGGGTCCTGGAAAGGAGGGTCCATCGGATAGTCGAACCTCGGATTCAGGAGGAGCAGTGTGGTTTTCGTCCAGGCCGCGGAACAGTGGACCAGCTCTACACCCTTAGCAGGGTCCTGGAGGGGGCATGGGAGTTTGCCCAACCAGTCTACATGTGCTTTGTAGACTTGGAGAAGGCATTCGACCATGTCCCTCGGGGAGTCCTGTGGGGGGTACTCCGGGAGTATGGGATATCGGATTCCCTGTTAAGGGCTGTCCGGTCCCTGTACAACTGGTGTCGGAGCTTGGTCCGCATTGCCGGTAGTAAGTCGGACCTGTTTCCGGTGAGAGTAGGACTCCGACAGGGCTGCCCTTTGTCACCCGTCCTGTTAATAATTTTTATGGACAGGATTTCTAGGCGCAGCCAGGGCATTGATGGGGTACAGTTTGGTGGGCTCAGGATTGGGTCACTGCTTTTTGCAGATGACGTTGTTCTGTTGGCCTCATCATCCTGCGACCTACAGCTCTCACTGGATCGGTTCGCAGCCAAGTGTGAAGCGGCTGGGATGAGAATCAGCACCTTCAAATCTGAGGCCATGGTCCTCAGCCGGAAAAGGGTGGAGTGCCCTCTCAGGGTTGGGCGTGACATCCTGCCCCAAGTGGAGCATGGAATTTAAGTATCTCGAGGTCTTGTTCACGAGTGAGGGCAAAATGGAACGGGAGATCGACAGGCGGATCGGGGCAGCGTCTGCAGTGATGCGGGTTCTGTATCGGTCCGTCGTGGTGAAAAAGGAGCTGAGCCAAAAGGCAAAGCTCTCAATTTACCGGTCGATCTACGTTCCGACCCTCACCTATGGTCATGAGCTGTGGGTAGTGACCGAAAGAACAAGGTCGCGAATACAAGCGGCCGAAATGAGTTTCCTCCGCAGGGTGTCTGTGCTCTCCCTTAGAGATAGGGTGAGAAGCTCAGTCATCCGGGAGGGGCTCAGGGTAGAGCCGCTGCTCCTCCGCATCGAGAGGAGCCAGATGACGTGGCTTGGGCATCTATTTAGGATGCCCCCTGGACGCCTCCCTTGTGAGGTGTTCCGGACATGCCCCACCGGAAAGAGACCCCGGGGAAGTCCCAGGACACGCTGGAGGGACTATGTCTCTTGGCTGGCCTGGGAACGCCTTGGGATCCCCCGGAAGAGCTGGAAGAAGTGGCCAGGGAGAGGGAAGTCTGGGCATCCCTGCTGAAGCTGCTGCCCTCGCATCCCGACCTTGGATAAGCGGAAGAAAATGGATGGATGGATGGATGGATGGATAAAAGATCTTAACTCATAACTTATTCTGACCACAGTCATTACTGTGACTTTTTTTACTGTGACTGTAAAAAAAACCTAATGGAGTTTATAATATGACATGCAGGAAAGATTTAAAGAATCACAATATAGAGAGAGCAGAACACCTTTTCATTTTAATTCAGAGACTAGACTAGAAGAGATGGCTGCAGTAATGGGGTGACCTCAAGTGAAATGTGGTGATAGGTCAGATATAAAGTGGACAAGCACCTAAACACTGCTGTGCCACTGTGCATGCAATGTTGGTAGAATTGGTTTTATTTTAGTTTGGTTGGAGCATTTATAGCACATTCAAGATTCTCTCTTCTATTCCTTTAAAAAGAAACACTTACTCGAGTGGAAAAAAGTACAACTGAGTTTTTCTCCTGTTAAAAATTTCTCAAGCAGAGGTCACCGGCACGTAATAGTAATGGAGCCAGTCAGGGAGCATCTAAAAATGAAACAAGTGGGCAATAGTGTAAGATGCTATAAAGGATAAAATCATCTATTTCACAGGGCATTTAATCTACTACAGTGTTAAAATACATTGTGTGGACAGGATTTATTTACTTTTTCTACCATATGTATTTTATTAATGCTTATTCATAATTTTTTTATATTTTTAAATATTACACATATAAACTTATTGCGCCCTATAAAACCCTGAAGTATTCTTAGCAGCTACAATGAAGTGTAGTAAAAAAAAAAAAAAAAGTTTTTTTATTGCTACATTTTTTTGCAAACAAATATAAGTAAAACTCAACTAATTCTACATACAGCCCCACACAGCTGTGTTATTGGCTCACTCGCTCACTCACTCATGCACACACATGGTTTCTATACTGCTTATCCTGTACAGGGTCCTGAAGCCTATCCCAGGTAACTCTAGATTGTGCATTAGTTGGTATGTACGGGGTACGGGGTACCAGTCCATCACAGGTTAAAGTGCACACACACACACAAGTGCCTGTCTTTGGACTGTGTGAGGAAACCGGAAAAAACCCGTCAAGAACGGTGAGAAAGTGCCAACTCCACATATGTAGACCCGAGGCAGTAATCAAACCTTTGAGTTTTCTATTGGTTTTATAGAACAGAAATTCTAAAGCTCAACAAGAGAGAGAGAAAGGGAGAGAGCACATAGTTCTTAGCATACTACTGTAGTACTTAGCAAGCCACTAAGATACTGTGATGCCATGCTGGTTGTGCTGCACTTACTAACAGTGATACACACTGACTACAAGTTGTGAGGAAAGGGTACATGAGAGCAGCACTGCAGAGCATTTCACAGTTCTCTTGGATGGAACCCAATTTAAAAAGAAACGAAGAGGTACTGATGAGGCTTTGTTCTTACATTGGACAGTCAAGTTTTAGGACAGACAGTTTGTACTGTATACAGCAGATGTGCAATGAAATTCATTTTGGTCCCTTGTTCTCTCTCTCTTTCTTTCTCTCTCTATTGCACCCTCTCTTTTTCACACCCATCCCCACTCACTCACTCACTAAATTGTCTCATGCCCTATTGTGATCACTGTGCTTCTGAATGTTCAATCACACCACCAGCTGCGGTTTGTGCTCTTTTTGTTCTCTCTCTCTCTCTCTCTCTCTCTCTCTCTCTCGCTCACTCACTTTTCTCCAAGACTGATTTTCCAAGTCCTGTTTCCATGTACTTCCTGCTCTTGACGTTTGCCTGTGTTAGAATTCTGATTATGAACTGGTAATTAGGTGTATACAGAATCATCATCATCATCATCATCATCTTTTCAAAACAAACTTTAAAAATCCTCTTAGTATTGAAAAAAGGTATTTTTTTTTATATTTGTGCAGAATAATAGAACACAGTTAAGAGAGTAAAACACACCTTTATTTCTCTATATAATCTCCACATCCCAGCATTTCACTAGTCCTTGGATATGATCAAAGTAGAAAGATTTTTTTTCTCTCAGCATGCTGGAGCCATGAACAGAGTCATTCCTTCACATCTGAAATACTGGCCTTGAAGGAAAATCCTTTAATGGCCCAAACATGTGGAAATCACTCAGAGCCAGGATTGTATAGAGACTTCTTTTGCAAGTTGGTGACAAGTGATTTGTTGATTTTTAGGAATTAGGTGTTCGACTCTCTGAATTTTCACAGGAACTTAGGCACTGTATTATTTATATTATATAATATATTGTAATATATTAATTTTATATTATTATATTAAACTAAACTAGATTGAAAACTGTACTTTGTTCATAGTTTCCAGACTAAAATATGTTTGTCTTTCCTTTCCTACCACACAGTGGTATATAAAGATGCCAAACTCATTCCTCTGAAACTTACCCTGCTACATGTTTATTCATACCTGATTATATGTGATTCTTCCTCAAATTGTGGCCACAAAGTCAAGTGCATACAGTTTTATAGGAAGGCTTGTATGCTGTGGAATTGCTGTTTCTTTTCACTAAGGCCCTAACCTGTTTCAGCATGACAATGCTCCTGTGCACAATTTTACTTGTAAAGCACTTCTAACAATAGAATACAATAGGAAAACTGGCGCATCAGCCCAGTCCAAGGTCATCTTCATGGTCATTGAGTAACACCACGCTCAGTCAACACATGTGTCTGAGCAGACCACATACTGTAGAGCCATCCTCAGCAGGAGCCAAAGACTTCCATGCAGTGAGAACTCAAACAAAAAGTGTAACTGATGCGGTTAGCTTCTCATTTCTTACACAATCATGTCCTTGGTGTGACCTTCAACCTTGGTGTGAATCTTCCATTGCACCACATCCAAAGGTGCTCTAGAGGCCATTTATGTACAGTACAGTAAACTCTGTCATGTTCAAGAAAACAGTTTACAGTAAGATGATTTTAGCTTGTGAACTGGCACATTATCTTGTGGTCCTGTCACATCTCACATGTCATGGGCATGATCAACAACAATACTCAGGTAGGCTTTGGCATTTAGTTGATGCTGAATTGGTACTAAGGTGCCCAAAGTGTGCCAAGATATAAATATCCATCACACTAGGGTTCACCAAAAATAGCCAGAATGGTTGATCCGGTGGATGCAGGATGGATCCACGCTTTCATGTTGTTTATATCACAGTTTTTCCAATCAGTTTTGGTGATCCCATGTGTGGTCTTCTACTGATGTAGAAGGTTTGAGGTGTTGTGTGTTCAGAGATGCTCTTTGGCATATATTGGTTGTAATGAGACAGTTGTTTGAGTTACTCTTGCCTTTCTGTCAGCTAGAGCAAGTTCTTCTTTGACCTCTGGTATCTACATGACATTTTCACCCAGAGAAGTGCAGCTCACTGGATATTTTCTCAAGTTTTCACATACAGTGCATACACTATACTCACACATAACATATACACACTCACAATGTGCACTGCAGCACTTGATGGTTTCTCTTGAAGTCTATAAACACATAATTTCCTTAGCTGAAAAAAACAAGTGCTCAAGTGCACTTGAGTAGATCTGTGGCACTGAATAGATATGTGTGCATGCATCTTTGTGACTCATCAAACAGTTCTTTGTAGTGTTGTAAGAACTGGGAGTGTACCAAGTGTGTGTTTGATCGGCAGTGATGCAGGGCAAATTGGAATGTGATGAATTGATCATAAGGGAAGAGACAGAGACAGACAGAGGGAAAGGGAGACAAATCGATCTTTCCTGTATTACAGGAACGTTATGCTTATAAACATCATCTGATGGTGATGCACCTCTGTCTATTTCCCTCTTTTTTCCTTTTGTCTGCAATGTCTGCTAGCTTGATAACAGATTGCATTAGAGAGTTTGTATACTGTAATTGGTGTGTGTATGTGTGCGTGTTAAGTTCCTGCTGTGAGTATAATAAGGAATGTGACAGTTTTGATGGTTTAATTCAGCATGGATGAGCCTGCTGCACTTTAAACACGCACACACATACACATACACACACACACGTGCGCACGTGCACACACACACACATTTTCTTTTCTGTACTAATTAGCTGTGCTTATCATGCTAATTTCCTTAGAGGTCAGATGAAGGGGTGTGCATTTGTTATTCATACAGCGAGAATATGGTGTACAATACTCTTTCATTTCTTGTTCTTTCTGTGTGTATCCTTTTTTCTATGTTTCTCATTTGTTTAGGCTGTCTCTTCTTTTTCCTTGTTTATTTGAGAGGAAACACAAAAGAGAATACAATGAGGAATATACTATGTGTGCGTGCGTTTGTGTGTGTGTGAGAGAGAGTGAGATCAGAGGAGGTCACTGTGGGAGAGAGGTATGTTTCCTGTTGTGTTGTGCCAATTAAGAGACTGCTAATGAGAGTTAAATAGTCTAATTATGATGAACAAGGTTCTTAAATAAAGTGTGTATGAGCAAAATCAATTATCTATAGACATGCAGCTCCTATATGTATTTTATCCTGCTCATGGACATGCACAGGGCAAGACTAATCTGTCTGAGCTTCTGCCCATTTGCCCTCTTTGGCTGAGGTGCCCCTCAGGTCCCCCCTTTTTTCAGATTTAAAGTAATGATCCCTCAAAAATGTTGTGAACTAATTACTAAGAACCCCCCCCCCCATAACTTTATCGGCCTCTCACATCATTGTGGGGGAGGTCTTTTTGCAATTTTTCTATACAACATTGCTTCCATACAAGGGTAATTGTTACTAAGCCTACCCTGGGTACATTAATTTTCTGGTATGTTGCCCTCACAGATTCCTGCAGCTAAGCTTGGATGTACATTTACATTCCAATAACGGTTACTGATGACATTCCTCTGAAGTTGGACTTTTTGCACCATTAAAATACTTATAGGCAACTAGTTATCATATCTTCTTCTCCATGAAACATGTTAATGCTCAGTAGTACACATATATGGTTCTTTAATGTATTTGCATTGTACTAAAATGCATTCTTTTTCAATTGCCATATACAGTATCCCAAATCACTATGGCTGTAAACAAAAAACAACACATTTTTCTTTTTTTTTATGAGGTGTTAGTGCAGTATATAGGCCCGTGGCACAGCCTAAGCTTTTATCCTTAATGCGTTATCCCCCCCCCCCCCCCCCCTTACGTTACTTTTACTTTTATACTTTAAGTAGTTTTGAAACCAGTACTTTTACACTTTTACTTGAGTAAAAAGCTTGAGTTGATACTTCAACGTCTAAAGAAGTCTTTTTAAACCCTAGTATCTATACTTCTACTCAAGTAATGAATGTGAATACTTTTGACACCACTGTTCAAAT
Source organism: Channallabes apus (assembly GCA_030522415.1). Classification (NCBI taxonomy): domain Eukaryota; kingdom Metazoa; phylum Chordata; class Actinopteri; order Siluriformes; family Clariidae; genus Channallabes; species Channallabes apus. Next base: position 4,576,185 of record CM060131.1, read on the forward strand.
GACAATGACATCAGAGTATGCTGTCCATGCTGCCCATCATAGAAAACTAACTCCACCATTCATCCCAAACCATTGAGTCAATGAACTGATCAGTCTGTCCTCAAATCATTAAGAGTTCAGATAAGTAACTCAAATGAAGTATTTTTTTGTTATCATGCTAATCAACTTCATGAACCGGACAACAGCCAAGGCATATCACATTCCATTAATTCCACTTCAGCCCCCTTTGAAAATCAAAACCCTCGATTGGGGACCAATTGACAGAGGGACAGTAACACATTGCATTAACATAATTTCTGTTAACTACCTCAACCTCATTATCAATACCCTAAAATAGTTTCAGGAAGCCAAAAATATTCAATACACTCGAGTTACACAGTCCCTAAAATCTTGTTCACATCCAACGAGAGGATGAATGGAAAACAGCGATCAGCACCACTTTAGGCCATTACGAATACAGAGAGATGCTGTACAGTATGTCCTCAGCTCTGGGAGTTTTTCATTGGCTAATCAATAATGATTCATGAGAAATATTGGGGAAATATGTAATTGCCTACATTGACAACATTTTGATTTACTCCATCAATTTATCCACCCATGTAAGTCATGTAAAAAGTCATAACCTCATCAACAACCACAATCATTCATTGTAGAAGTAGATGCTTTGGAAGGAGGAGTGAGATCTATACTATCATAGAGATTCAGAAAAAACAAAAAATTTCACATTTTTCTAAAGCCCTATTCGGATGTGACTAGTTTTCCAAATGACGTTTGAGTTTGAATTTTTTTCAGTCGACGTTGGTCATTCCATTTACGCATTAGGACGGGACTAACATCTCCGTGTTTATTACGGAGGTAGGCGTCTCTGTGTTTTACATGTGGGCGTTGTCCAGGCCACATGTCCAGATCTACATCCATTATTGGTGCGCAAACTTGAATACCGGCGCGCTAGTGATTTACAGAGGTTGTGTGAGAGAAAGACAGACATGGCAGATTCGGAGGGGATTAAAATCACAAAATATGTCTGTGAAACAGAAATTTCTCTAACGACCCCCTGTAAAACTAGTCCCGTCCGAATCGGGCTTTAGAAACTGAATCCTTCGTAGTGAAATTATGACATGGGAAACTGCAAACTGCTGGCATTTCATAATATACATCGCCCGTTAAAAGTTTGTGCCAGTACTTCGAGTTCAGTGGTTTTGTGTCCTTCTTTAATTTTCAACATTATACTAGTGACAAATCCATGAAAGAAGACATCTTTGTTCTATGTTTTAGATTTTACATTGCACAAAGTAGCTACATTCATCTATGATGACAGCTTGGCACACTCATGGTATTCTCTCATCAGATGCATGAGGTAGTCACCCTGAATGGTTTTCAATTTACAAATGTGTCTTATGAATAGGGTTGTTCCGATTCCGAGTATTTGAGTCCACTTACCGATCCGATACCATTTTCCTAAACATAACCTATTTATGCCCGCTAGCTTTGCTAGCTTAGCTTACTTACAGAGTGTCACGGCATGCGCCTGTGATGGCTGTGCGCCCAAATTGATATCGCTCCTCACTCACTAGTTAGGTCGGCCTCCCCCCTCTTTAGGTATGTGAATGAGCAGGGCCGCAGAATCAGGCAATGGCCCATGAGCTATCACCGCTAATGATCCCGGAGCTATAAAACACAGCGGGGTGTGTAGTTCGGGGTCTGACTGTTGAGAAGCTGGACTTTTCGACGCGGTGGATTTTATGAGAGACAATGGCACAAGAGCGGGGCGATGTGATGCGCCCCAGAGACTTTAAAAAGGGGGGCACCTTTGATCTCCGCGAGAGGAGCGTGTGAACGAGCTGCGCGAGCTCCCGCGGCACCTTCAATTCCGCGTAGAGCCCGCCTTCGCATCCCTGCCGCCGAAGTGGAAAAGGCCGCAGAGGGCCTTTAACCCTTTCCTTACCCATTTTTCTAAATAAATTACGCTTTTTCTTGTAAGACCTCGCCTCGTGTCCGTGTTTCATGGTGTCGCCCATGCATTTAGGGTCGAACCTGTTACACAGGGCTAGTAGTATTTTACTTAAAAAAAGAAATTCTCTCTCTCTCTCTCTCTCTCTCTCTCTATATATATATATATATATATATATATATATATATATATATATATATATATATACACACTGTACAGATACACACCCATGTATCGGATCAGTACTCTGTATCGGCCGATACCCTGAGCCCAAGTATCGGAATCGGTATCGGGAGGGGAAAAATGGTATCGGAACATCTCTACTTATGAAGAGACAAGACATTTTGTGATATTTTTTGCCTTCTTAATGTCCTCTAGACCATCAGTTGTCTTGTTAAGAGAAAGGGTGGGTACTAGAGCTGGGCGATATGGCTGAAAACTGTATCACGATATCAGTGTTTCATATCAGTCGATATCGATAATTATTGTTATTTTTTATGACCCATTTAAAATAAGGACCAGTAGAAGAATATATTATATTTAACCATTTTTATTTTAAACTTAACCTTCCTATTATCATAGTCCCCTCAGTTATTAAGACAGAAATGTCAACAACCATGGGAAAATTATTAAAATGTAAACATAAGTCTAAAGTCACAATGAACACTTAACAATTATCTCTTAACATTTAAGGTGCAAAATTAAAAGAAAATGTAAGAAATGCGTAATAAAGTGTAATAAAATAGTGAAATGCGTTTATTATATCAGATGCCTTTAGAGAAAACTACAACAAAAATATATTGTTGTAATATATTTGAGTTTGATGTTAATTCCCTGGCGGGCCACCAGGGGGCAATACCGCGCTGTATACTGTATGTGTCCTGTGCACTGAATGCAGTAAAAGAAGAATACCGTTTCTTTTCCTCTGGTTGTCTCACACAAAAAGCAAGTAATATTATAGATGTTAGTTGTCCATATTGATGCAAACATAACAATTGTCATACCAAAGAATAAACTACCCGCCAATGTGGCTAGTGAGACTAAAGTTATTACCTGCCACAGCCGAATTTTACCCGCATTTGGCGAGTGGGCGGGTGCAAATGTCAACGCCATCTTGTCTCCGTTTATGCTTCCTGAATCGCGACCGTACTACTTCCGGGTCCTAGAGCCGGTCGCGGAGCGAGTTCGCATGACAGCAATCAAACTAGTTTCGCAACCAGCGTTTTCTTCCGACAGAGAATAAAAAATATCGAACGTTCTATCGAACAAATTTTTTATTGATATCGATCGCGTGTCTATCGCGAAACATATCGTTATCGTTTTATCGCCCAGGCCTAGTGGGTACAATTCAATAACTCTATTAATGCTCCTACAACTACTGTACGAATCCATATTAAGGCAAGAAACACTCAGTTAAGTAAAGAGTCACCCAAACCATCAAACACTATGATGAAACTGGCTTTTATGAGGACTGTCCTAGGAAAGGCCAACCAAGACCTACCTCTGCTCTAAAGGATTTATTACAAATTACAAAACCACTGATTTACAGGATCTCAGATTAGATCCGACATAAATGTTTCTCAGAGTTCAAATGGCAGACATATTAATACATCCACTTTCAGAGGAGACTGTGTGAATCTGGTCTTCATGGTTGAATTGCAGCAAAGAAACCATTGCTTTGGAAGAACAACAAGCAGCAGAGACTTTCTTAAGACCAGTGAAAAATTGTCGTTATGTCTGATGAGTCCAAACTTGAAATTTTTTATTCTAACTGCCATGTCCTTGTGAGACGTAGAGGGGGTGAACAGCTGGCTCCTGAATGTGTGGTTCCCACTGTTAATCACAGAGGAAGAGATGCAATGGTGTGGAGTTGCTTTGCTGGTGACACTGCTGTTTGACTTAAACTTAACCAGCATAGCTTTCACAGCTTTTTTCAGCGACATGCTGACAATGAAACGTAGGTAAAGAACTAAACATCAGCCCAACTGCACAGATTCCAAAGCAGTCTCAAATGTAAAAGAGATTTATCCCACCTTATGCATGCATGATCACTTGGGCACAAACCCAAAAAGTTCGACCGTGGTCTCATCACACTGAAACAATATTTGCCATACAGTTTAAAAGGCTTTGTCTAGCCAATCTACCATATAAACAGGTTAAAAATATGGGGGTTTGGTAAGTATTTAATTGATATTGTTGCCACTCTTTTAATTTTGCTGTATGTCTCTTAGCTCCTTCACAGACTTATCCAGTTTTTTAAGTGCCCTTCTGTTCCTCGTGCCCCATTATCCCCCCCTGTTGATGAAGGCCCTCACAGTGTTAAAGGGTAAATCTTATGTTTTCATAATTATTTTGTGCAACTCTTCTTATACTCTTTGACCATGAGATTCTGTACATACGCATTTTGTAAGATCTGTGGACCATGACTATAGTAGTCAGATCAAACCAAGAAAATGTCAAGAAAATTTTCCATTAAAACCAGATCTTTATTTGGAAGAAATCAGAATCACTTCATTGATGACAGGTATATGATAATTATTTTAAAATTTGGGTTTGATTTTTATTGGTTAATTTTAATCACAGCCTCATGGCCCATTTTAAAATATATGCACATCTTTAGTTTTTATTTAAAGTTTGTTGGTTAATATGTTACACTTAATGTACAGTAGAAAAAGTTTTTACATTTATCTCGCCTTTCATTGTTACATCTATAACAGTGATAGGCATTTAATATTAGATGTATATTGATTATATGATAGAATGAATACAATTTTATTGCCACAAGGTAACAAAGGCCATAAGAACATTCTAGATCATTCTAGATCAACAGCCCAAACCATAGTTCTCGGATTCAATGACCTCAAAAAACCTTGTGTTCTTTTTTTAATCTCGGAGCAAGAAAGTGTCCAGTGTCCATTTTATTTCAGTCTGGCTACCTTATGTGTGTCAACTCTTCGCCACACCGATGTCCATTGTGGGTAATCAGTAAATGTTCAACCTCTTAATGACTAAGAGGAGGTGAAGCTCCTGTGTTTGTCACGGTGGGTGCATCAGGTGTAGAGTGTTGATGCTCTTTACTCATGCTTTGACTTAACGTATGAAAGAGAGACATCAACACATGTTTTTTTCTCTCCTTCTCCCCATCACCTCCCTTCTCTCTTAAAGTGAAATATTGATCTTTCTGCTCAGACGTGAGACAAGGCAGATTACTCATCAGCAGCACAAGTGACGTGTTACATCACGCACACCACACACACACTCCCATGCACACACACATACCCACAAGAGAGAAGAGAGTGTGGGATGGAATGATAAAAATAATAATACTGGAGGAAAAGACAGGTACTTGGAAGTGCTGCTGCTGCTGTTGCTCTGTGTGTGTGTGACTTTGTGTTTATGTGTGTGTTTGCTTGTCTGACCTCCTGTAAGCATCTCATTAACATTTCTAATGGTCCTCAAAGTTAATCAGTCTCTCTTACTGTTTGATTAAGCCAGACACTCGAGAGAGAGAGAGAAAGAGAGGGAGAGAGAGAGATGTAGGGTATGGTCAGTTTTGTTTTTTCACGTTATAATTTGTCTTCCCTCTGTGAATCATACTGAAATTGATATTTTCAGTTTCTTTTTCCACAAAATTATGAGTAAAAAGTGAGTACACCCCTCTAATTTTGGCAAACATTTTAGTATATCTTCTTTAAGGACAATACTATAGAAACGAAACTTGGATATATTTTATAGTAGCCAATTTGCAGCTGGTATACACTAACAGTATAGTTTTCCTGTCCTCTGAAAATAAGTCAACATACAGCCATTATTATAAAAATTGGTTGGCCACAAAAGTGAGTACACCCTAAGAGATAACAGCTCTTCATTGCTTAACCATGCAAAGTCACATGTCCTATTCATCATGTACATTTAGTACATTAAGTACAATTCACTTATACTAACCACTGAATGACCAACATGGCACCTCATGGCAAATAACTCTCGGAGGATTTGATAAACAGAATTGTTAGTCTCCACAAAGATGAGTTAGGCTACAAGAACATCTGTAACACCCTGAAACTGAGTTACAGGTATGAGTTAACCTCATACAGAGGTTTTCCAAGACAGGTTCCATGTAGAACAGGCCTCCCAAGGGTCGATCAAAGAAGTTGAGTCCTCATGCTGTGCATCAGGTGCATATGCTGGCTTTAAAAAACAGCCACATGAGTGTTGTCAGCATTGCTTCAGAGGTTGTAGAAGCAGGAGGTCAACTTGTCAGTGCTCAGACAATACGCCGCACACTGCGACAAGTTGGTTTGCATGGCCGTCATCCCAGAAGGAAGCCACTTCTGAAGCAGGCTCACAAGATGCATAAATTGGTGAACAGTTTGCTAAGGTCATCATGTCCAAGAGAATGAATTACTGGTACCATGTTCTGTGGTCTACTGAGACTAAGATAAACTTGTTTGGGTCTGAAGGTGTCTAGTGTGTGTGGAGAGACCCTCGTGAGGTGTACCAACAATTCTATCTTTTTCCTACAGTTAAGCATGGTGGTGGAAGCATCAAGGTCTGGTGCTGCATGAGTGCTGCTGGTACTGGAGGGCTGCAAGTCATTGAGGGAAACATGGATTCTAGCATGCATACTGTGACATTTTGAAGAAGAGCATGATGCCCTCCCTTAAAAAACTGGGCCAAACTGCAATGTCATTATCAATGTCATGGTAATGACCCCAAACACACCACCAAGATGACAACTGCATTGCTGAGGCAGCTGAAGGTAAAGGTGATGAAGTGGCTAAGTGCTGCATGTCTCCAAACCTAAACCCTATTGAGCACGTATGGGGTATCCTCAAGAGGAAGGTGGCAAAGCACTATGTGTCTAAAACCCAGCAGCTCTGAGATATCATTAGGGTGGAGTAGAGGATTCCACAAATTTGTATGGTCCTATCAAGCTGACAAACACATGAACACGATGAATAGGACATGGTGGTTACACAGTGTATAGCTGTTATCACTTAGAGTGCACTTTTGTTGCCAGCTACAAAAATGTACTGTATGCTGATTTATTTCAGAGGACAGTTACTTTTATTCAAGCTGCACACTGACTACTTTAAAATATAGATAAATATAATAAATATAAAGTTTAATTTCTATAGTATAGTATTTCTTAAATTTTATCCAGCATTATTTTCATGTCTGTTCTCCAGCATACCCAGATTTCATACTTTGACATTCACTTTGCATATCAAAATTCCTAGTTTCACCTTGTTTAAGTGGGTTTAATTATATAATATCTTTACTGCATTCGCTCTGCATTGAGGTTGCAAAGACATGGCTGCTGAAACAATCTCTCCCAAACTGATAGTTTTTACATTCGAATATAATTCAGGTAATAACCAAGCAAATTAAATGTACTGAGGTTGGGAAAATGCACCAGGGTCCTATTCAAATAGATTAAAAGTAGCATATGTGACACTAAACATTTTCTAAATGTCAGTTATGTTTTAAGAATGTCCTAAGTATCCTGGAAGAGGCTCTAGGCCCCCATGACATTCAGAGTAGAGTGGTATAGACAATGGGAGAGTGATGATTAAGCATATCACCACAAATAGCTCATAACTGCTTGAGAAGTGATGACTTATGTTATGTTTGCAGCCCCAGACCTGGGAAAACGTGCAGTTCTTGAGACAATGATAAACTCCACTTCAAACAAAAAACTAATTTGGGCCATCTCATCCAGGACCTTATAATGGGTAAAGTTAAGTCATGCAATAGGTCAATGATCAGTGACCAGCAAATTGACCCTTGATTTCCAACCGCAATCAGTGAGCCCAGAGCAATTGGCCCCTTCATCCCCCAAGGATCAATCTTTGTTCACTTTTCATCTGTGGAATTTCCTCCCAGATCATTTACGCTCCCCAAAGTCTGTCTGCTTTTAAATCAGGCTTGAAAACTTTTTGAAAGGCTTTTAGTTAGTTGTTTCTGTGTAAATTTCATGTTTACATTTTTTTGCAAGCACTTTGAGATACGACCATGTGCAAAAGTGCTATAGAAATAGAAGATTATTATTATTATTATTATTATTATTATTATTATCTGAAAATTATCTGAATGGCCAAAGAAAAAAAATCACCATCAAGGTATTGGAATAGCCAAGTCAATGTCCGGGCCCTCAACTCTACTAAGAGGCTGTGGTGAGATCTAAAAGACCTGTATGGCATGAATGCCATAAAACATCTATAAAATAAACAATGTTGTAAAGAAGAACAGGCCCAAATAATCAAGTGTTAACTTTAAGTGATTATTTCTAAAGGATCTATGCGTTATTAAATTATACAGCGTACAAATTTTTTCTAATATGGTTTCAGAATGTTGATTTAGCGTTGGCAAACAAATGCCTACATTTAAAATCTGGTGTATTTTCTGTTGTCATAGAAAGATTGTTTGTTTATACAGTATTAGGAAGTAAGGATGAAAAAATGATATAGGTCCCAATAAAAGACAATCTCCCAAAGCATTAAAACAACCTTCTTAATATTATGTACGTCTCCCCTGTGCTGCGAAAAGTGCAGATGCTTGATTAGATTGAGATCTGGTGAATTTGGAAGCCAAGTCAACACCCTGAAGAGGGTTCAGCATGGGAACACCACCCCTTATGCAGCAAGCTGCCAGGCACTACATGTACTGACCCATTTCTATCAGAGAAAACATTAAATCTTTTTCAGCAATTTGTGTTATAGTACCATAAATGAGCATAACCTTTTTTGTTACTGGTTCCCATAACCTTTTTGCTGCATTTACCATTTGTCCTTCCATAGACTTTATTTGGTAGGTCCTAACCATTGCATACTGGGAAAACTCAAGATCTGCTGTTTTGAGATGCTCTGACGCAGTCATCTAGCCATCACAAATTGGCTCTTGTCAAAGTCACACAGATCTTTGTGTGCCCATTATTCCTACTTCTGGCTTATTTTCAATAAATTTGAGAACCGACAGTTCACTTGCTGCCTAATATATTCCACCTCTTGACAGGTGCTACTGTAAAGTTATAATAAGAATTGTAATGCTATAAAGTGAAGTAAATCAATAATATGCGCTTTACTTGTGAGTGGTTTGAATGCTATGGGTGATGTTCTATATTATAAAATAAGTAGAATATAGACCTAATACTTGACTGTCAAAGTGCATTGTGTCTATTCAGCTGGCTTTTTTGATTGATTTTTTTTTTTTAAACAAAATGCATTGAGTCTGTGTATTTGCTGATCATTTGCTGCATCCTCAAACACAAATTGCTACATGTTCACTAGCAAAACCATACGTCAGTCATTAACTCACTTTTTCTTAAAATCAGCAGTATAGTTGCTTGAATAACAAGCGTCTGTTATACAATCATATTAAAACCATAAATTTAAAATTAGAATTTCTCACCATCTCTGATCTCACTCTCTCTTTCTCTCACTAGAATTCTAGAACTGAAATTCATACCGTAGATGCGTAGAGGCAGTTTTAAAAAAAAGTTCTAGAATTATACAACTGGTTTACATAAATATGCCCTGATTTTAGAAATGTTCTGTTTCAGTGTGCACGGTTATGAATTCCAGTTCAATAAGTTTGGCAAATGGGCACTCTCTCTGTTTTTTTTATTTATATACCAATATACAGTGCCGGCGTAAAGTTTTCAGACCCCTTCAAGTTTTCCACATTTTGTTATGTTTCATACTCATCCTATAATGGATTCAAATCCTCTTTTCATCATCATCATTCTACACACAGTACTCCATAATGACAAAGTAAAAACAGATGTTTGGAATGTTTCGTTAATTTAAATTAAAAAGAATGAAACATCACATTTACATAAGTATTCACTCACTCTCAATTTGAGCTTGCACAAAAAAAGTTCATTAATGGCATTTGCATGATCTTTGCTTTATGTTTTCATATGAATCCCGCAGTTCTGCACTGCTGAGTGACTCATATGTCAGACAGCAGGTGTTTCCTCTACATTAGCACAACGGGATATGTGAGTGAGGCACAGCATTCAAGGCTGCTGATTGGTTAATTGCTGAGCATGCTCAGTCTCAGAAAAGCAAACAATTTTAAAAGGGTAAAAAAGGAGAGAAGAAAGGTGGGAAAAGTCTTGAAACGAAAGTGCAAATGTAAGCAGTCACTCTAAAGAATGTTAATAGTTATAGAAAGTGATCAGTTAATTGAAAGTTTTCAAGCATGAAAAGCCTGCTTCCGGTCTAATACACTTTAGTACACACACACACACACGCACACACAGACACACACACACACACACACACACACACACACATTAGCCTGATCTTTGGACTGTAGGAGGAAAGCGAAGTACTCAGAGGAAACCCACCAAGTAAGCGGAGAACATACAAACTACAGTACACACACAGACGACCCAGGACAGAAATCGTATTGAACCGTGCCACGGTGCATTCATTTCAACAGTTTTTTTTTTTCATTACAAATTTGGAAGATAAAAGGTCTGAAGTAAATTTTGCATTTAGTAGATTTTCAGGGGAACATTAAATATGTGGTCCAAACAGTCAGAGATATAGCAGAATGTGTTTAATTTTGGGTCATTGCAAAAAAAAATTGATGCAATGATCCAAAATTCAATTCAATTCAATTCAATTTTATTTATATAGCGCTTTTAACAATGGTCATTGTCTCAAAGCAGCTTCACAAAAATTAAAGAAATTTAACAAAAAAAAAAAAAAAAACTGTATATAGAATAATTATATATAAAATAATAAATAAATAAATAAAATTATAATAGAAAATAAATAAATAAAAACAAATAATAATAATTATAGAAAAGAAAATAATTGGAAGTGTGGATGTGTGAGAAAAATGTGCAGATAATAATGAGACGAATGAATGAAATTTCTCTGATGAGCAAGCCAAGGGTGACGGCGACGGTGGCAAGGAAAAACTCCCTGAGATGGCATTAGGAAGAAACCTTGAGAGGAACCAGACTCAACAGGGAACCCATCCTCATTTGGGCGATAACAGATAGAAATGATATAACATCTTGTGTGTTGTGCAGGTGAAAATTCAATATGACACAAATTATTTAAATTGACATGAAGACCAGTTCAGCATAGGGACGAGTCAGTAGGTGCAGAGGGCAGATGAGGTCTGGATCACTGGAAGCACAGGAGCAGCATGTGTAGCTCCAACCATCATAAAGCTGAATCCAGCTGGAGCTGGTCCTTCTCTGGATGCCTCAGGAACCTCGCAGGGTCGGCCTTTGTCTACTGAAGCTGGCAAAATCTCCCGATGCCTCGGGATGGGTAGAGAAATACAGAACAGATGGGGAGAATTAGCGTAGTTGCCATTCGGTATAGGTGTACTGGAGTATGAGTACTGGGATGAGTTATGTGTATGCCAGATTAAAAAGATGCGTCTTGAGTCTACTTTTGAACTGAGAAACCGTGTCTGCTCCCCGAACACTTTCTGGAAGGCTATTCCAAAGCTTTGGAGCTAAATATGAAAAAGCCCTACCCCCTTTTGTAGATTTTGAAATTCTGGGAACTACCAGAAGTCCGGAGTTTTGTGATCTTAAGGCGCGTGGTGGATTGTATCGTATCAGAAGACTGGTTAGGTATGTGGGAGCTAAACCATTTAAGGCCTTGTATGTAAGTAATACTATTTTGTAATTTATTCTAAACTGAACAGGTAGCCAGTGCAGGGATGATAATATTGGGGTTATATGATCATATTTTCTGGATCTAGTGAGAACCCTGGCAGCTGCATTTTGGATTAACTGAAGCTTGTTTATTGAGGATGCAGGACAACCACCTAGTAATGCATTACAATAGTCCAGTCTGGAGGTCATGAATGCATGAACTAGTTTTTCTGCATCAGATATGGATAAGATGTTCCTAAGTTTAGCAATATTTCGAAGATGGAAAAAGGCTGTTTTTGTGATATTTGAAATGTGATTTTCAAAAGACAAGTTACTGTCTAATATTACTCCCAGATCTTTTACTGCTGAGCTGGTAATAACAGTACATCCTTCTAAGCGCAAGCTGAATTGTGAAAGCTGTTGTGTGCTGGTTTTTGGGCCAATAAGTAATATCTCTGTCTTATCTGAATTTAATAAAAGAAAGTTATTGGTCATCCAATCTTTTATGTCCTGGACACACTCAGTTAATCTAGACAGCTTAGGTATTTCGTCTGGTTTAGTTGAGATATATAATTGGGTATCATCAGCATAACAATGGAAACTAATCCCATGTATTCTAATGATGTTACCCAAGGGAAGCATGTATATTGAGAACAACAGAGGTCCTAAAACTGACCCTTGTGGGACCCCATATTTCACTGGCATTATACCAGACGGTTCTCCATTTAGATCTACAAAATGGTAGCGATCAGACAGGTGAGATCTAAACCATTTTAATGCCTGTCCCTGAATACCTATATAATTTTGTAAGCGATCTATGAGAATATTATGATCTATAGTGTCGAATGCAGCACTAAGATCAAGCAGGACTAGCAATGAGATGCAGCCTTGGTCTGAAGCTAAAAACAAGTCATTTGTAATCTTAACTAGTGCAGTTTCTGTGCTATGATGGGGCCTGAAACCTGACTGAAATTCTTCATGGATGTTGTTATCCTGTAAGAATGTGCAAATTTGAGCTGATACTACTTTTTCTAGTATTTTTGATATGAACGGGAGGTTTGAAATCGGTCTGTAATTTTTTATTTCATTCGCGTCCAAATTAGATTTTTTAAGAAGCGGCTTAATAACTGCTAACTTGAAAGGTTTAGGGACGTGACCTAGATGTAATGAAGAATTAATAATGTTTAGGAGTGGCTCTCCAACCGTAAGCATCACTTCTTTTAAAAATCTGGTTGGGATTGGGTCTAACAGGCACGTTGTTGATTTAGCCGAGGTGATGAGTTTATACAGCTCTTCCTGTCCTATACCTGTAAAGCAGTGAAAATCTAAATGTGAAGCTATAGGCTGAACTGGATCGTGAGATAATATTAGAGGTTGAACCTCCATTATTTTCTTCCTGATATTATTGATTTTTTCATTAAAGAAGTCCATAAAGTCTTCACTTCTAAACTGTGATGGGATACTCTCTGCGGGCATCTTAGGTTTTGTTAGGCGAGCCACTGTACTAAATAAGAACCTGGGATTGTTTTGGTTTCTTGCTATCAGTTGGCTAAGATGCTCGGTCCTAGCAGTTTTTAGAGCCTGTCTATAGCTGCACATACTGTCTTTATATGCAGTTCGAAAGACTTCTAATTTAGTTTTCCTCCATTTTCGCTCGAGGTTACGGGTTGCTCTCTTTAGGGCGCGAGTATGACTGTTGTACCACGGTGCCAATGTTTTATCTCTGACTTTTTTTAATCTGATGGGAGCAACAGTGTCTAATGTACTGGTAAAAATAGTGCCCATGCTGCTAGTCACTTCATCTAGATCATCTGCATTTAGGGGTCTGATAAGAAATTGGGACAGATCCGGCAGATTACTTGTGAATCTGTCTTTAGTGGTGGGATTCATATTTCTAACAGATTGATAACGTGGGGAGACACAGCTAATCTGTTCTACGGGTAGAGTATATGTCAGGAGGTGATGATCTGTGATATCATCACTTTGAGGTATGATCTCTATATTAGAGACATGGGACTATACCATGGGATATAATTAAATCTAGCGTATGATTAAAGCGGTGAGTTGCTCCAATTATATTTTGCTTAACCCCAAAGGAATTTAGTAAATCCATAAATGTGAGTGCTAAAGCGTCGTTAGCATCATCTACATGAATGTTAAAGTCTCCTACTATCAATACTTTGTCAGAGTTAACCAATAGGTCTGATAGCAGATGTCCAAATTCTTTAAGAAAATCGACATATGTCCCCGGGGGTCTGTACACGGTGGCCAGGGTAAAATATAGCAAGGGTTTATTACGTATTTCATTTAGTGCAACATTAATGATAAGCACTTCAAATGAATTAAACCCGGGCCTTATTTTCTGGGTAACAGTGAGTACATCATTGTAGATAGTGGCGACACCACCACCGCGACCAATTAGACGGGGCTCGTGCTTATAGAAATATCCTGACGGAGTAGACTCATTCAGACCAAAATATTCATTTGGTTTAAGCCAGGTTTCAGTGAGACAGAGTGCGTCAAGGCAATAATCTGAGATAATTTCATTAACAATAAGTGCTTTAGGCGCAAGGGATCTAATGTTGAGTAGTCCAAACTTTAGAGGTGGATTTTGACTACTTATTTTGCCTTTTTCTGGTTTTCTGGTTATCAGATTGTTTCGGGCAAATTTAACAAATTTATTCTTTTTTCTCAGTATTCGGGGAACAGACACAGTTTCTATAGGACAAGCTATGTGTGTTCGTCTATCACTACGGTGAGTTGTGATGTGTCTAATATGTTTGGAATCTACAGTATGACTTACCGCCAGTCAGATGGTTCGTAGTGTTCTGGAGATGTTGTCAGAGAGGACCGCTGCTCCAGCTCTGCTAGGGTGTAGGCCATCGGTGTGATAGAGCCTAGGACGCTCCCAGAAAATGAAACACACATTCTGCTATATCTCTGATAGATCTCTCCAAAAAAATAGGTTTTGGTAAAAAAACTGATTTACAATAGAGGCGCCAATTTCTATGGGCACATTTATTCGCTATGACCTTTATTTTCTATTGTACTACTTGGTACTATGTACTGTATGTCAGGGGTGTTAAACTGAATCAAGATAGGGCCAGTGTGGGTTCATGTAACATATGCCTGTGCCTGCTGTTTATGATCGGTACCAGACATTAAAGAGAAAAAAAAGAGTAAAGAAAAAGTGCTTTATTCTAAAATCTGTCTTTTAATAAACTTTCATGCTGATGAAGTGAAATAAAAATTCCAAGATTATTACTGTATTTTCCTAAAACCAAGGATTAGCAAAGTAGCTGCAATAAAACATAAAAGTTATTTAAAATGTATATATCGAAGATTGCAATTATGATAGTTAAGTGCGATATTAAAAAAACTGGAATTAAATCTTTTTAAATGATGCTAGCGGCTGTTTATGCACGTAGACATTTGAAATCTTGAACGACTTCATGAAACTGATATCATAAATATGACTCAAATAACAGCTTTGTGCTTATGTTGCAGTTCAGAGCATTTTGGTCAAGTTAAGCATGAAATCCTCCCACACATGGAAGGGTTTTGGTCATGAAGGTGTTGCTGTTGTGCTGTTTTACACTTCACTGCAGTAAACAGTAATGCCTACTGTACATGTTGGAGTATTCAGAGTTAGCTCAAAATGCGACTCATTCGATTGGGTCGCCAACTAATTAACAATTAGAATTGTGGCATCTAATTTGGTCATTAATTATAGTTGACTAGGTTGATTTGGTCGTTGCACCCATACAGTACGCCAAATGACTACACTACATGAGCACATTATTCATACTGTAATTACTGTACAGAACATTTGGTTCCTACAGTGGATTACATTTTGATTGTTTGTTCCACAAACATATTCAATTGTAAGTTAAATAGTCTATATGGTATACAGTTTTACATTCCTCTTTAGTTTTTATAATAACTATATAAAATAGATATTTTAAAATATATACATACTGTAGCAGAATGATGCAACACAAGATTCAAGATTTAAAGAACTTTATTAATCTCAGAGGGAAATTGCTTATTCCTAGTTGCAGCCCACATTTGTGGACACCCATATTATGTAATTGCCAAAATTTAAGCACACAGTTGTATAGGTTGACTTTATACACTGAAATACTACAGTTACTGGAAATAAGGGACTCAAACATGTTCCAGCATGACAATGTTTGACAATGTTCCAGGTTGCCAAGGTACAGTAGGAGTCGCAGAACTTGAGTGGTCTGCTCTGCGAGTTGATCTCAGTATCAGAAGTGGGCATTAAGATTAAAATTGTCATGTGACGGTCTCTTTTATCATAAGTTTGGATTAATGAATTAATGTCACTGATCGTTCCTTTTACCTGGCTTCCTCTCTTCTCTTCCCCAGCCTTGAACTTCATTCACATTAGAGCCAATACTGTAAAGTCACAATATATCACAATAGTCACAATAAATACAGAGAAATGGGACAAAACATAGCATGGTTGGTACCAATAAACTTATAATAATGCGCTAAATGTGTTTCATACAGTATTACTCTTTATGCTGCATTCTCATGTCCACATTTTTGAGACAGGTGTTGCAAAAAGCTACTAATCTTGACTGGTAGGAGGGATAACAATTTTTCAGTATATTACTAGCGTCCTGCTTATGCTGCTGAGTAGCCAGTTTCTTTCATAAAATCCCCTGTCTCAGCTGCTGTTAACATTACTGGTGCTTGAGATTTTAATGTGATAGGCAATGGAAAGCAAGATAAACAAAATATATCTTTAGTGCCAAAAATTATAGTATATATATTACCCTTTGCTGCATAACTATTTCATTACTATGAATTGCAGCCACTATGCAACTACAGTACGTATAAAGTAAATTGGAAAAGTAAAACATTTGGAAAAGTTAAAATTACCTATATCATTTCTTTCCATTGCAACATCGTTTAAAGAAAGACGAATTAAACACACACACACACACACACACACACACACACACACACACACACACACACACACACACACAATAAAGCAGTTTTATTTTGAAAGAAAAAAGAACCAACACTTCATATATTTTTTTCTTCCCTATTTTCCCCTTATATACCCCTTTTCTCTTTTTTCTTTCCCTCCCTCTCCTCTTTCTGACACTTTATCATTTATCCTTATTTACTTATTATCATGTTCTGTCTATTAATGTCACCACTCTCGGCGTGCTCCTTTTTTTCTGTGATCTCCCCTCTTATCTTGTCCTCCTCCCTTTACCTCCATGCACCTCCATTGTCTGTTTTCCTTGGGTTAAATGAGCTGAAGCTAGTCCACTGAGAAAAGATAACACCCCATTGTAACAATGTCTGCCTTAACACATGTTCTTGGGCCACTGTCCAATTCTAACCAATTAGGATCATTTAATTTGGTTGTACTCTACAGCAAATGACTGATCGAATTACTCATGATTATTTCTCAAACAGGAAAGACAGCAGGAACCCAAGACAGTTTGGACTTGGATAGAAAAGAGTGAGTGCTTAAACATGCTGACCAATCTGTTCACCATTCTGCACAACTTCACTGAAAGGTAAACAAACTAACTAAATATCCAAATAACATATTTAAAGTTGTTGTAAAACACCAGAAAACCTGGGAGTGTGCTGTGATGCCCGGCCCCAGGATGTTGGCAAGAAATCCTTTGGTTGCTGTGGGTTGCAGTGAGAGGTTCCATGGATCAGACTAGGTTGTCCAGCACATCCTATAGATCCTCGGTAAGAATGAAATCTGGGGAATTTGGAGGTCAGGTTAACAACCTTGAACTCTTTGCCTGCTATGGACTACATATACACAAGCTGATAATGCCCATGTGATGTGGCCAACATTAAATCTTTTCAGTAATATATGCTTCATTGGATTTTGTGTGGAATAGGCCAGACAGGCTAGGCTTTGCGATATAATTGATAATCAATGTCAATGTTTTAATGTTATGCTGTGATCATTTTTTAGGCGATAGGAAGGACACTGCTTGTCAGAGCTTCCCACTGAATAATTGCTGCAGTGATTAATATGTTTCACCTGGAAGCAGAATATTTAACGCCAACTGATGGAGTAAATAGCTTCTCATTTTTTAAACAAGTGAATTCCCGTGGTTATGGCAAAGATTATACATGCATACATTCACCAGCTACTTCATTAGGTACACCTTGCAAGTACTTTTCTGCCTTCTACGTGAACAATTATTTGTAATATTGATTCAACAAGGTGCTAGAAACATCCCGTAAAGATTTCAATCGACATTGACATGATAACATCACACATGCTGCAGATTTGTCCAGTGTGTCACATTATTCTCCCATTCCATCACATACTTTATTGGATTGAGATTTGGTGACTGTGGAGTTAACTTTGTGACTTTGTGGCACATTATCCTGTGGTTATAAAGGGATGGACATGGTCAGCAACTATGCTTTGGCATTCAAACAATACTCAATTAGTACTAAGGCCAAAGGTGTGCCAAGAACATATTCTTCACCCCATTATACCACCACCAGTCTGAATCATTGGATGGATCCATGCTTTTATGTTTATGCCAATTATAAATGGGTTTCAACATCTTTTACAAATAAAAATCTAAAAAGTGTGGCACGCATTTGTAGTCAGCCCCCTTTACTCTGATACTCCTAACTAAAATCCAGTGGAACCAACCAATTGCCTTTAGAAGTCACCTAATTAGTAAATATTGTCCACCAGTGTGTAATTTAATCTTAGTATAAATACTGTACAGCTGTTCTGTAAAGCCCTCAGAGGTTTGTTAGAGAACATTAATGAACAAACAGCATCATGAAGCTCAAGGACCACACCAGACAGGTCAGGGATAAAGTCGTGGAGAAGTTTAAAGCAATGTTAGGTTATAAAAAAATATATCCCAAGCTTTGAACATCTCACGGAGCGCTGTTCAATTCTTCATTCAAAAATGGAAACAGTATGGCACAACAACAAACAGGACATGCCCATCCATCTAAACTGACAAGTCAAGCAAGGAGAGCATTAATCAGAGAAGCAGCCAAGAGGCTCATGGTTTCTCTGAAGGAGCAGCAGAGATACACAGCTCAGATGGGAGAATCTGTCCACAGGACAACTACTGTATTCGCCTTGCACTCAACAAATCTGTCCATAAGCAGTCCCTTTTTCAGTTTGCGACAAGCAGCTGGCCCCTTTCTTCTCCTAAGTTGAGTATGTCTACTGCTGGGTGCGTATCCTGTTGTCCAGTTCAAACTGCAAGTTCACTGCCAGCCCACCTGCAGGGTCCATACCTGATGAATGAGTGGGTGAAATTAACTACTACCTACAACATTTGGGTAAAAAAGGTTTGATTGTAATCTGTTTAAAAATTGATTTCTCATGCATTGTCAGCCTTTGTTGATGTCCTCTCAGAATCACCAGGACATAACTTGGTCGAAAAGTGAGAAGAACTCACCCCATCATAGCAAAAGATCTAAGGAATTTTATTGATCAAGGTGAAAACCAGAACTGACACACTTGGTGCAAATCGTTTGCTTGTGTTGTGAGGATTTGGATGTTTTGTAAATGCATTATGGTAGTTCCTGCGTCTTCCACATACTTCCACGTGTGTATTTACGGGAACTATCGATGATCGGCTTTGTGAGTTATGCATATAGCCACACCCAACTCAAGGGAAATACTGCTATCTGGATAATGTACTGTAACGTAATCTGGAACAAAACTGCTCATAACATCACTTCTACTCAACCTTTTGATTTAATTTATGGAGCAGATTTTACTTTCAGGCAAATAACAAAGGACTAGTTCCATTAAATTCTGTACTGCCAGGTACATGCACCCGGTGCAGTGACAAAATCGGCTGGACAGATATACAGACAGACAGACATACAGACAGACATATAATGACATAAAGATACATTCTATGCCCCTTACTTCCTATATCCCTTCAACAATTTAAGTTGTTTGAAATCACAGACAGTCTACACCTGTTTCTAATACCCTTCTACACTTTCTATTTATCCCTGTGCCCCTTTACTATTTTGGCCATTTTCTATTTGGATTCCTTTCTGCATTTCTTAGGCTCCTTTCTTACCTTTTCCCCTCTTCTTTTCACTCCCTATCGTGTGTGTGTGTGTGTGTGTGTGTGTGTGTAGATCAGAATTTATTACAGGGTTTTATGTACATAGAGTGTGTGAATGAGAATGATTATCATACACACACACACACACACACACACACACACACATACACACACACAATTTCCTGATTCTATTGCAGGTGGTGGCGAGATCAGTATCTTGTTTTATTCTTTCTTGCTCTGAGTTAATAGTTTGTGTGTGTGTGTGTGTGTGTGTGTGTGTGTGTGTGTGTGTGTGTGTGTGTGTCATAGAGATAGAGAAGGGAAGATAAATGTGATTGACAGATTGTGTGTGTGTGTGTGTGTGTGTGTGTGTGTGTGCGTGCGTGTGAATACATGTACAAACAAAAAAGATGAGGGTCATTTAATGTGTTGATAGTCATCGCTCCCTTTCTCTCTCTCTCTCTCTCTCTTTTCTCTCTCTCACACACACACATGCATGCACACAC
Source organism: Channallabes apus (assembly GCA_030522415.1). Classification (NCBI taxonomy): domain Eukaryota; kingdom Metazoa; phylum Chordata; class Actinopteri; order Siluriformes; family Clariidae; genus Channallabes; species Channallabes apus. The sequence continues at coordinate 4,596,357 of CM060131.1, forward strand.
CTGTGTTTTCGTGTGTGTGTGTGTGTGTGTGTGTGTGTGTGAGAGAGAGAGAGAGAAAGAGAGGTTTGAGGTTTTAAACTGACTTTATTGTTACAAAATTAAAACAGGCTAATCTTGCCAAATATATACAAATTTACATATACACACATACACACACAACATACACACTCATACGTGCACCCATACACAATATTTAGACATATGTACAATTTTTTTTTTTTTTTTTTAAGGAAAAGAAAACTGTGACCCTCCACCCCACCAAACCCTCCAATTTTTTATTATTATTTTTTTTTTTCAAGGTCTTCATTTTTATTTTCGTTTTAGGTTCAGTCATACAGTCTTGTTTGTTGTTTCTGGTTTGTTTTAGCTTCTGTCCATTTTTTCTTCTTGCTGAGTATCGGTGGGTTTTTGAGATTCCTTTTCTACTGTTTTTTTCTTTAATTCCGATATTTTATGCTGTTCTAGTTCCTGTAGGTATTGATCGGTTGGTTTCTGGATGTTTATTGTTGTGACTGGGTCTGAATCTGCTGTGCTGGACGCTGCTATTTCACTCTGTGTCTGACTGCGGCTTGTACGCAGAGGTGGAAAGTAACGAATTACATTTACTCGCGTTACTGTAATTGAGTAGATTTTTTGTGTATTTCTACTTTTTAAAGTAGTTTTAAAAATCTGTAATTTTACTTTTTCTTAAGTACGTTTTGTTTGAAGTATTGCAATTCGCTACATTTTAAATCATATTCGCTACTGAGTAAAAAATAAATGAATGAAAATGCTAAAATAATAAAAATATATTATGCTTTGTATAATTTCTCCGTTGCGCTCGTGTGTGTGTGTCATGTCCTGGTCGCGCGCCGATCCAGACTCCACTCCAGGTTTTCTGACTGTCCCCACATCGGCATCTACCTGACCTTCCACACGGTCGCTTCCGCCCTGAGAGTGACGTCATCGACTAGCGCGACCATATATAAACCGAAGAGAGACGCAGGAAAGAGGTTGTGATTTTGGCGTTTTGATATTTGGTTGTGTATTCTGGTTTTGACTTTTTGCCTCCCATTGACTTGGATTATTGCTTTGTCCCTTTGGTTTGGTTGGTCTTTGTATATATTTGTAGATAATTTTACTGTATTGGTTTAGGGAGGGCGGTGCGGTGGTGTAGTGGTTAGCACTGTCGCCTTGCACCTCCAGGGTCTGGGTTCGATTCCCCGGCCAGGCTCGATTCCTGTCTCTGTGTGCATGGAGTTTGCATGTTCTCCCCGTGCTTGGTGGGTTTCCTCCGGGTACTCCGGTTTCCTCCCACAGTCCAAAGATATGCAGGTTAGGTTAATTGGCGTTCCTAAATTGCCCGTAGTGTGTGATTGGGTGTGTGAGTGTGTGTATGTGTGTGTGCCCTGCGATGGATTGGCACCCTGTCCAGGGTGTACCCCGCCTAGTGCCCGAAGTCTCCTGGGATAGGCTCCAGGTCCCCCGCGACCCTGATCACAGGATAAAGCGGTACAGAAAATGAATGAATGAATGGTTTAGGGAGTCCGGGAAGGTACCTGTATTTTTGTTTGTGTGTGTTTCTTTTTGTTTTTTTTGCAGGTAATCTAGCTACTAAATATAAATACTATTTTGTTTATTATTTTGGCCTGGGTCCACCCTGAATCTGATCCTCTTCCTCCTTGTGTGTGTGTGTGTGTGTGTGTGAGTGTGTTTGTATATACAAACCTCATTATTTCATCAGTTAATGATTGGATCTAGTTCTTTCTGCCATATGCCACCATTTCCATACAGTTTAAAATAGAACCCTGAACCATTCTTTTGCTGTATGGCCCGAGACTGGGACGTAACACCATATTTAAGTGACCACTTTGATTTTCAAGGACAACAAAGACAACAGCTTCATTATGCAAAGGTGTTCTTTCAGGTAAAAACAACTAGTTTGAGATTTATATCTGCTCATCTTTTTTGAACTACGCTAGAATGCCTCATCCAAACCTCCCCCCCCCCCCCCCCCCCCCCCCCGCTGTTAAAAAATGTTAAATAAAAAAAGTAACTCGGTAAATTTTACTCTGAGTAAATTTTTTAATGAGCTACTTTTTACTTTTACTTGAGTAGATTTTTATAATGGTAACTTTACTTGTACTTTTTTTTTTTTGTAAATTGTAAAATTTCACTGAAGTAACAGTACTTGTACTTGAGTACAAAATTTTATTACTCTTTCCACCTCTGGTTGTACGTTTGCTGCTGTGTTCTGTAGTGGACGTCTCCTCTTGTTTCCTCCTGGTTTTTATTGCGGTACTCTTTTTTTTTTTGGTGTCGGTGGTGGTGTGCTGGTTTGTGGCTGCTGTGTGTCTTCTGTAAATATTTTAGGGGCGGAGTCTGTGTTAGGGGCGGGGTCACTGTCTGTGGTGGATACTACTGTACTCACAGTGTTTACAGTAGTATCGGTGATGTTTTCTGCTCCCGGCGCGGTGTGTGTCTCTGTGGTGGTGATGGTGTGTTCAGGGCTGACCTGTTCGAGTCGCGGCTGCGGTGTGTCGCTGCCGTTGTGTCCCGGGCGTGTCGCTGCGCGAGCTCCCCGGCTGCAGGAAGATCTTGAAGGACCTCAGCCATCCCAACAATGGACTGTTTTCTCTGTTGCGGTTTGGGAAGCGATTCCGCTCCCTGAAGGCCAATACAGGGAGACTGAGGAGGAGCTTCTTCCCGCAGGCGATAAGGTCTCTCAATCACACCTCCACACAGGATTAACAACATCTTTTTAAACTCCCAACATTGACTGGACAATCATGGACACATTCATACACACTCGCACTACATATTTATATATCTGGACCATTGCACAAGACACTTTAATAAGTCACTTTTTATGCATATTTGAACAACCACTGCCACTTTCAAATATTTCTATATTTCTATATTTTGTAATATTTTTATCATGCCCTTATTTGTACAGTTTATTTTAATAGTTAAATTTATTTTCTTTAGTATTTCTTTTTATTCATATTTATTCCTTACATACAAGTTTTTATTTTATTTCTTAAGGTCACTGGCGGTCGTATAAGCATTTCACTGCATTTCCTACTGTGTATGACTCTGTATGTTACAAATAAAATTTTAATTTGATTTGCACGGCTCCGTGTGGACAGCTCAGCCGCTTGTGTCCCACGTCACCGCACTCGAAGCATCTCAGCTGCTCCGTTGTGGCGAAGACGGTGTAGCCGCTGTCCCCCTCTTTACATTTAAAGTTGACGTCCAGCGTCTGATCCTCATTGTTTAAAACCATAAGCACCTGCCTGCGGAAGGACAGGACGTGGCGCATGTTGGAGCTCTTACACCCGAGCGGGATAGCTCTCATGGGGCCGACGAACTTCCCGAAACGGGCCAGCTCCTTCATTATAGCCTCGTTCTTTATGAACGGAGGCACGTTAGATATTACCACCCGTGCCAGACAGAGGGGAAACTTTAACCGTGGCTCCTCTCACACATATGCCGCTCCGCGCCAGTGCGCTCGCGAGGTCAACCCTGTTCACGAACACCACCACCGCTTTATTCATCCGGGAGGCAGAGTAGATGTTCTCACACCCGACCTGACCCCCCACCGCTAACAACACGTCTTCTATCGGCACGCCGTCCTGACACCATGCCGGAGAGACAAGGTCTCCACACCGGCCTCAGAGGCCATGGTTCCTGCTCGCTCTCTCTCTCACTTTTAAAACTTTTATTTAAGCCAAAGACATTTACTGAATTAAAAAAATAATAATAATAACCAGTCTCCGGAAAAAACTTGGCAGGACACCAAGCAGCCTTCCGCACGTTCGCTCACACCCAGCGCATGCGCACAGAGAGAGAGAGAGAGAGAGAGAGAAAACATAAAAATTTTATGAGAGACAAAGTTGGATAAAGAGAGACACTGTTTTCACTGTAACTTTAGTTAACTAATGACCTCACATGGAACTTAACAAAAAATAGATAAAACCTTCTGTGGCATTGTTAGCTAGGTATCAAAGTCATGTCATGCTAACTTATATTTTGTAGATTTAGCTAGCTATTAGTAGCATTTTACATGTGCTAACTTTAACTAGCTCGCAAAGTTAGCTTTAACTGTGCTAAATTGTGCTAAAACAAAATTAACATACTAAGTACACACACAGACAGTGTTTATTTCAGTCTGTATCCTACAGTCTCTCTCTGTCATATATGCAGAAAAATGCGTGATTTTGAATACCTAATATGAATTCTGTGATGGTGGACTGAAAGCCACTGCATATTTACATTGGACAGCTCTGCGTTTGAACACTAAAAAGAGGATTCAGCACCTTGGACACCTTGGAAAGAGTGACAGCGAGGAGCCACGCATTACCCGATCCCTTACAGGTACTGACAACGCTTAGTTTCCTGGCAACTGGTTCTTTCCAAATGGAACTGGCAGACCGCTCGGGGTTAAGCCAGTCGTCTTTGAGCCGTGCAATGCCAGCTGTATGGGACGGGATCATCCGGATGTCTAGCAGGTATATAAGGTTTCCATACCATGCAGTTGACCAGCCAAACATTAAAGCGCAATTTGCAGCGAACGCCGGTTTTCCTAATGTAATCGGAGCAATCGACAGCACGCCCATTGCTATAAAGGCACCATCAGAAGACGAATTTGCATACGTGATTCGGAAACATTTCCATTCAATAAATGTGCAAATAATATGTGATGCTCAAATGCGCATATTGTTGCAAGGTGGCCTGGGTCAACCGATGATTCATTCATCCTCACAAACAGCATGGTTGGGATGAGGCTCCAAGGTGGCAGGGTGCGCGATGGGTGGCTTCTTGGTGAGTGATGTATTTAAAGATATTATTCTTATATATATATATATATATATATATATATATATATATATATATATATATATATATATAAGGTTTTTTTTTTATTTTGTTATTAATTCCGGAGGACAAACTTGCAAATAACAAATTTTTTCTCTGGTCTACCTCCGATAGGAGCACCTCCAATTCACATTCTGTGAAGTTTCTCTTCTTGCTTGCTTTTGCCATTGCTTTTTCGTTTGGTTTTGCCAAAGTGGAGTCATTACAATATTTATACGGGGGAGGAGGCAGGGAGGGGTTTTGCGCTCGTGCACGTGCGCTCAATTTCACATTAATTCGGATGTACAAAGAGAATATGCGTGGGATTCCGTGTACACTGTGTTTCATACATCAGATTTTTTTTACTGCATACGCACATTTACAGCTTTGTCCGTACGCAATGTTTTAGTATGGATTCAACGCAAGTCTTTGTACATGAGGCCCCAGGGCTGGATGCAGATTATGGCTCACCGTCTCACTGTCACATATAAGCTATAAAAGGGCTTTGGAGGCCCAGTCCAGCCCAGGAGTTTCTATCAGAACACACTCTAAAGTGATGACCTATTCAAAGCAGAAATCTTAGATGCCGAAGCGATGACCTACTCAAAGCAGAAATCTTAGCACACTGCAGCCTTTTCAGTGCTTGAATTTCACAAGTGGGCTTAGAACCCACAAACCACATTAAGAGGTTAGCTGGACCATCTGATGCAGTTGGCTCCAGCCAGAGCATTTAACTTTGTGAAAAGTGGTTGAAAGAGTGGCAATGGATTGTGTTCTGGGCATGGGCACGTGCTAAGAAAATGCCAATATAGTTTACACGCTTGGGTGTGCTCTCACCACACCTTCTCTTGGCCCTGACCAGGCTAAATTCAACTGCCTTGCAAGAGAACCAACCAGAGTCGCCCCTTGACAAGCCTATGCTGACAGAACTGAAAATCCACCAAACGTCAACAAGGGGCTTTTGAGTTGAGCACCGATGTTTGGGAGAGTACTGTACGTTGCAGCACAAAACGCTCCCAGTGCTGCTTGACATAAGAAGTGCCATTACTCAAGCTCACACCGTGATCCTGCCCAATGTGGCATCATGCAAGCTGCTTCCAGTAACTTCAAGTTCAAGTAGGCTTTATTGTCACTTCAACCATATACAGTTAGTACACAGTGAAACGAAACAACGTTCCTCCAGGACCAAGGTGCTACATGCAACATAAATTTACAACATAAATTAACAGAAAAAACTAAAACTAGCTAACTAAGAGGCCTAGTTAGCTGGCTAGCAGAGACAAGACAGATAGACCTAACATAAATTACAACATAAATTAACAATGACAGAGCCAGTCAATTTTTTTTAAACAGACAGCAGACAACAAAGTGCACGTGCAAATGTGCAAACAAAAGCAACAAAGTGACAGTGCGACAAAAACACAACGTAACATAATAATAAGGTGTTGTGGTGATGAGTTGAGGTAGTGGAGTAACAGTAAACATTCCTTAGTGTAGAAGCAAAAATTAGGACTTAAAGAAGTTAGTGGAAAAAATAGTAGTCCAGTAATGAATATTGTGCAAAAGAGCATTTACAGGTTGGTATGTATGATAGTTTGGTGGTGTAGGTCAGTGTGTTTGCGCTTGTGTTGATTAGTCAGTTCAGTCTCAATGTTTTGAGGTAGTTGAGTTAAGCTGAGTGATAATGTGAATGCTGGTGGCTTTGCGGATGCAGCGTGTTGTGTAGATGTCCTCAATAAAGGGGAGAGAGACCCAGATGATCTTCTCTGCTGTCCTCACTATCCGCTGTAGGGTCCTGCGGTCCGATATGGCACAATTCCCAAACCAGACAGTGATGCAGCCGCTCAGGATACTCTTGATAGTTCCTCTATAGAAGGTGGTCAGGATCGGTGGTGGACGCTGGGCCTTTCTCAGTCTTCTCAGAAAGAAGAGACGCTGTTGGGCTTTCTTGTGCAGGGAGCTGGTGTTGAGGGAACAGCTGAGGTCCTTCTCCAGGTGGACGCCCCGGAATTTTGTGCTGTCGACGATCTCCACAGAGGAGCCGTCGATGCTCAGCAGAGAATGGTCGCCTCGTGTCCTCCTAAAGTCAACAACCATCTCCTTTGTCTTATCAACGTTCAGAAACAGGTTGTTGTCTTTACACCAGTCCGTTAGCCTCTGCACTTCCTCTCTGTATGCTGACTCGTCGTTCTTGCTAATGAGACCCACCATGGTTGTGTCATCAGCGAACTTAATGATGTGATTTGAACTGTGTGTTGCTACACAGTCGTGAGTTGTCACTTTGTTGTCATGATTTGATGCATAAGGTCATGTGGGAAGTGGGACCAGGGTCTATGAGGAATTCCAATGTCCGAGGGGGCCAGCGGGGTGGTTTGTTGCTTGTCTTATTTCTGGTGCAAGAATTGCAGGACACTCATGAAGTGGCTGGTGTCCTCCCCAGGCATTCTGCCATCAGAAACGTTGTTGAATAAAGGCTGGTGTGCATGTTGATCCTAGGTTGAGTTGTGCCCCCATTCCAGAAGCTGTTCTGCTTCTGGGAATTCCTCAGGGGATGTGGTGATGGGAGTGGGGCAGAGAGCAGACTTTAGGCAAGAAGCCAGGCAGAGGGAGCTCCGTCCAAGGATGGCATTGTTTCTCCAATCTATCTGTGGGTTGGGATGAATGGTTCAGGGATGTATGAAAAAACCAACTGGCACTAAGCTTTATGCATGATCAAGAATGAAATCTCTTCCTAGTGGTTTCGCGATGTCCTCAGAGTGACAGGGATGGTTTCCTGGGTGATCGGAAAAAGAAGTGTTCAATCGAGGGCACGGCCTGACAATGGTGGTTCCAGGGGAACACAGAACCAGTAACACAGGTTGTCAAAGAGGCGAATGAAAGGAGAAACTGATCAGCCTCTAGGCAAATGAGCGGCCCTCAATGTAGGTTGAGGGCTGAAGCTCAAGTTACACTGAGGATTGCAACAAGAAATTTCCATTGTAGGTTTGATTATTGGGAAAACATGGTTGGGCTGGGGGTGTCAAATTTGAAGGGAGTGCAGTGCATAGCTGTTGAAACTGGGTTGACCGATGATATAATGTTTAAGAGATTTGCTGAGAGTGCTTTTTTGGCCAATGGTCTGATGTAATTTGGCCTCAGAACAGGTGCTTAGTGCAGAGACTTGGCGTGAGGTGATAACAGTCATGGGTGAGGCTAAACAGGAGTGGACCCAATATCAGACCAATATCAGCTCATCTGGCTCTGTCATGTCACTAAAATGCCATCCACCACAATTGCCAGACAGCACCCATACCAAGCCCCAGAAGCGTTTTGGCTGAAATCAAAGGTATGCTCTGAAATGGCATCATATGCACTAGCCCATATCAGCCCCATAGTGATGCTACCAAAGCCCGATGGGTTGATTTCGTAATGACTTCTAGAGGCTTAATCAAATCTCAGACTTTGATGCATACTTGCTGCCACAAGTGGATGAAAGGTATGGTTTCTCAATTCTAGATTGTAAAGCCTCAATGGCAGCAGCGAAGTGACATAGGCACAGACATGGGGATTTGCGGTGTTCACAGTGATTAGATTTTTATTTATTATCTTTTTTTTTTTCAAGTGACCAGGAACGTGAATAGGGTAGGAATGCAGGGATGGGCTTGGAGAAAAGGTAACTCGAACGACTCTGTTCAATGCGGGGAAGAGTCACCATATTCCCACGGGGGGGCAGTAGCAATAGCAGGAGTGGAACTGACGTGCGAACCAGTGGGGGGGATGGCCAAGCAGTGGCGCATAGTCCTCCGATGGGTTTTCGCACGGGGCTCAGCGGGGCCCTTGGAGTCTGTACAGAGAAAGGGAGAGAGAAACGACAAAAAAAGTGACGTTAGTAGGGAAGTCTCTATTCTCATATAATCGACCCACCGAACTGGAGTTCCACACTCCTTTTATAGCTGCTGGAGTACTCCAGCAAGGTGAATGAAAATGGAAAGCCGGTCTTGCATGGTTCTGGCGCCCCGCCCCTTTTCCCCTGACTTTAGTGCTGCCTTGCCAGTACAGTAGGTGTACGGGGTTCGACAGAGAGCGGAGCAGGTGTACGGTTCTCCGTCACACAGATCTCACCTAAGGCTACTGGCAGCATAATTGCCAGACAGCTCCCATACCAAGCTCCAGAAGCGTTTTAGCATTAACACTGAAATCGAAGGTATGCTCTGAAATGGAATCATAGAGCACTAACTTTTGGTCCAGCCCCATAGTGATGCTACCAAAGCCCGATGGGTTGATCTGACTTTGTGGGCTTACGCGTGGATCTGACAGATGTGCACGAGATGGATTTCCCCTCCTTTCTCTTGCGCTATTGCCGGATCTGGAAATTCCTCTGTCCGCTTCTCAAGCGCGCCTTGCGCTTCTTGTGAATGGACAAGATAGACATCCTCACTCGAAATTAGACAACAGGTTTCTGTCGGGTGGCCAGGGGGCGGAGCCTCAACGATGCTCTCTCCCTTTCCTTAGCAACCTCCATGACAAGTTAACTCTTTCATGGAGTAAGCTATATTCATCCCGTGTTTTCGTGTCATCGACTTATTTATTTATTTAATAAAGCATGGGGTTATATGATGATGCCCCAGATAGAAGAGACGCTTCCAGGCTATCTCTCTCCTGGGACATCATCCTCCCTGAAAAGCTAACACTTCCTTCCAAGCTGTGTAGACTTTCATCTTCCCTGGAGGGAAAAGCTTTTCAGGCAGCAGATCAGGTTGGTGCTCCACTGCTCACCATGGCGGTTTTGCAGGCCTACCATGCTGACCTGCTTAGAGACTTGAGCACTGGCGGGGCTCTTGAAGATAGGGCGTTCTGGAATTACGCCCAGCCACAGACTTGTTTCTTCGTGCAACAAAGCAGACGGCTCGTGCTATAGGCCGTTCTATGGCTGCGATGGTTTCTGCGGACAGGCACTTGTGGCTGAATCTCACGGGCATCAAGGATAAGGATCATGCATTCCTCCTTGATGCCCCCATCTCGCCTTCCGGTCTGTTTGGCGACGCCGTTAACTCGGTTGCCACTAGGTTTTGTGAGGCGAAGTTATATGAACAAGCCTTCAGGAAATTCCTTCCCCGCCATGCTCAAGAGTCGGGACTGTCGTCCAGCCAGTCTCGACCAGGTCTGACTCTCGCAAGGCGTGAAGCACACAAGGAGAGTGGTTTGAGCCGTGCACCCCCCCCCGTAAATATTGGGGTGCGGCGAACCGCGGTTCGCAATCCACCTCAGAGAAGTCGGACCGGCATACTGTCTTCTTCACAAAGAAGTCCTGAGGCTCATTCGCTCAGCACAGTGTTCTACCTGGCACCCCCAGGAGGTCGGTGTTCATGCTCCGCCACCACTTGTGTTTCAGGCAACACCTGTCTCCAATAAAATGTTAGTTCTTCTGTCTTTTCCTGCCATGTTTCAGGATGCCGAACATCAAACACCCCCGTCTAACCAAGCCGCCAAGACTTTTGCCCCTTTCAAAGAAACTGGCAGCATGGAAGTATATTTTGACTGAGAAAGTATATCAAGTATATCTCCTTGGGTACTAAGCACTATAGAGAGAAGCTACAGGATTCAGTTCTCACATCGCCCTCCGCGTTTCAACGGCGTGGTCTCCACTAACGTGAAACCAGAAAGGGCGCATCTGCTGACTCTGGAGTTACAGAAGTTGCTGGGAAAAGGGGCCATAGAACATGTTCCCCTACCAGACAGAGAATCAGGCTACTACAGTCGCTATTTCTTGGTTTCCCCAAGAGGAATGGGGGGCTGCGTCCAATTTTAGATTTTCACTGCTATCTAAAAAAAATTATAATAAATACTGGTTCAAAATGTTGACTGTCAAAGTGGTTGTTACTCAAATCCCACCAAGGATTGATTTGTGACAATCGATCTGAAGGATGCATACTTTCATATACAAACCAGCTTCCAAAAAAGTTGGGACACTAAACAAATTGTGAATAAAAACTGAATGCAATGATGTGGAGATGGCAAATATCAATATTTTATTCAGAATAGAACATAGATGACAGATCAAAAGTTTAATCCGAGAAAATATATCATTTTAAAGGAAAAATATGTTGATTCCCAATTTCACGGTGTCAACAAATCCCAAAAAAGTTGGGACAAGTAGCAATAAGAGGCTGGAAAAAGTACATTTGAGCATAACAAAGAGCTGGAAGACCAATTAACAGTAATTAGGTTAATTGGCAACATGATTGGGTATAAAAAGAGCTTCTCAGAGTGGCAGTGTCTCTCAGAAGCCAAGATGGGTAGAGGATCATCAATTTCCACAATGTTGCGCAGAAAGATAGTGGAGCAATATCAGAAAGGTGTTACCCAGCGAAAAATTGCAAAGACTTTGAAGTTATCATCATCAACTGTGCATAATATCATCCGAAGATTCAGAGAATCTGGAGCAATCTCTGTGCGTAAGAGTCAAGGGCGTAAAACCATACTGGATGCCTGTGAACTCCAGGCCCTTAAATGACACTGCACCACAAACAGGAATGCTACTGTAAAGGAAATCACAGAATGGGCTCAGGAATACTTCCAGAAACCATTGTCAGTGAACACAATCCACCGTGCCATCCGCCGTTGCCAGCTGAAACTCTACAGTGCAAAGAAGAAGCCATTTCTATGCAAGATCCACAAGCACACGCGTTTTCATTGGGCCAGGGATCATTTAAAATGGAATGTGGCAAAATGGAAGACTGTTCTGTGGTCAGACGAGTCACGATTCGAAGTTCTTGTTGGAAATGTGGGACGCCATGTCATCCGGACCAAAGAGGACAAGGACAACCCAAGTTATCAACGCTCAGTTCAGAAGCCTGCATCTCTGATGGTATGGGGTTGCATGAGTGCGTGTGGCATGGGCAGCTTGCATGTCTGGAAAGGCACCATCAATGCAGAAAAATATATTCAGCTTCTAGAACAACATATGCTCCCATCCAGACGTCATCTCTTTCAGGGAAGACCCTGCATTTTTCAACAAGATAATGCCAGACCACATTCTGCATCAATCACAACATCATGGCTGCGTAGGAGAAGGATCCGGGTACTGAAATGGCCAGTCTGCAGTCTAGATCTTTCCCCTATAGAGAACATTTGGTGCATCATAAAGAGGAAGGTGCGACGAAGAATGGGAGAGCATTCCTATTTCCAAACTTGAGAAACTGGTCTCCTCGGTCCCCAGACGTCTGTTGAGTGTTGTAAGAAGAAGGGGAGATGCCACACAGTGGTGAAAATGGCCTTGTCCCAACTTTTTTGGGATTTGTTGACACCATGACATTTTGATTCACCATATTTTCCCCTTAAAATGATACATTTTCTCAGTTTAAATTTTTGTTCCGTGATTTATGTTCTATTCTGAATAAAATATTGACATTTGCCATCTCCACATCATTGCATTCAGTTTTTATTCACAATTTGTTTAGTGTCCCAACTTTTTTGGAATCCGGTTTGTAAAAATATTGCCACAACTCAGGAGGTTCCTGAGGATCGCTTTCGGGGGCGACGCGTACCAGTATCGGGTCCTTCCATTTGGTCTAGCTCTCTCACCCCGCACATACACAAAATGCATGGATGCAGTTCTGGCTCCCTTACGACTCCAGGGCATCTGTATTTTGAATTACATAGACGACTGACTGGCCCAGTCTCAGGAGCTAGCGCTTCAACATCGGGATGTTGTCCTAGCTCATCTTTGTTCCTTAGGATTGAGACCCAACGCCACAAAAAGCGTGCTCTCTCCTGTTTAGAGTACAATATATTTGGCTGTCTCCCACTACTGTCGAATCCATTCTCAACAACCTCAAGGAATTCAAGCTAGACCAGAAAGTGCCTGTTCATCACTTTCAAAGATCTTTAGCTCTCATGGCAGCTGCATCCATGGTGATACCTTTGGGCCTTCTGCACATGAGAGCATTTGGCTCTCGAAATTAGTTTTCGGTTCCGGGGCGAGAACGCTGTGCGCGTCTGTGCTGCCGCTTTGTACCTGGATTGCTTGTTTGTTTGTTCCTGCTGCATGTCTCTCTGCCATTCTGCTCGGCTGGTTGGATTTCATAACGCTGATGTTTGAAAGAAACTGGACTATAACCATCAACTATTTGCTGTCTGTGAGTTTGCCACCGGGCCGCTGCGAGCCCTCTGCGCTGTTAGCGTCTCCATCACGCTCGGCTCCTCTGATGGGTGAGTTATCGCTCTCTCAGTTGGTTGCGCTGTTCGTTCACTGCTTGCTATTTGGGGGTGCTATCTCCTATTTAGTCTGCTGTGTTTGGTGAAGTGACGTTTCAGTGTCGGGCTAGCATTGTTTTTTCTCGTGTCAGGCTAGCATTGTTTTTTCTCGTGTCAGGCAGTTTTGCCTGTGTCTGGCTCTCACTTGCTCAGTACTACAGTATAATGTTTTGGACAAAGGTTTTTCTTTTTTACCTTCTTCTCTTTTCTCTTTTTTGCCTCATTTTGCATCTCACTTCCATAATGGATATTGGATATTCACCATCGCAGCTAAGGGCCTTGAACCGCCATCCGCGTCTTGACTCTATGACGTATGAGCACTGCAGGAGTTTAGGGATTCTCCGGCATCAACAGTACATCCACCCCTCACAGCGTTCACGGCGTGTGTTCAGGAGTACCTTTTGCTCTAGGCTCAAAGCCCTTCCGTGCATCTGGACTAACCATAGATTGTCTGCTTCCAAACAACTTCCTGTTGGTCGTACTGTTCATCGCTCTCTAATTTATCTCACTGCTACTCAGCATCATACTGCAAATGTGAATTCTGTTCATCGTCACTTTGCACTTCTGAACTGTTGGTCAATATCGGACAAAGCCCCTTATCTCAATGAAATTATCACTGACAATAAGATTGACATTTTTCTTCTCACTGAAACCTGGCAAGCTCCAGATGATTTTATTCAGTTAAATCTTCTTGCCCCTGATAGATATAAGTATCTCACCCGACCTCGACTGCATGGCAAAGGGGGTGGTCTTGCTGTCATTTAACGGGACAATCTTCGTCTGAAACAACTTGATTTTCACAATACAAATTCATTTGAATACATGATTTTGAAAGCTGACTGTCTCACAATCATCTTACTCTACCGTCCTCCTAAAGCCCTGTCCAGATTTTTTTCTGAACACAGTGAACTGTTAACCCTTGCCTGCTCATTGTCATTTCCTATTCTACTGCTTGGTGACTTCAACATTCACGTTGATACAGTTTGCCCCAACACTACCCAATTACTGTCTGTTTTTGAATGTTTTAATTTGACACAGCATGTTCGCATGCCTACCCATACTCGTGGTCAATCCCTTGATCTAATTTGTACTTCAAGGGGGGATATCACTTCTATTTCTGCTTCTGACACCGGTATTTCTCATCATAAACTTCTTGACTTTAGCCTTAATCTGCATATGCACTCTAAATGCCTTAAAACTGTTCTATCATTCCGTAATCTGAAAGCAATTGATACTGTATCATTTTGTACTTCTATTGTCTCCTCTCATCTCTCTGATGTCATTAATATTTCTTCTCCATCTGTGATACTATTTAATTATAGTTAGGCTATAGGCCTTGTTAGCACTGTTCTAGACTGGTTCTCCAATTATTTAATTGGGAGAACTCAGTGTGTAGTTTACTTACAGTAAAAACTGGAGTGCCCCAAGGTTCAATCTTGGGGCCTGTTTTATTCTTCATTTACATAAATAATATGTGCATAGGTTTAGACCCAGCAAAAACCCATTTATATGCTGATGACACAATGCTCTATACGACTGCATCATCATTGCAAGTAGCAATGGATTCCTTACAGCATGCTTTCAACTCTTTACAGTTGAACCTTCTCAAATTAAAACTCATGTTAAATGCCAAAAAAACTAAATTTATGATTTTTACTCGCTCATGCTCTTCCTCTGAGTATACTCTTTTAACATTAGATGGCACACAGCTAGAAAGGGTAAATTCTTACAAATATCTTGGAATCTGGTTTGATGACAAGTTGTCATTCTGAGTACATATACAGTAGAAAGTATATTGAGAAAGCTTCGCCCTAAATTAGGTTTTTATTACCGTTTTAAAAAATGCTTTCCCTTCACTGCCAGAAAGCGATTAGTACTGAGCAGTTTCCTATCAGTATTGGATTACGGTGACATTATATATATGCATGCATCTTCATTCCATCTAAAAAAGCTGGATGTTGTCTATCATTCTGCTTTGAGATTTGTAACTGGTACTGCAGCAAGAACACATCACTGTAATCTATATGACATGGTGCAATGGACATCATTGCACCTTAGAAGAAAATCTCATTGCCTACTATTTATTGCAAAGGCTTTAATGGATAAACTACCTCAGTACATATGCAATCTACTTACATTTCGCACTAACACTTACAGTACACGTTCATCAGTAAAACTTCTTCTTCATTCTCCTCTAACACGGACAGAGTTAGGCAAAATTGCTTTTTCCTCATATGCACCACACGAGTGGAATTCTTTACAAAATATGCTAAATTTGGACTCCCTACCCTCTCTAACTGTTTTCAAAAATCTTTTAAACTCAGTTCTTATACAACAATGTCATTGTTTTTCATAAATTTTAATACATATATACATATAATTTGAATTCTTTATTTTCTTCTTTCTTTTCTCTGTGTCTCTTTTTGACATTTGAAATTCCCATCTGCTTGTCTTTTAGTCCGTGTTTATTTATGTAATTGCATTTTTGGAATGTCTGTATGTTTATGTGTTAACATTGTATGTTGAAACTTTTTAAACTTTGTTGCTGCCACCTTGGCCAGGACTCCCTGGAAGAAGAGATAATGTATCTCAATGGGACATTCCTGGTAAAATAAAGGATAAATAAAAAAAAAAAAAAAAAATTACAACTCTACAATTTCTGAAATCCTACAGCAGCATGCTCCTATCAAGACCAGAAATGTCCCCGCCACTCACTCTTCTCCTTGGTACTGTATACCCCTGAGCTCCGTATTCTTAAGGCTACCGGCAGGCGGCTTGACGTCTTTACAGGAAAACCGGTCTTACTGTTCACTATTTGGCTTTTCTAGATCATCTTAAATGTTACAAATCTGTTCTCTTTTCAGCTCGCTCTAACTTTGTCTCTGCCACAATTAATAAATCGAGCAACAGGCCAAAAGCATTATTTAATACGATAAATAAACTTACCAACTGCCCACCTCAGGATGTTCTAGTATCTAATGAGTTTTGCTGCTCTTTTTTGTATTATTTGCTTGAGAAGACAAATGCTCTCCACCAATGTTGTTTCCCTACTGATACAGAGCTGTCTGTAAGCTAATCCTGAAATCCAACTCTTCATCCTGTTACCTTGATCCTGCTCCTACTTCTCTCCTGAAACTTTGTCACTCTGCCATTTCTGCACCTGTTTCTCATTTCATCAACTCATCTCTTACTTCTGCTTCTTTTCCTCTGCCACTAAAAACTGCTGCAGTTACACCTGTGCTCAAGAAACCCAAACTTGACACCTCAGTTTTATCTAACTATCGTCCCATTTCTAATTTACCTTTCATATTCAAATTACTGGAAAGTACTGTTGCTGCCCAACTCCAGTCTTTTCTAGTTGATAATAATCTCTTTGACCCTTTTCAGTCTGGTTTTCTCCCCCTCCATAGTACTGAAACTGCACTTGTAAAGGTAGTGAACGATCTACTGCTTTCTGGTGATTCTGGTTCTTTGTCTATATTGCTGCTACTTAATCTCAGCTCTGCCTTTGTTACGGTCTCCCATGATTTGCTTATTTCACGTCTCTCTGGTCTGGGTATCACTGGTACTGCTCTGTCTTGGTTTTCTCTCAGATAGACAATTTTATATTTCTGTTAAGGATTTTCGATCGCCCACCGTCCCCCTGAAGCGAGGTGTTCCCCAGGGATATGTTCTTGGCCCACTATTATTCACAATTTACATAATCACACTCGGTCTGATCCTTCAATACCATGGTCTTAACTATCACTTTTATGCCGACGATATTCAACTTTATTCTATCTGCATATCTACTCCATCTGCCCAAATTGACAAAATCTCTGTTTGCGTGAAGGACATTAGAGACTGGCTTAGCTTAAACTTTCTGAAAGTCAACATGGACAAAACTGAGATAATTTTCATTGGAACCCCAGCACTCACCAGCAACATTTCCACCAATTTCACCTGCGAGATTGCTGACTCTCACATCAAAACATCCACTTCTGTCAAAAATTTAGGAGTAATCTTTGACTCCACACTCTCCTTTCAACCTCACATTAAATCTGTCACTAAATCTGCTTTCTTTCATTTGTGGTGCATTGCATAACTGCATCCCTTCATCAGTACCAAAGATGCTGAAACTGTCATCCACGCATTCGTATCATCACGCATTGATTTCTGTAATGCCCTTTTCATTGGTCTACCAGCTCCATCTCCAGATTACAATATATTCAAAACTCTGCGGCTAGAATACTCACTCATACCAAACGTTCTGCTCATATAACCCCAATCTTGTCTGATCTCCATTGGCTCCCAGTCGCCTACCGCATCAAATTCAAAATTCTTCTCCTTGTTTTCAAATCTATAAATGGCTTAGCTCCCAATTATCTTTTCAATCTCCTCTCCCCCTACATTCCAACTCGTTCACTATGCTCGTCCGATCCGTTTTTTTTGCTGTCCCTCGGTACCGCCTCTCTTCAATGGGCGGCATATCATTCAGTGTTATTGCACCCAAACTCTGGAACTCTCTACCACACTCTCTCTGTTCTGTTAACAACATCTCAGCATTTAAATCTTTACTCAAAACTCACTTGTTTTCCGAATGTTACACCTGAATCCACCTGTCCTCTGAATGTCTGTGTTGTTGACCTAATTGTTTTTTACTTTAGTACTTCAGTTTCTGTCTGTTTTATTCTTCTTTTGTTTTCACTCATTGTAAAGTGTCCTTGAGCTCTGGAAAGGCGCTACAGTATATAAATAAGAATTATTATTATTATTATTATTATTATTATTATTACTATTTCAGGGGATTTCACTCGAGGGCCAATCCCCAATAAGGGTTTCTGACTATGTGGTTCAGACCCCGGTTTCTGACTCTGGGTCCCACTCTAAGTCTGTCTTGTCGTCGCAAGATGCTAACAACAGACGCTTCCCTCACGGGCTGGGGTGCGGTCTCAGCCCAAGGGAGCTGGAGAGGTCATCTTCTCCCGTGGCACATCAATTGCCTTGAAATTATGGCTCTATTTCTGGCCCTAAAGCACTTCCTCCAGCAGTCGAGAGGCTACCATGTCCTAGTGCGGGTGGACAACACTACAGTAGTATAAATCACCAGGGCGGACTGCGCTCGCGCCACTTGAATAAGCTAGCGCACCAGGTTCTGCTTTGGGCACAGGACAAGTTCCTGTCCCTCAGGGCGATTTACTTTCCATGGCATATGAATGTGGGAGCAGTCTTGCTGTCCAGTCAAGCTCTGACACACGGGGAATGGAAACTCCACCCCGAATTAGTCAGTCAATCTGAGAGAGATTTCATGTAGCAGAGGTGGACCTCTTTGCCTCGCAAGAAACAGCAAATGTCCCCTTTACTACTCTGACTCTTCCAGCTCCCCTGGGTCTGGACGCCTTGGCCCATACGTGGCCCAGATTACGCCTTTATGCGTTTTCCCCAATAGCTCTGCTCCCGGGAGTCTTGGCAAGGGTCGTCAACAGGGTTTGCGCCTCTTACTGATAGCACCCCGTTGGCCGACCAGAGTGTGGTTCTCGGATCTAATATCTCTCCTCGACGGCTCACCGTCTGTGATTCCAGTGAGGAGGGATCTTCTGTCTCAGGTGCATGGGACAATATTTCATCCCCAGTATGAGCTCTAGAACCTTCACGTCCGGCCCCTGATTGGGACCAATTAAGAGATACTGGTCTAAACCAGTCAGTGTAATTGAAACTATTTTAAGTGCTAGGGCTCCCTCCTCTAGAAGAACTTATGCCCTCAAATGGAGTGTATTTGAAAGTTGGTGCATGGCAAAACATGTGGACACAGTCCACTGCCGAATCGTTTCAGTGCTGGAGTTTCTGCAAGAAAAGTTGTCCTCGGGCTCATGCCCTACTTCTCTCAGAACATACGAAGCCGCTATTTCGGCTTGTCATGTTCTGACTGACAGGGTTTCTGTGGGAAAGCACCCTTTAGTTGCCCGTTTTATTTGTGGAGCTACAGTAATCGGTTGAGGCCGCCCACTAGAGCCACTGTCCCTTCTGGGGACTTATCTATTGTGCTCGATGGTCTGATTGACACCCCTTTCAAACCACTAGAGTCAGCGCCTGTTAGATTTCTGACTCTTAAGATGGTTTTTCTCATGGCCGTTACTTCTCTGAAGAGAATTGGAGATCTGCAGGCTTTTTCAGTCTCTCCATCCTGCCTAGACTTTGCCCCTGGGCTGGTCAAAGCTATTCTGTATCCTCACCCGAACTATCTTCCGAAAGTTCCATTCTCAACCATGCATCCAGTTGCTCTCTAAGCATTCCGTCCTCCGCCTTTTACAGCTCCGGAGCAGGAAAGACTTCACTTACTGTGCCCAGTATGTGCTCTTCAGATTTACGTTCACCGCACTAGCCAGTGGCGTAAGTCAGAGCAGCCTTTCATATGCTACGGGGACCGCAACCAGGGGGCGGCCGCCACTACACAAACGTTGTCACATTGGGTGAGAGATGCTATTGCCAGTGGTGTCAAAAGTATTCACATTCATTACTTGAGTAGAAGTATAGATACTAGGGTTCAAAATTACTTCTTTAGAAGTTGAAGTATCAACCCAAGCTTTTTACTTAAGTAAAAGTTTAAAAGTACTGGTTTCAGAACTACTTAAAGTATAAAAGTAAAAGTACCGTGAGGGGCGACAAAAGCATTAAGGTCTCGCTTTCTGATCATGCAACGGAGGGGGGGGATGGCGTTGTGCGCGTTCTGATCATGTGACAAGGGGGGGGGGGGCGTTGTGCGCGTTCTGATCATGTGACGAGGGGGGGGGCGTTGTGCGTGTTCTGATCATGTGACGGGGGGGGGGGGGCGTTGTGCGCGTTCTTATCATGCGACCGGAGGGGTTGCGCATTCAGATCATAAAAATAGAGTAACGAGGCTATTTTTAAAAAGTAAGGAGTAGAAAGTACACATAATTGCTTAAAAATGTAAGGAGTAGAAGTAAAAAGTCGGCTGAAAAATAATTACTCCAGTAAAGTATAGATACCCAAAATTTCTACTTAAGTAAGGTAACGAAGTATTTGTACTTCGTTACTTGACACCTCTGGCTATTGCCCTAGCCTATGAGGCGTGTGGTCTCACTTCGCCTCTAGGAATCAGGGCTCATTCGACCAGGGGGATTGCCTCATCTATTGCGCTGGCAAGAGGTGTCCCCCTGCAGCAAGTGTGTGATGCGGCAGGTTGGTCCTCTCCACACACACATTTGTCAGAATTTAGATTCTGGATGTTCATGCTACTCCGGGCTTACAGGTCCTCGAGTCAGCCTCCCAGAGCTAGCTCTGAGACCTCCTTGGCCTTTGTGCGCACATGCTACACAACCTTGGGGGTCCAGACACTTGCGGTGCAACGGCATTGGTATTCTCGTTCCCATAGCGTTTTGACGCAGCATCAAGTGTAGCTTTTGAAAGGGAACGTCTCAGGTTACTTGCTGTAACCCTGTTCCCTGAAAAAGTGGGAACGAGATGCTGCGCTCCAATGCCGCACTGCTTGCGTGACTGGACGTCCTTTCAGACAAAATTGTCCTGAGGAATGTTTCCGGTTCACTCCTATTTATAACCTGCAGGTGCGCTTCATCAGATGACGTCACCGGACCAAGGTTATATATGCCAAAATTTGGCGTGTTTGATACACACATGCTTCACAACCGGCAACACAGAAAGATGCATCCCTGCGATCCGTACAGCCAGTGAGACTTCAGATAGTGTATCTGACTATTCATTACATTGAGAAGACTTTGCTGTTTGCACTTCTTTAAATAAAAGCACTGTGTGTTTGTAGAACTTCGTGTTCCTGTTTCTCTCCGACTTGTTGAACCTCTACAGTGCAGTAATGTTTCCTTATGTAACAGTAACCTTAGCTTATACCCACAAGTAAAATGTTTAAAAATTATCACTACACTATTCACTACACTATCTGGAAGAGAAATGACTGATCCTGTGCTCTGACTTCCTTCGCTACATACAGTAATGCGAAGACATGAAGAAGTGAAACTGTTTCACTGTCCTGTTACATGTGACACATGTGACATAAAAGGCTGTTTGTTGTGTAGAAATTGATTTTTATATATGGTATAAAGACAAAATTGAAGGCAGAAAGATCCACACTTGCATTTGGTGATAACGATGTGTCCCTAATGTGCTTGCTTTAGTCAGTGCATGCAAAGCTTTTGTTTTTTAACAGATGAATGTTAAAAAGTATTCAGAAATGTATGATTGTTTGTTTGTTCAATTATTTTTAGCCTGTAAAGTAGAGAGAAAAGGTATTATATAAAAGTATAATAAAGAAAATAAAGGGACTTTGAAAGATTTGCTGTTATTCCTACTGTAAATGTTTAAGGCAATAATTTAAATAACATTTATTAAATTAAAGCTGAACATCTACACTTCAGTCACATCTTAATTGCTTCATTTTAAATCTATTGTGCTGGTTTAAAGAGGCAAAGACAGAAAAAAAGAGCAAATACTTATGGATCTGACTATAGCACTGTGATGCAGCAATGAAGAAAGTCTGCTGAAGATTAATCTTTGATTTAAAAAATTTTGTTACTTATTTTTATTTTTCAAAGGTGGCAACCCTAATCTCTTTATACCTCTCCTTCTCTCTCCCTTAGCCTCTCTCTCTGTTGCCTGCTGTTTCCACTTTGTGTGGTAATTCATAATTAATCTGGATGTGCTAATGAATTATGAGTAAATGTTCATTGTGAGTCATAAGTTTGGGGAGGTAGGTTTTTTTTTCAGCTCTAACAATCGACACACACTCAGAACTGACGCACAAAACATAAACCACTGTTTCATAATTGATGAGGTCTGATTAGTTACAGCGTACCAAATACACATGGGCCCTAATACAATACTGAAAGCAGGTGGGTGTGTGGGTGGTGGAGTGAACAGTTACTGAATACTGAAACTATTAGGCTGAAGTAGCTAACAAGACAGCTCATAGACATTAGTATTGTGAATACTTGTAACATACTACTTGTAACATATACATTGCAGTACAGTAAAATTCTTTCCCTTGCATATCTCACTTGCTCAACCATGAAAAAGCCCCCTGGAGAAGTTAAAAAGCAATTCCAGGATACCGAATATATTATTTGTCATGGTGTGTATTATTTAGTTTTATAGGATTGTATTAGTTACTGCACCTATTTCATCAGTCAGGATTTTGTCATTTTTCCTGTTTTCATTCAATGAAGCAAAACATTAAATACCCAGCATGCAATACACAGAAGCATTTTCAACCACTGGGAATCTCTAATGATCATAAAATCAGCATGTCTGAATGAGACAAGTTCCCGTGATGTCTCTCTTATTTCTGGGAAACCAAATGTAGTGGTATTATGATAATTCTGTTGTCTGGAAAAGATGTGGGACTAGTTTCTATGAAATATGCATCTATGTTTGGTTGTAGCAGGCACTGCATGTTTCTAACTGCCTGTTTTCTTTAGGTAGGAAGTGAATTTGTTTTTAAATGTTTTTGTTTAGTATTTTGGTCTGATTTACGTTGCACCATATTAAAATTCTGTCTTCAAATCAAATTAAAATTTTGTTACATGCACAGCCTTACACAGTATGATATTCCGTGAAATGTTTATATACAGTAAATGCATTTGACTTAAAAAGGATTCTTCCATAAGAAATTAATTGCACTGGAGGATACAATTAAAATAAAAATAGAATATTCTATTAAAGTATGAAATAGGAATACAAGTGAAAAAGATAAAAAAAATTTAATAGCAAAATTAAATTGATTTATGTGAAAAATGTCTTTTCACATGTCAGCTAAAGTGACAGTTTATTCTATTTGTATTCACACCAGTTGGTTGTGTTTGGTGCATGCTTTGCTCTGAGTGTTTGGTTAGTATGGTTTGGTCATTGGTTTTAGGAGAAATATCCCAGGTTCTCTATCACTTCACTTAACCTGTCTATATCTTTCCTCTTTCCCTTGGTTTATTGGTCACAATGTATGTTCACATGCGTAGATGTGACCTGGTTGATGGTAAATGCTTAAGTAATATAAAAAGAAGAAAACAAAAATGAAGGGATACAATTACAGCTTGGAATTATTTAGCTCATTATTATTCTTTTTAATAAAGGGAAATACACCCCTTGGCCTTCGAAATGTAAGGATCACGTGTGCCTTCCCGCGACAGATCAAAATTCCCTGAGTTAGAGTTCCAGTAAGGTACAGTATAGCCAGTTCTCATAGCATTTCAGCTAACATGAATCTCATTCATAAATAAAAGGCTTGATAGATACAGTAGATTAAAACAATGTACAGTAGCTCAGTAGTGTAATCACACCTTCTTACCAGGTTTTTTTTGTTGTTGTTGTTGCAAACGTAATAGCAATTTATATACCTATGAAAAATTATGTGCAGCTGGCACTCCATTTGAAAGTTATTGTGTCTTCTGCCAAAGTAGATGCTGTGATTTTGTCGGTATTTAGTACCAAACAGAGATCAGGAAAGGAAACTGTTGGAACAAAAGGAGTCAAACTGGCTAATGTGTGATAGCACATTGTCGGCACCCATGTGAGATTTCTAGTAAGGTCATAAGCACAAGGTCAGTACCCATGCAACAATGCTATAAGTGTGTGCTTTTGTTGGTGCTATTTTTTTGTTTTGGACTCCGTGTAGTTGTGTTCATTGTGTTATAGCGTATGTGTCAAAGACTGAGGCAAGTCAGGATGCAAGTGCATACCTATCTTTAATTTGGTTTCGTTTTAGCACAATCAAATCTATCACAGTATACACTATAACAGTTTATTAAAACACTAAATAATTGTTTTACATACATACCTGTGGGGATGGCGGCGCGGTGGTGTAGTGGTTAGCACTGTCGCCTTGCACCTCCAGGGTCTGGGTTCGATTCCCCGGCCAGGCTCGATTCCCGTCTCTGTGTGCATGGAGTTTGCATGTTCTCCCCGTGCTTGGTGGGTTTCCTCCGGGTACTCCGGTTTCCTCCCACAGTCCAAAGATATGCAGGTTAGGCTAATTGGCGTTCCCAAATTGCCCGTAGTGTTGATTGGGTGTGTGAGTGTGTGTATGTGTGTGTGCCCTGCGATGGATTGGCACCCTGTCCAGGATGTACCCCGCCTATTGCCCGAAGTCTCCTGGGATAGGCTCCAGGTCCCCCGCGACCCTGAACACAGGATTAAGCGGTATAGAAATGAATGAATGAATACCTGTGGGCATTTCCAAATTTCTATTCTTTGGTATTGGTATTTAATATTTAAGTGAACTAAATGCAGTGATTTTTTTTTGTTATTGTTGTTTATAACTGTTTTAAAACGTGGTATTCATGAGCCAAACAATGTCATTACAGTTCCTTTCGTTTTAAAACTGGGAAGCAATATCATGTTTAAGGTTGTGCTGTTGTACTGAATATCAGCATGGCTGTGATGTGGTTGTAGGCAACAACAGCTCTAAAAATACCATTTATTTTCAACACATTATGATTTTTTTTTTTTATTATTTAACTATATATTATGCTCCACCAATACTTACCCTTCCTTGACTGGAAGAAATAGTACTGAGTCGGCAACTGAGAGTTTGTTTAATTACCAAGAATGAAAGTAATTCTTTTAATAGAATTTTAATTTCTTACTGATACTGTGTAGCCAAAAAGTGAGGAGAATAAACCTTGGAGGTGGTGGACAGTCCTGAAAAATGCATGCGATTACCTCAATGTTTCCACTTATTCCACTATAGAATATCAACTAACTTCCTGGCTTCCTTTGTTGAATCATGAAAAACATAAATGGAAAGCAAGTGTGCTATGTACTATAGTGTACAATCGCTTGTTCCACACAGCAAGTAGTGACATTGATCAGTGCTTAGAAAGAGATTTGGCATTCAGTCATTTTAGAAGCTGGTTAGCTCACGGTAGCTGTGAAGAAAACAACATGGATGATTTGTAGGCAGTTTGGAATGACTTAGAAGCAATTATAAGGAGACAGACTATTGTTTAAGACGACAAAACATTATCAGATGTGTTTTCACGCTGAAACTGGCTTTATATGTGGGTTTTGGTAGGCAGCTGCCCTCTCTTCTGTACTGCGGACCGTACTGGTCTACTTTCACCCACGCTGATGACTGACTGTTGATATAAAAATTTTAATAATTGTAGAACAGCTGTAATGTGGAGGAATACATATTAGTTAAACATCCCAGTGCTGTTATACTCTATATCAGCACCTGTGGAATGCCTTTTGTACAATCAGATTACTCAGTTGGAACTAATTGTTTTATAAATAACTTCAAGTTACATTTGTTTCCCATTTTTCTACAGATCCAAATTGTGGAAGCAAACATCAGACAGCAACCATGTCTTAACTACTGTAGCTTTAAGTAGCACTGGGGTACATCATATGAAGGGCAAGCAGTAAGAAAAGCTAAGTGAATTGCAGAGAACAAACACATCCTATTCCTTGTGCTCTTCATGTTAATCGTAGACGGTAATTAAATTGACTGAGACCAGCACCAGGACTTCCTTCAGGCCAATATCCAATCAAAGCCATCCATCCTCTTGGAGGAATGCACACACACACGCATGCACGCACGCGCACAAACACACACACACACACACACACACACAGCTTGTGCAAACCTCCCTTCTGGCACATTTATACTAATAATTTATCCAGACTTTAAACCACTGGTGTGATTATGGTCACACATGCTTACATTACTTAACTTATTGTGTGTGTGTGTGTGTGTGTGAGTGTGTGTGTGTGTGTGTGTGAAGATCTTCATAATTTTCTTGGAATTAATTAAAAGAAAGGAAAGCATAATATACTCTATTGAACAGAAAAGGACATTCTGCAATTTACTGAACTCACCTATAGACAGTAATTAAACAGATGGTCTCTCTGAAGTACATAAAACTACTTTGAATTTATACAACAAAACTACTGTTATTTTTGTGTGCAGTGCATGAACTACTGTTATTCCTCATATATTTTCTTCTTTTTAACTCCCCTTTTCATGAAGGGTCTCTACTTAAGTACCAACAGTAAATTACAATGAGAGCATTTTACACACTGGGATTCACGGACTACAGAATTACCACAATATGTCATTATATTTTGTGATTTTATAAGCATATTTAAATACAGTAAAAAAAAAAATGCTTAAAAAGCCTACCATCTGGCATCCATTCTGTGAAACTGAATGTTATGCAGTTTGGACATTATGTGAACCTCATATTATAGTACAGTTGTGTCGATACTTAGCAAAGTTACACATAGTGTACATACAGTAGTGCAGCTGCAGTGTCCAGTGTGAGGTGCCTAAATTATAAGCAATATCAGTCACTTATTTTATACATTTGTGCTGTTTAATTACTTTATGTTTCCCTTCATGCTTCAATAAATCATGATCCTCAAAATGTCCTTTGCCTCTTGCTGCCGCTATAACTAGCATTTTTTTTCCAAGTAGTTGCCATGACACACATTCTAATTCCATGGTCTTTCATGATTTTTATATCTTTATACATTGTAAATCAGTGCTGCCAATTAGGCATCCAAAATATGCTATACCCTCCTTTAAACAGTTGATATTATTGATGTTATTGATAACAGTCTTTATAAAGGCTCTAGTCTGAGGGGGGGGGGGCGTTGTGTGTGTTCTGTTCATGCGGCGGGGGGGGGAGGGGGTGCGTTGTGCGCGTACTTATCATGCGACCGGGGTGGGGGGGGGGGGGGGTTGGGGGTGCGTTGTGCGCGTACTTATGCGGGGGGGGGTTGCGCGTTCTGATGATAAAAATAGAGTAACGAGGCTATTTTTAAAATGTAAGGAGTAGAAAGTACAGATAATTGCTTAAAAATGTAAGGAGTAGAAGTAAAAAGTCGGCTGAAAAATAATCACTCCAGTAAAGTATAGATACCCAAAATTTCTACTTAAGTAAGGTAACGAAGTATTTGTACTTCGTTACTTGACACCTCTGCAAACAACACACAAAACTATAAAAGTAGAAATATTATATTATTTCTGATATTGTTTTGGGTGATGAGCGGTGTATTTCTTTTCATTTCTCTTCTGGACCAACAGTTTTTTTTTGTTTGTTTTTTTAGGGTGGGGGGTGTTGGGGGATAGTCTGGATGGACAAACAAAATGTAGGCATATTCTCAGACATGTGAGAAAATTAGCTAATATTTTTGAATAGCTGCTCATTCTGGTTAAAATGCCAGTGTAACACCCTCAGATTAAAGTGCTGTCCACCCTCTTCCAAATACAAAAGCTCACAGTTATGCACAATTGACTAACGTCTCTTAGCTGGACAGGGGAGAGAGTCTGCTATCCCTCCCACCCACTGAGAACGTCCTGGCGCAGTGGATAGAATCAGCAGTGTTCCGGAAACACAATCTGTAACCGCATCTATGTTCCCTTTTCTTTCTCCAGCGCGCCTTCTCTGACACGCACACACACATGGACACACACACGCACACACACACACATAGTATTATTATGGGGGTGTAATTAGTGTTAATGGCATAGTTAATCAGTATAATCAGTAAGAGTGTGCCTCTTGCATTTTTTTGTTGCTGCAAAATTGTCGATTGTGTCCGTGATTGTGTGTGTGTGTATGTGTTTTTGTGTGGTCATGTGTGTTCATGCTATTGACAGTATGTGCGACGTGATGAGTATCCTACCTGCTTATATTCACACATGTGCGTGCACACACACACACACACACACACACACACACACACACACACACAGAGCTCATCTCCTCTCGTTAGATGACAGATTGCTGTCTATAATGGCATTTAGAGAACATGAAATTAGCATTTATGTCCATTTGCATATCATTTGCATAGTTCCCAGAGGCTGGACTTGACCTGTGGATTAGACATGCCCCTTCATAGGCGATTTCAGCAAGCCTACCTCTCTGGGTCATGCTAAAAATATATCCATGCATAGTGATCTTCTTTACCTTTTATCCCTCTTATTTTTCCCTCTTTTCTTCTCTCTCTCTCTCTCTCTCTCTCTCTCTCTCTCTCTCTATTTCAAAGAAACTGTTTCTATTTCCCCTTCTGTTTATACTTCATCTTCGTAGTTTTGCATTTTCATAATATTTCTTTGCTGAATGTTGGATTTTTCTCATATACTCCCTTGCTTTGTTCATTCTCTTCTTTTATATCATTCTCTCTCTTCTATTTTCTCATTTTCTCTCCTTTGTCCATTTCTTTTTCTTCAATCTCTTCACCTCACTTCCTCAAGTCCTTTCTCTTCTGTTGTTTCCTTTCATTCTACCCACTCCACACTCCTGCTGATTTGTCTCTCCCCTGTTTCCTTGGTGGAAATGGATTTCAGAACACATACTCACACACTCACAGAGAGAGAGAGAGAGAGAGAGAGATAAAACAATGCATTCTCCAAATAAAGAGGCAACCAAAATCACAGACATTGAGCATTATTTGCCAGTCTCTTTGCAGTTTTTTTTCCCTGTCAGGCTCTGCCAACTATAAACAGCACTGTACAAGCGTATGAACGCTCCAAAACACGAAAAACAAGCATCTATTTTGTGGTGAAGTGAAAATCAAAGCTTTTGTTACTAAGACCTAAGGTGACTGAGAGATTATATAGATAGAACATTTCTACATTTAAGTAGCATAATATGATTGTGTGGTCAGTATTATTTTGTAGTAAATAAACGATTACAGGTGGCGCGGTGGTGTAGTGGTTAGCACTGTCGCCTTGCACCTCCAGGGTCTGGGTTCGATTCCCCGGCCAGGCTCGATTCCCGTCTCTGTGTGCATGGAGTTTGCATGTTCTCCCCGTGCTTGGTGGGTTTCCTCCGGGTACTCCGGTTTCCTCCCACTGTCCAAAGATATGCAGGTTAGGCTAATTGGCGTTCCCAAATTGCCCGTAGTGTGTGATTGGGTGTGTGTATGTGTGTGTGCCCTGCGATGGATTGGCACCCTGTCCAGGGTGTACCCCGCCTAGTGCCCGAAGTCTCCTGGGATAGGCTCCAGGTCCCCCGCGACCCTGAACACAGGATTAAGCGGTATAGAAAATGAATGAATGAATGAATTTTTTAAAATAATCATAAAAAAGCATAAGCTTGTTTCTTGATGTAGACATTATGAGAGCTATGCAACTTGTTTTTAAAGCAATATAAATTACTGTAGGTGTGTTAGCTAACTAGCAAAGTAAACATGTTGAATCCCAACATAATGTTGGTTATAGACAATACAATGCAAACACTGTTCTCCTCCAATAATTGCTCCTTTACAATTGCTTGTACAGTACACCCCTTGACAGCAAGGAGAACTCGACATCCTGGTTGGACAGATCATTTTTAGATACGATATTGGCAGAAGCTAATAGTGTAACAAAACTACTGTAGCACCAGTTAACAGCAAACCTCAAACTTGCATGTTTACTTGCTAAAAAAAAAAGTGTTCTTATTCGCTGAAGCCCCCATGTTTCAGCCAGTGATGTTGTGGCAAATCAAAAACAAGTAACCAGTTTGCTTACCATTTTTATTTTATTTATTATATTTTTGTATAAAAGGAGCAATGAACAGGTTACCAATGCCAGTTCCCATTATGCAGTGGTCCTATTATGCCATTTTAAAGGTTGCTAATATTGCTTAATGAGGCTCTTAAAACAGGCTTACATGTATGCAAGGTCAAAAAACACTTTAGTTTTCTCCCCATTTCACCCCATTTCTAAATAATTCGTAAACGACTTGTGTGAAGCAGTTCGAAGATTCAGTCTGTCTAAACCCCTCCTTTCCGTGAGCCCTCACTGCTGTGATTAGTCAGATGGCTCGGACCCTTTATGATTGGTCTACTGCTACACCGTGTGTCGGAAAACAAAACGCCCATTACCATAACTGAATGACGGCTCTGGAGACCCGTCAATACATAGAAAATATGGCGTCGGTTTTACTGTGTAATGACCAGCTAATTTTATATTAACTGTGGCTACAAAAATAGAGAGGTCTTTTATCTTTGTGTCGGTGTTGCGTTAAAAGGCCAGTGAGCAAAAAGGACAAACACAAACAAGTAGATAAAGCAAACGTTTATTATACAAAACTAAATAAAGTAAACGAAAAAGATGCACCACAACCAAACAAAGATATAAACAATATTTACAAGCTATATATAATAAACGGTATGTGTATGTGTGCGAGTGAGTGGAAAATGTCCGGAGTCCGGAGTCCGTGTTTATTGTATGTGTTGTGTGTTGTGTGTATGTGTGTTATCTGAGTATGGTTCGGTCTCACCGGGGTTAAGGAAGTCCGGGAGGCCGATGACGGAGAGTGAGAAGTCCAGGGAATATGTCCAGTCAAAGATAATCCGGTTGAAAAATCTTCTAAAGAAAATGATCCACAGCAATCTCTCCTTCTCTCATCCAAACAAATAACGCCAGCACTGGTCCACCATTACTACTCCTTCCCCGGTCTTTACTGGCTGTCCCTTTGAAGGCAGGTCAAGGAAAGGGCAAGGCGCATGCGCACTTCGTGTGTGTGTGATGCATTTTTGCAGTAGAAGGGCAAGGGGCATGCGCACTTCGTGAGTGTTAAGTTCAGTTTTGGTGAATGGTGGAGAATAAACAGTTAAAAAGCATTTCGTGTGCTCTCGTTTTTATTGTTTTTTATATTACAAAGTGTTTAAGCAAACCCGGCATGAATGTTCGGTCACATTAACAAGAGTGTGGTAACGTTAATTGTAAGATTGCGGCCAAGTTGTTCGAGACGTAGAACGTGGGCGGGCATTATGCAAATATGTTACGTAGTGACGTGGTTCCGTAACAGAGTAAAAATAGATTTGCTAATGACTCGTTTAGGCGAATGTGAGCCGACTCTTTTTTTTAATAGACAAAAACTTCATTTATTGTGCACTGTTGGCGTCACAGATAGTGCAGATACAGTAGTTTATGTTCACATACAGCTACATGACACACTGCATGAAAGATAATATTTGAAAAAGCATAATAGGACCTCTTTAATGAGTGAGAAAAAGAAATTATCTAAAGAGATCTACAAGAAGAAAAAGAATAAATATTATAAGAGTATATTATCTGCTCAAGGTGTGAGTGTTACTGGCAGCTAAACAACTTTCTGTTGTTACAGGTTTCAGATTATTTGTTATTAGGACACAAATACTCATCAAGTTAAACATTTAAAGAAGCATCTCTTAATTGATACATTAGAAACTTGGTACTGCATGAAACCAGATGTGTTGGGCAAAATTAAGTTTTGTAAATTTGTGCAAAAATCATGTGATCTCTATCTTTCAAACTTATGTGATATGTGGACTATACTTGGATTGTTTGGTATGCCACTTTACCCTTTTAATGTAATATTTTGGATGAGTGACAGGGGATCCTTAAAAATGTCATGGCAGTTGGAAAGAGTTGGCTTCATCAAGGCTGGGGGCCTGTATATTAGGTTTTCAAGGGTTCCAGAATCTCTGGTGCCCCAGGTGCCAAAATGGGGCTCACTATCATACAGTCTGAACTCAGCTTTAGTCTAAATAATATAATAGTCTGAATAAATAATTAAATTAATATTGATATTTACTGATATTTACTTGTCTTAAATTTGGAAAATATTGCTGATTTCTTTTATTGTTGTATTTGCTGTAAGAAATGAACCGTAATACTGACATGAAATTTAGCTATTGATGCTTTTACACACTTTTGCTTTTGCATGTTATGAGCATTAAATTTTTTCTCTTAAATTATCAAGCATTCCATGAGTTGTGACAATAGTTTGTTTATTTAAAACAAATTTCACTCCTGTTAATTAAAACTGTTGGTCGTCATCTATGCCTGATGTGGTTAGTTAGTTCCACCAGGCATGGAAAGATATGTGTCGGTGCAGCAAAATAGCTGGGAAAATGAACAAACAAATCCTAATCTGTCGATAATAAAGGATGTTTTTGGAATTGTTTATAAAGCCAATATCACACGAGAAGGAATGCTGTTGTGCTGAATATCAGCACAGTTGTGATGCATCATAGGGCGAAGTAGATTTTGCTTATTTATATATTTTTTTACTTGTCTGTCCTGTGCATTGCACGGTTGCTCAATTGGTTTGGGATCTCTGGAATTTCAAGTCATAGATGAGCCTAATATTATTTAAAAGAGAGAGAGAGAGAGAGAGAGAGAGAGAGAGAGAGAGAGTCAGCTAAAATGTATACACACTTCAGGAAACGAAAAATCTATATAATTATTTAATAATAATTTTAAAATACATTATATATTAATATAATACACCTTTTTCCTATTATAAACATTATATATAGATATCTATTCATCCATAGGAACCTCTGTAGTCAAACTAGGAACCGTGAAGCCCAATGATCAGATAGATAGATATGTTAAATAAATAAATAAATAAACAAGTGTACACGCGTGAGTGACGCACGGCGTGTCGGCGCGAGCTCTGGAATTCCTCCTCCGTTCAGTCGGAGATTGGCGCTCGTGCTGAGGGGGAGTGGGACCTTACGCGGACACACAGAGAGGTAGAAAGATAGAGACAGAGAGCGAGAGAGACCGGACTTATTAATTCGTGTGGAATTTCTGAGGTTCACTGAGGGTCCTGTACTTGTTCAACGTTTGGCGGTATGGCGGGAGCGCAGCGGCTTCTGTCCACTCTGGGGTAAGAACGGATGTATGTGTGATACAGAGAGAGAGAGAGAGAGAGAGAGAGCATCGTGCTGGTTAATTTTGTACACGACAGCTTCGTTTTAGAAGAAACACGCACTTTTTTAATTAAAAATTTCTTCCCTATGTTAATTGTTCCTGTCTCAGTTGGACACACTGAGCGCTTTTGTCTGTTATTGGTGTTACCTACAAAGATAACATTAGAATAGTTGTTGTTTCCTTCCTTTTAATTCCTTTGTGCAGAACTCACAATTTACAGATTTTGTATTTAAGTGGCCTTTTCTTTCATTGTTGTAGGCTTGTTTCGTATCTATGTATTGTATGTGTGTGGTCAAACTGTAACAAAATAACACAAATTTCACTTAGAATACTGTATCACATTATAAATTCAGGAACTCACAATCCTTCACTATATAAACTCTTAAACATTAGGCTTTAGCTTCAATATCTCACAAAAAAACATCAAATCAAACATCTTTAGAATATTTTCGCTTTTCAGTAAAACCCAAATAAACCTATAAACACAGTTAAAATAACAACTGTCACATTAGGCGCTAAGATGCTAATTATCCATAGCAAACTCAATTAACCTTAACATAAACCACAAATGCATTGTAAACAACAATAAAATATGCTCACCACGCTGGGATCAGGAAAGAATAAAATATATAAAGTAATCTGTTGTTAATTAGATAGTTTTAAATCTTTCAAAGTCTAAATTAGATAAAGTTTAAAGTCTTTTAGCAACATGAATTCCGTGTTGTGAATCGACTCTCTCAAATGATTCAGAATCATGTACGCTCTAAAGCATCGCATTCTTAAAGGGGCAGAACCCAACATCCCGGGCCCGAAAGACCCTCACAGGTCTTTCAAATCCAAAGGGGTAATGTCCTTTAAGAACTGTCTTTGTTAATCAGATTGGCTTCCAGTAGGCAGATTTTATTTACAGGGCGGTTGAAAACTCCTGATTGCATTTTCACTTCTACAGTACGCACAAGCCCATCTGCTCCTGGATAAACTTGAGTAATCAGCCCTAATGGCCAGTGATTTCTTGGTGTATTCTCATGCATAACAAGCACAAGATCTCCTATTTGAAGATTCCGTTTTAGATGTAACCATTTCTGTCGTTGTTGTAAAGCAGGTAAATACTCTTTGAGCCATCGTGACCAGAAGTCATCCGCCAGGTATTGGACCTGACGCCATCTGCGTCGATACAGATCTTGCTTTACGAAAGCTCCTGGTGGTAGAGATGGTCCAGAACGAAGCAACAACAAATGGTTTGGCGTAAGTGGTAGAGGGTCTGATGGATCGTCTGAGAGCTTAGTGATTGGTCTGCCATTGACTATTGACTCAACACAACAAAACAATGTCACTAATCCTTCATCGTCAGGTGTCTGCTGCGACAAGACTGCATTCAAAACAGAACGAACGGTGCGAATTTGTCGCTCCCAAACGCCTCCCATATATGAAGCAGCAGGTGGGTTAAAGATCCACTTCACGTTGTTTTGTAGTAAGTGATCTGAAATCTTTCGTTGATTCCAGTCATGTATGGCCTTCTGCAACTCTCGTAGACCTCCGACGAAATTAGTCCCGTTATCTGATCTTATCTCAGACGGTGGGCCTCTCCTGGCGATAAATCGTTGTAAAGTGTTGATAAAAGAATCTGTGTCAAGAGTGTGTGCTACTTCTAAATGGATAGCTCTCGTAGTGAGACACGTGAACAAGCAGCCATACCTCTTCAGCTCACTACGTCCTTTCTTAATCAAAAATGGGCCAAAGTAGTCTATGCCCACACGAGTGAATGGAGGTTCCCCTGGTATCACTCTAGAATCAGGCAGATCTGCCATTTGCTGATCCTGGGGTTTAGCTCTTAGCTTGCGACACTGAAGACATGATTTAAGAGCTCGATTAATGACAACACGTCCTTTCAGAATCCAGTAACGTTGTCGAATTTCCGCAAGTACTCTTTCTGGACCTGCATGACCCAAAATAAGATGGTAGTGACTAATGATCAACTTGGTGACGTGATGATCGCTAGGTAAAATCACTGGATGTTTAGCTTCAAAGGGAATTGGAGCCTTTGTCAATCTGCCTCCTACACGTAAGAGTTGGGTAATTTCTTCCTCAAAGGGTTTGAGCTTGAGTAGAGAATTGGATTTGGTTCGAGTGGATCCAAAAGATTTGATTTGTACATATTTGAGGATAGCTAATTCTGCTTGTTGGATTTCTTTGACAGTGATTGGGTCAGAAAGACGTGTACTCGATTTCTTGCATAACAATCCCTTTACACGTAACAGGATAGCTGCAGCTCTTTTCAAGCGATGCCAACTAGAGTACTTCTCCAATAGTCTGTCTACTGCATTCTTCGACACTTCACTTGCACTGATGTTAGTCACATAGACCTCTTTTGTTCGTTTGATCTCTGCTCCCTCTGATAAGCTATTCAAAACAGGTTGAACAGGCCAATGCTCCTCTTCGAGCTGGAGAAAACGTGGGCCAGAAATCCATCGATCACTTGACAAGATCTCTCCCATAGTCATTCCACGAGATACTTCATCTGCCGGATTAGAAGCGGAATCGACGTATCTCCACTGACATGGTTCTGAACGTTCATGTATCTTTGAAACTCGATTGGCAATAAAAGTCTGGAAACGACAATTTTTGTTGTTGATATACTGAAGAACGATGGTACTATCTGTCCAGAAGAAAGTCTTGTCAATTGGGATTTCCAAGTTGCGCTTGATTTGTTGGTCCAACTCTGTAGCTACTACTGCTGCTAGTAACTCAAGACGCGGTATGCTAACTGACTTGATGGGTGCGAGTCTGGCTTTTGACATCACTAACCTACAGTTGTTTCCCTCTCTGATGTATGAAACTGCTCCATATGCCGTCTCTGAGGCATCAGAAAAGTGATGGACTTGGGTCCCCAACAACTGATTAACGGGTGTTAGTCTGAGACATCTTGGGATTGTCATTGCAGATAATAGAGGTAAATCATCTAGCCACCTGCGCCACTGTGCTGCTATTTCTGATGGAACTTCTCCATCCCAGTCAACTCCCAAGCGGCACAACTCTTGAAAAATTATCTTCGCTTTAAGCACGAATGGACTAGCGAATCCTAACGGATCATAGATGGAACTGGTAGTACTCAACATTCCTCTCTTTGTTGCTGGTTTGTCTATCGACTTGACTTCGAATGTGAAGCAATCTCTTTCCACATCCCAGAGGACTCCTAACGTTGATTCGAATGGTAAATCCTCTTGATCAAGATTAACCTCACGTAGTGACTTCGCCCAGTCTTCCACTGGTATTGATCTCATCACTTCTTTAGAATTGCTCAACCATTTAGTTAATCTAAAGCCTCCTCTGCTGAGCAGATCTCGAAGCTCTTGAGCAAGTTCGATGGCAACCTTCTCGTTTGATACCGCTTTTAGGCAATCATCCACGTAGAAATTATGCTTTACTGTTTTTACAGCATCATCTGAAAAGTTTCCTTGGTTGTCCTCAGCAACTCGTTGCAAAGCGAAATTGGCAGCACTAGGACTCCAGACACCTCCAAAAAGGTGAGCTGTCATGCGATAATGCTTGGGTGGTTTGTCTGGATCGTTATCTTCCCACCACAGGAAGCGAAGCATGTCTCTTTCATCTGATGGCACTCGGACTTGATAAAACATACTCTCAATGTCCGCATTTAGAGCAATAGGTTCTTGCCTAAACTTAAGAAGAACTCCTAGTAGCTTATTGGTAAGATCTGGGCCTTGATGAACGTGATCATTTAATGAAGTACCTTGGTATCGTGCTGCACAATCAAAGACAATACGAACCTTCTCAGGCTTACGTGGATGTAGCACTGGGTGATGTGGCAGGTACCACACCCGACCATCTTCTCGATTAGTGTCAACAACCTCTTCTGCATATCCTTTCTGCAAAGAGTCTCTGATACCTTCTGTATACTTCTGAAGCAACTTCGGATCTTTCTTTAATCTTTTTCCTAAAAGGTCTAATCGGTGTTCAGCCATTGTGTAGTTACTGGGTATTTGTGGTGGATGTTCTTTGAATGGAATCGGCAATGTGTAGTGACCATCCCTTCTGACTGCTTGTTTATTCCATAGATCCAGAACTTGCTGGTCGACTTTAGACAACAGATCGTTATTCACATGCATCGGATCATCCAATTTCCAAAATCTTTCAACTGCTTGTTGTAGAGAATTATCAGCCTGAATGAAATTAGCTGAAACAGCTGTAGAACCTTCGCCTACTGGTCCGTGGAGTGTCCACCCTAGGCCAGTAAGAATTGCGTAGGGTTCGCCTGTTTCCCCACAACGTGTGTCTCTAGGAGCAAGTATGTCAGGTTGATCTAGACCAATCAACAAATGAACCTCATCAGCTAGATCCACGTCTGGTAAGCTGATTTCATCTGCAACTTCTTGCAGGTGTGGCCACTGAAACACCTCTTGCTGTGTGACCAGGTTATCCAGACTTATGTTCAGATGATCTCTACAGAGCACTCCGTTCATGAGATATGAATTCTTTCTTTGAGCATCCTCAACTCGCAAATCCACTGCTAAAGTGATTACATTGAGATTTTTGGTCTCCATGGTGTTCAGCTTGATATTCACTTTACGTGATTCCAATTTAAGTGCATGAACTAGTTTCCTAGAAGCAAACGTCCCGTTGGAACCGTTATCAAGCAGAGCAAAAACATTCATGGAGAATAGGTTGTGTCTGTCTGAAACGACTACTGGTAAGATAGGTAGTGCAATCTTTCTTTGACTGGATTCGTTGCACCTTCTGGTAGCATGAGCTTGAATAGCTTGTGCCGAGTCTGTAACTGGCTCTTCATCAGTAGCTCTGCTAGTAGACTGACTGCTGTTGTCGTTAGAAGTTACAATAGCGGAATGTAACCAACTGTTATGTTTTTTGCCACATCCAGGCACCTTACATACCCAGCTGCGAGTACAGAAAGCACTGCGATGACCTCTCATAAAACAGTTCAGGCAGAGTTGCTTTCGTTGAACGAAGATCAGACGCTCTGGGACAGACAGAGCCCTGAAAGCTTGACACTGATTTAGAAAGTGTCCCTCAGCACACTTTGGGCATTTAAATCTAAATGCTGGCTTTGATGCAGATGATGTCGTCGACTCTTTAGCTGCTGACTCTGTCGCAAAGGTCTGCCTTTTCTTATCGAGACTTAACTTTGTATTTAATTTGGAACTCACTGGAGAGTTTCGATTGATTGAACTAAGAAGATTCCCAAAAATAGGATCTGCTCGCTTAGCAGCTTCTGATTCAACAAGACTGACTATGTCGTCCAACTTGGGCAAACGACCAGACTTGACTATCTCATAATTAACAGTAAGCCACCTTTTCTTTATATCTTCGGGAAGTTTCTCCACGATCTGTAGCAAAGTGCGTCCACCATTTAACTCATCCTCACACTTCATCGCTTTTAAAGTGTCTCGACAGCTACACAAAATGTCTGCAAAACTTTGCAACTGCTTGTTGTCCTTGATGTCCTTGTAATTAAGCACCTTATCGACCCATGCCTGGGATATTGCATATGGATTACCAAAGCGCCGCTTTAAGATGGCCATAGCTTCTGCATAACCCTGACTAGAATTGGGATTGTACAAACAATGTGAAATGGCATCTCTGGCTTGGCCGACTGAGTACTGATGCAATCGAGTAAGTTTCTCTTGATCTGGTACAGTTTCTTTATCTATCACTGAGGAGAACAGTCTCATAAACTGCCAATACTTCAAGGGTTCTCCATCAAACTTGATGATGTCCACAGGTGGTAGGTGCATAGAGTCAATATTTGACTGATATTGCTGCTTTGACAATTCCAACAATTGACCCAATGAAGTCTCATTCACGGTTGAAAGTGACGAGCGAAAATTAAGAGATGGGTTACCTGAGACGGGAGTTGAAGTGTCTTTGTTCATCAAGTCTAACTTAACCTTTCGACGACTTTCTTCCACCTGTGCATCCTTCAATTTCAGTAAATCCTTCATTTCGTCCATTTCACACTGAGCATGCTGAAGCTGCAACTGGAACTCCGCTCGCAGGCGTTCTTCCTGTTGAGAAATGAGCCTGGAGAACTCCTCCTTTTCTCTAAGTCTTAATTCGTTTAAGTCTTGAAGTTGAGTAGTCAACTGATTCACTGAAAGCATTGAAGGTTTAGCTGCTTCAAGCACTACTATTTCCTCTTGGAAATTAGGCACATCTACATTCAAATCCTCAACTGATGGTTCAAATTCGTCAAGCCAGCTCGAAGCTGTGTGCTGAAAGTCTTGAACATCACGCAGGACTGATGTAAAATAGCCTTTAGACGCATCCAAGTCATCATCATCCTCTAATGTTTTATGGTACATATCGTGAACCTCACTGAATCGAACTACTGCTTCATCTAGAGCAGCCAGCTTCCTTTCTACTTCTTTAGACTGGTTACAGTTCATGGCTGTTGTTATCTGAGTCATCATGCGTGTTACCGCAGCTTTTGCACCTCCTCGTTGACGCTTAAGATTTGGTTTATGATCTTCAGGTATTGCACTTAGGACTGTGTCTTCATCCATGTTGTTACCAGGTTTCTTTAACTTTATCCCGTGTTTGACTTTAATGTTACCTACAAAGATAACATTAGAATAGTTGTTGTTTCCTTCCTTTTAATTCCTTTGTGCAGAACTCACAATTTACAGATTTTGTATTTAAGTGGCCTTTTCTTTCATTGTTGTAGGCTTGTTTCGTATCTATGTATTGTATGTGTGTGGTCAAACTGTAACAAAATAACACAAATTTCACTTAGAATACTGTATCACATTATAAATTCAGGAACTCACAATCCTTCACTATATAAACTCTTAAACATTAGGCTTTAGCTTCAATATCTCACAAAAAAACATCAAATCAAACATCTTTAGAATATTTTCGCTTTTCAGTAAAACCCAAATAAACCTATAAACACAGTTAAAATAACAACTGTCACATTAGGCGCTAAGATGCTAATTATCCATAGCAAACTCAATTAACCTTAACATAAACCACAAATGCATTGTAAACAACAATAAAATATGCTCACCACGCTGGGATCAGGAAAGAATAAAATATATAAAGTAATCTGTTGTTAATTAGATAGTTTTAAATCTTTCAAAGTCTAAATTAGATAAAGTTTAAAGTCTTTTAGCAACATGAATTCCGTGTTGTGAATCGACTCTCTCAAATGATTCAGAATCATGTACGCTCTAAAGCATCGCATTCTTAAAGGGGCAGAACCCAACAATTGGTTTCCCGAGACGTTTATTTGTGTTTGTCACGCGACGGTGTGTTCTGATCCGCCTCTGTTTAAAGGAAATCCCGCAGCTGTGTGTTTGTGCCTCAATTTCACCGCGGGACACGGACACAAAGGGCACGCGCGCCCGAGGCTCCGTCAACGCGCACGCTTAAAAGCTTCTCGTCTGCGTGAAACACGCCAGAAGTATTCCTTGTCACTTTTCCTCCTTGATTTCAGTGACCTTGCGAAATGCATCCAGCAGGGGAAAAAATAACACGAGGAGCGCGCACTTTTGTAATGTATCGGGAAATGGCGCCAGAATCAAACTGTAGGTTACATTGTGATGATCTCGCGCGGGCTCGTCAGCTGTTTAAACGCGAGCTACGCAGAGATAGGTTGAATGTAAAATGTGGGTGAAAACAGGTGTGAATCAGTGTAGGTCAGTAAACAGGTTTGGTATGAGAGCGCGCTCCGTGTGCATGAGTATGATGTGGGGGTGTGTCTGTGTTTACTAATCTGTTTTTCTCTACATTTCTGTCTGAACAGCAGTTAGAATAAATATATCCTCTAATATAAAACAGAATAAACCCTGCTGTGTATCTGTATATACTAACACGCTGCTGTTTCAGGTACTGTATTTATAACCTTTTTAAACCCATTTGATGTAAAAAAAAAAAAACGTGCACATAAAAACTAAGTAAAATATTTATACTTGTATTGACCCTGGAGGTGATAGGGCGACACTGTGGTCCAGGGTCAGGGTCCAAAGACATACAGACTAGGTTAATGATCCTATTCAGCATAACCAGTGTAGGAGATGAATAAATGAGTGAATTATGAGGTGGTTGTGTAGCACAGCAATTCTCCAAACATTTTGAGTCTACAGACCAGGCTGGACCAAGGAGGAGGAGGAAATACGACCACATTTTAAACTACTGAACTAGTGTAAAACAAACGCAACTCACTCTCGATCTCACTGTGCTCTATGGGCCAGCTTTCCAAAGGCCATATTTAATATAATGCAAGTGACAGGCACAATGGAAGGCACAGTGTGTCCAGTCTGTTGCTTTGCCACCTTCCATCGCGGTCAGATTGGGGTATTGTTTGTTTAACTGTAATACATAATGATGCAATAGAATGTGATTTGTATAAATCATATTAAATTATTATTAACTCTTAAATCCCAGAGCATTTTAGCTGTTTTTTGCTTTACTATGGATTAATAAATAAATATAGGGGTCAGGATTGTGAAATATAGAGTGACATGTTTTTTTTTCCAGCACAAACTAGGCAATATGATCAATTGATCTAATTTTAAGCAACTATACAAAGACGATTGAGCAAAAAATAAAAAAATAGATCACACAGGCAAAAAACAAAACACAAAAAAACACAGTTACAAGTATGATAACATGATTTTATGGTTGTTTCAGTTGTTTTTTATTTAAAATCGGTCATTGACCAATGTTGTGTTGCTGGCATGGATCCATGAGATCAAACAATCAATCATTGACTATAATTTACAGTTAATCAACTGGTGTAAATGCAACATCAGTTGATATTTGACATTTCTCACTTAATGATCAGCGGCAAGTTTTAGCTTCTTGGATTCACTTAATAAAGTTTAACCCCTTCAAATCATCCTTCATATTTTATGTTTTTTTCTCATTCTGGAGAACTGTATGCATACAGTATAGGGAATTTTACTTAGACTCAGAGTAACTATTTAAATGTTGTTCCTAAGAATTAAACTTTTTGCTGACAGTATGGCCATTATGGCTTTCCACAGCCAAGGTCACCAGATCCTAAGGTATCCACTATGCTTTATAATAAATGCTAATTATACATTAGGCAACAGGATGATAATACAGAAATAATAAAATGTGTGATAATAGGATCAAGTTAATTAAATGTGTATTCGATGTGATAATCACTTTGGCAACCTCTGTTGCTGTTTGCTAAAACAAAAATCAAAAGAATAATTTTATTTGTTCAGCTTTGATACCATATGACAGAGCAAGTTTCCTAACGTGACACATTGGTATGAGTGGTGTGATGAGAAGGCTGGGTAAAATACACAGGTGATGGTCCACGTATTTGTGTGTTCATGTGTATTGGAATCATGTGCTGTCTGGTATAAACAATTCTTGATTCGACAACACTTAAAAGCCATTTCCAGGTTCGGGGCTCCTTGAGAGCATAATTTCTGATGACACATTTCCACTGAACAAGTCAGTGATGTCTCAGAACCAGCTGAGTACAAAGGAACAGTGTAAAAATAATAACAGCCATATTTTGCATGATGTCTTTCTTGGTTTGAAAACAAAACTTTCCATTTAAATTTATAGCAGCAGAGACATCTTTAAACACTAAAATTACAGAAAGACAAGACCGGGGTGAGTAGTATCTGTCTTCCACTGTGCTGCACATTATTGTTTTTTTTTCTCTTTAAATTACACACAGAAACCTTTCCAGCAAACGGAAGATTTTATTAAAATTAAAGCTTATTTAGAAGTGAGTATATTTACACACAGCT
Organism: Channallabes apus; assembly: GCA_030522415.1. Classification (NCBI taxonomy): domain Eukaryota; kingdom Metazoa; phylum Chordata; class Actinopteri; order Siluriformes; family Clariidae; genus Channallabes; species Channallabes apus. The sequence goes on from CM060131.1 coordinate 4,638,858, forward strand.
TTGACCATTTATTTGCACAGTGTTCCTTCATTTGTGAATTTGATGAATCCCAATTTGAATGTGTGAGACTTCAGTTTTTGACACCCTTTACTAAGCGTTGATCAAATATTGCGCAGAATAACTACCGCTATGTAAGTTGTGCATAATTTCGGACTTTGGATTGGACTCCAAACTCACAGCTGTGGAATACTAAACTCTTAGACTGTTGCCTGGAGAACATCATAACACTTTTCAAAACACTTCTGCTTTAAGTAAACTTCTTGTTTGTTACAGCTATTGTAGCAAGTCTGGCCTAACTGCACAAACATCATGTGCATGGTTCACACAGTCATGACTCCAGACTTTAATTTGTATAATGCCTGTTTAAAGATCCAAAAGGGATTGGTGTGTTTGTTGTAATGTGTCTGGCCCAGGTGTAGGATGTGTGTATGGGACCTCCATGCACAGGCAATTGAATCCAACCAACCATCAAATCCAAAATGCAATTCAACCACCTGCCAACAGCAGTGATTACTCTGGCCAGAAGAATTTACATGCTAGTGAGTCATGGTTCTTTTGTAAGGTCATAAAAACAGAGCTCAACCTTTTAAATATGTTCATCTGAATTTATTATTGACCACAATAAAGATTTATGTTGTTGGAATTCATTTTCCCTGGATGCCCAAACAGCTCAGTTGCTTTCTATCTGACCAAACAAACTCTTACAGTCTAATACCAGTGCAAATAAATTTTTTCTATTAGACCTTTTTAAATTATTATTATTGTTATTATTATTATTATTATAAATTTTTAGAAACTGACTATATCGTATTTTTAAAAGCTTTGATCTTATATTTTATTTTGTCGAAATATCAGTAGTGGGTAATGTGAATAAACAAAATGTGCCCCATTGACCTTAGAAGACCAAAAAAAAAATAGGTTTACGGTCTGAAAATTGAAACTGGTAGAGGTGGAGACTGGTAATTTGTAAACCGTTTAATTCAATTAAAAAAGTGAAACTCATGTATTATATAGATTCACAGACTGATCTATTTTAGGTCTGCAACTAACGATTATGTTAATAATCGATTAATCTGTAGATTTTTTTTTTTTTCAGATTAATCGATGAATCGGATTAAAACAAAACAAGAAAAGCATTCATTTCCAACCCTTTATTCAAAAACAGAAGTAAAATCTTTAGAAAGTGCATAAACATGTTGCTCCTTGAGCTGTTATAATAATAATAAAAATTTTTTTAAATGGACTAACATAAAAAAAACATAGACATGTATACTTTACATCTGCCAAATATATACAGTGGAACTTTGGATTACGAGCATAATTCGTTCCGGTAGTGGCTCGTATTCCAAAAGTATAAAGTAAAAATAAAACAAATTAACCTGCAATTTATCTTTGAAAAGAATTGTGACAGAGCAGTGTTTCTGTGTAGAGCAGGGAGTGAAAGTGTCTGTGAAGGTGAAAGTAGGAGGGGTCTGTGTGTGTGTGAGTGTGGCACGGTGTCACAGTGTACACACCCGCATACAGACACAAAATAAAATATGTTTTACGCGCACACACGTGGTCACAGTGTTATGATAAACAGTACATGCGTACACGGATGTTGATTACACCAGTAAGAGACGCGCACTGAGACCCAGCAGGGTAGACATTTACCCCGATTACGGATTTCTCTGCCTCCGCCATGTATCTTTCCTCTACCTCTGCTAGTTTTTTTATTTATTTTTGCTCCGCTCTGTCTATGAGGCGCCAAACTCTGCTAGCATCAGTGCACGAGACCGAGTGTGTTCACTCTGCTCCGCCCTCAACTAAAGTTTTCTTAAAAAATCAAATGTCTCCGCGTCGCGCAACACAACAAATCGATTATGAAATTTGTTGCCAACTCTTTTAGTAATCAATTTTTATCAATTTAATCGATTCATTGTTGCAGCCCTAATATATTTTAAGTGTTTATTTTTTTTAATTTTGATAATTATGGCTTACAACAGCTAATGAAAACTCAAAATACAGAGAATTAAAAAAATGTAATATTAGTTAAGACCAATGTAAAAAAATGTTTTTTTTAACAACAACGATATTGAAAAATATGAACATGTACAGCACTCAATACTCGGGGCTCCCTTTGGCTGAATTACTGCAACAATGCGCCGTGGCATGGAGGTGATCAGTTTGTGGCACTGCTGAGGTGTTATAGAGGCCCAGGTTACTCTGATAGCGGCCTTCAGCTATTCTGCCTTGTTGGGATCGATTTTACGTATCTTCCTCTTCAGAATACCTCATAGATTCTCCATGGGGTTCAGGTTGGGCAAGTTTGCTGGCCAATCAAGCACAGGGATATCATTGTCCTTAAACCAGGTATTAGTACTTTTGGCAGTGTGGGCAGGTCCTACTGGACAATAAAACCAGCATCTCCATAAAGCAAATGGTCAAATGGTCAGCAGAAGGAAGCATGAAGTGCTCTTAGACCTGATAAAACACAGTGGACCATCACCAAATTTGGAAATCAAGGTTCAAGGTGCAAAATTTATTTTGATCTGAAAAGCCGACTTTGGCCTATTGAGCAACAATCCAATTCTTTTCGTCCTCAGCCCAGGTCAAATGCCTCTGACATTGACTCTTTTGGTCCATTCATCTTTATAACATTGCTTCATTGCTTCTGTACATTGAGGTTTTAAGTCATTCGCTTATGCACAGCCCTTCTGAACGTTGATTAGGCCTTTCCAAAACCTTGATTCTTAATTTTCATCCATTCTGATGTGAATTTAATAGTGTGCTTTGGATTATGGTCATAATTTTGATTATCGGCCAGATGGCCTCACATTTGCCTTAATAATGCTATAGTATACGGAGGAGTTCATGGTTGACTCAATGACCGCAAGGTGCCCAGGTCCTGTGGCTGCAAATTATCACCCCACCACTGCCGTGCTTGACAATGGGTATGAATGTTTCTGCTGTTTGGTTTTTGCCAAACATGATACTGGGCAGTAAGGCCAGACAACTCTACTTTGGTCTTATGCGACCATAGGATATTGTTCCTGAAACCTTGTGCTTTGTTCAGATGCAGTTTGGAAGCAAACATGCTTCCAAACAGCTCTTCCAAACAAACCATATTTGTTTAGTGGCTCCGGCCCATCTGTAGAGCTTCTGGGTTTGTACTGTTGTAGCAGCCGATCCTTTGGGCGCCATGGGTTGTATTGTGGAACAGACTTGTCCACACATCCCATGGCTGTTCAGTCAGATTGGGATCTGGGTCACTGGCCTTGGGCTCTTTGCCTGTTGGGCCTCATATACCTGTTGGACTGTGGTGGACTGGGTGTTTTGGTGCCTTTCTATCATGGCAAGAATTGACTTGTCTTTATATTTGAAAATTTTAGTTTGTTCTAAAATGAGCAGGGGTATGTAACTTTAGGTAAAAATAAATAAATAAATAAATAAATAAATAAATATAGTTTAAAAATTTTGACTAAAATGTCAGATCTGCAAGTTATCAAAATAACACCACACACATGAATAAAGTGCAACATGAAATTCTCGGAAATGTAGCTAATTTTAAGAACATTATTAATATCCAGTAGAATGTACTCACCATGCACCTCTCAGAGCAACCAGCACCTGCAATGACCTTTACACACAGGAAGCCGTCCAAATGGATTTCCCCCTCTTCTTAAATGGGTGACATCTATTGTTGTAACACCACAAATGTTGATTTGGGGGACACAACTTTTTTCTTAGGCATAACAAAATATATATTTTTAAAAACAATTTTGTTAAATTGTACATGTTTAATAAAATCTATATTTACAATATAACCACTTTATTTGTGTTAAAAATATTGTTTCTTTGTGTAATATTGTTTCAATTACATTCCATGATACCTCTCTGAGATATAGTGGGAACATGCATATTTTGTTACAAATCTTTCAAACTTTCAAAATTAAATATGTATTTAAAATTTTTTACTATGAACAGTGGTTAGGGTTAGGGTACCCTAACCCAAACATTTTATGATTTATTGGGAGTTAAAGTTTATTTCAACTGTTGTAAAGTAGAGGGACACTACAGTTCTTGCCACTGCAAATAAAGAGTGACCTCTTAATATACAGTACATACAGTCCCGATCAAAAGTTTAAGAAAAATGGCAAAAAATCATATTTTGCATGGTTGGATCTTAACAAGGTTCCAAGTAGAGCTTCAACATGCAACAAGAAGAAATGGGAGTGAGACAAAACATTTTTTGAGCATGAAACAGGCTGTTTTACAGCTGATCAAAAGTTTAGGACCACATCTCCAAAAAAAACCGTAAACCGCCCCAAAACAGTAATCAAACTTCCAAATATGAACTCAGTACTGAGTAGCTCCACCGTTATTGTTGATCACTTAAAAAATTTGTTGCGGCATGCTTGATGCAAGCGTTTCCATGAGATGAGTGGGAACATTTCTCCAAGTGGTGAAGACGGCCGCACGAAGGGCATCTAATGTCTGGAACTGTTGTCCACTTTTGTAAACTTCTCATCAGAGAATACATCTGTAAAGTTTTTCTAAAGTTTTGTAGTAGAAGACACGAGTTGCTTGGCCTGTCCGCTGTGCTTCGGTAAGCTTTTCTGGCGCCAGGAGAGACTCAGTCAAACACACACACGTTGTCTGTCAGAAAGGTCTCTGTTTATTAACAGCAAAAGATTCGGTTTATATATATCTGACCAAACGCCTGTGCTATAGACATATGCTACTACAAAGAGCATGAACCATTGTAAATGTCCTGGTGAGATCCTGAAGAATCAAAGAAGAGGAAGATAGAGACGTGTCCGTCCAGAGACCGATCACAAGATGTTGGCTCGAGTTAGGAGGAGAGGGGGAAGGAGACAGAGGGGGAGAGAGAGAGAGGGAGAGAGAGAGAGACATAAAGAGAGTATGGGAAGGTGAGCGTGGGAGCGTTCACACCTTTAAGAACAGATGCAAGAGGAGACAGGAAGATAGCAGCAGGAAAGATTTAACACGTTAATATCAGATCTATGAGGAAGAGAGCAAGAGAGTAGAAATAACTCCTTTATATATAAAATTATTCTAACAAAATCTTTCTTCCACTTGTCCCATGTTTGTTGCTCTCTTGCAAAGTTCAAACGAGCAGTTCTGTGGAGTTCAAGGAGAGGAGATCTTTGAAGACGTTTTTTGTTTTTGAAGCCCTTCAGTCTCAGATGCCGTCTGATGGTTATGAGGCTGCAGTCAGCACCAGTAACGGCCTTAATTTGGGTCGAGAATGTCTTGTCCAGCTTAGTGCTGGTGAAATTTTTTTTAGGTCTTCCACTTGACTTTTTTGTTCCATAATCTTAAGGATCATTTAAGAACTTCAAAATGACTGTCTTACTGCGTCCCACCTCAGCAGCGATGGCGCGCTGTGAGAGACCCTGCTTATGCAGTTCAACAACCCGACCACGTTCAAAAAGGGAGAGTTTTATTGCCTTTGCCATCAGAACGTGTGACTACCTGACAGAAAATGACAATGAATCCACATCTTTGCACAGATTTGGCCTTTTAAAGGCATGTGGTCCTAAAATTTTGATCAGCTGTAAAACAGCCTGTTTTAGTTTAGTTTAGTTTAGTTTAATCGTTATTTTCAATTAATTGAATGCTCAAAAATGTTTTCTCACTCACATTTCTTCTTGTTGCATGTTGAAGCTCTACTTGGAACCTTGTTAAGATCCATCAATGAAAAATAAGATTTTTTGCCATTTTTCAAGTTTTCTTAAACTTTTGATCGGGACTGTATATACATACATACCATCTGGATTTAACTGACAAATTGTTAAGAGTCTTCCATTGGATAATTACTTAATTGATTAATATAGTTCATCTAGCAGCAAGTTATTTAACTCTAACTGATGCAGTGTGTGTGTGTGTGTGTGTGTGCGTGCTCTGCGATGGATTGGCACGCTGTCCAGGGTGTACCCTGCCTCGTGCCCAGAGTCTCCTGGGATAGGCTCCAGGTCCCCGCGACCCTAAATACAGGATAAAGCGGTATAGAAGATGAATGAATGAATGAATGAATGAATGATGCAGTGCGTCTCATCTTTTAAACATGTGTTAAGAGACATATCCTGTGGTCATGGCAAAAATGTTACTCTCTTTCAGAAGAGTCAAATTATTGTCCTGCATGAAGAAAAGAGAACAAATAAGGAGATTGCTGAAACTACCAAAATTGGGTTAAGAACTGTAAATTGCATTATTACAGTTAAACCCGGAAGGATGGTGTTTATCGTTCATTTCGTGGAAGAAATGTGGTTGGAAAAACATCCTGAATGAGCTTAAAGGGAGATCAAATTGTAAAAAAAGAAAGAAAGAAAGAAACAACAGTAGAATGTTTAATAATGAAAGTAAGAGCATTTGAAGAGAACTCAAGAAATTGGGACTGAACTGGTGTGATGTCTTAAAAAAAACACTTATCCATGCATTGAAAAAAACGTCATGTGGTCTGATGATTTACCCAGTTCCAGAGTCATGATGCACATCATGAATAGTGCCTACTGTACAAGCCTGTGGGGGCAGTCTTATGATCCTGTGCTGCTTCTGTTGGTCAGGTCTAGGTTCAGGCAGGTTACAGTATGTGCACAAGAAATGAGGTCAGCTGACTACCTGAACGTAAGGAATAACCAGATTTTTCCCATCAATGGATTTTTTTCTTCCCTGATGGCACAGGCATACTTCAAGGTGACAATGACAGGATAAATTTCGCTCAAATTGTGAAAGTGTGGTTCAGGGAGCATGAGACATTATTTTCACACATGGATTACCGGAGTCCAGACCTTAACCCCACTAGGAATCTATAGGATGTGCTGGAGAAGGCTTTATGCAGCGGCTCGACTCTCCCACCAATGCAAGATCTTGGAGAAAAAATCTGGATGGATACAAATGTTGTGATATTGCATAAGCTTAACAAAATGAAAGATGTTAACACTAATAGGTTTACCATGTTAAGATTTACATACCATTCTGTATCAATATACCGATGATGTTTCTCTTTTTTAATTGTTTTATTTTTATTGTTCTTTGTTATTAGCCAGCCGTGCCTGTTTCTCAAAGTGATTTAGATATTAACTTCTTAATCTCTCTCTCTCTCTCTCTCTAGTAATTTCCAGACTTCTGCTGTATTTGAGGACTTTGTAGAAACTGAGAGAAATAAAACGGAAAGTCTTGGATCCTCTGTGTGCAAGAAGGTACATTTGGTGTTTATGTGAGCGTGAGTGCACGTGTGTGTCTGTGCTTGCACGTGTGCATGTGTGCATTTGTGATTGATACCCACTTTGAGCTTCAGTGAGCCACACAAATTGGATTTGGCCGTGCTAGTGATCAAACCGTACGCTCTCTCTCTCTCTCTCTCACACACACACACGCACACACACACACACACACACACATGCACACACAAACGATTGTACTACCATCATTGTGGGTATTTTGATTAACTTATTTGTTTACTGTAGCTAAATAATATCCTTTGGTTTATTTATCTCTACCACCGATCTTATTTAAATTATTAAAAAGGTTCAAATAAAAGGTGATGTTTCTTGCAAAAAATATGTTACTCTTTATTGGGCTAAGAAATATAAATTTCCCCACAAGATCAAAACATGTAGAGTAGATATTTCTTTAAATGTCGAGAGATTTGGTACTTCTAAAGATAATATAAAAAAAAAAAAACATTTACACACAATGTACTAGGTGTATAACGGGGGCCTTAACGATGAAACACAGCGGATGGCACAGTCTTTTCGCCACTGACCTCAACACAGGAGATCAAAGAGCAGCACTCATTTCTATGTCCTTTGAATTTCCTGGGGCGTGCTACATCAACCCGCTTGCTTGCCACTCTTTTGCCGCACGACTCTGCTCTATAGACCTCCAGGACCTCAAGCTAAACTCCCTGCCTCATTTTTAAAACGCAGAGAAAGACTGAGATTCAGTGAAGATGATTATTAGCCAGACGTGCCTGTTTCCAGCAGCCCTGCCCCTTCACACACCTGCAGAAGGGAGGTCGCCTACCTAGGGAGTATACGGAGTGAGTGAGGAGCGACAAATGATTGAGGCACACGTTCATCACTGGTGCACGCCAGTCTGTAGACACAGTCTGTTTCTGCTAACCTTGAATAGTGACATGCTCCATGAATAGTGACATGTTCACCTGACAGTTGTTGACTGTGTTTGACTAAACCAGTCAAAGCCATTATAGTAATACCATATATATTTAATATTCAATTAATATTGATTATCAATTATTATTATAAGCCTTATTTATGCCTGTTGGCTATGAGAGAAAGATATCAGAACACTGAGTGTATTGCAACTTGCTGTGCGTGGGACTTTGCAGGCAGAGAGTTTAAGGTTTTGATCTGGCCTTCAAATTCCCATGATCTCAATCCGGTTGGCACACATGGGATGTGCTGAACAAACAAGTCTGATCCATGGAGCAGGCCCACCTTGCAACTTACAGCACTGGTACTAATAACCTGGTGCCAGATACCAGAGCACACCTTACACACCTTATATTTACATCTAAATGTGTGAAACGACTTAGAACACCTTGGTTGGCAGACTACCCAAAAAGTATTGGAACAGATGATCTCGAAGTAAAATAAGCAAGTAACACTCACACAATATTTGCTTGAATATCCATATTACTTGCAATAACTGCAGCAAGCCAGGGTCCCCTCTGATATCATTAAGCATTGAAAAGCTTTCAAAAAAGAAAACTCGCAATAATCCTAATTTTTGTTAGTTTTGGGGATTCTACCTTCAGTTTTCTATTCACGACTTCCTGCATAATTGGGCTAAGCTGAGGTGATTGACTTAGCCACTCTAAAACCTTGTACTTTTTCCCCTCGATGAAGTCCTTTGTTGTGTTGGCAATGTGTTTTGTGTTTTGGATCATTGCCCTGCTGCATGATGAAGATCTCCTTCTTTCTCAGATTCAAAATGGATTGTTTTTATCCCAAACACAGCTCTTTGGCCTTATCTAGATTTATCCTGTTTTGTGTTCATGGTGAAACTCAGAGCTTAAATCAAGAGTAGACATTTCGAGCTATTAATTATTTAAGCAATCTGAAAGACTGGGGAAAAAGAAGCAGCAGTAAGTCAAACTGTCCAATATTTTTGATCACTTGAAAAATGATTAAATTAAGAAAATGGTGCAATATTTTAAGTTAAACACATTTAAATGTCAGTATCAGGAAGTACAAGATGAAATTCTGAAAATCTATTGCCCTCTTTTTTATCTAAGGTATAGCAAAAAAAAAAAGAAAAAAGAAGAAGAATGTTCAATAAAATCCATAACGCAACTTATTGATCGCAGGATTTTTTCCTTAATTATGTTTTGGGCTCAAACATGACAAGGATAGAAATGTCATCATTTGATAAATGTGATCAGTCAGAATGAGTTTATATTGATTTTTCATTTGCTCTTCCCTCTAAAGCGGCAAATGGAGCCCGACCACGTGTACAGAGCCACCATTTATTGTCACCTGTGTGTGTCTTCATACATTTGTATAAAGAAAACATCAGTTCTAAAGTTTTTTTTTTCAGAAAGTGATAGTGAAATTAATAGAAGGTGAAATGTAATGGGCGGCACGGTGGTGTAGTGGTTAGCACTGTCGCCTTGCACCTCCAGGGTCTGGGTTCGATTCCCCGGCCAGGCTCGATTCCCGTCTCTGTGTGCATGGAGTTTGCATGTTCTCCCCGTGCTTGGTGGGTTTCCTCCGGGTTCTCCGGTTTCCTCCCACAGTCCAAAGATATGCAGGTTAGGCTAATTGGCGTTCCTAAAATTGCCCGTAGTGTGTGATTGGGTGTGTGAGTGTGTGTATGTGTGTGTGCCTTGCGATGGATTGGCACCCTGTCCAGGGTGTACCCCGCCTAGTGCCCGAAGTCTCCTGGGATAGGCTCCAGGTCCCCCGCGACCCTGAACACAGGATTAAGCGGTATAGAAGATGAATGAATGAATGAAATGTAATGTCACTCACTCATCGTCTATAGTAAAACTTAATGTTAACTTTGCAATTCCCTTATGGTACAGTAGTTAAGGATTAATGTTTTTTTTTTTTTTTTAATGTTTGCATGAATTGAATTATGGGGAAAAAAAAACCTGATGACTGGAAATGTTTTTAAATTTATTTTGATAGAAGACTAATTAAGGAAACATCATAATGGCCCCCAGAATTTAAATGAACAAGGTAAAACTAATTGTAAGGTTGTCGGTATGTCTGCTTTCGACAATTCTCTGCTTGTTTTCTGGATATGTCTTTCAGTTGGTGATTCACCAATTAAATGAGACGATCTGTTAACGCTGCTTTGTTGCTTCCTCTACAAAATGCAGCTTAATGCCTTGCTGAAAATTTTTAGTGCAGAACGATGGTCTGATCTGGTGGGGTTTTTGACAGGCTTACAAACACACACACACGCACACACACACACACACACACACAAAAACATTACAAATGAATATGCTGTGGACACATTTTGTTACATATTTATATGCAGACGTTAAGGCACATACAGTATACATAATGGCTCGACATTTTCTTGTGTGCCTTATTTGTCAAATGAACAGCTGTTATATTTCTGTTTAATTCTGCCCATGTTTTGCTACTTAGAATATTAAACAAACAAAACCTGATTATAAAACGTACCCTTTTAACAACCTGACTCAAATTGGCAAAACAATTGTGTAGAAACATTGAGTGAGACAGAAAACGTAAGGAGTACGCCACTCTTGCCACTCTTCTCTCTTGCCACTCTTCTCTCTTGCCACTCGTTTAGCACTCTTTTGCTCCATTCACACGACCGATGCCTTTGTCTGATTGATTTGTGCTAAATTGAATAACATTGAGTTTCTGACTGTCTCCACATTATTATACAGGGTTGTATAAATAAAATAAATCACTATAATTTAATTTGAGTGTTTGGAGCTCATCTGATGCTATCTGATTCAGGTCACTCCTTACACTTCCTATTCCCTAATAGTCCATGTTCTTCATAAACTGCACACTGAGGGCAGATAGCGCTGTTAGATGGATGAGCTAAATCCGATATCTCTCGATATTTCAACAATGAAACTATTAAGGTTGAGCAATTCATTAGGTCACAATGTCTCATCAAATATTAAGCTCCACATACACCTACTTGGATCTTAATAACAGGTGTTTCCTTAAAGATAACATGCTGAACAGAATATACATATGAACGGCTTGACAGCAAAATAAACACCATTTTTAGACTTTTAATAATTTTAGCAGATTATTCTTCTTTGGCATACAGGTTTGTCTTTAATATAACTTTTAATTTGAAATCCACTATATAACCTTAGTTTAGAAGCTGAAACGTTTTGAGTAAACCACGGCAAGTAGCTGCCCTGTTTTCAAGCTATAGCCAACATGTTATTGGCCAGTCACATCACTCCTTTCTGTCACATGCTAACCCAAAATCTGTTGATGATTATAAAAACTACAAAAACTTCATGTTACAGCATCATCAGCCTCCTCTTCTACCTGCTTTTGTTCCACTTCTGCACATGACGAGAGCTCGTTATTATAATACAAGTATGCACCATTTAATATCTGTTCATGCATCAACCTACTGAGTGCCCTTCAGTTGTCCTCTAAGGTTGTTATACAGTATAAAGGAGTGTCAGAACCAGACAAAGTGATCACAACAGCCTGCACAAATCGGAAAAAGCACTACAAACTAATCTTGACACAATGTAAATTTAAAATGTTTCAGGATTAAGGTATATAATGGTTTCAGAAATAACGTCAATGAAAATATGTAATAAACAAAATACGTGATCTGTACTGTGTGCTTTAAGGTTCTGTTTAAGGTATGCTGAATTATGTAGGAGTTCTTTAGTTACAGTTGCATAGGCTTGTTACAATCTACTGTATATGGACACTGTACTGATTGTGGGTGTGAATTTCTGTATATGTGTAAATTTTATATGAATCTGCATAGTTGTCTTTGGCTGTTTGTGTGCATGTTTTGTGGTTGTTTTTGGTGTTAATATTTATTTTGTGTAGAGTTGTGTTTTGTTTGGTTGTTTTGTTCCTGAAGGTATTGTGATGTTTTGTAAGGTTGCGTTGGCACAACCTTACAAAACCATTTTGTGGTTTGTGTTTGCGGTACAGTGTATAGTTTGTTCTCAGCTTTAAATGGGTAAAGATTTTTTTAGTATGATGGTCTGTCTGGTTCGTCAGAAGCTGCTTAGGCTGTAATGCATCTATTCTAGAACAAACTGTTAGATGTATCTACAGTAGGGCTGTGTGTGGGGAAAAATGTCACATTGCGATTTACGATTGCGATACGATACACAAGTGGTACAAGTGGTATGACGGCTCCTTGTTATCAAGGAAAATGCACACAGATTATTAATACTGCTGAAATTTGTATTTCTCAAGTGAGATACAGCATACAGTGCAAACTAGCAACAACTAGAAATGAACAATGTTTTCAAATTAAAACAAAATTGTACAAAATTAAATAACTGTAACATATTTACATTACTGAATTAAATTACATTAAATTAACATAAAATTAAAAAGTCAAAAGTAAATAAAACAAAAGTACATAAAATAAATAAAACAAATACTCATTTTTAATATTTTTACATTTTGTCCCAAAACAGGGACATTTAAGCAGGATGTAACATATACTTTGTATATTTCTTTTGAACAGAAAACTGGATATAGGAGTGTGGTTTCTCAATAAAACTTAAACCTCTGTAATTTTAAATGTTGTTATTTTAAATGACCAACTGGTACATTAAAATTCTCTTTCTAAAACATTCTATTTAGCAGTTGAGAGGTTCTTTGCCAAAAAAAAATAAGCACGGCACAACAGTCTGTCACCATGGTATGCTCTGGAACGTTGAGTTCTCTTTGGGCTTCCTTCAAGGCCACTCTCTTCTTCCAGCTATGGGAGAAGTGACCCACAATCTTTCTGCAAATCCAAGTAGCCCTGGTAATACATTGTGCATGATCTTTCAGAGCATTTCTGTAAATGATAAAAAGACAAACTTACTAAAGTGACAATGCAAAACATTTAATATTCACAGATTCACACTCTGACAACATGCTCAGTTCCATATTGATAAAAGCATAAAACAGTAACAAAATTACGACAAACACCCAGTTATTAATATTCTTATCAAATCATTCACCATTTTTAATCTAATGATGAAGAAAAGATTAAAGGAAAGAAAAGCGTCCTTTAAACATATTAATTTTTATGCTAATAATCATGAGAATAATTTAAATGGGACATTTCTAGTGTTCTTTGTGTCACACCGATTTCTACACTGTATTTCAATTTATTCTGAAATAAATCTGTTAATACTGTAGCTGTCCTCTCTAACGTAAAGTTAAGTAGCTTTAAATATGAAAAGATGAAATGAATTTAACTTACACATGGCCAAATGAAGTCTATGACCGAAGCACCGGAACCGAGTTCAGTGATTAAGCGTTGTTTGTTGTGACAGCCACCAAATCATTCTCACAGAGAATACGATCGTCGACAAAGTGCACGGTTAGGCTGATATATGGCTCGGTTGTTCTGCTTGACCAAAGGTCCTTAGTGGTTGAAAAGAATTTCAAGTTGAACCTCACTATGGCACTTACATGTTGCTTCAGGTGCTGATATAAATTTGTCGTGTTGTCACGTGATGTAGCAGCTTTAATTTTGCTAATTTTGCATAGCACCTCTTGTCCAAAATATCGCCAAATAACAGAGGTAGCATTTTTTCTGGGCACAAGTTCAGTGTCCGCCTTTTCTGTATCCATTTTCTCCCGCCTCCAAAGTCACGTGACCACACGCACACGCGCTACGCGATACTGACTGCTTATTTTTTATTTTTGGCATAAAAAATGGCCATACTGAATGAATGTCTTGTTACGTCCACGAATGCATTTGTTTATTTAATATAAGTACGAATCGCAATTTAATCGCATAGGCTGACATCACGATTGCAATATGATTAATCGTGCAGCTCTAGATGTACCTCAGTTACAGTAAGACATTCAGTCTGGCCAGATGGTGCCCACAGCAAGAGGACAGAACACACACACACACACACAATGCAAACAAGCAGACAATTTTCACAACCATGTCCTCTCACTCAACCATATGTCTCTTTTTTCTTTATCTCACAAAGACACACAGACATGCACACACACCATTTCAAAACCTGAACAGATAACAAAATTGCTTTTACATGTACAAGCAGCACATCAGACATGCACTCAGTCGGCACGTGAACACACATAAGTGTATATACATAATATATAATAGTAATATATAATAAGAAGCCTGTCGTCAAAGATTAATTATAAGAACTGTGTTTGTGTGTCTGTGTGTGTGTGTGTGTGTTTGCATACTTTACAAGTGAGAAGGTTTGTGCTGCCTGGAAATTAAAAGCATTCATTTTTTTTAAAGAATGTCAGCCATGCTGAACAATCACACATGATGTTTTCTAATTATGCAACAAAACTGTGTATGTGTGTGTCTGTGCACGCTTGTGACCTTTTAAAGTTTATTCATTAAGTACTTTGCAAGCTTGATCTCTTGCAAGCTGCTTATTTAGGAGATAAACACACATCCCTTAGCATTGACTTCCTGCTGTGTGTGTGTGTGTGTGTGTGTGTGTGAGTGTGTGTATATACTTGTGGCTGTAGACATGTATGCTTGTGCATAAGTGCATCAGGTGTATATAAAAAGGAACTCTTTACCTATGCATGTTTTGAAATGTTGCGTGTGTATGTTTTATATATATATATATATATATATATATATATATATATATATATATATATATATATATATATATATAAAATTTTTTTTTTTTTTTTTTTTTTTTTTTTTCATTTTAATGTTAATGTGCCATTACATTTGCTATAAGCTGAAAAAGAACTCATTTTGGTGTCTCTCAGGTTCTGTGCAGCAACAGTGTTTTAGACACGTGCGATTACTGGCTGAAGAACAACAAGGCGCTGAGCAGAGTCAGTTTCCTTGAGGACCAGCATGAAGGAGCCTGCACTGTGAGTTCTATCACACACACACACACACACACACACCAACACGCACAAAAAATACACCTATGCACATACAGAATAACTGATATATACACGTTTACAAAAATGTATCTTTTGCAGACATGTGACTACCATGACATCACAGTGCATGGCAAAAGTACCATTTACCGTTTAGGCAATGTATTTTTGTTGATAATTACATTCAGGGTGTAAGCCAGAATAATTGATTCCTTGTCACTAGGGTTGGGTATCGTTTGGGTTTTTTTCGATACCGGTGCCAAATCGATACTTTGAAAACGGTACCGGTGCCAAAACGGTGCCTGAACCGATACTTTTAAGCCACAAAATGATAGTGGATGACTCACTTTTTATTGAACAAAAAATGTTATGCTTAAAATTGAACAATATATTAAAAGTTTAAAGTATATATGAATATGTAAGCTTCAAATTTTAGCATTCTTTTGCAGAAATTTCACCATATTTGCCTTTTCTGTCAAAATACGACTCCTTTCCTGACTTATTGCCCTGCACAGGACATGTATAGCCTTCTTTACAATGGTAAATGGGGTGAGTGTTGTAGTGCTACTAGTACAGGCTGGAAAGCCATAATTATAAACAGAATCCATGTTACATTAGTTTTTTACAAATCGTTTGACTATTTGTTAGCATGAATGCAAGATTTGCATTTTGCTATTAACATTACATTATCCTACTACTAACCTGCGGAAAGGCTGCTGACGGCATCATAATCAGTGACTCCTTTTTGCTACTGTTGGTGCGACTGAGGCTGAGGGTCGTCCACACCGATAGCGCCAGCTGTTGTCCGCAAGAAAACACGGTGCCTCCCTCTGCTTTTAACTTTATTCCGTGTATTTATTCTGCTTTTAACTTTATTCCGTCTGCCCTCGAATGTTTCAGTAGATTTGACGTGTTTCTGCCTTTGCACGCAACTGCTGTGAAACATTTGCTGCACGTCGCGGTGCCGGAATCCTTTCTTGTGAAATACAGCCACACTTTCGACCGTTTAGTTTTAGGCATTTAAACGAAAGTTGTTTACTTTAGCATGCTAAGCTATCGGTAGACCGCCTGCTGACGTCAGAGCGAGTGTAACGTTAGTTACTGCATTCACGCGCATGTCGGATGGTCTCTCATTTCCGGATTATTTGTGCTTTTAATTTCTTTAATTTAATCTAAGAAACTATTAATCTACAAAAATATATGAATCTAGAGAACAAACATTTCAATCGACAGTTCAGGCATTTAAGTGGCACCGAAATGAGGCACCGAAATTCTCATTCTGTTTCGGTCCGGTTCGGTTCTATAGTTACCGGTGCCGTATTGGCACCGGGTTTCGGTACCCAACCCTACTTGTCACACAGATATACAATAACCTAGCAACTTCTTCAAAAGAGAAACAAGCATGTGAAAATAAAGAATGTAATATGGATTTTAGTTTACAGAAGTTTGATTTATAATCACAGAGTGATTACCTGAACAGTGTACAAATGTGTGATTCCTTCTGAATTTAGTGGCTTTTGCCTTTTACTACCGTTAGCACATGCGATGGAAAATGCTGTGCTTTACACTTCGTACAGTGACATGCAGGTAATGTTAACTAACACATTTTTTAAGCTTTCTAATTAACATCGAACTAACTGTTATTGTGTTGAATCCCAAATATCAAGAACTGGAAAGCTATGTATACTTGTAAAGCTACAAGTATAATCACTTGTTCCACACACCCATTAGTGCGCTTGATGAAGGGTTAGAGAGGGATTTGGTATTCGGCCATGTGTTATAAGCTTAACTAGCTGTAAAACACAACATGGACAGGCAATTTGAAACAACTTTTAGCAATTACTATAGAGATAAAGTGTTTTCTTGCTAATTGCTTTTGTGATTGGTTTTGTATGTGGATTTTTCACACTGGCATCAAGTAAGTAACCTCGCTTTATCTATCCAGAAATGGATGGAAAGACAAACATCCTGACACCACATGCAAAAGGTCAATACTTAATACATCATACACAGCATTTACTGAACATTCTCTGTCTTGGTTTAATTAAATTTTCAATTTTATTTATATAGCGCTTTTAATAATGATCATTGTCTCAAAGCAGCCTCACAAAAATGAAAGAAATTTAAAAAAAGAAAATTTATGGAAATGTGTATGTGTAAGAAAAATGTGTCTAGATAATAATGAAATGAACGAATGAATGAACAAGCCAAGGGTGACGGTGACAGTGGTAAGGAAAAACTTCCTGAGATGGCAATAGGGAAAAATTTTGAGAGAAACCAATCAGGAACCCATCCTCATTTGGATGATAACAAATTATTTGAAATTATATAACATCATGTGTGTTATGTAGCTCAAAGTTCAATATAACAGAAATTCTTTAAATTAACATGAAGTCCAGTTCAGGGATGAGTCAGGAAGTGCAGAGGGCAGGTAGGTTCTGGATCACTGGAAGCACAGGAGCAGCATGTGTAGCTCCAAACCATCATAAAACAGAATCCAGCTGGAGCTGGGCCTTCTCTGGATGCCTCAGGAACCTCGCAGGGTCGGCCTTTGTCTACTGAAGCTGGCAAAATCTCAGATGCCTCGGGATGGGTAGAAAGATAAAGAACAGATGGAGAGAATTAGCGTAGTTGCCATCCAGGATAGATGTACTGGAGTATGAGGTTATGGGATGAGTTACGTGTATGCCAGATTAAAGAGATGCGTCTTGAGTCTACTTTTAAACTGGGAAACTATGTCTGAGCCCCAAACACTGTCTGAAAGGCTATTCCAAAGCTTTGGAGCTAAATATGAAAATGTGCTACCACTTTTTGTAAAGTTTGAAATTCTGGGAACTACCAGAAGTCCGGAGTTTTGTGATCTTAAGGCGCGTGGTGGATTGTAGCGTATCAGAAGACTGGTTAGGTATGTGGGAGCTAAACCATTTAAAGCCTTGTATTTAAGTAATACTATTTTGTAATTCATTCTAAACTGAACAGGTAGCCAGTGCAGGGATGATAATATTGGGGTTATATGATCATATTTTCTGGATCTAATGAGAACCCTGGCGGCTGCATTTTGGTCTAACTGAAGCTTGTTTATTCAGGATGCAGGACAACCACCTAGTAATGCATTACAATAGTCCAGTCTGGAGGTCATGAATGCATGAACTAGCTTTTCTGCATCAGATACAAATAATATGCTCCTAAGCTTGGCAAGATTTCTAAGATGGAAAAAGGCTGTTTTTGTGATATTGGAAATATGATTTGAAGGACAAGTTACTGTCTAATATTACGCCCAGGTCTTTTACTGCTGAGCTGGTAGTAACAGTACATCCTTCTAAACGCGGGCTGAATTGTGAAAGCTGTTGTGTGCTGGTTTTTGGGCCAATAAGTAATATCTCTGTCTTATCTGAATTCAGTAAAAGAAAGTTATTGGTCATCCAATCTTTTATGTCCTGGACGCACTCAGTTAGTCTAGACTACTTAGGTATTTCGTCTGGTTTAGTTGAGATATATATTTGGGTATCATCAGCATAACAATGGAAACTAATCTCATGTCTTCTAATGATGTAACCCAAAGGGAAGCAAGTATATTCCAGAGGGAGGTTTTGGTCTCGCCCTCCTGGGACGGCCTTCATGAGAGCCAGTTTCATTATGGTGCTTGACAGATTTTGCAAATGCACTTGATAATACTGTTCTTGCAAGAACTATTGCAGAAAGGCCGACCTCTGTGTCTTAAAATAACAACTAACTGTTGTTTTTGTTGTTGTTACGTAATTACTTAATTCCAGATGTGTCATTTTATAGTTTTGAAATCCCCAGTATTGCTGTAGAATGTAGAAAATAAATCACTAAACAAAAACAAAGAAATTTGCAAGTGATCTAAAACTTTTGAACGGTAGTGTACTGTATGTGCATATTTGAGCTTATACTACCTTTTCTAATATTTTTTATATAAATGGAAGGTTTGAAATCGGTCTGGAATTAGTTATTTAATTCATGTCTGAATTAGATTTTTTAAGAAGAGGCTTAATAACTGCCAACTTGAAAGGTTTAGGGCCGTGACCTTGATATAATGAGGAATTAATAATGTGTAGAAGTGGTTTTCCCTACCGTATGCATCTGGTTGGGATTGGATCTAACACTTTTCTGTGATTTATGAAATAACAGTCAAAAAAAAGTCATACACACACACTGTAAACATAAAAATGACAATTATGGTGAAAAGGCAAAAAAGCAAAAGTGTAAGTTATTTTTATTCACTTCTATTCTAAAAAAAAAATGTAGCAGTGTAACAGCATCAGATTTTAAATCTAGTGACAAATAACAGGTGATCATGCTCACTCTAAATCTCACACAGGGAAACTACTATTTTAAAATTGTAAGTACCTTGGCTGACATGCTGGAAGTATTGCACAGTGTTAAAAATAGATGCCTTGGCAACCAGAAGCAGGACCTAAGCCAGCTTTTATCCTGACGTGTGCAAGATGCACTATCAGATCTGGCATTTCTTTCCTGTGCGTAGACAGACCCACCTGTTCACTGTTTATGGGGAAGCATGGTGTTCCTAGCCCCTGATCTAGTGAACTAACATAAGGATGTGTTTTTTATAAAGACTACAGAGCATTTCCGTAAGTCGCTCTGGATAAGGGCATCAGCTAAATGCTGTAAATGTAATAAAAGCAAACATTGTAATACTTGAAGTAAAAAAAGGAATATTTACAAATGCAGTGATCTGTGCAAATAAACACGAACTCTAAACTCTCGCTTTAATACTAGAAGTGCCGAGCAGCGGTCATTTGACTGCAATGGGGGAAAAAATAAATAAATACTCCACACGCGATCTATATCCAGGACCATCCTTTCATTACTTTTCCTAGATCTGTGAGCTTAATCACTCAGCATGCTTAAATTTTCATCTGATCATTCATTTGATCTGATTAATTCAAACACAATAATAAAGCTTTATATCCTCAGGAGGGGTCATTACATTGTTTTAGCGATAATTTCACGGAAGCGAGTTCAGAATTAATCTAAAGCACTGTCACACTAAAAAAACATCCGAGAAGTTCAGAAGCTTCAAATAGAATGAACGAACTAATTAATTTTCTTAAAACGTTATAAAATTAAGTAGAGACTTGGTGACTCCCCTTAGACTCTGTAGTAGGTTTTCTCAGTTGAATATGAAAAAAACAATACCGCTGATTATCAACGCAGGAATGAACGGCGCATTGTCCAAATTGTGCAAGTTGATCTTGGAGCTAAACTATTTGCTGTGGGTGAAGGCGCCATCTAGAGATCATTGTGTGTCAGCAACAGCTTCCCATTTAAAACAATAGGTGGTCAAATGACTGCTGAACCGCGTTAGAAGTAGGTGACACTGGCCCGGCGCTTCTAGTTTTAAACCCTAACTCTAAACCCTAACCCTTACTTCAAACCCTAACCATAACCCTAAACCCTAATCCTGTGAGTTACGTCAAGGATTACATTAATTAGCTCCATCATACAGTATGTAAACTTACACACACTCAGAAATAAAAGGAAGACATAAGCCTTTTCCTGCTACTAGGATTACAGTGAATAGAAAATGATTTGTTTAAACACTTTAAATCCTGCATTAGAAATTAAGCAAAGTGTTGTCTTAGTAGCAACTTTAGTGAATCAGTAGATTTGGGGATCTGTTTCAGCCCTTAGAATTCTGAGGGATATTTCTGGAGTACTTTCTTTGTGCTAAAATTCGCCACTGGTGCATTCATGTTTGAAAACTCAGCACGTTCATTATAGCTGTAGCAAAACCCTACCAGCAACATTATGTGCCACCTTTCCACAGAGTGTGAAGGAATAGACAGTGTCCTTCATCTCAGCATATTTCAGTAATGCCTGGATGTTTCAGCTTGCAAAATCATGTCAGAGCTAAAATCATGTGTTGAAAGGATGCTCAGGGAGGAACATTAGCAGAGATGAAATAGATCTTCATCAACTGGTCCATATTTCCTCTGTTTCTGACAGTGAGGACCTGGGTGCCTATGCTAATCTTAACTCTTTGGTTTGCCTTACATATTTACTGTCTATAACCACTATGACCTCCATTTAATTATCCAAATTCCTCCCCAAATCTTTCATTTTCCACTGCTCTCTCAGGCAATTATTTAGATTATCCATCCTTGACGGATGATGCGCCTCAATTTTTCTCTCATTGTAGGTAAATTGAGATAGATGCTTTTGCTTAACCCAGTGGTTCTCAAACATTTTCTGTCATTCCCCACTTAAGGGGGTGAGCGAATTTTCAAGCCCCACTTGTCAACAAAATAATAACGAAATCGGCCAAGTTTACTGTTTATTTAAATATCAATTTCTAAACCAATAAGATCAAACAACACCAAGTTAAAAACAGATAAAATACACGTGCAATTGTTATAAAAGGCTTATGTTGTCACTTATCTTTGCATAATTGACCCCATGTTTATTAGCTGCTCAGCAATCGTTTGTAGTTTTTTTGCACTGGCCAATTCTGTATGCAACTTTGAATGAAGCCATTTGTACTTTGCTGTCCAATGATTCAGATTTTACCATGCGATTCTCCTGCTGTCTGTATTCTGCCAGCTTTCTTTCAAAAAAGTCGAGTGGCTTATTAACGTGACTGGAGTGTGTTGTCTCCAAGTGTCTTCCTAATTTGTTGTGTCTCATGTGGTCTGCTGCCAGCGGTTTAAGACACAAAACACACTTGGGTCTCTCTTCTGCCCCCACCACCACCACCATGAATCCAAGCTCAAGATAGGCTTCATTAGGGGTGGGCGATATAACCAAAATCTTCTATCACGGTAGAAGCAATTTTCTACCTCAATAACGATATATATCACAATATAGCAATTTGTATCTGAAAATGCATAAATAAAAATTCAAACACAAAGAAACTGTTTTACATAATGTAATTTTATTTAAACTGTGAATTGTGGGGTTTGCCGCATTTTTTTACTTTGGCCATATTCGTTTGGATGCTTGGATTTCAGATGATAGAAAAGGTTTGACGTGTTTCCACCACCTGTTAAAACAGTGCACTTGCGTACCTTGCAAATCACGTTCATCTCATTCGTGTCACTTTTCTTATACTGTACCCAAACCAATTCCACAACACAGACGAGGCACATTTTTTCTTTACAATCTCCTCGTTGTTGGTTTCGTCACATGTAAGCAAACTCACTGCTGCTGCACCGTCTTCTTCCATTGTCGAAGTGTATGTGAAGCCAAACACATCAAAGTGGGACGAACCCGTGGCACCCGATTGAACCAAATATCTGCGGAAATACAGCGCAGCGCGACTATCTGGATAGCGCAGAGTTGCTCTGGTTTATTTGCGCAGCCCGGTGGATCGCGCAGCGCCGCTCGAATCACAAACCTGCGCGACCCACTTTGTTTTTATTTAAAAACAATTTCAAATGTCAGGACTGTTTAATATTGTTTCCACCTTGCCATGCCTGGTTTGTACGTGCACATCCCAGCGGGGTAAAATGTATTTTGATGGTCGGCGCGGTCTATTTCTGTCAGAGTCGCGCAGCGCTGCCCAGTGGGTCGCGCAGGTTTGTGATTCGAGCAGCGCTGCTCAAGTTTGTCCGACGTTAAACCATTATTGTTCCACTATGGTTCCACTTTTTCTCCCGGTCCCCAACTGATGTTATTTTAAATTTACTAGTATTAATAATCCATTTATTTGTGTGTGATTGTTTAGTTTTGAGCGTACGCTCTTCATTATCAATAAAGAAAAACATGAATTAGAATAGGTACTTTCCTGTTATTTTCCACAAATTTACTCCCTTTCATTGCGCCCCACCTGTCATGTCTGTATTCCCCACTAGCGGAGCCGCCCCACACTTTGAGAACCACTGGCTTAACCGATGAAGCCCCTCTTCTCCTTCAGCACCCACATATTTTGACTCCTCCTTGAGGCTACTTTTTATTACAAAATTTTTTTTTAACTCCTATGGATTTGTTTATACTGCATTCAATATGTCTTTTCTTTTAAAAAAGTGTTTTAAAAATGTTTAAAACATTTTAAACTTGGAAAAACATCCCTGTTCACCTGTGTATTTAAACTTACGCATAAGATGATGAACTAATGTAAACCATAACTTGACTAAAATCAATCGAATCAATGTTTTTTGTGTTTTTACAGTATATAGTGTATAGAAACATTGCACATATCAAGTTATAAAATATATATAATTTTCTTTTTCAATGCTTGATTTTACACAAAATCTGTCCGTCATTCAGCACAGAAATTCAGCACAGAAATGTTACCGATGACATAGAGTCAGCATTGGCCCCATGATACGGCCTTCTTGCACATCCAGAAAGTATGGCTGAATATTTTGATGAAATAATAACCCTAGGACACCATCAGCAGTAGTGGCAGCATTTTCTAAATGATTTCTCAAATAATGTCATCAAATTAGTCTGTTTTGTCTTGATGTTACTCTTGGCCTTCCAGACCTAGGGCGATCAGCAGTCGAATCAGTTGTTTGGAATCTGTTCCATATCCTGGAAATTGTATTCCAGGCAACTCCAAACCATCTGGAGATGACTGATTGCATTGCACCAAGTTTAAGCATTCCAATGGCCCTCTCTCTACTAGCATTGCCTAAACGGGGAATGATGGTATGAAAACAAAATGCAGATCAGAAATTCTTCAGATTCAGGAATCTTTTCCTTACTGCTGATTCTAAGAAATGTCAGCTGGACATTATCACATGGCAAATTTCATACATGTGCACAGCGCCCCTTAAGAAGATGTAAAATATCCACGATGAAATAACGCCCTACTGAGCAAGACTTAAACTTTCTTAAACTTTTAATAGGGCAACAGGTTGTTTTGTCCATGACTATACAGGTCCTTCTCAAAAAATTAGCATATTGTGATAAAGTTCATTATTTTCTGTAATGTACTGATAAACATTAGACTTTCATATATTTTAGATTCATTACACACAACTGAAGTAGTTCAAGCCTTTTATTGTTTTAATATTGATGATTGTGGCATACAGCTCTTGAAAACCCAAAATCCCTATCTCAAAAAATTTGCATATTTCATTCGACCAATAAAAGAAAAGTGTTTTAATACAAAAAAAGTCAACCTTCAAATAATTATGTTCAGTTATGCACTCAATACTTGGTCGGGAATCCTTTTACAGAAATGAATGCTTCAATGCGGCGTGGCATGGAGGCAATCAGCCTGTGGCACTGCTGAGGTGTTATGGAGGCCCAGGATGCTTCGATAGCGGCCTTAAGCTCATCCAGAGTGTTGGGTCTTGTGTCTCTCAATTTTCTCTTCACAATATCCCACAGATTCTCTATGGGGTTCAGGTCAGGAGAGTTGGCAGGCCAATTGAGCACAGTAATACCATGGTCAGTAAACCATTTACCAGTGGTTTTGGCATTGTGAGCAGGTGCCAGGTCGTGCTGAAAAATGAAATCTTCATCTCCATAAAGCTTTTCAGCAGATGGAAGCATGGTAAGTGCTCCAAAATCTCTTGATAGCTAGCTGCATTGACCCTGCCCTTGATAAAACACAGTGGACCAACACCAGCAGCTGACATGGCAACCCAGACCATCACTGACTTTGGGTACTTGACACTGGACTTGAACTACACAAAGGCTTGAACTACTTGAGTTGTGTGTAATGAATGTAAAATATATGAAAGTCTAATATTTATCAGTACATTACACAAAATAATGAACTTTATCACAATATGCTAATTTTTTGAGAAGGACCTGTATATGAAACATACTGTCAGGATTGAATGGCTTATATTTATTATGTTTATAGTATTTCGCAGATCCCTATAAGCCGAGTGACTTATAGAAGTGATTTGTAGTTTCTAGTTCACTGGGTCAGGGATAATTCAATTCAGTTAAATTAAATTTTATTTATATAGCGCTTTTAACAATGATCATTCTCAAAGCAGCTTCACAAAATGAAAAGAGAATTTATGGAAGTTTGAGTGAGAAATGTGTTTAGATAATAATGAGAATGATTGTCCCTGATGAGCAAGCCAAGGGTGTCGACAATGGTGGCAAGGAAAAATCCCTGAGATTGGAAGAAACTTTTAGAGGAACCAGACTCAACAGGGAACCCATCCTCATTTGAGTGATAACAGAAGGAAGTTCAGTATAACAGAAGTTGTCCAAGTTATCATGGAGTCCAGTTCAGCACAAGGATGAGTCAGCACATGCAGAGGACAGAGGGGGGTCTGGATCACTGGGAGCACAGGAGCAGCATGTGTAGATGCAAACCATCATGAAGCAGAATACAGCTGGAGGTGGTCCTTCTCTGGATTCCTCAAGATCCTTGCAGGGTTGGCCTTTGTCTATTGGAGCTGGCACAGATGCCTCGGGATGGATAGAAAAATCAAGAACAGGTGGAAAAATTGGCATAGTAGCCGCTCATAAGAACACTGTCAAGAAAATTTCATAAAGATCAGTTGTTTTATAAAATATAAGTAATATAGTAATAAATAGAGATAATATATATATAGAAATAGAGATAGCAAAACAAACCCATGCAGTATATTCAAATAAATAAAATTAATCATTCAGTTGTGACAAAAGAAATGTCACCATATAAACAGGATAGGGGTGGGCGATATATCGGTATACACAGTTAACCGGTAGAAATTTGTCAACCGATAGAGATTTTGGTCTATTGTCTTAATCTCCGTTGAGATCACGTGACGTTGCACGTTACGAAACCACGCAATACACATTCACTTCTATGGGAAGCCAAACACATCTAAAGTGGGACGAAACTGTGGCACCCGATTGAGCCAACGTGGGCAGACCAAATATTCAGACCGGGTGGATCGCGCAGCGCCGACCAATTTGAGCAGCGCTGCTCGAATCACAAACCTGCATGACGCTGATAGAAATAGACCACACCGACCATCAAAATGCATTTTACCCCGCTGGGATGCGCACGTACAAACCAGGCATGGCAAGGCGGAAACAATATTAAACAGTCCTGACATTTTAAATAAATTGTTTTTAAATAAAAAACAATGGGTCGCGCAGGTTTGTCTATTATGGCATATTATTGTTAAGTTAACCCATGTCGAAATAAACGCTATTAAAAGAATTTAGTGCAATGTTTAATTTGTATAGAAAGTGCCGTCTTTCTTAACGCTGTCATGCAAAAGGAGTGAAAAATCGATTCCTGAGCAACTGATGCCAGCTAATTCAGGACCTTCACTGTAGACAGCGCCTTGTAATGTCGGACGTAAGAGGCAGCGACTTAAGAAGACTCCTAAGAGACAGTTCGAGAAATACTCTTAGAAAAGTTATCACTTAACGTAAGATATATCTTAAGAGTCTACTTAGTGCGCGAATAGTGTGCGTTATCGAGAAACCGGGCCCAGATCATCTCTGCGCTATCCGGATATTTGGTTCAATCGGGTGCCACGGTTTCGTCCCACTTTTGATGTGTTTGGCTTCACATATACTGCGACTGTCACACTTACAACTTACCTTGTGTGGAGTCTACCTTTATTACAGAAGCCCGGACCTCACCAATACTTCAAGATGAGCCAAACATTACGGGAACTGGTAACTCTACTCCGGCAGGCGATGCAAACATCACCACCGCCATTACCGGCTGCAGCCGCAGCCACCACCACTTCTTCGTCGGGCACCGCCTCCAGCCCAATGGCCCGACCAGCGCCCTTCTCCGGCGCGGAGGGGAACTGCAAGGGGTTTTTGCTGCAGTGCTCGCTAACCTTCACCATGCAACCCTCATTATACCCTACAGATAAGTCTAAAATTGCCTATGTAATCTCTCTTTTATCTGGACAGGCGTTACAATGGGCGGAAGCAATCTGGTCACATGGAGGACCATTAACCGAGTCATACGAACGCTTCGAGGATCATTTCAAGGAGGTCTTTGAACGATCTGACAGTGAGGTTTCAGCTGGAGAGCGGCTGTATCATCTTACTCAAGGTAACCTATTGATTCAAGAATATGCCTTACAGTTTCGCACTTTGGCAGCCACGTGTGGATGGAACGAGACTGCTCTCCTAACCACCTACCGTCAGGGGCTGGAACCCACTCTCCGACGCATGTTGGCCACCTACGATGATGAGTCGGGGTTAGAACAGTTCATTCAGCTCTCTATTCGTTGTTCCGTACGACTCGCTGCATGTCCCACCTCCTCCGGAAACTACGTCGCTCCTGTGACTGGATTGCAGAGAGGAATGGCAACCCCCGAACCAAGGGATGAACCAATGATCTTGGAGAAAGGACGGATAACAGCGGCAGAGAGGAATAGATGGCTGACCCAAGGTCTCTGCCTTTACTGCGGTGACAAGGGACATCTCCGAGCCGAATGCCCCATCCGGCCATCTCGCGCCGTGGTGAGTTCGATTTCAACGAAGATCGATAAATTGCAACTCCTTACCACAAATGTGAACCTCACTTCCTGTCATATGTCGGTTTCAGTGGCAGCCCTCCTCTACTCAGGCTCAGCTGGCAACTTCATCTCCGGGAGATTATGCTGGTATCTCCGACTCAAGACCTGTCCGACCGAAAAGACTTACCAAGTTCAATCCATAACCGGAAAACCCCTATCTAAAAGGTTAGTACATTCACTTGCGGGTCCCGTTCAACTGCAGATAGGCCTGCTTCATTGCGAAGAGATCCTGTTGTTGGTGTTGGAGGACTCCACCTCCGATGTTGTACTGGGACGACCATGGCTCATTCAACACAATCCGATTCTGTCTTGGAATACTGGGGAAGTTCTGAAATGGGGAGAGGGATGTGCTACTACGTGTTTTCCAAAACTGCCACTAAAACCCCAACCACTACCGATTCAGACCACCTCCATCGAAAGTCCCATCGAACAACAATCAGTGAGTATCCCTCCGCAATACTCTTCCTTCGCCGATATTTTCTGTTCCAAAAGGGCAACTCAACTACCGCCCCATCGACCGTGGGATTGCACAATCAACCTGATCCCCGGAGAACCACTACCCCGTGGCCGCATCTATCCGCTGTCTCTTCCCGAACAAGCGGCCATGGAAAAGTACATCTCAGAGGCGATTCACCATGGTTACATTCGACCCTCAACGTCACCCGCAGCTTCCAGCTTCTTCTTCATGGCGAAAAGAGGGACAAATTACGGCCCTGCATCGACTTCCGTACCCTAAACCAAGCCACAATCAAGTTTCGATACCCGTTACCCCTAGTACCAGCAGCTCTCGAATGTCTCCGTGATGCTACCATCTTCACAAAACTAGATCTTCGGAGCGCGTATAACTTGTTGCGAATAAGGAAGGGAGACGAGTGGAAAACCGCATTCGTGACACCCACAGGCCACTATGAGTATCTTGTGATGCCCTATGGACTGGTCAATGCCCCCGCCATATTTCAGAACTTCATGCATGAAGTGATCCGAGACTTTCTTCACAGATTTGTCATCGTGTACATTGACGACATTCTTATATTTTCCAAAACCGAAGTACAACATCGACATGTGAGACAGGTACTCCGACGTCTACGAGAGTTCCAACTATTTCTGAAAGCTGAAAAATGTTCTTTTCACCAGTCCTCTGTACGCTTCCTTGGGTATGTCATAGATCAGAATGGGGTTAAGATGGATGAGGAGAAAGTGGCCACCATCACCACATGGCCTCAGCCTACTTCAGTCAAGGAATTACAACGATTTTTAGGATTCGCCAATTTTTACAGGAGATTCATCACGAGTTACAGCACCGTGGCAGCTCCGTTGACTTCCCTCCTTCGAGGAAAGCCCAGATCGTTAAAATGGACTCCGGAAGCCAGCGCCGCTTTCCAACAATTGAAACAACGCTTCATTTCTGCCCCAATCCTCGTCCATCCCAACCCAACACTTCCGTTTCTGGTAGAAGTGGACGCGTCAACCGTCGGAGTGGGTGCAATTCTCTCCCAGAAACTAGGCGAACCACCCGTTTACCATCCATGTGCATTCTTTTCACGCAAGTTCAGTCCAACGGAGGTGAACTATGATATTGGCGACCGAGAATTACTCGCTATAAAGATGGCATTGGAGGAATGGAGACATTGGCTGGAGGGGGCAGCCCAGCCATTCCTAGTACTCACGGACCACAAGAATCTACAATATTTAAGGGAAGCAAAACGGCTCAACCCACGGCTAGCAAGATGGGCCATGTTTTTTACTCGGTTTGATTTTAAGATCTCCTACCTACCGGGAACTAAAAACACTAAGGCAGATGCACTCTCTCGCCTATATGCTCCCACCGAGTCCACGGAAGAACCAGTGTCCGTCCTCCCTGAAAGATTGTTCGTCAACCCCATTCAGTGGGAACTTCCTCCTTTCCTCTCTGAACCGGCTCCAGTACCTCCACCCGACTGTCCACCACTACGCCGCTTCGTCTCAGAAGAAGATCGCAATGCCGTCATCCACTCAGTGCATGTTTCACTAGGCACCGGACATCCGGGGATAGACCGAACTCTAGCGCTGGTACAAGAACGCTTCTGGTGGCCCAATATGAACCGAGATGTCAAAAGATACGTCCTGGGATGCTCCGAATGTCCAGGACGCCTCGACACTTTCCGGCGGGGAAGATTATCCCTCTACCCATTCCTCAAAGGCCATGGTCGCATCTTGGGATAGACTTCCCTACAGATCTGCCCGAATCAGAAGGACAGACCTGCGTGCTGGTGGCAGTGGACAGATTCTCGAAGGGGTGTCGCCTGATTCCCCTCAGGAACCTACCAACGGCCATGAACACCGCAGAACTACTCTTTAACCAGGTCTTTCGCTACTATGGTATCCCAGAGGACATTGTCTCTGACCGAGGCCCCCAGTTTATATCTAGAGTGTGGCGGGCCTTCTTTCGTCGTTTAGGAGTGACTGTGAGTCTGTCGTCAGGATACCATCCCCAAACAAATGGACAGACAGAGAGGAAAATTCAAGAAATCGGGCGTTTCCTTCGAACCTTCTGCCACAACCACCCGAACTCCTGGAACCAGTTCCTGGGCTGGGCAGAATACGCCCAGAACTCCCTCCGCCAATCCACCACAGGTCTCACCCCTTTTCAGTGTATCTTGGGCTATCAACCTCCGTTATTCCCCTGGAACGGGGAACCATCAGATCTTCCAGCAGTGGATTTCTGGTTTCGGGAGAGCGAAAGAGTCTGGGAGGAGGCTCATCATCATCTGCAGAGAGCCGTGAGGAGGTACAAGACCAATGCTGACCAACGCAGGTCCACCGCTCCAACTTACCAACCTGGAGACAAGGTGTGGCTCTCAACAAGAGACATGCGTCTGCGACAGCCCTGCAAGAAACTCAGCCCCCGGTATATTGGCCCGTTCGACGCCACCGTCAACTCAATCTGGTGACGTACAGGTTACAGTTGCCAGCACATTTCACAATTCATCCCACTTTCCACGCATCACTGCTAAAGCCTTACCGAGACCCTGTCGTTTCCCCCACAGAGTCTTGTCCTGAAGAAGAAACGCCTCCTCCTCCGATCGTCGTCGAAGAAGGCACCATCTATCAAGTTCGAGACATACACAAGCAGTGTGTGTGTGTGTGTGTGTGTGTGTGTGTGTGTGTGTGTGTGTGTGTGAGAGAGAGAGCGAGAGAGAGATTAAGAGATTTGTGTTCTTTTTATTTATTAGAAGTCTAATGATTTTTTATGTGAATATTTGGCCTCACAGAGCATGGACAAGCATGGACAAGTTGTACTATTTTCTCAGAATATTTAAACATGAGGTATGATACCATAAACCCATCCATCCATCCATTTTCTTCCGCTTATCCGAGGTCTGGTCGCGGGGGCAGCAGGTTCAGCAGGGATGCCCAGACTTCCCTCTCCCTGGCCACTTCTTCCAGCTCTTCCGGGGGGATCCCAAGGCGTTCCCAGGCCAGCCGAGAGACATAGTCCCTCCAGCATGTCCTGGGTCTTCCCCGGGGTCTCTTTCCGGTGGGGCGTGTCCGGGACACCTCACAAGGGAGGCGTCCAGGGGGCATCCTAAATAGATGCCCAAGCCACCTCATCTGGCTCCTCTCGATGCGGAGGAGCAGCGGCTCTACTCTGAGCCCCTCCCGGATGACTGAGCTTCTCACCCTATCTCTAAGGGAGAGCCCAGACACCCTGCGGAGGAAACTCATTTCGGCCGCTTGTATTCGCGATCTTGTTCTTTCGGTCACTACCCACAGCTCATGACCATAGGTGAGGGTAGGAACGTAGATCGACCGGTAAATTGAGAGCTTTGCCTTTTGGCTCAGCTCCTTCTTCACCACGACGGACCGATACAGAGCCCGCATCACTGCAGATGCTGCCCCGATCCGCCTGTCGATCTCCCGCTCCATTTTACCCTCACTCGTGAACAAGACCCCGAGATACTTTAACTCCTCCACTTAGGGCAGGATCTCACTCCCAACCCTGAGAGGGCACTCCACCCTTTTCCGGCTGAGGACCATGGCCTCAGATTTGGAGGTGCTGATTCTCATCCCAGCCGCTTCACACTCGGCTGCGAACCGATCCAGAACCGACACCGGTTGTACAGGGACCGGACAGCCCTTAACAGGGAATCCGATATCCCATACTCCCGGAGTACCTCCCACAGGACTCCCCGAGGGACACGGTCGAATGCCTTCTCCAAGTCCACAAAGCACATGTAGACTGGTTGGGCAAACGCCCATGCCCCCTCCAGGACCCTGCTAAGGGTGTAGAGCTGGTCCACTGTTCCGCGACCTGGACGAAAACCACACTGCTCCTCCTGAATCCGAGGTTCGACTATCCGATGGACCCTCCTTTCCAGGACCCATGAATAGGCTTTCCCGTGGAGGCTGAGGAGTGTGATCCCTCTGTAGTTGGAACACACTCTCCGGTCCCCCTTCTTGAAGAGGGGGACCACCACCCCGGTTTGCCAGTCCAGAGGCACTGTCCCCGATGTCCATGCAATGTTGCAGAGACGTGTCAACCATGACAGCCCTACAACATCCAGATCCTTGAGGAACTCCGGGCGGATCTCATCCACCCCCGGGGCCCCGCCACCACGGAGCTTTTTGATCACCTCGGCGACCTCGGCCCCAGAGATGGAAGGGTCCACCTCTATGTCCCCAGACCCTGCTTCCTC
The DNA here is from genome assembly GCA_030522415.1 of Channallabes apus. Lineage (NCBI taxonomy): Eukaryota > Metazoa > Chordata > Actinopteri > Siluriformes > Clariidae > Channallabes > Channallabes apus. Next base: position 4,671,042 of record CM060131.1, read on the forward strand.
ATTGGAAGGCATGTTGGTGGAATTAAGGAGGTCTTCGAAGTACTCCCCCCACCGACCCACAATGTCCCGAGTCGAGGTCAGCAGCGCACCATCCCCACTATACACTGTGTTGACCGTGCACTGCTTTCCCCTCCTGAGACGCCGGATGGTGGACCAGAATCTCTTTGAAGCCATCTGGAAATCATTCTCCATGGCCTCCCCAAACTCCTCCCATGCCTGGGTTTTTGCCTCAGCAACCACCGAAGCTGCATTCCGCTTGGCCTGCCGGTACCTATCAGCTGCCTCCAGAGTGCCACCAGCCAAAAAGGCCCGGTAAGACTCCTTCTTCAGCTTGATGGCATCCCTCACTGCCGGTGTCCACCAACAGGTTCTTGGGTTGCCACCGCGACAGGCACCGACCACCTTACGGCCACAGCTCCGGTCGGCCGCCTCGACAATGGAGGCGCAGAGCATAGTCCATTCGGACTCAATGTCCCCCACCTCCCCCAGGACGTGGTTGAAGCTTTGCCGGAGGTGGGAGTTGAAGCTCGTCCTGACAGGGGACTCTGCCAGACGTTCCCAGCAGACCCTCACAATACGTTTGGGTCTACCAGGCCTGACCAGCATCCTACCCCGCCAACGAAGCCAAGACATGTGGCCGCAAGTCCGACGACACGACCACAAAGTCGATCATCGAACTGCGGCCTAGGGTGTCCTGGTGCCAGGTGCACATATGGACACCCTTATGCCTGAACATGGTGCTCGTTATGGACAATCCGTGACGAGCACAGAAGTCCAATAATCAAAACACCGCTCTGGTTCATATCGGGGGGGCCGTTCATCCCAATCACACCCTTCCATGTCTCACTGTCATTGCCCACGTGAGCATTGAAGTCCCCCAACAGAACGATGTAGTCCCCAGGAGGGACGTTCTCTAGCGCCCCCTCCAGAGACCCCAAAAAGGGCGGGTACTCCAAACTGCTGTTCGGCACATAAGCGCAAACAACAGTAAGGATCCGTCCCCCCACCCGAAGGCGGAGGGAGGCCACCCTCTCGTCCACTGCGGTTAACCCCAATGTACAGGCCGGGGGGCAATAAGTATGCCCACACCTGCTCGTCGCCTCTCACCGGTGGCAACTCCAGAGTAGAAGAGAGTCCAGCCCCTCTCAAGGAGACTGGTTTCAGAGTCCAAGCTGTGCGTCGAGGTGAGTCCAACTATATCTAGCCGGAACTTCTCAACCTCACGCACTAGCTCAGGCTCCTTCCCCGCCAGAGAGGTGACATTCCACGTCCCTAGAGCCAGCTTCTGCAGCCGAGGATCAGACCGCCAAGGCCCCTGCCTTCGGCCATCGCCCAGCTCACACTGCACCCGACCTCTTTGGCCCTTCCTACAGGTGGTGAGCCCATGGGAAGGGGGACCCACGTTGCCTCTTCGGGCTGTGCCCGGCCGGGCCCCATGCGTGCAGGCCCGACCACCAGGCGCTCGCCATCGGGCCCCACCTCCAGGCCTGGCTCCAGAGGGAGGCCCCGGTGACCCACGTCCGGGCGAGGGAAAACGTTTTCCAATGTTTGTGTTCATCATAAGAGATCTTTTGAACCACTCTTTGTCTGTTCCCTCACCTAGGACCAATTTGCCATGGGTGACCCTGCCAGAGGCATGAAGCCCCCGACAACATAGCTCCCAGGATCATTGGGACACGCAAACCCCTCCACCACGATAAGGTGGTGGTTCAAGGAGGGGATACCATAAACCATCTGAATTATTTTAATTACAGGCAGATTATCTATGACAAAATATTCCATAGCTTAAATTGATCTTACTGTCAAAATATTTTAAACATTTTACCTTTAACTTTCTGCTTAACTCTGTTGTTAATATATTCAAAGGCCAATGACGTTTGAAACTGTTTTGTGTTGTTCTATTTTTATTATTAAAAATGGCTGTTGTTTGAAAGCCCAATCAGAACAAGCACTTACAGTATAAATAAAAGAAATAAAGCATTTACGTCACCACTTAACTGAAAGCAAAGTCAGTAGTAAAATATGTCACAGCAATGATGATGATAAAATTTTGCCTTAATATAAAATTACAGAAAATAAAAATCAATCAACCCTGAACAGTTCATAATATTTTTACTCTAGCTTTCCCGCTCCAACCAAATATTTAAAAATTTATATAAAAATAGAAAGATTTTACCCTTTTAAAGAAGTTGTATTTGCCTCTAATATAATAAATTAGTCAGTTTGGAAAGCTTTTAGACCCAGCTTTGTTTGTATTGATTAGGACATTTGGAATTTTATTGTTTGTGCCTCAACACATCATGATAAACTGGCCCATCATGATTTCCCTGATGTCGTTATTATCGATTAAATTTCAAATATAGTGTTACATGTTTTAAAGCTAATAAAGTGATGTTAGTTGCAAAATGCAACAAATAAATACATGGATGCTGATTAAAGGCTGACTCCTAGTCAGGATTAGCTTTCCTGGTGCTTTCCTTTATTTGTTATGAATTTATCACAGTAGGCGGCACGGTGTTGTAGTGGTTAGCACTGACGCCTTGCACCTCTAGGGTCCTGGTTCGATTCCCGGCCAGGCTTGATTCCTGTCTCCGTGTGCATGGAGTTTGCATGTTCTCCCATGACATGAAGCCATTATAAACTTTAAAAACGCAGCACAGTGTTGATCCAAAAACATTTGGCAGTTTGGATGTAAGCTAGTGGGTTAGACTGAATGAGGGAATAATGTTATTAACTTGTAACAGAGGCTTCAAATGAGCTTTTCTTTCCAGAACAGTAAAGGGTGATTAAATTAGATTTGAGTGTGTTTTTGTTTTTGTTCCTCAAACTCTGTAGCCCAGTAGTATTAAAATAATCATGTTAAATAACTCATCAGTATCAGTAAATATGCTAATCCACTAATACAGCATCGTACAAAACAGGCTAACCTAATAATATAGAATTTTATACCAGAGCATTGTTGAACTCCGAGTTATTATCGGGTCAGAAGGTATTGAGAAACTTCGCTTTGACAGCATGGATTTGATGATTTAACGTCTTTTCTAATGTGTTTCTATAGTAACACTCTACTCAGGAACTCTCAATAGTGGACATGTCACATAAATTGTTTTTTAAAAGGCATTTTAAAGTTTTAGTTCAGTTATTTAAATGGTGAAGTTTTCTCTGAAGAGACATTTATTTAGCATTCATCAGTGTTAGCACTAAGAGTCAGGACTTACAGTCAGACTACAAAAGTCTAAGCAATAGCAGCGGTTCTAAAAGTTGGAAGCAGGTGATGGACCTTACCCTATTTGATTGGTACTGCCATATGATAAATGAGAGTTAAATATCAACCAAGATTAATAAAAATAAATTAATAACTGACAAATTTGAGTTGTATACATAAGAACAATAATGTCTTGGAAAGAGTTCAGGGAGATAAAACACAGATGCCTATGCAGGGGTTTATTAGAACAATGCTTAAAACCAAAATACATTACCAAAATAATGTGGTGGCCAGAGGTAGTGAGGCAAAACTAAGATTCATTGTTTTAATTACATTCTCAATTTTGTTTAAATACTGTAGTGACAAACAAGATAAAATCAGCGGTACTCTGGTGCCACCTGTTCATTCCATGCATACTTGATTTATTCATGAAGATCATGTACAAAGATTTGCCACAGAAGGTTGCAATTTACTTGAGAATTTCCTAGTTTTATTGTTTTTTGTTTAGTGGGGGACACCTTTGCTTTAGTAAAGGTCCCAAAGGTCCTGCTACATACAGTATGTGGCTTATCCTTTTACTAAACCAGCTGATTCTTATTAGCACAACTCTTCAACCTGATAGGCTCTATCTATTTAGCGACATCATCTGTTTTGTGCAGAGGGAGAACTATAATACATTGAATATACTGTACAGTATTGTTAATTTTGGCCAGTACTGTCCTGAGAAAAGCACGGCGAGCAAGGCGCAGTCTCGTCCACCGTTTGGTAAATCCGACCACGCCGCCATCTTCCTCATGCCAAAATACAAACAAAGGCTGAAACAGGAAGTTCCGGTTCAGAGAGAGGTCGCGCGCTGGACGGACCAATTGGTGGCCACGTTACAGGACGTACTCGATGACGCAGACTGGGACATGTTCAGAAACAGCTCTGATGTCGTCAGTGTGTTTATGGAAGCGGTTGTGGGATTCATTGGGAAGCTAGCGGATGAGACCGTGGAGAAAAAGACTATCAGAACGTTTCCCAACCAGAAGCCGTGGGTGGATAAAAGAAACCTCATCCTGCTTTCCTCAATGACTATCGCCCTGTAGCCCTCACCTCAGTAGTGATGAAGTGCTTTGAGCACCTGGTCAGAGACTTCATAATTTCTTCACTACCCGACACACTGGACCCTCTGCAGTTTGCATACCGTCAGGACCGCTCCACGGACGATGCAATCTCTCATCTACTCCATCCATCACTCACTCACCTGGACACTAGGAAGGGGAATTATGTTAAAATGCTCTTCATCGACTACAGCTCTGCATTTAACACCATAATTCCCTCCACACTCACCACCAAGCTGGAGCACCTGGGACCTGGGACTCATCTATGTGTCAGTGGATCTCCAATTTTCTGACTGGCAGACCACAGGCAGTAAGGATGGGCGGACATGTCTCAGCCTCACCCACTCTCAGCACTGGAGCCCCCCAGGGTTGTGTTCTGAGCCCCCTGCTGTACTCTCTGTACACCCACGACTGCGTGGCCACTACCAACTTCACCACCATCATCAAGTTTGCTGACGACACTGTCGTGGTCGGACAATGATGAGTCGGCCTACCTAGAGGAGATTGGAAATCTGGAGAACTGGCGCCAGAGGAACAATCTCCTCCTGAACGTCAGCAAGACAAAGGAGCTGATTGTGGACTTTAGTACAAAGCAGGAGAGGAACTACCAGACCCCCATCATCAACAAGAGCCCAGTGGAGAGAGTGGACAGCTTCCGATACCTCGGTGTTCACATCACGCAGGACCTGTTATGGTCCTGTCACATCAACACCGTGGTGAAAAAGGCCCGACAGCATCTCTACCACCTCAGACGCTTGAGAGACTTCAGACTGCCCTCTAAGGTGCTCAGGAATTTCTACTCCTGTACCATAGAGAGCATCCTGATGGGTAACATCACGACCTGGTTTGGAAACAGCACCATGCAGGACAGACGAGCTCTACAGAGGGTGGTGCGATCAGCTGAGCGCATCATCCGCACTGAGCTACCTGACCTGCACTCGATCTACAGCAAGCGGTGCTGGACCAAAGCCAGGAAGATAGTGAAGGACCTCAGCGATCCCAACAATGGACTGTTTTCTCTGTTGCGGTCTGGGAAGCGATTCCGCTCCCTGAAGGCCAATACAGAGAGACTGAGGAGGAGCTTCTTCCCGCAGGCAATAAGGTCTCTCAATCACACCACCGCACAGGATTAATAACATCTTTTTAAACTTCCATCATTGACGAGACAATCATGGACACATTCATACACACTTGCACTACATATTTATATATCTGGACCATTGCACAAGACACTTTAATAAGTCACTTTTTATGAATATTTGCACAACCACTGCCACTTTCAAATATTTCTATATTTAAAATTTTCAATATCTATATTTCTATATTTTGTAATATTTTTTATCGTGCCCTTATTTGTACAGTTTATTTTAATAGTTACATTTATTTTCTTTAGTACTTCTTTTTATTCATATTTATTCCTTACACATAAGTTTTTATTTTTTATTTTACATTTTTAAGGTCACTGGTGGTCGTACAAGCATTTCACTGCATTTCGTACTGTGTATGACTGTGTATGTGACAAATAAAATTTGAATTTGAAAATTTTCCTTCATTGATAAGGGGCCCAAACTTGTTCCAGAATGACAGTGGCTCTGTGCAAAAAATAAGCTTCATACAGTAAAGGCATGATTTGCCATAGTCATGTGACCTGACCTCAAACCTAGTGAACACCTTTGGGAGAAAGGGAATGGTGACTGCACAATAGGGCTCCTCACCTTACATCAGTGCCTGATGTCAAAATCTTCAAAATCTTGGAGGGGTTTAGAGACTTCAACAGGAAAGGGAAGTTCAACACAAATGGCTTAGATTGACACATTTCCATTAACCTTTGGCCATATAGTATATAGCATATAGTGAAGTAGTAATACTGTAGCAACAAGGAACCTCCAAGAAATAGTACAGTAGGAGAGCATATGTACTAGACAGCAACAACAACAATAATAATAATAATATAAATGATAATAATAATAATAATAACAATATTAGTTTGATATACCAGTACTTTTGTTTATAATGTAAAGTTATGTTCTTGTATCAGGGTCATGGGGTTTGCAGGGTGTCCCTTTCTGTCTCTCTGGCAGTAGTGTACTGACACAGTCTCATACAGATCTGTCAGGGTATTCACAGCCATTTTGTTACATCCATCCGTCATACAAGGCTGCCTCTCTCCCATTTGAAATAAAGTCTTATTCTCTTCTTGATCTGTCCTACCATGTCATTTTTCTTTTGTCTGTTTTCAATTAAAACAGACGTCTTTCACATAATAAATGATTTAGAATACAAAATGATGTGACTTTTAAAATATTAAATATTACTCTCTTTGTCTGTCCCTTTGAGTTCTTCTGCAATTCCTTCTCTACTTTCTTTCTTCCTACCCCTCTTTTTCCGTATGTCTTTACAAATCTGAATTTAGTAGGGATGATAAATAAATATGACTTAAATGCTGAAGGTTTTCTATACAGTTTAATGTGATTTATATTTGAAGTGCCTGGATGTCTCATTAGTACTGATCAGCTGTGTTCCAATCAGATTGAAGGTGAACAGAGCATGTTTGTTTGTGTGTGTGTGTGTGTGTGTGTGTGTGAGAGAGAGAGATTAATATTGTGTGGTGACTTAATAGCCTGTTTTTTTTTTATGAAAGCTCTCCTTGGCATCTCTCTTCTCATCTTCAGTTTTTACAGTTCTCTCTACTCTCAGCCAACCAGGACTTATGCCTCTTTTCCACTGCATAGTACGTCACAACACGGTTCAGTTCAACTCACTTCGGTTCGGCTCAGTTCGGCTCGGTTTGCGCTTCCACTGCAGTGTAGTAACGCTTTAGAGTGGGCGGGATTACTCACGTGTCGTTTAGTTGCGGCGCCGCTACTGCCGTGACATCATCGTAAACGCGCCACAAACAAACACACAAGAATGGAGCATATCGACGGCATGGTGTTCTTCATTCTCGGCATGTGGATGTTTTTAACAGCGAGACGAAGGAGTTTGTTTCAAAAGAGGCTGATGCCAGCCAAAGAAAATTTTTGGTTAATACAAAAAGGTGCGTCCGATCCTTCTCTGGCTGTTCTAAATTTAGCGGTTATGTCGTGTCTCGTGTTGCAAGTCCGGTGACGCGGTGACGCAGTAATGACGATTTTCTCCGGCCAATCGGTGACCAGCAGAGTTTACTTGTCACGTTTTGGTAACGGTTCGGCGCGCTTGGAACCTCGGCTGAGGTGGTACTAAAAAAAGGACCAGGTACCAGGTACTGTTCCCAGTGGAAAACCCCCCAAAAGTGAGTTGAACTGAACCGTGTCGTGCCGTTCTATGCAGTGGAAAAGCGCCATAAGATAATCCCTAAAGGACAATTCTGTTGCCAGTTCAGTAGACACAGTTTGAACCAGCACAACTGGAGAGACAGATCAGGTCTTAGCCTAATTTTTAAAACCTTTAAATATATATTCATTTACATTTACTACCATTTGGGGTACAAAAAGTTTTGGGATTTTTTTGGGGGGCTGAAACTAATGATTATTTTAATAATAGATTAATATGTCGATTATTTCTTTTTTCTTTGATTAATCGGTTAAAATGGCCCAAGAAAAGCATTAATTTTCAACCCTTTATTCAAAAAAGAACTAAAATCTTTAGAAAGTACACAAACATGTTGCTCCTTGAGCTGTTAAATAAAATAAAAATGAACTAACACAAAAAAACAGACATGTATGCTTTACATCTGCCAAATATATACAGTGGAACCTTGGATTACGAACAGAATTGATGCACGGTGTCAAATGACGTGCGCGCACACACACACACACACACACACACACACACACACACACTCAGACAGCAGGCAAAGAACTGCCTAAGCCTTGAGCAGAGAGAGAAAATGGATTTTTAATGTCTCTAATGAGACTTGCTTTTGGTTTACATGCGCATTGTACACACACATACAGACACAAAATGAAATATGTTTTACACACACACGCATACAGACACAAAATAAAATATGTTTCACACACACACACACACACACAATCACACACACAAACACACACACACGATCACAGTGTTATAGTAAACAGTACACGTGTGCACGGATGTTGATTATACCAGTAAGAGACAAGCACTAAGACCCAGCAGCCTCCGCCATGTATCTTTCCTCTACCCCCGCTCGCTTTTTTTTTATTGCTCCGCCCTGTCTCTGAGGCGCCAAACTCTGCTAACATCAGTGCACGAGACCGAGTGTGTTCACTCCGCTCCGCGCTCAACTAAAGTTTTTTTTTTTTTTTTTTTTAAATAATCAAATGTCTCCGCGTCGCGCGACACAACGAATCGGTTATGAAATTCGTTGCCAACGCTTTTAGTAATCGATTTTAATCGATTTTATCGATTCGTTGTTGCAGCCCTAGATTTTTTAAACTATACAGTAATAGCAGCTGGACCTTCTTTCTGCTTAAAGGTTAAGACATAATGAAGTAGCATCCAACTGTCAGTTGCTGATGCAACACATCCAGGGTGATTCACAGCACTGGATTGCTGAGTATTTGTCTCTACTAACTGATTAACTGGCAGCACAGTGGCATTGTGGGTAGCACTGATGCCTTTCAGGGTCCTTACAGAGTTATCAGTATGTTAGTGTGGAGTTCTGTGAGTTCTTCCCATATGCCCATATGTTTCCTATGGGTTCTCTGGTTTCTTCTCACCTCCTAAAAACATGCCCAAGATGAATCAGCTCTCCTGCTCCTAGGTGTGAATGAGTGTACATGCTGCCCCGGGATGGACAACCATCCAGCGTGTGTTCCCACCTTTCACCCAGAAGAATGTTTTTCATATTTATTTTCCAACCAAAAATTTGTATATGTTTTAATAGCATCTCCCTAGTTTTAATGAATAGATATCCCTCTTTCATTTAAGAATTCAAACTTTTCAGTCTGGTCAGAGTGGCAGCAGGTCTAGAGCCTATCCCAGGAACACTAAGTGCAAGGCATTAATCCTTGCTTAATGGAAAAACGTGGACATACATATACAATAGGGGCAATTTAGTATGTGTATTCCACTCAGTGACATTTTTGGGAGGTGGAAGGACACTAGAGAAGCCAGACAGAAACAAGGAGAACATTTAAAATTAACAGAAAAATATTTTGAACCATGAAAAAATGGCAACTGCTGTAGACGTGGGACAGGAGCTAATCTTGCTGCCATTTACTGTAGTTTCAGAATCCTGAGGTCAGGTTATAGTGTGTGTGGTCTTCATGGTTCAAAATATTTTTCTGTTAATTTTAAATTGATATATACTACAACTCAGAAAATATAAAGAGTACAAAAAGATTTTGAATTACTTAAATGCTTGGATTTCTGTACTAAATTTATCCTATCCCAGGATACTTTGGGTACGAGGTGGGATACACCCTGGAAAGGGTGCCAATCCATCACAGGCAGGTCCAAACACACACACGCACAGACACACACAATGGGCAATTTGGGAACAGCACTTAATCTAATCTGCATGTTTTTGGACTGTGAGAGGAAAGCAGAGTACCCAGAGGAAACCCACCAAGCACGAGGAGAACTCAGACCTGAGGCCAGAATTGAGCCCTCCATCCTGGAGGTGTAAGGCGACAGTGCTAACCACATAGTAAATTAATTACTTACCATAAATATTTTGCTTGGCTTTCATGGTTTATAAAACTTGATAGCAAACGCTTAAATAAACTTAGGCTAAATAGATTGAGACTCACAACATAGTGATGTACAATCGCTCACTCACTCACACACTCATCTTCTGTACCCCTTTTTCCTGTATACAGGGTCGTGGTTGATCTGGAGTCTATTCCAGGAGATTTAGGGCATGAGGCAGGGTGCACCCTGGATGTGGTGTCAGTCCATCGGAGGGCACACACACGTACACACACTCACACACTACAGGCGATTTGTTATGCTAATTAGCCTAATCTGCATGTCTTTGGACAATGGGAGGAAACCAGAGTACCTGGTACCAAACTCCATGCACACAGAGATGGGAATCGAGCCTGGCCGGGAATCGAACCTGGAGGTGCAAGGCGACAGTGCTAACCACTACACCACTTAAAAGCTACCTTAGATAAATATAATACATTTGTTCAATCATTTGACCAGCATGAAGTGAACTACATTTGCAGTCTAGTCATTGAATTATGGTTTGTAATTTAGCATTACCATTGGTTTATTTAAGGTAAATAATTTAAGCTTGATTGAAACAGAAAGGATTTATCTATCTATTAGGGATGTAACAGTATTGTAAATACCGTCGTACCACAATAACACTTTATTTCGATAATACCGTGGTCGCATGACGATAAAATGATAGGTCTTCTGAGAAAAGTTTGCTCAGGCGAATGGAGCGAACGGGAGGTAGCGGGAACTACAATTCCCATTAGCGAATGGCGTGGCCATCATCCTTTGCAGTCTGTTGTCGCTACCACATTTCCTGTGAATGATTCAATAAATACCGTACCGTGCCATTCATACCGAGGTATTACCGTACCGTGAAGTTTTGATACCGTTACATCCCTACTATCTATCTACCTACAGTGGCTTGCAAAAGTATTAGGCCCCCTTGAACTTTTCCACATTTTGTCACATTACAGCCACAAACATGAATCAATTTTATTGGAATTCCACGTGAAAGACCAATACAAAGTGGTGTACACGTGAGAAGTGGAATGAAAATCATACATGATTCCAAACATTTTTTATAAATAAATAACTGCAAAGTGGGGTGCGCGTAATTATTCAGCCCCCTTTGGTCTGAGTGCACAGTTGCTCATAGACATTGCCTGTCATGAGTGCTAATGACTAAATAGAGTGCACCTGTGTGTAATCTAATGTCAGTACAAATACAGCTGCTCTGTGACGGCCTCAGAGGTTGTCTAAGAGAATGTTGGGAGCAACAACACCATGAAGTCCAAAGAACACACCAGACAGGCCAGGGATAAAGTTATTGAGAAATTTAAAGCAGGCTTAGGCCACAAAAAGATTTCCAAAGCCTTGAACATCCCACGGAGCCACTGTTCAAGCGATCATTCAGAAATGGAAGGAGTATGGCACAACTGTAAACCTGCCAAGACGAGGCCGTCCACCTAAACTCACAGGCCGAACAAGGAGAGCGCTGATCAGAAATGCAGCCAAGAGGCCCATGGTGACTCTGGACGAGCTGCAGAGATCTACAGGTCAGGTGGGGGAATCTGTCCATAGGACAACTATTAGTCGTGCACTGCACAAAGTTGGCCTTTATGGAAGAGTGGCAAGAAGAAAGCCATTGTCTGCAGAAAAAGTCCCGTTTGCAGTTTGCCACAAGCCATGTGGGGGACACAACATGTGGAAGAAGGTGCTCTGGTCAGATGAGACCAAAATGGAACTTTTTGGCCAAAATGCAAAATGCTATGTGTGGTGGAAAACTAACACTGCACATCACTCTGAACACACCATCCCCACTGTCAAATATGGTGGTGGCAGCATCATGCTCTGGCGGTGCTTCTCTTCAGCAGGGACAGGGAAGCTGGTCAGAGCTGATGGGAAGATGGATGGAGCCAAATACAGGGCATTCTTGGAAGAAAACCTCTTGGAGTCTGCAAAAGACTTGAGACTGGGGTGGATCTTTATATACACACGTAAAGTTGAATTGCGATGTTTACATGCACTTTAGCCAACTCAGTTTTTCACACTTCCTGACATTTAATCCTAGTAAACATTCCCTGTTTTAGGTCAGTTATGATCACTACATTATTTTAAGAATATGAGATGTCAGGAGATAGTCAATAGTAGAGAGAAATCATTTCTTTCATCACATTCCCAGTGGGTCAAACATGGGTACATACACTTAGTATTTTGTAATATTGCCTTAACATTCACAACAAATTCTGGTCGCTGGAATAAACTGTCTGTGAGTTTATTCTAACTACAGTACATTTGAGGTCACATGTGTGACCACTGAATACACGCTTTTCTTGCAGTTCACGTTCCAACATGTTATTTAACAAAATACAGCACATTCAAAAAGCCAATGTGTAAAACAGCTGCTATAATAGCAGCTTAAAGATGTTAGAAAAAAATTTTGTGAACAAATGGCATTGAGAAAAAAACATTTATAAAATGAAATGATATACAGTGGAACTTTTTATTACGAGCATAATTCGTTCCGGAAGCAGCCTCGTATTCCAAAACACTCGTAAACCAAATATAATTTCTCCATAAATAAATACATAAAAATAATTAATACAAAATATAAAGTAAAAAATAAAAACAAATTAACCTGCACTTAACCTTTCAAAAAAGTAAAAAATTAATCCAGACAGATAATTCCATTTGTGCATGCAGGCGCTGTGTGTGTGTGAAGCTAGATTAAGTGGAGACTCTTGCTTTCAGCCCCTCCTGTCTCCCCCTTCTCATCTTACACAGTCAAACTTTCTCCTCTCGTCTGAATTAAACACACACACATTAACGGAAAGACTGTTGTTCTCTCCTAAATCATTAAAGATTCTCCGCTTTATTTTAATGTTGCTCGCGACAGTGTAACAGCCCATTAATTCATGCACGTGTAATGATGAGATGGACAAACTGGTTGATGCCCGTTCCTTTATTTACTACATTGTCAGGTTATAGTACAAACATTCGGGTGGATCCTGCACTTAAATCCAACTAAAAAAACTACTGAAGAACAAAACTCAGGCTCTTTCCTAGCTTACATATCGCATTCGCGTTCACACACACCTCGCATTCGCGCATTACCCACAGTGCATCTCCCGCACTGGACTACAGCGGTCATAAATCAACGTCTCTCTCCCGCAACACTGTTTTATCTGAAAATTAGCAAGGAACATCGCTAATGACACTCTAACGCTAATGCTATAATATACGCTATAATATATAATATAATTATAAATAAGTAAATTTTATTACAAAATTAATAAATTTCCTTCCTGCGGAGGAGGAAACGTGTCGCTCTCACTGTTCAGCGGCGGCTTGTAATCCTCCACTTCAAGCAGAGGCGGGGGAGGTGAAGGAAACGTGTCATTCTCTGCGTCGAGCACCGGAGGTGGCGGAGGAGGAAACGTGTCGCTCTCACGGCTCAGCGGCAGCTCGTAATCCTCCACTTCGAGCAGAGGTGGGGGAGGTGGAGGAAATGTGTCATCGTCGCCGTTCAGCGGCGCACAGTCCTCCATGACGAGTTCAGGCCGTGGCGGGGGGAGGAGCGCGACGTCCAGATCTGAGTGAGAGAGATCTTCCGGGGCTACAGCTTGGCTCTCCCGAACCTGGACGAGCAACTGCTGGAGCTGAAGCACCTGCTCCTGCAGGTCTTGAATGCGCTCCTTGTTCTGTCTCGCCCACTGCCTGTAGACACCTCCCGTCTCTCCCCCGGCCGCTACACCTCTCCAAGGCGTGCGCCGGATGGCGAGCCTGCAGCCTTCCCAGCTTTGCCACGCTATCCTCTCACTCACTGTCATGCTGTCCTCCTGCATGTCCACCTCCTCGGCGTACCTGCAGTTTTCCCAGCCTTGCCAGACCTCTGTCTCTCTGTGCTCCTCGCTGTCCTCCAGCAAACCCTCCTGCTCTTCAAGCAAGCTGTGCTCCCAGCCGCGATACATGTCCTCCTCGCTCTCTTCCAGCCAGTCCGCCAGCTCGGGCGAGATCGTGCTAGCGCCCCCCCAAAAATAGTTTAGGGGGAAATCCTCCGCCATGCCACTTGGACGGTTTTTCATTCTGTCACGATTGTGTCGGGTGTGTGTGCGTGGCATGAACGCAGAGGATGAGAGCTGGCGGTTCCAATAACAGTCTTTATTTTCACAAAAGAGAACATAAACTAAACCTCAACACAAACCTACTCACATGAACTAATGAAAGACGCCTGACTGGAGTTCAGCCAGGCTATTTATAACAAACATAATTAAACAAGATTATCTTCCCTCGGTTCAGGTGAGCTTCTACGTCACCTGACCGAGGTGCACACTGGGAACTGAAGTTAACTAACAAAACAAACTACAAAACGAAACTCAAACAAACGGGCGTGTTGGCGCCCTCTAGGGGGTAACCCTTACAGAAAGTTTGCTTTGGTTTTACGAGTGTTTTGGAATACGAGCCCGCTTCCGGAACGAATTATGCTCGTAATCCAAGGTTCCACTGTATTTAATTATGATTATAATATTTTTAAAAATTATAACATATAATATTTATATGAAGTTTTATCAAATTCTATTTATAATAAAAGTGCATTATATAAGTTACATAAAAATTTTATTTATATTTTTACATTAATGATCACAAAAATACAGTCACCGGCAAGGATGCCAAAGGTGTTCCCCACAACACGTCTCCCCCTAGATATCCTGTAGTCACTCTTTGGCTGTAGGTCAACGTCTACTGTAGGACTTCATCAAGGTGAAAGCGTTATCACAGGGTCTAAAAGAAGGCATGTGCTTTTTATCATTGGTCATGGTTTCTGATGGAGGAAAGTTAACGGTATAATCCTCTATCTAATGTATGCACTCAGCTAACTATTATTAAATAGCTGGGGATCTGGCATATGTCCCACTCCTCTAATGTCTATACAGTAGGTCAGCGTCTAACCGTTAACTAAACGGTATTGAGGTTGTTATCATATCTTTAGCACCTCAGTAATAATTTGTAATAATCGGCAGCATCTTTGTTATTTTGCTCCATGTTGGTAACAGTTTTGTTATCAATTCGGGACTCTGTATAATGTTGTAAAATTTCTTAATGGCTCGCTATTGAAACATAATCATGTTTTTCTATATTCAAAATTTGCAATAAAGTTGTTTTTCTGTCAACACACTTCCGAGACTGTTTCAGATAGATTTTGCTTTAAATGACATTAAGTTAAGATATGCTTGCCAATTTTTTAAACTGTATATTTTACTATTTTTATAGCTGTAGCACTCTCTCAGAAAACATTGAATCAGTGACTCTAGGTTTTTTTTCCTTTAAGCTTCATTGGCATATATTTGATATTAATGAGGAATAATGAGTATATTTTCTACTCCATTGTCCCACAATGTAAATGAAAACACTGTCAATGAAAAAGAAAAAAAGAGGATTAAATTCTTAACAGAAACTTTTTAAACTGCTTGTGCATCAAGTATACACAATCTACTGATCCATGAACAGTGTTTACCGGCTATTAATCTGATATCATTTTGATTTTCCATTTTTTCACCCCACTTGATTTTCTGTATTAGACTTTAATGAAATGTTTGCTTTTCATTATAAACTGTGAATATATTAGCAGGGTGTTTTATGCTAATGAGAGCTAATGAGGGAGAGAGTGAGAAACCAAAACTGAAATGTCCTAAACTCACTAAATTAAGAAATCATATGCCCAAGGTCATAAATCCTACACAGGGACTGGGGAGCATTTATACATTATTTTTTGCATTGCTTTTATTCCATTGAGTCTTTTTATATATTTGTCCCAGCTTGTTTCTCCATGAATGCTACTTATTTTGTTTTTTTGTACTGTGTCTTAGTCATATGGTTCTGCTCAATTAAAGACACATCAGACAGGAAGGCCAAACCGTATTCTTCAGTGGCCCGTAGGTCACTGGAATTTAATGCATGTCAAGTTTACTGTTTAAATTGTGTTAGGAAAAATAATATGAACAATAAAGTTGAGCACATAGTATTCATTAATTGGATGTGCTAGCTAGTTAAGCTTTCAGCAACCACATGGTACTGTAGCTCTGTTGTCAAATGTCAAAATAAATCAACAGCATGCCACTTGTTTAAGCGCTATTTATTTGCACAACGCAATTTTAGACAAACAGTTAAGAGATGAGCAGGCTATCATTTTTCTTTCTCAAAAAAGGTAGCCGAAAAATTTTATGGTTGGTTGATCAGATTGAAAAAGGGTTGATTTGAATTCGACAGATTGGCTTGTGCGAGGGAGTAATCTGATTGGTTATATGTTGAGATGAAAGAATGTGATTGGTTATTGTGCTGTATCCGGGAGCACAGAAGGGAATTTTTCCCCCTCATTGCGTATCTAGTGAACTATGAAGACACACAAAGTGGCTCTTCCTGCTCCCTTTCCCTCCCTCCTACTCATCTTTGCCTTCTTCTATCATTCCCTGGGAGTGTCCTTCTCTCGCTCTCCTTCCATCACCTCTTGTCCGGACACAAGCGATGTGACAGTGTCCCAGTAGAGGTCATTTTTAGACCTTCTACACACACACACACACACACACACACACACACACACACACACACACACACACACACGAAGACGTCAGCCACTTCCACTCAAATGGAAAATGGGGGTTTAATGAGGGTGTCCTTGTCAAGGACATGAAGCCATCTCTCAGCATCCATCTCTAACTATTTTACTCTATTTCTGATAGTTCTATTTTTTTTCTCTCTCTTTGACATCTTTCCTTTACTTTCTTGTATTGCCTTTTTAAAATCATTCTTCCTTTCTGTCTTTTTTTCTTTTGGTTATCACATTCTTACATTCGCTCTCCTTCCATCTGCCTGCCTCTCTCTCTCTCTCTCTCTCTCTCTCTGCTCTCTCTGTTTTGGTCTTCTGTTCTATCAGCATCTCAGTTTTCTTGACCCTCATCTGCAGGTTCACACTTATTTTTTTCTATATCTTTATTTATCCCTAGCATGTCTTCATATATAGTATGACTGTTTCTATATAAATATTTTTTGCTTAGCCGTCAGTTTATTGCCAATGATTGTTTTCATGTCTTTCTCCTTTCTGCATGCTTTCTTTATTTATTCTGTCTTTCTCTTGCACTCTTACACCTACTCAGTGTCTCTCTTTCTCTCTTTGTTTGTCTGTTTTTGCTACTTAAATCAATTATTATTGTGCACTGAATGTGTGTGTCTTCCTTGTGTGCAGATCTGTTTCGTGACTTTGGACACAAATGTGGTTGACCTCCACAATAACATCTGCCTCAAGGTGGGTAGGTCTTTTAAAAATATCATTCAAATCATTAACTACAAGTGCAACACACTCTAAGCTTCTGATCATAGTGTAAATGCAAAATACCACACAGGAGGGAGGCACTGCTGTTACTATTACAAAACTACTACATCTATTTAATTTTTTCAAAGACACACATTCATTCATTATGTTCAATGTTAATTCCAATTTGAAATTCAGGCAAAGGTTATACTGTACTCTGGCATATGTTTCATTTCTATGTAATTGTCAGTGTGACTGTTGCTACTGCTTCTTTAAAATGAGTAAACCGTATACTACTCATTGGCTCGAATTCACCATGCTGCATGCTGTCCACTAGCAAACTGAATGCAGTCTGGGCATGCTGTCATGCTGTGCAGAGTACATGTGGGATAGGGAGAGGGAGATGATCCTTTGTATGCCTACTGTAGCATCCTGGATGGTCGGGGAGGGTGAAGTTGAACGAATACAGCCGAACAGACTTTAACATACTCAAGGTTCTTATAATTGGTGTATGGATGCTGGGCACCTAACATCCAGTTCCTCAATTGCTCCAGTGCTACAGTACCTTTGTTCTGAGGAAATCCCAAA
Source organism: Channallabes apus (assembly GCA_030522415.1). NCBI lineage: Eukaryota > Metazoa > Chordata > Actinopteri > Siluriformes > Clariidae > Channallabes > Channallabes apus. Next base: position 4,688,878 of record CM060131.1, read on the forward strand.
TTCCAAGATCATACTGTTGTTCCACTTGGGGAACAACATACTGTTATCAGCTTTCTGAAAAACAATGCAGCTGGGTGCATTGCACCAACCCCGTTGTCAGATGCATCAGAGGCCAAAGCAAAATACCTCTTCAACCTCTCGAAGGCTTGGACAGCTACAGTATGAGGTTCCACTGATGCATCTGACAATGGGCTTGGTGCAGTAATTTACCCTATTTTTCAGACAAAAAAGAGTTGTGGAGTAATCATGCTAAATCCCTGAATAAAGTGGTGGTGAAAATGGCAGACCGCAGGGGTTAGGGTTGGGAAGCAGGAGGAAGCACTCCTTAATGGTGGTTGGAGCAAGCCAGTCTTTAAATGCCAGCTCATTAACCTGGCCCATTAGCTCTCTTGATCTCTCTTCATCCAATGATGTAACCAATAAACACCGCTTCCAAGTAAGGCTGCAACAACTAATCGATAAAATCGATAATTATCGATAATGAAATTTGTTGTCAACGAATGCCGTTATCGAATAGTTGGGCTGCTCAAGTTACTGAGGAGCGCGACCACAAGATGCACAAATACACAAAGACACACACAGATACACAGTCGCTCGCGCAATTGAGGTTACAGAAGCGTTTGCAGGAAAAAGACCTCGCCCCAAGTCCTCGAAGGTATGGGGGCAGTTTACATTAAACGCCTCTTATCAGGTGTTAAAATCGAGCGTTTTCCTGCCGTTCATTGTGTCCGGTGAGCACGGATGAAGCGCCGAGGGTTTTCTACACATCGGAGTCAATAAGAGAGTTCACACGGGCTTTGGTGACGTGCATTTGTCAGGCTGCGTGTTTATACGGCGTCAAAAAAAAACGTTGCATGCAGCTTTTTCTTGGTGTTCAATCCCAACGAACGCAAGGAAAACGATTCTAGTGCATTTTCTTTGCGTTGATATTACGCTTCGGAGGACCGGATATATCCCATGATCCTACACGCTATACAGAAATGCGGAAAAAAGTCAAAATAAAGAGAGTGAACCCAGTAGCGGCGATTTGTTTCTCTCCCTGCGTCGCCGTGTTACGAGAATTTTTAAATCAATAAGATTAATGTCTAGTATAGCAAAATGGTCTACAGTGGTGTGAAAAACTATTTGCCCCCTCCTGATTTCTTATTCTTTTGCATGTTTGTCACACAAAATGTTTCTGATCATCAAACACATTTAACTATTAGTCAAAGATAACACAAGTAAACACAAAATGCAGTTTTTAAATGAGGGGTTTTATTATTTAGGGAGAAAAAAAATCCAAACCTACATGGCCCTGTGTGAAAAAGTAATTGCCCCCTGAACCTAATAACTGGTTGGGCCACCCTTAGCAGCAATAACTGCAATCAAGCGTTTGCAATAACTTGCAACGAGTCCTTTACAGCGCTCTGGAGGAATTTTGGCCCACTCATCTTTGCAGAATTGTTGTAATTCAGCTTTATTTGAGGGTTTTCTAGCATGAACCGCCTTTTTAAGGTCATGCCACAACATCTCAATAGGATTCAGGTCAGGACTTTGACTAGGCCACTCCAAAGTCTTCATTTTGGTTTTCTTCAGCCATTCAGAGGTGGATTTGTTGGTGTGTTTTGGGTCATTGTTCTGCTGCAGCACCCAAGATCGCTTCAGCTTGAGTTGACGAACAGATGGCCGGACATTCTCCTTCAGGATTTTTTGGTAGACAGTAGAATTCATGGTTCCATCTATCACAGCAAGCCTTCCAGGTCCTGAAGCAGCAAAATAACCCCAGACCATCACACTACCACCACCATATTTTACTGTTGGCATGATGTTCTTTTTCTGAAATGCTGTGTTACTTTTACGCCAGATGTAACAGGACACGCACCTTCCAAAAAGTTCAACTTTCGTCTCGTCGGTCCACAAGGTATTTTCCCAAAAGTCTTGGCAATCATTGAGATGTTTTTTAGCAAAATTGAGACAAGCCTTAATGTTCTTTTTGCTTAAAACTGGTTTGCGCCTTGGAAATCTACCATGCAGGCCGTTTTTGCCCAGTCTCTTTCTTATGGTGGAGTCGTGAACACTGACCTTAATTGAGGCAAGTGAGGCCTGCAGTTCTTTAGATGTTGTCCTGGGGTCTTTTGTGGCCTCTCGGATGAGTCGTCTCTGCGCTCTTGGGGTAATTTTGGTCGGCCGGCCACTCCTGGGAAGGTTCACCACTGTTCCATGTTTTTGCCATTTGTGGATAATGGCTCTCACTGTGGTTCACTGGAGTCCCAAAGCTTTAGAAATGGCTTTATAACCTTTACCAGACTGATAGATCTCAATTACTTTTGTTCTCATTTGTTCCTGAATTTCTTTGGATCTTGGCATGATGTCTAGCTTTTGAGGTGCTTTTGGTCTACTTCTCTGTGTCAGGTAGCTCCTATTTAAGTGATTTCTTGATTGAAACAGGTGTGGCAGTAATCAGGCCTGGGGGTGACTACAGAAATTGAACTCAGGTGTGATAAACCACAGTTAAGTAATTTTTTAACAAGGGGGGCAATCACTTTTTCACACAGGGCCATGTAGATTTGGAGTTTTTTTCTCCCTTAATAACGTAAACCTTCATTTAAAAACTGCATTTTGTGTTCAATTATGTTATCTTTGACTAATAGTTAACGGTTTTTGATGAGCAGAAACATTTAAGTGTGACAAACATGCAAAAGAATAAGAAATCAGGAAGGGGGCAAATAGTTTTTCACACCACTGTATATATATATATATATATATATATATATATATATATATATACCACTATATATATATATATATACCACTATATATATATATATACCACTGTATATATATATACAGTGGTGTGAAAAACTATTTGCCCCCTTCCTGATTTCTTATTCTTTTGCATGTTTGTCACACTTAAATGTTTCTGCTCATCAAAAACCGTTAACTATTAGTCAAAGATAACATAATTGAACACAAAATGCAGTTTTTAAATGAGGGTTTACGTTATTAAGGGAGAAAAAAACTCCAAATCTACATGGCCCTGTGTGAAAAAGTGATTGCCCCCCTTGGTAAAAAATAACTTAACTGTGGTTTATCACACCTGAGTTCAATTTCTGTAGTCACCCCCAGGCCTGATTACTGCCACACCTGTTTCAATCAAGAAATCACTTAAATAGGAGCTACCTGACACAGAGAAGTAGACCAAAAGCACCTCAAAAGCTAGACATCATGCCAAGATCCAAAGAAATTCAGGAACAAATTAGAACAAGAGTAATTGAGATCTATCAGTCTGGTAAAGGTTATAAAGCCATTTCTAAAGCTTTGGGACTCCAGCGAACCGCAGTGAGAGCCATTATCCACAAATGGCAAAAACATGGAACAGTGGTGAACCTTCCCAGGAGTGGCCGGCCGACCAAAATTACCCCAAGAGCGCAGAGACGACTCATCCGAGAGGCCACAAAAGACCCCAGGACAACATCTAAAGAACTGCAGGCCTCACTTGCCTCAATTAAGGTCAGTGTTCACGACTCCACCATAAGAAAGAGACTGGGCAAAAACGGCCTGCATGGCAGATTTCCAAGGTGCAAACCACTTTCAAGCAAAAAGAACATTAAGGCTCGTCTCAATTTTGCTAAAAAACATCTCAATGATTGCCAAGACTTTTGGGAAAATACCTTGTGGACCGACGAGACAAAAGTTGAACTTTTTGGAAGGTGCGTGTCCCGTTACATCTGGCGTAAAAGTAACACAGCATTTCAGAAAAAGAACATCATACCAACAGTAAAATATGGTGGTGGTAGTGTGATGGTCTGGGGTTGTTTTGCTGCTTCAGGACCTGGAAGGCTTGCTGTGATAGATGGAACCATGAATTCTACTGTCTACCAAAAAATCCTGAAGGAGAATGTCCGGCCATCTGTTCGTCAACTCAAGCTGAAGCGATCTTGGGTGCTGCAGTAGGACAATGACCCAAAACACACCAGCAAATCCACCTCTGAATGGCTGAAGAAAAACAAAATGAAGACTTGAGTGGCCTAGTCAAAGTCCTGACCTGAATCCTATTGAGATGTTGTGGCATGACCTTAAAAAGGCAGTTCATGCTAGAAAACCCTCAAATAAAGCTGAATTACAACAATTCTGCAAAGATGAGTGGGCCAAAATTTCTCCAGAGCGCTGTAAAAGACTCGTTGCAAGTTATCGCAAACGCTTGATTGCAGTTATTGCTGCTAAGGGTGGCCCAACCAGTTATTAGGTTCAGGGGGCAATTACTTTTTCACACAGGGCCATGTAGGTTTGGATTTTTTTCTCCCTAAATAATAAAACCCCTCATTTAAAAACTGCATTTTGTGTTTACTTGTGTTATCTTTGACTAATAGTTAAATGTGTTTGATGATCAGAAACATTTTGTGTGACAAACATGCAAAAGAATAAGAAATCAGGAGGGGGGCAAATAGTTTTTCACACCACTGTATATATAAATTAATAATTTATTTTAATTTTTATTGAGACAACAAAAAAAAGGATAAAATACACGAGAGGATCGAAATAATGTATAAACCATGAAAAGGATGTAGCAAGAGACACTTCAATTAAAAATAATATCATAATAATCTAGAATCTTATTCTTCTTATTAAGTTGAATTAATTTAAGAGAATTTAAAATTGAGGTCATTCTTAACAACTGATTATGTCAGTGTATTTTTCAATCTGTATATATATATATATATATATATATATATATATATATATATACACTGTCACTTGCCATCTGCAATTATTGTTAAAAACAAAAATGTTGATTTACATAAAATAAGATTTAAATGTCAAAATTAACGACCATTAAACTCTATATGTGGCTTTTGCATTTTTTAAAGTTTACTTTAAATAATACCCTGATTTATGGTTTTATATAGTTAAGCAAAACATCAAATTAAAGCGTTTAGTTTTTATCCGATTAATCGATTAACACTTCTCCCCCCAATGTATAGTTGGTGTTTCAGGAGGTGTGACAGGAACAACCTCACATTGTCATTATGCCATTTATCAGGTGGGATACTGTGGCAGTTGACGAAAAACTTTATGGAATCGTGCAGTATTATAGTGACTGTCTTCCACTCACCTCCCTCTCATATACACACCAGGATGTTGCCAGTCTCTTTGGTGAGGACATATCCTCCCATGGGTTTTCATACCACTGGTATATGGATTCTCCTTCCCCTCCCTTAGACACTCATGTTTCTGCTCAGATCTCCACATGTCTGGTACACATCCCATGGCAGATCATCAGCTGAACATTAATAACAGAAAAACTGAATTGCTGTTCATCCTGCATACAACCTTGTGTTATCCATGAACAATAAACGGTCCTTTTCCTTTCTCATTGTTAATCTGACATGCTCATACTAAGTTTTCTTTTACAGTGTCAGGATTAGTAAATTTCTAAACCAAAAGACCAATTTGAGACTGGACTACTGCAACTCCGCTGTGCTCTATTCAACATTTGCAACTGATCAGTCATGCACATGCGTAGATTCCTATGGCTACTCACATCAAATTTCAAACATTCTGTAAATTTACATGCACAGTTAAGTCAAGCTATGGTTATAGCTTTAATCTACTGTTCTTGTCACATTATACATGCTTGTCCGACTCCAGGTGGCGATATGCCCCCTTTCAGTTTGCTAGTGTTGTATTTCCGGTTTTGTACAAATGAGATACATTATACATTATCCCTTGTGGTGGTGTTACAGTAGCTGAAGGCTGGTAACACCGCCATATTGTTAGAGGCTTCTTCCACTTTTATCCATTTTGTGTGATTTCCTGGTCAAAGTTCTGTGATTCATATGTTCTCTTTAAGCTCTTGGGGCATGACTAACCTTGGCTTGCACACAATGCGAATTATAGTGAGGGATACAAAGAAAAAAAAAACACAAAAATGTTGTCCTCTAACACTAAGGCTGTGGTGATGCCCCATAGTCACTGATGCTTTAAAGCTGTTTCATCTTTAAAGTGGTCTAACGTATCTGTCCTGTGTAACACACTTGTTAAATTATTATTTTACATTAAATATTACATTAGGCCCTATATTTCTGCCACATTTGTTCTGTGACTTACTTAAGTACTTAAATATCTTACTGTGTGCACTACAAATATGCAGGTTTAATCTATAAATTAAAAAAAAAATAATTTCAATTAATAAAATGTAATAACCTCCAACTGAATATCTTTAAAATACATAAAGATTATTATTATTATTATTATTATTATTATTATTATTATTATTATTATTTTGCCTGTCCCTTTCTCTTTTTCACTTTTTATGTTTTTGAATTTTACTTTTGTTTACTAATCACATCCACTTCCCCCACTTCCATCTCATTTTCATTCACTCTCTGTGCAATCGAGTTTAATCTTTAATGCTACACATGACTGCTGACGTTAATATCAGTTAATATTTCACTAATGTGTCTTTTCCCATTAAAATAAACTGTAGCAATGTTGGTATTTAAGTTCTTACCAATGAAAAGCAATGAACTCAAATTCAAAGTGAGTCACTAACAACACACCTTTTTATTTTCTTTCTTTCAACAAAGACGCTACTGTATATCTCTATAGTGTTTTCGCTGTGATTTTTCCTAGGAAAAAACTAGTGCAATAGGCAATTAATATGACTTTATTTTAATATTATTATTGTTGTTATTTGTATAGAAACTAGCATCTGTCACTCCTGATCTGCCACGACTAGTTGAGGGTCTTGGATCTCGTCCACTCAAGGAACACGAAATTCTGCTGCTGAATGGCTTGGAGTCACCTGATACATGCTTACCTGACCTCACCCACTCACATGTGAGTAGCCTGGAAGTTCTTACTAGACATTTATTCTAATAAATAATGAAATGAGTGTGAAGTCATAAAATAGCTGATATTAAAAAAGAATATATATATATATATATATATATATATATATATATATATATATATATATATATATATATACAGAGAAGTCAGGTAACGAAGTACAAATTCTTCGTTACCTTACTTAAGTAGAAATTTTGGGTATCTATACTTTACTGGAGTAATTATTTTTCAGCCGACTTTTTACTTCTACTCCTTAAATTTTTAAGCAATTATCTGTACTTTCTACTCCTTACATTTTAAAAACAGCCTCGTTACTCTATTTTTATGATCAGAACCTGGTCGCATGATGAAAACGCGCACAACACCCCCCCCCCCCATTGCATGATCAGAAAGCGAGACCTTACTGCTTTTTTCGCCCCTCACGGTATTTTTACTTTTATACTTTAAGTAGTTTTGAAACCAGTACTTTTACACTTTTACTTGAGTAAAAAGCTTGGGCTGATACTTCAACTTCTAAAGAAGTATTTTTGAACCCTAGTATCTATACTTCTACTCAAGTAATGAATGTGAATACTTTTGACACCACTATATATATATATATATATATATATATATATATATATATACTACCGTTCAACAGTTTGGGGTCCATGATCATTCTTGATTTTTAATTCTTTCTACATTGTAAAGGAATGCTGAAGGCGTAATTAATTAATCTCCTTTGAACAGTTGATATTGAGATGTTTCTGCTACTTCTGCTCTGTAAAGACTTCATAACGCCTCTAATCTGAGGTGCTATTAATTGGTCATTTTTCAGGCTGATAACTCTAAATGAACTTCTCTTCTGGGTGCAGAGGTAGGTTTTGGTCTCGCCCTCCTGTGATGGCCTTCATGAGAGCCAGTTTCATTATGGTGCTTGACAGATTTTGCAAATGCACTTGACAATACTGTTCTTGCAAGAACTACTACAGAAAGGCTGACCTCTGTGTCTTAAAATAACAACTAACTGTTGTTTTTGTTGTTGTTACGTAATTACCTACTGTAATTCCATATGTGTTATTTTAAACAATAACAAAGAAATTTGCAAGTGACCCCAAACTTTTGAATGGTAGTCTATAGTGGAAGCTCGGATTACAAGTAACGCGCTTTACGAGTGTTCCGCAAGAAAGCAAAGATCTTTAATAAATTTTGACTTGAAAAACAAGCATTGTTTTGGTTTACGAGCACCGAGTATCATTTATCACGCATGCGCTTCTTGTGATCACAACTGAGCCAACGGTTTTTCTCTTTCTTGGGCTGCGGAATTTTGGGTAATCGTCTCCCTTGCTGGGTCTTAGTGCTCGTCTCTTACTTGCATAATCAACATCCGTGCACTCGTGTACTGTTTACTATAACACTGTGACCACGTGTGTGTGTAAAACATATTTTATTTTGTGTTTGTAAGCGCGTGTGTACAGTGCGCATGTACTGTTTCTTATAACACACGTGTGTACAGCGCGCAAAAGCAAACGAAATTCTTATTACAGAGGTTAAAGATACATTTTCTCCGTCTCTGTTTCAGCCTGTGTGAGCTTATGTGTGTGCGCGTGCGTAATTTGACACTGTGTCGGTTCACACACACTCTCTGGTCTTTAGTGTGTGTGTGTGTGTGTGTGTGTATGTGTGTGTGAAGCACCCCCTCACTCCTTCACACACAAACAAACACTCTCTGGTCTACACAGAAACTCTGCTCTGTCGCGATTCTTTTTATTAAATTTTAAGTACATTTTAGGGATGTAACGGTATTGTAAATACCATCGTACCACAATAACACTTTATTTCAATAATACCGTGGTCGCATGACGGTAAAATGATAGGTCTTCTGAGAAAAGTTTGCTCAGGTGAACGGGAGGTAGCGGGAACTACAATTCCCATCAGCCCAGGCGTGGCCATCATCCTTTGCGGTCTGTTGTCGCTACAGATCCAGTAATGCGCACATCCGATTTAAAACCCGCTTACTCCGTAATGATTAATTACTCTTTCCATCTCTTTTCCTTCGCTGCTAATAGCAGCACCCGCCATTTCTGCATTACTGGATCTGTAGCGACAACAGACCGCAAAGGATGATGGTCACGCCGAGGCTGATGGGAATTGTAGTTCCCGCTACCTCCCGTTCGCTCCATTCGCCTGAGCAAACTTTTCTCTCTGAAAAGAAACGGAAAAGGAAAACAAAAGTCCTGTCTCTGTCTGAATAAGTGAGTGAATGAGGTAAGTGTTGTCAAATACTCATTCAGCACATGGGTCAGCTGCAATAAGTAGGCTGCTATTTTTATTTTTTGAGTTTTCAAGAATACTAAATTGAAACTTAAATTTTTTTACATGGTTTAATCATTTCTTGTTATTAAAATTTAAGTTTCTGTTTCAAAGTTTACAGATAGATGGCTAATTTGTATGCCATTGATATGTTCAGTGTTCATGTATACTGTTTAATAAACACTTCTGGCACTTTTTTCGAGTCTCTTCATTAGTTTTGTTTTTCCTGTAAATGGTTCAATAAATACCGTACCGTGCCATTTACACCGAGGTATTACTGTACCGTGAAGTTTTGATACCGTTACATCCCTAGAAAATTTGTTTGTTTGTTTTACTTTACAGCAGTGATTCTGTACATTCTGCAATGTTCCTTGCTAATATTTTCGACAAAACACTGTTGCGGGAGAGAGGCGTTGATTTATGACAGCTGTTTATGGAAGTGTAGTCCAGTGCAGGAGATGCATTGTGGGTAATGCAGTCCGGTGTGTGTGAACGCGATCGCGAGATGTAAGCTAGGATATACAGGTCCTTCTCAAAAAATTTGCATATCATGAAAAGGTTCTCTATACGAGCTATTAACCTAATCATCTGAATCAACTAATTAACTCTAAACACCTGCAAAAGATTCCTGAGGCTTTTAAAAACTCCCAGCCTGGTTCATTACTCAAAACCGCAATCATGGGTAAGACTGCCGACCTGACTGCTGTCCAGAAGGCCATCATTGACACCATCAAGCAAGAGGGTAAGATACAGAAAGAGATTTCTGAACGAATAGGCTGTTCCCAGAGTGCTGTATCAAGGCACCTCAGTGGGAAGTCTGTGGGAAGGAAAAAGTGTGGCAGAAAACGCTGCACAACGAGAAGAGGTGACCGGGCCCTGAGGAAGATTGTGGAGAAGGACCGATTCCAGACCTTGGGGGACTTGCGGAAGCAGTGGACTGAGTCTGGAGTAGAAACATCCAGAGCCACCGTGTACAGGCGTGTGCAGGAAATGGGCTACAGGTTGCAAATTTTGCATGTCATTCGGAAATCAAGGTGCCAGAGTCTGGAGGAAGACTGGGGAGAGGGAAATGCCAAAATGCCTGAAGTCCAGTGTCAAGTACCCACAGTCAGTGATGGTCTGGGGTGCCATGTCAGCTGCTGGTGTTGGTCCACTGTGTTTTATCAAGGGCAGGTTCAATGCAGCTAGCTATCAGGAGATTTTGGAGCACTTCATGCTTCCATCTGCTGAAAAGCTTTATGGAGATGAAGATTTCATTTTTCAGCACGACCTGGCACCTGCTCACAGTGCCAAAACCACTGGTAAATGGTTTACTGACCATGGTATTACTGTGCTCAATTGACCTGCCAACTCTCCTGACCTGAACCCCATAGAGAATCTGTGGGATATTGTGAAGAGAAAGTTGAGAGACACAAGACCCAACACTCTGGATGAGCTTAAGGCCGCTATCGAAGCATCCTGGGCCTTCATAACACCTCAGCATTGCCACAGGCTGATTGCCTCCATGCCACGCCGCATTGAAGCATTAATTTCTGTAAAAGGATTCCCGACCAAGTATTGCGTGCATAACTGAACATAATTATTTGAAGGTTGACGTTTTTTGTATTAAAAACACTTTTCTTTTATTGGTCGGATGAAATATGCAAATTTTTTTAGATTTTGGGTTTTCATGAGCTGTACGCCACAATCATCAATATTAAAACAATAAAAGGCTTGAACTACTTCAGTTTGTGTGTAATGAATCTAAAATATATGAAAGTCTAATGTTTATCAGTACATTACAGAAAATAATGAACTTTATCACAATATGCAATTTTTTTCAGAAGGACCTGTAGAGCTTGAGTTTTCTCTTTTAGTAGTTTTTTTTTGTTGGATTTAAGTGCAGGATCCACCCGAAAGTTTGTACTATAGCCTGACAATGCAGCAAATAAAAGGTTCCACCGAGGTTCCACATATATGTACAGGGGTTGGACAATGAAACTGATACGCCTGGTTTTAGACCACAATAAATCATTAGAACGGTGTAGGCGAATACACCATCAATGCGTCTTGGTAATGACAGATACAAGTCCTGCACAGTGGCCAGAGGGATTTTGAGCCATTCTTCTTGGAGAATAGTCGCCAGGTCACTATGTGATACTGGAGGAGGAAAATGTTTCCTGACGCGCTCCTCCACAACCATGTACATTGACCCTGTGGAGCTCCCGACGAAACAGGTGGAAACAGGAGAGCTGAGGTGCACATTTAATTCTGCAGTGAGTTGGGCAGCTGTGGTTTTATGTTTTTTGGATACAATCTGGGTTAGCACTCAGACATCCCTCTCAGACAGCTTCCGCTTGCGTCCACAGTCATACCTGTTGGATGTGGTTTGTCCTTCTTAGTGGTATGCTGGTAATACCATCCATTACCCTGGATACCGTCGCTCTTGAGACATCACAAAGACTTGCTGTCTTGGGCACAGATTATCCAGCGAGACGCGCACCAACAATTTGTCTTCTTTTGAACTCTGATATGTCACCCATAATGTTGTGAATTACAATATTTTAAGCAAAACTGTGCTATTACTCTGCTAATTAAACCTTCACACCCTGCTCTTACTGGTGAAATGTGTAATCAATGAAGATTGGCCACCAGGCTGGTCATATTTAGTCATGAAACCTCCAGCACTAAATTGGCCAGTGTTTCAGTTTCATTGTCCAACCCCTATATATAATACAGGAACTAATAACGCATGCCTTCTTCAGACAGAGCCTGTTCCATTCTGATGCCACAGAATTTATTACCAAAGCATTTAGATTTATTTGTGTGCATGCATGTTTGTGTGTATGTGTTTTACAGAGCCAGAGAGCAGCTGATGTGTGTGTGGTTCAGAGTGCCAGTGGCTGTTTCCCAGTTAAGTCTGACAGTCTAGTCCTTCAGATTAACAAGTTCCTCATTGGACTACAGTCTGGGCAGGAGAGGCAGCGGCATGTTCGATTGGCCGGTCAGCGTGTATGTGATGACGACACAAATCGTTCCGTTTCATCTATAGAGGAGGATTTCCTCACAGCCTCGGAACATCTGGAGGAAGAGAATGAAGATGACAAAAATGGTGAATAACACATCTATCTATCTATCTATCTATCTATCTATCTATCTATCTATCTATCTATCTATCTATCTATCTGTCTGTCTGTCTGTCTGTCTGTCTGTCTGTCTGTCTATCTATCTGTCTGTCTGTCTATCTGTCTGTGTTACTCAAATTCTCCATCTCTCTCATATCTGTAATTCTGGGTGATTCCATCTCAAATCAACCAGTGGGTGCCACCACATGATCACAGGTTTTGCAGATTTTTTCACCAATTGTTGGTATTGGCATGAAAATAAAAACCCCATTTTTTTTTGTCCCAACTCCCGCTCGTTCAAAAATGGCAGCCATCTTGATTTTTGGCCTCGACGCGTTTCAAGATGTGCCACGCCCCTTTTTTAAATCCTCTTTTCCTTGATAACTCACTTACAATATGTAATATGGAGATGAAATTGGGTGGATTTATGTAATTTTTCATGTAAATTCAGATTCTGTAATCATCTCTTGCGGTTATGGAAATATTTCTGAAAGAAAAATTTTTTTTGGGGGGGTACCCCTTTTCGACCCCCCAGAACCCGTGGTCTGCATGTATATATGTTACTCAAAAAGATAGGGGCTACTTTACATCACCTCATCTTGAAAATAAATAAAAAAACAGGGGTGTGTTATGCCCTGTTTTATAGAAATCATCAGAAATTTATTTGATGGTTTTGCAACATTTTATGATTTGATACACATTTTATATACGGTGAATTTAGATAGATCTACACAATCATTGTAACCTAATGCACATCTCTTCTGTCCATCCATCTGTCCTCTCATCTGTTAATATTTCTATACTGAAAAGATCAGAGCCAAACTCTGACTTAGTTTTAAACTGAGTAAACCTGTATGGAGTGATGTATAATTTTTCGATATTTGTACACTCCTTAATGTACTTAAGTATTATTTTGATAATGTTGTATTTCAGCTGAATATTAACAATTTTGGAAACTTTTTCTGGTTTTAAGTTCAACTATACTTTTTTCTAGTAAATATGTTAGAAAGTAACAGAGCTAAAAATGAAAGAGAGCAACAGAGAGATTGTTTTAAATATTTTTCCCATAACTGTAAGGGGACAGTAACCTAATACATTCTAACTTGATTCGATACTCCATACATTTGAAAGCATCCACATTTGTACTCTTACTCAAGTGGATGCTTTCAAATGTATGGAGTATCATCAGAGTATCAGAGGTGGTGTACATCCAGGACCTACTCCCATCTATTCCCCTAGTTATACGCTCCAGAGGAATTAGATAACCTAATCTGAATGAGACTAGCTATAATCTATCTGTTCATCTGTCTGTTGTTTTATCTACTTTCCATTCATTTCTATTTCTATCTATCTACTGTACTGTATCTATCTATCTAGCTAGCTAGCTATCTATCTGTCTATCAGTTATCTCTATTAAGTCTATTAATCAATCCATCCACCAGAAGTTGTATGCAAAAGTTGGCCACCACTATAACTCTCCATGTACTCATTAAAAGGCTAGTCAATTTCTGTTTATTATCTTCCATACTTTTTAAAATTTGAAGTAATCGCGCATTACTATTGGCATAAAGCGTTTTAGAATGTTTCCTGCAGAGACTGTATTTATTACAAAATATCCTATTTTACTAGGTTTGCCTAAATTCTTTATGAAATTATCATTGTAATAAGATGATGAAATTACTACAGGTTGAAATTGAGGTCACAAACAGGGTCAAAGACTTTGGTGGTACTGGCAGGTGTTGTTTTATCCATCATTAGTATAAACCTTTCTTATTCTCTTCTGAAACTGTTAAAATGTGCTTCTTCCATCCATATGTTATTCTATCAATCCTATCAATCAATCTTTCCTATTAAATCTTTCCTTTAAAAACACTACAGCTTTATACCTGTTTGATCACATTTCAAATGCAGAGTATTATTATATTATATTATATTATATTATATTATATTATATTATATTATATTATGTTATATTATATTATATTATTTTAGAGTAGAGTAGAGTAGAGTAGAGTAGAGTAGAGTAGAGTATACAGGGCCTGGTAAGAAAAAATGCTCTAATGCCCCTTCACCCTTTGAGACAAACTTATAACACAAAGTTTCAACCGCGTCCTAAAAATATCAAAGGACACAGCAGCAACAGGGTCAAAATGGAACAATTTGTATTTGTCAAGTTCATGCTACTTCCGAGCCCTGTCAGGTTCTCAATATGTCTTTCATGTTGTCAGTAATTTCCTATAACGCACACGATCATGCACTCACCAGGTCACGTCTCTTTCGCCGCAACAACAGACTGACAGGTCTTACAAATTACCTGGCTCTGTGATACATTATCTTTCCTGTATCCAAAGTAATCCCACACTACAGATGTTGACTTTTTTTGGGCACCAAGTCCTCCTGTGCTGAACTCATCATCCCTGTTTCTGCAGCCTATTTGTCATTAAGCTCAGGCTCCTGTTCTCGCGCTCTGTTGAGGCGTGCTGCGTTGTGATTGGTTCAAATAGCATACTGCGGGAAAAGTCAGGAGCGCGCAAAAAAATCGTGCTGTAAGGCGATTTAGAAATCTTGCATATTCACATAGCGATTTCGATACAATTTCAATTTAGGGAGACAATATTTCCTTACCAGGGTTTGACATTAACTTTTTTGCTCACTGGCCAATGTGGCTAGTGGATTTCCGGAGTCACTCGCCATTCAGCCTTTTTACTAGCCACAATTTTGTTACCAGAAAATCGCAGTTTTCTCTTCACCATGATACATTAATGTTTGTTATATCTAGATTTACTTATAAATGACAGCATACACTGTATCACTATAGTAGTAGTCAAGTATTCAGTACTGGTAAGATAGCTCCCAATATAAAAACATGCAAACATGAACAGTATATTCTGCTTATTGAACTTAAATTCAACCCTCTTACCACATGAATTGAAAACTCAGAACATTTATCATTTTAGTGTGTTATTATGTGTACTATTATCAGGTATTATTATTCATTATGTATTATTATATCAGAATTCTGAGTTAGGACAATGGACTCTGATCTATCTTGTTGTGTTGACTCTTTATAGTGTGAGGTAATTCAATCAATTGATGATCATTTCTATCATTCAACATGAAATTTAAATAGATTTTAATCGTGATTACTTTTTTATATATAATCAGTAAATAACCTGCGAAAGGGGCAAACATTCTCATCCTGTTGAGAAGAAATAGCCCTTTAAGGAAATGATACACACACATACCAAACAGAAAGTAAAAGTGTGTGTGTGAGTGTGTGTGAGTGTGTGTGAGTGTGTGTGTGTGTGTGTGTGTGTGTGTGTGTGTGTGTGTGTGTGTGTGTGTGTGTGTGTGTGTGTGTGTGTGTGTGTGTGTGTGTGTGTGTGAGACTTAGTGATGGGAAGTTCGAATAATTTTTTTGTGACTCGGTTCTTTGAATCTCGTTCATCAAAATGAACAAATCTTTTTTTGAGTCATTTCGTTCATTTGATCAGAAATAAATTAAAATGTTGCTTTTTCAATAAAAATACCCCAATACGTCTACATACACAAATTTTGGCTATAGTCCCAGTTATGAAAATATTACAATGCAACTAAGGACATATTGTAATAAACAGAATGAGTTTTAGAAACGCGTTTTATGCGTGTAATATTACGTTGCAATGCGTTTATTATATCAGGTGACTTTAGAGAAAACTACAACAAAAATATATTGTCATACCAAAGAATAAACTACCTCCCAAAGTGGCTAGTGAGACTAAAGTTATTACCCGCCACAGCCGAATTTTACCCGCATTTGGCGAGTGGGCGGGTGCCACTGTCAAACCCTGTTCCTTACTGGTTTCTACCGCATTCCTTGCCAAGTTCTTACTGCATAGACTGAAAGCTGAAACTCCTGTCACACTGAGCCACATTCCAACTATATCCTCGA
Organism: Channallabes apus; assembly: GCA_030522415.1. Classification (NCBI taxonomy): domain Eukaryota; kingdom Metazoa; phylum Chordata; class Actinopteri; order Siluriformes; family Clariidae; genus Channallabes; species Channallabes apus. The sequence goes on from CM060131.1 coordinate 4,705,036, forward strand.
AGAAAATTCTGAGTCTAGACCTGACCAACTATAGCAACTCCAGATCATAACAACATGCATAATGTGGTCATCACTTTATGCACTTCTCATTTTACCCTGATGCCCCATCGCTCTGGAATAGGGTCAATCTGGACTCTTTAGACCATGCAAATGTTTTCATTGTTCCATAGTCCTTTGTGCTTCCTAGCAGATTTAAGGAATTTTTAATCTCACTTAAGTTTTCCTAGGGCCTCCTAACTGTTAAGCCCCTGTCTCGTGAGCTCTTACCGCAGTGTGCATGCTCTTAATTCATTGATAGAAATAGCTGTGATTTCTACTGTGAATTTTTATATTGAAACATCGCAATTTATAATTTTTGACCACATTTCTTCCACAAAGTTAAAATATTACGGTTATAATTCCAAATTTTAACCTATTTTCAGTCATTTCAAATGTTCTTAGTTGTTTTTGTTGCTTGACCCAGGCAAATAACTGGATCCTTCCAAATTGATGACTTTTATTGGCCAGACAATGTGCTGAATATATTCAATTGTTTACACATACTGTACAGTAGAATTTTATCCGAAGAGAATAAATTGAGGCACAATCTATAATCTAAGCTTTAGATAGATAGATAGATAGATAGATAGATAGATAGATAGATAGATAGATAGATAGATAGATAGATAGATAGATAGATAGATAGATCCTCTCTTATCGTCCCAGATCGACTTTGGAATTTGATGCTTATGACCTTTTATTTAAAACCATCAAATATAAAAAACAACTATTAGCAGTTCCTACTCTTTCCCCTTGGTGCTTCCTGAAAAGTTTCTTAAACATGTTGGCTTTTCAGAGCCTGCTTTCATCTTACATACCAATTTGATTCTAGTCATCACTTTCAGGTCATCTTTCCCTTCATTAACATTTTACTTCATTCTGATTCTGTTCCTACTGCTATGAATTATTGATTCATAATTCTTAAAGAAGCTAGCCATAAGCCTCTCTCTTAGTATGTTGCTGGCCTTTCTACAGTAATGTCACCATCATAGCACACTTGTTGGAATGGTTTGTAAACATTCATGTCGATATCAATATTTCGAAATACTCCAGTTTAATTTTCATACACCGTAGTGTATTGCATTATTAAAAACACTTTTACTGCCTAAGCACAAATAAGACATCAGTGCTGTTCCAACGGTATTCCTCAAGAACACTTTGACCCTCTTCATTTCACTATTTTCCTCTTTACTGTATTTCTTTACACTATTTTCGGGTTCGGTTCCCGGACATGTTCGATTCCCGTCTCTGTGTGCATGCTTCCCCCTTCCTTGGTGGATTTCCTTCTATTTCCTCCCACAGTTGAAATACCTGCAGATTTGGCTAACTGGCATTCCCAAATTGCCTGTAGTGTGTGAATGAGTGTGTATCTGTGTGTGCCCTGCGTTGGATTGGCACCCTGTTCAGGGTGTGTTCTTGTGTATCCGCCTCGTGCCCTATGTCTCCAGCCCCCCGCGACCTTGAATACGACTTAAAGCGGTATAGGCGATGATGAGTGAGTGAGTGAGGAAGTTTTACAGATTGAACCAGCATGGCTAGTAAAAAGACTTCGGACATTTTCCTTGTATACTAAGTATACTAGGAACAGGATCCAAACAAATAGCTGACAGACCACAGCCAGGACTCAGCATTCACGTTACCAAACGTAGAAATTAACAGCATACTCCCAACCAAAAAGTAAAAACATCAACAGAAACTGATCATTATAATAACAAAATAGTGTAAAAAAGTGTTAAGGGATAGTGAGTTCCATAGAAGCTCAGGGTTAATGCAATGATACTCACACTCCACCCAGCAGCCACAAGGCAAAACTAATCTATAATTTAACTCTCATGAGGCATAAGACAGAGCAGCATGTGAAGGTTAGCCTCACCTCAGAGCCAAAGCAGTATTTATTATAAGATACGAAAGGTCTTTGGAGGTTTCTTTATAAGACAAAGAAGAAGCAAAAGGCAGTGAAGAAGTTTAACGACATGTCACTCATGATTGAGAAATTTGATCACATTTAGAAACCAGAGTCACTATGTAATATACTAAACTTATAGCTGTTTTTCTTTTCTTCCTTGTGCTGTTTCTTGTCTTCTTTTTCACCCACATTATCATCCTAATGTTCAGATACAGGCCTGAACCTGATTTAACCTGGATATATAGCAAAATATATCCAGGTTAAATCTAAGTGATAGCTAAGTATTTCTAAATAGCAAGATTATAATATTTAGTACAAATCCATACTCAAATTCAGATACAGTAAAACCTCGGATTGTGAGTAACGCGGTTTGCGAGTGTTCTGCAAGACGAGCAAAGATTTTCAATAAATTACTTGGAAAATGAACAAGTCTTGGTTTACGAGTACTGAGCATGCGCTTCTTGTTTTGACACTGAGTGTCATGTGATCACAACTGAGCCAATGGTCTTTCTCTCTCCTGTGCTGCGGAATTGTGGGTAATCGTCTCCCCTGCTGGGTCTCAGTGCCCATCTCATACTGGTATAATCAACATCCGTGCACACATGTACTGTTTACTACTGTATAACACTCTGACCACGTGTGTGTGCACAAAACATATTTTATTTTGTTTCTGTATGTGTGTGTACAGCATGCGTGTAAAGCAAAGTCTCATTAGAGAGGTTAAAAATCCATTTTCTCAAGGCTTTGCCTGCTGTGTGTCTGTGTGCGCAGACATTTGTCATTGGACACTGTGCCACACACACACACACACACACACACACACACAAAACCTTCCTACTTTCGCCTTCACAGACACACACACACTCTTTCTCTTTGCTCTACACAGAAACACTGCTCTGTCGCCATTCTTTTTAAAGGTAAAGTGCAGGTTAATTTGTTTTATTTTTACTTTACAGCAGTGATTCTGTTAGTGTGTCATTAGAGAGATTTATTTGTCTAATTTTCTGATAAAACAGTGTTTTCATTATGTGCGTGTGTGTGTGTGAAAAGAGTGGAGGACTGTGTGCATTTATTTTATTATTTTAGTGATTTATTTTTACTTTTTTTAAAGGTAAAGTGTAGGTTAATTTGCTTTATTTTTACTTAATATTTTGTGTTAATTATTTATATATATTTATTTTTTGGGGCTGTGAAACAATCTATTTAAGGTTCCATTATTTCTTATGGGAAAATAAAATTTGGTTTATAAGTGTTTTGGAATACGAGCCCGCTTTTGGAATGAATTATGCTTGTAATCCAAGGTTCCACTATACTCATATTGTTAACCAGAATTACTACAACTTTTTTTATATTGTTGTAGAGGCTGATGGCGGTGTTTCAGTAGAATTGTCCAAGATGCTACAAACAGAACAAACAAAGAAGAAGAACATGCTAGAAAGAGAGGACAGTGAAGACTCAGATACCCTTTGTGCTTCCTGCAAATCCCACAAAGTTTCCAGAACTTCCAACAGACGTGAAAAAATCACGCCTAAAATTAGCAAACAAACCAACAAAGAGTCAAATTACGCCTCCAGCCTTGCTGAATCCGTTCTGCAGGATGCTTTTATCTGCTTTTCTCAAGACGACGCATCCTTTCCCACTGAGGCAGTGTCTAACTCCAGCTCAACAAAAACATCAACTGATGTGCCCACTAGAACAAGAACGCACTCCTTTGAACTTCCAAAAATTGTGATAGTCCAGAGTCCTGATAACTGCGATGAGCCGTCCGAATGGCCCGGAACACAATCCTTTGGTGCACATGAAAATCAGGACATACAAGAAACAGGAAATCAGCCTCACTTGCAGCAAAGCTCTGCAGTGAGGCACACAGCTAAGCCTGTGGAGATAGCCTTAGCATGTGCTGCTAGCATCATCGGCACAATCAGCAACCCACAGGTCACAAAGCAACTAGTGCTCGAATCAGGAAATGATAAAGACGAGATGGATGAAGAAAAGGACAGAGAGACAGAACAAAGAGACTATTCAGTACCTTCTGCAATATGTGCCATATCCCAACTAGCAGGAGCAGCTGATCCAGTAGTAACTGAAGATTCATGTGAATTGTCTACAACATCAGTGGGACTGCTATCAGCAGCTCAAGCTTCCACGGCCATTACATTACACTGCAATGTTGCGGAAGGATCTAGTATGGACACATTTAGATCTACTGTTGCTGAGATTCTCTTGAAGGAAGCTTTAGAAGTCCTGATCCACAAACAGAGCTACACCAGCATAGCAAACTTCTTGGAGACCACACATAACAAGATTGTGGATGGCATCATGCATCCAAGAAGATCCTATCAGAACCATGTAGGATCAGACAATTTTACGCAGGAGTTGGCAGAAAGCATGTTTACATATGCATTGGAGAAAGGTGTAAAAAGAAAAGAGCTTAAAGGAAAGGATGCCTCCAATATCCAATGCTTCCTTTTGGAGAGTGTGAACAGTTTGCTCTTTGATGTTCTTTGTGCCACATCAAGAAAATTTGTTGATATTTCAAAATGTACACCAGAGTTATTAGATGGGAAAAAGTTTGAAGTCAGTACAAAAGAAAATGAAGTAACTGCCAGTCCTGGAGGAGAAGCTGTAAGCCAACTACATTATTTAACTGAACTCAAAAAGCCTGAACATTTGAATGAGGTAGAAAAGCCTTCTTTATTTGCAGGGGAAATGGAAAAAGAGCACATAGGCATGCAAGGAAATAAATCAAATGTGAATGATCCCACAAAACAGCCTCAAAGCAGAACTACTGTTACCACATTCAAAGGTGAAATTAGGCAACAGACTTTCTCTTCATCTACAGGACCCCTGATGGTGTCTAAAATGAATCAAGGTGAGTCTAAGACTCCTGTTGCATGTTTTGCTGAAGACTTGGCAACTACTGTAGTCTCTATGGCTACAGAGCTGGCAGCAATATGTCTGGAAAATTCGAGTGGAAAGCAACCATGGTTTTGTGCCCTGAAGGCAGGACCTGAAGGGTCTGAGGGGCTCCTGTTGCCCTGCCGCACAGTTCCACCTTTCAGAAGAAAAGAGACACAAAATGGAGTAGTGATTACCAAAAAGCACCGTGCACCTCGTCTCAGTGAGATCAAGCGCAAAACTGAGGAGCAGCCCGAGCTCATGGAGCGACTGGTGAACCGTGTAGTTGATGAAACGATCAGTCTTGATGATCCAGCAATCTCTGACCCTTTCTCACTTTTTGCCTCAGAGGTCACTGCCAGGATTATGAACTGTCCTGAACTGAATGTAGTGGACACATCCAAACCAGGCCAGTCATCTCGCAGCCGGTTGCAATGTGAGAGATGGAGCAGCCGTGGAAAAGCCTCCAGCTATGAAAGTATTCCAGAGGAAGACACAGATCCTTCTGGAGCACTGAACACCCTCGATCCAGGAAGCAGACTTGGTCACAATTTGAGCCGGGGAAGCTCAATATCTAAGCAGTCCAGCTGTGAAAGCATTACTGATGAGTTTTCTCGTTTCATGGTGAACCAGATGGAGACGGAAGGCAGAGGGTTTGACCTACTGCTTGACTATTATGCTGGAAAAAATGCCAGCAGCATCTTAGCAGCTGCTGTTCAACAGGTAACAAACAAGAAAAACGGCCACCTAAATGTTCGGACATCAACCTGCCTGTCCAAACAGTCGAGCACAGAGAGCATTACTGAGGAATTTTATCGCTACATGCTCAAAGATATGGACAAGGAGAATAAAGATTATGGGATCACTAAGACCAAAGATTGGAGTAATAACCTTTTGCCGCCACCATCCAGGAGCCCCTTTTGCATCCGCCAATCATCTGTTCCAGATAGACGATCATCTGATTCAAGACTAACTGTAAACTCTCCCATTAAGGCCAACTCATTTGATGGATTTGCCCAAAATGTGCATAGTGACTCTCTCAACATTTATCCATCCAACTCTGTCTCATCTACAGGATTATGTAAATCTGATTCCTGTTTGTACAAGCGTGGACAGACAGACCATATTACAGACATGCTTATCCATGAGACCTGGGCAAGCTCTATTGAGTCTTTGATGCGTAAAAACAAAATTATAGCTGAACCCTCAGAGGACAGCACAGAGCAGGACTCCGAATCTCAACCACATGTGCAACTCTTTGCAAATCGACTAGCCACAGACATTGTTGAGAGTGGCAAGTCACTTATCGGATGCCAACAGGACGTCACGGCCAGTCATGCTTCAGTTGTTGAGAGGAGAAAGGGCTTTATGCAGTCTTGCTCAGGAATTGGTCAAAACTGGTCCCAGCCAGAGAGTGCAAATCGTGGACAAAGGGAGGTTCCTCTGATCCACATTGAGACAGATCAAAAGGATGAAGCATCTGAAGACATGGAGTGCAATAGACACTTGATCAGAGATTCAAACACCAATGTTCAACCTCAAAGTAGCTGCGAAAATGTAATGTCAATCCAAAACAGGTATGCCATAAAAGAAAACATAAAGACACTTCTTAAGGGTCATGCCCTCAATCAGATGAGTTTCTAACAGAGCTTTTAAACTGCAGAAGCCCAAACACAAAGGTGACATTTCAGTCTAGCAGAGTAGATTTGATCTGAGAATATGGAGCGATATCCCGGACAATATTCAAAAGGAATTGCATTTGCAATTGCGTTTCCCATATGTGGACGCACAAAGTGTGCCATAATTCAAATGCAATTGCAAACTTTGTATTACCGTTTGCTTTTTCGCCTTTGTGAACGCACACTGACTGCCAAATTTCAAATGAAAAAGAAAAGTCCATTTGCATTTGTATTTTCCATGTCTTACATGTCATGAACCTGTCATATTTAAACAGCAAAATCCATTACCACGTTTGTTTTTTCACTTTCTCTGCGCGGCGAGTCAAGCTGGCCAAAATTCAAATGCAATCGCTAATCCATTTGCAATTGCATTTCCAACACGTTACACGGAAACCTGTCAATCAGCGTCAGGGGCGGGTCTATACTGTGGGGCGGGATTGTATGGGGAGTGACGTCACTCGCAGTCGCCGACCAAGAGGGTGATATTTGAGCACTGGAGGTGAACCGAGATTATGTCAATTATTTATCAAGAAATAAACACACAAAAATGACAAATCGAAATTTTTTTTACTCTGGAGTGGACAGAGAAGAATTTACAAATAAATATATTTAGATCTTCTCCTGTTACAGCCTGCTGGAGCTAAATCTTTCAGAAACGCTGCTTACCGGAGCTTTATAGCGATGGAGTCACTCTATCATCTAAGAGACCGTCTAAAAAGTGCATGACCAAGACCCAAGCATTTATTTACAGAAGAATACACAAGATTACAGAGGAATACCTCACAGGACATCAAATATATTACACTGTTAGGCTACAGTATGGATTATTTGTTTATTTATTTGTTTGTTTAATTGATTAATAATTATTTTAATGTACATTTTAAAATAAATGATTACACAGACAATTCTTGTGGCAATAAAACAGATAATTTGTTAAATTTGTAAAATAATAATAATAATTGTGAAGATATGTATGAAAATTAATTCACTTTGGTACAGTCTATTATGAGTTGCAAAAAATTACAATTAAATCAACAAAATTCAATAAATTTTTGTTAATAACTACAACCCTTCCCTTTGCAATATTCAGTTTGAATTTTTCAATTGTTTTTCAATTTGAAAAATTTTATCAAACTTAATGAGAAAAATGTTGTAGTTTTTAGCAGTGATAGAGTGGATTATAGTACAACTGGTCTTACATCTGTAATCTACATAGCGAAAAAGCTATTGTTTTTTTTGTAATGTTATGCGCTCAAATGCCTCCCTGCCACGGAATACCCCCCCCCCCCCCCAACGCTTCGTGTCATTTTTCATCATAAACAATATTTGTTTAGTGTAAACCTTTTTGTATTACATGACAAACCCCTGCAAAATAAATGTGCCACAAAATAAACATTATATGAGAATTTGTATTACGTGTCTTAATTTTCGTGTATTAATATGTCACGTGCTTAGGGTTAATTATAATAGTAATAATATATTTGATAATACTCATATAACATATTTGATAATAATAATATGAATTTTTGATTGTGATGTCCTAATATACTTGATAGAGATTTTGTGGGGGTGCAATCAGTGGCAGGGGGGTATTTTAGCGCCAACTTTACCGCGGTTCACCTCCATTGCTCAAATTCCCCCCTCTTGGTCGGCGACTGCGAGTGACGTCATTCCCAATACAATACCGCCCCACAGTATAGACCCGCCCCTGACGCTGATTGACAGGTTTCCATGTAACGTGTTGGAAATGCAATTGCAAATGGATTAGCGATTGCGTTTGAATTTTGGCCGGCTTGACGCGCGGCGCAGAGAAAATTAAAAAGCAAACGTGGTAATGGATTTTGCTGTTTAAATACAGTATGACAGTTTCATGACTTGTAAGACATGGGAAATACAAATGCAAATGGACTTTTCTTTTTCATTTGAAATTTGGCAGTCAGTGTGCGTTCGCGAAGGCGAAAAAGCAAACGGTAATGCTAAATGCAAATGCAAAAGTTTGCGATTGCATTTGAACTATGGCACACTTTGTGCGTTCACCTATGGGAAACGCAATTGTAAATACAATTTGCGATTTCTTTTGAATATTGTCCGGGATATCACTCCATATGAGAAAGAGGAAGAAGGAGAAAACAGAAAGAGCTTTTCTTGTGAATAAAATTGCTGACCATTTTCTTTATTACCGCATTACTGACCCATTGCCTCCAGTGGCTTAAATCGTGCACAGTGAATAGTGATAGATAGAACACAAAAACATACACTGTAACCAGGACAAGTAATTTTAATGCAGTCTTATTATTAGTTATATTAAGCATATATCAGATGTGTGCTGTAACAGTTTAAACGTTTTTAAATTCTGGTAATGACTGCAATGTCTCTGTGACTAAAGATTATGTCTATATTAAATTGATACCAAGTCTTTCTAGTTTGATGCTTACTGTGACAGTCCTGCATTAGACATTTTATTAGCATAGATGCTTCAGAGACTTTATGACTGAACCTATTACTGTATGTTACAGCAGTCTGAAAGTCTTAACTTGAAATGATGAAACAACCATTACATGTAATTCATGGTGTAATAAAAAATGTATATACAAAATATTATTTCATATACAAATAACAAATATAATTCTTTAGTCTAGTATTTAATACTTAAAAACCTGTGGACACCTAACCATCACACCCATATGTGGTTCTTCCTAAACTGTACAGAATTGTGCTTGCCTCAACTATATTGTTACTGTTATTGTCACGTTTTGCCATATAACACTTTGTGGTTTTATCATCTATCCGTTCCCATCACCAGGGACAACAGCAGCAGGATGGCCACAGCACCCTCTACATGTGTAGAAGGGGCATGTCGCTCTTTCAGCACCAGCAGTGAGGAAAGTGGCTCAGGTGGTTGGGCACAAGTTGCTGCTGATGAAGATCCACAAGAGGAAACCACTTGTAGTTTTATTCATCTAAGTGAGGGGTCAGTGTTTCAGTTTACGATTATGCATTAAAAATTTTTATAGCTAATTTCACTAACTTTTACTAGTAACAGTAGTGTTGAAGGGCCATTCCTAGGCTCCGATTTGCTCTCTATTGTAACTACATGTGTTCAAAAATAATTTTTACCATAGTGTTGAATGGTCATACCAGTTCTACTCTAATTGAGTTTCTGTTAAAGCTCTGACCCAGTATTTTTGGTTATTAATCGTTGTGGAAGAATTCATTTGGCAATGCTACTGATGTTGGAGCAACATTGACCACATTGGGATAACACTGAATGAATGCAATTGCAGCTTTAAAACAATATTTATCATCAGCATATACACTAATCAGGCATAATATTAAAAACATTAACATTAAAACCACCTAGGCTTTGGGTTCCCCTTGTGCCACCAGGATGTCTCTGGCCCCTTGGGGAATACCTCTGGTATGTGCTGTGGTGTCTGGCACCAGGACATTGGCAGTTGTTCCTTTGGGTGCTGTGGGTTGCAGGGTTGCTTCTGTGGATCGAATTCTGTGGCACATCCAATGGATGGTTGATTGCATTGGACTCTGGGGAGTTTGGAGGCCAGGTTCGTGGCCTTGGGCTCTTGCTGCTTTTTACTGGCAGGCTGTGGTCCACTGGGCATACTGGGCCTTTCTATCATGGCCAGTATTTACATTTTCAGCGATTTGTGCTGCTTTGGCTTTTCTGTGGGATCTGGTGGGGTCTGGCCTTTAGTTGCCATTGCCATGGGTTAATTTTGTGTGCCCACGAGGCCCCTCACCAGTTTGCTGTTTGTATTGATCAGTGTTATTCACCTCACCTTCCAGTGGTCATAATGTTATGACTGATTGCAAAGATATACTGCTATGTAGCTGCACTGTACAAGTGTGACATGCCTAAATTGCATCCACTGAATTTTTATCATGTTATTTACTAACCCTTTGTTTCCCTTCTAAGTTGATATTGCCCCCTTGCCTCTTGCTGTTCCTATCACTAGCACTGGTTTTAATGCATTGGGGAGCCCTGATGCACTTCATGGTAATATTTTCAAAAGAAAACTAAATTACATATAACACTAGACATAACCCTACAAGAGAATTTATGTACGTTCACTGTGTGCAGGATGCTCTTGTGTTCATCCCGTTCTCCATTCAGGGTTTCTGAACCTTGTTAGAAACTTAAGGAAATGTGGGTGCAGTTGGAAGTTGTGCGGATGTTTAAGTCAACAACTTCGCATTTGGAAGTTGTGCGGATGTTTAAGTGGCATAAATGCTACAAGTAATCGTTGACATTCTGTTGTTTTGAGGTGCTAACAAAAAATTTTTTTCTCCCGGTCATGCTTTCTATTTCATTCCAAGTTCATGTTATTTTAAGTAATTCTAACTTTTAGAAACAACATTGTCCAGATGTTGTGTTTTGGGTGGACGATGTTGCAACCTAATTGATTTATGGATGCAGTGAGAGAGGACATGAAGTTAGTTGGTGTGAGAGAAGAGGATGCAGAGGATAGGGTTAGATGGAGGCAGATGATTCGCTGTGGCGACCCCTGAAAGGGAACAGCCGAAAGACAAAGAAGAAGATGATGTTGCAACCTAATTACAACTATATGACACACAACGTTAGGGTTCCTGTAGGGAAATGTTTAAATGCTGATGTCGTACCTGATGTTGTGAGGAAATCCCAAGCCTGCTTCATTTGGCGTTCTACAAAAACTATTATAATGCTAATCCTGATGATGAACAGATTGCTCATTTACTCCATCTGGTTTTCCATTATAACAGCATGCGCTAAATAAATACCGACACTCATAATAGTGAAGAGTGCATCTAAGGCCACTTAATTTCACTCTCATTTAAAGTTACATGTGCTACATGTTATTGCTAACGGTGGTGTTTTGAAGCCCGCTCCATTCGGCTTTCCATTAAAGCTGTATGGCCTGATGAGCTGTTACAGTACCTGTGGTGTTTGTGATCGATTCTGAAGTTAGTCTGTTTGGCTGTTGTTTGAAGCTACAAGCACAAAATGCATATCAAATTTGATGGATTGTACTGTCTTACTATAGTTGTCTCTTACTTTGTATTAACATCAACAAAAATGGAATTGGTTATATTAATAAATTATGTTATAATTAGAAGCAAAAAAGGACAAACTAGACATTTTGGGTTTTAAAATCAACAGTCGTCCTTGGACGTTGTTCAGTTACATCTTGTGTTTTGTTACTTGTGTTTGAGACTGTTCTACAAAATCAGTATCACTGTACAATACACACTAAATGGCATAGTGTATAATATATAGAATATACTACATAACTAGCAAAGTGACAATGTGTTTTCCAGCAACTCTTTGTGACGCAGTCTATGTGCACAGTCTCAAATGACCAAAACACAAGTGTCCACATTTCTCAGATCTCAGTTCATATTGTTTCATTTCCTCCATCACATCCAATCTTCTAGCACTATTTTTTCATTTATTGCAGTGTAGCTGGAAGCATAGATATTGAAAGTGGAAATAAATCAAAGATTAAAAAGAAAATGCCTCAGCACATATTTCAAGTAAGACATAATGGAAGCACAAGCACACACACACACCTTTTTTTAATTAAATAAGATATTTATGTAGTTTTTCAATCCAACTTGTTTTGAATTATGACCCTGTCCTAAATGACACCCCAACTGTAACTCGATGTCTCACACATTTGGTGCATTAACCCTTACTCATGAAGTATGAAACCTTAAGGGTGAGGATGAAAAAGTGAACAATTCAAACAGTCCATGGTTCTTTTACTCAGTTAACAATTCTCACTCTATCTAAAATGAAATCGAATACCTGCATAAAATTAAATAAATGTATGTAATTGATTTTTGCTACAGTTGAACTGTGCCTTTGAAGTTATTATTCATGGATTAGATTTTCTATTACACTTGACTATTAGTACTATTGAAAATATAAAAAAAAAAAAATTGGCAAAAAAAGTTGTATTCCATTTCTTTTTCACTAATGTCAGGATCTCTAGGAGTTTCTCCAGGCTGTAACACAAGCACAATATATACAGTATCAAACAATAAGATATGTTTGAACATACCACTGCACCAACGCAGGTTAAATGTACACCCCCGTCGCACCTTACAACCTACATAAGTGCACTTGTGGCTAGAAACTTAGTAGATGAGTAGATGATTTGTCCGTTGTAGGTGTGGCAAATTACAGTATGTGTCTGTGGCAAGCACAGTATGTAAACTCTTCCCCAATCTCTGATGACTCAAGCCAGGAGTGCTTAACACAGCGTCTGTTTGGACTTTTGTAGGTAATTTCATCCATATTTGCCCCAAGGTTGTTGCTCCAAAGCAAAGACTAATCCTAGACATTTTTTAAAATTCAGGTGAGAAACTCTCCCACTAAAACTGGATGGTTCTACACGCCACCTGTGAGCAGTTTTGATTATACTCTGACTTAGTGGGACTATACTTCAGAAGGATGCTCCTATAGCCCTTCTCCTTTTCTTAGTCCCACATAACTAAGATTAAACACTGATTAAACAATGTAAAAAAAAATTTTTTTAAAACATTTATTTTAAAAGTATTTTGTGCTGTTACTGTCATTTTATATTGCACATGTGATTGCCAGCTGAGGAGGAAAAGGATTTAGATAAAGATTTGTAGAGTGAGGGAGAGAAAGAGAGATTCATAGGATGTTTTTAATGATTTAGATAAGCATATGAACAAAACAAAATTAGATAAATCCATTCATGTCCAAATGTATAGGCCGGCCTGCAGTTGTGTTTGTGGCCATGCAAATATACAATTTAGTGGCAATAATAGTGTGAATTGAGTTGTAGCCCTTAAAGCTCAGAGCATAGTGTATTAGCCATTTGTATATTTGTTTAGCTACTTTTTTAAATAAACATACTGCAGTATAGAGTGATAGATCCGTTGTTGTTTTTTCAGAACAAAATAGGCAATATAATGAATTGAATTTTAGTTAATTTTAACTGACTACCCAAACAAGACTGAGCAAAAAAAAGGAGAAAATGAGTCACATACGTAGGCAAAGAAATAGAACAGCAGATACAAATGATCATGTGTTTTATTATTGTTTTCAAATGTTTCTATGAACAAAAATAATATGTTCACTTGAGCATACATTTTTGCGACGTCATTCTAATATTCTGGTAGTGGTACAATTTACCCTTTATAAAAGTAATGATAACGTATGTTCTGTCTGACATACTGTATCCAAAAACCCAAATACACAGTTTGAAGTTTCACTCTTCACTTCTATTTCAGTTGGTATGAAAGTCCATAGGAAAGTCAACACAAACATTAAGAGAAAAAGATGTAATTGTAACACAACACTGCAACTTTTTTAAACTTTCATTCTATACTTTGTTTGATTTGATTGTATGCTTGTTTTTTGTGTCATTTGTGAATAGAAATTTATTAACATAGATAAGACAACAGCAAATAGATGGTGTTTTAAAACTGATTTGTCTATTATTGTATGTTTCAATATACAGTGGAACCTCGGATTGTGAGTAAGGCGGTTTGCGAGTGTTCCACAAGACGAGTAAAGATTTTTAATAAATGTTGACTTGTAAAACGACTACCGTTCCAATGTATATATACACCGCGTTCCAAATTATTATGCAAATTGGATGTTAGTGTCATAAACATTAAGGCCTTGTTCACACGGGTGTTAAAATCAAGCGTTTTCCTGCCGTTCGTAGCGTCCGGTGAGCGCGGATGAAGCGCCGAGGGTTTTCTACACATAGGAGTCAATGAGAGTATTCACACGGGCTTTGGTGACGTGCGTTTGTCCGGCTGCGTTAAAAAAAGGTTGCATGCAGCTTTTTCTTGCCGTTCAAATCCCAACGAACGCAAGGAAAACACATCTAATTCGTTTTCTCCGCATCCATTTACGCATCGGAGGACCAGATATATCCCATGATCCTACATGCTATACGTAGGGAAATGCGGAAAAAAAAGCAAAAATAAAATGCTTAAAAAATTAAACTTGCGCGGAAATGTTCGCATTTCTTCATAAACCACAAAAAACTTCCTTTAATCCGACGTTGTGCAGAGGGTGAACCCAGTAGCAGAGGCGATTTTTTTCTCTCCCTACGTCGCCATATTATTTTTTAAAATATTTTTTATATATTATATAAAATATAATAATTTAATTAGAATTTTTAAAACAAGAAGATTAATGTATAATATAGCAAAATGGTCCATATTAAAAGGAGGCACCTCAAATAAAACGACAAGGGCTTTCATATCCAGTTCCCGACACTGGCTCCACAGGTTAAACACACAAACTACAATTTGAGCTGCAGGCTGGCGTTAGACAGAGACAAACGAACGCCAGTGTAGAAGTCAATCGAGCGCCACTACAAAGCGCAACATAAACGTCTAGGCCGTTCAGAGCGCGTTCGTTTATCCAAAAATTTTACGCCCGTGTGAACAAGGCCTAAATGTTTAGTTTTTTTAATTAAACTCATGGATGGTGTTGTGTCTCAGGGCTCTTTGGATCACTGAAATTAATCTCAGACACGTGTGATAATTAGTTTGCCAGATAAGCCCAATTAAAGGAAAAGTACTGAAGAAGGTTGTTCCACATTATTAAGCAGGCCAGAGGGTTTCAAGCAATATGGGAAAGAGAAAGGATCTCTGCTGCCGAAAAGCGTCGAATATTGCAATGCCTTGGACAAGGTAAAAAAGCATTAGATATTTCACAAAAGCTCATCGTACTGTGAAGACATTTGTGGCTGATTCAGAGCACAGACAGGTTCGTGCAGATAAAGGCAGAATGAAGAAGGTTTCTGCAAGACAAATTCATCGGATTAAGAGAGCAGCTGCTGAAATGCCATTACAAAGCAGCAAACAGGTATTTGAAGCTGCTGGTGTCCTCTGGAGTCCCGCGAACCTCAAGGTGTAGGATCCTTTATAGGCTTGCAGTTGTACATAAACCTATTCGGCCACCACTAATCAATGCTCACCAGCAGAAACGGTTGCAGTGGGCCCAGGCATACATGAAGACAAGTTTTTAAACAGTCTTGTTTACTGATGATTGTCGTGCAACCCTGGATGGTCCTGATGGAAGGAGTAGTGGATGATTGGTGGATGGCCACCATGTCACAACAAGGCTGCGACGTCAACGAGGAGGTGCCGGAGTCATGTTTTGGGCCGGAATCATAGGGAGAGAGCTGGTAGGCCGCTTTAGGATCTCTGAAGGTGTGAAAATGACCTCTGCAAAGTATATTGACTGACCACTTTCTTCTATGGTACAGAAGAACCGTGGCTTCCGTAACAAAATCATCTTCATGCACAACAATGCACCATCTCATGCTGCAAAGAATACCTCTGTGTCATTGGCTGCTATGGGAATAAAAGATGAGAAACTCATGGTGTGGCCACCATCCTCCCCTGACCTCAAACCCATTGAGAACCTTTGGAGCATCCTATGAGGCGGTTCGCATCAAAACAGCAGCTCTGGGAGGCTATTTTGACATCCTGCAAAGAAATTCAAGTAGAAACTGTCCAGAAACTTAAAAGTTCAATGGATGCAAGAATTGTGAAGGTGATATCTAAGAAGGGGTCCTATGTTAAGATGTAACATGCCCTGTTGGGATGTTTTTGATTGAAATATCTTTAGATTTCTTTAAATATGACCTCCTAAAGCTGCAAATTCAACAAAAGACCAAAAGTTCTTTAAAACCTATAAAATGTTTTAACTCTGTTGTGCATAATAATTTGGAACAGTGCATTTTCATTTTTTATTTATTTTTTTAATAAATATTGTTATCATTAGGAGGTTTATTCAATAAAATTAAAATTATACCCTAATGGTTGATGACTTGAAAATTATACTGACTGTCATTTGCATTGACTAATTATGAAAATCAAGATATCATTTGAGTAATAATTTGGAACATGGTGTATAAAAAAAACATAATATTAAACACATAATATTATACATATATATATATATATGGTGTTTGTCTTGCAGAAATGGTAACAGTAGCACATCTAGTCTTGGCGTTGCAGATCTTGAGGGCTTTCCAGAAAGCTATAGTTCCACTGGGCTAAACAGGTAATCAGCAGAACTGACCTATGCATATACAGTAGATATTCTTTTTCTGATTAACCCCACTTACAAACGGTTTTCTTATGATCTCACAGCTGATTGTGACAAATCATGTGAGTTCTCATCACACTTTGTGTATGGAAAAGCTCTACTTTTACTATTAAACATAACTTCATAGTTCATACTTCATAATTCATACTGATTTTTTCCCAATCCGCATAAGTGATCTCTGATTATGGTTTTCCATCTTTTTTATGGGACAAGTGGATGGTTCAGCACTATCTTTCCAAGATTTTAATAATGCATGGACAGTTAACACAATTTTAGATCTTTTAAAGTTCCTTCATTGATGCAGGACAATAATTTAATAATAATCCTTCTGAAATCCTAATTTCTTTTTTGGCTAAGCAATATGGACATGCTTTGAAATGCTGATCAGAGACTTTGTTATCTCCTCATTACAGTTTGCATACCTTTCCAAATCAATTGACCGATGATGCCACCTCACACCTCCCACGTACAACCATAAGTCACATCGACACTAGGAAAGGGAATTATGTTAAAATGCTGTTTATTGACTACAGTTCAGATTTTAATACTATAATTCCCTCCACACTCACCACCAAGCTAGAGGACCAACTTCCTAACTAACGGACCATAGGCAGTAAGGTTGGACAGACATGTCTCAACCTCTCTCACCTTGAATTGTACAGATGAGCTCTGCAGAGGGTGGAGTGATCAGCTAACTTGACCTACACTCAATGTACAAGTGGTACTGCACCGAGGCCAGGAAGATAGTGAAGGACCTCAGCCACCCCAACAATGGACTGTTTTCTCTGGTGTGGTTAGAAAAGTGTTTTCGCTGCCTGAGGGCCAACACAGAGAGAATATGGAAGAGCTTATTCCCTAGGCTATTTAGGCCCTCAACCCGAACACCACAAATATCTAAATAAATTCAATTTGCTTCGTTCTCCCGCTTAAAAAGATGAGAGAGGCCTGTAATTTTCATCATAGGTATACCTCAACTATGAGAGAGAAAAAAATCCAGAAAATAACATTGTAGGATTTTTAAATAATTTATTTGCAAATTATGGTGGAAAATAGGTATTTGGTCAATAACAAAATTTCATCTCAATACGTTGTTATATACCCTTTGTTGGCAATGACAGAGGTCAAACGTTTTCTGTAAGTCTTCACATGGTTTTCACACACTGTTGCTGGCAGATCTCCTCTAGAGCAGTAATGTTTTGGGGCTGTCGCAGGGCAACACGGACTTTTAACTCCCTCCAAAGATTTTCTATGCAGTTGAGATCTGGAGACTGGCTAGGCCACTCCCGGACATTGAAATGCTTCTTACGAAGCCACTCCTTTGTTGCCCGGTGTGTTTGGGATCATTGTAATGCTAAAAGGACATGGGGGACACTCAAGGGGTAGCTCAGTGGTTAAGGCATTGGACTACGGTTCGGAAGATCCCAGGTTCAAACCCCACAACCACCAAGTTGCCACTGTTGGGTCCTTGAGCAAGGCCCTTAACCCTCAACTGCTCAGATGTATAATGAGATAAAAATGTAAGTCGCTCTGGATAAGAGCGTCTGCCAAATGACTAAATGGAAATGGACACGTCTGGCACTGCTGGATTTGAGTCTCTGGCAGCACAGGGTTTTACTGATGGTGGCCTTTGTTACGTTGGTCCCAGCTCTCTGCAGGTCATTCACTAGGTCCCTCCGTGTGGTTCTGGGATTTTTGCTCACGGTTGTTGTGACCTTTTGACCCAACAGGATCTTGCGTGGAGCCCTAGATCGAGGGAGATTATCAGTGGTCTTGTATGTCTTCCATTTTCTAATAATTGCTCCCACAGTTGATTTCCTCACACCAAGCTGCTACCTATTGCACATTCAGTCTTCCCAGCCGGGTCCTGGTCTACGATTTCTGGTGTCAGCTCTTTGGTCTTGGCCATTGGGGAGTTTGGAGTGTGACTGTTTGAGATTTTGGACAGGTGTCTTTTATACTGATAACAGATGCCATTAATACAGGTAACGAGTGGAGGACAGAGAAGCCTCTTAAAGAAGAAGTTGCAGGTCTGTAAGAGCCAGAAATCTTGCTTGTTTGTAGGGGACCAAATACTTATTTTTCACCATAATTTGCAAATTAATTCTTTAAAAATTCTACAATGTGATTTTCTGGATTTTTTTTTTATTGTGTCTCATAGTTGAGCTATACCTATGATGAAAATTACAGACCTCTCTTATCTTTTTAAGTGGGAGAACTTGAACAATTGGTGGCTGACTAAATACTTTTTAATACCCCCCCCCCCCCTGTATACAGATTCCAATCCAGCCTGTTTCAATTGAGTTTTTATTGCAAATGTTCCCAAGTTCAATTATACTTTCTAGTGCAATATTATTTTTTCATTGTAGTGAAATCCTTCTGTTTATGTCAGTCGTTTAATCATTTCACTGCTCATCATACTGTACTGTATATGGTGGTGTATTTGTCAAATAAAATTTATGACCACTGCAGTGAACAAGTTTGCTGCTGATCAAAATTTATTATTGACTATTTTTTAAATCAGTAGAAAAAACAGAGTCTGTGTGTATCTGTGTGTGCAGTGAGGAGAGACTGAGGGTATTACAGAGTCAGGAGCAGGCAGATGGTGAGTTATGTCTCCCTTTTTAAACCACTCAAACTGAGGATGCATTGATAGTGCTTTAAAGCATTAATTTACTGCAGCAGGATTATAAAGAGTTTCAGGACATTTTAGTTCTCAGTAAAGCCTCTCATCCACACTATCAATGAAATGGCATACTTTTATATTACATACTACATCAGTATACTTAATTTAATATTTATATACATTTACATTGCATATTGATCAGGTGGATCTGGAGCTTATAACACTGCGTGGCATGCAGGAGAACACATCATTTCGGGACATCAGGTCATCTAAGGGCACCATGCTCCCACACATGCAACACTCTGTATTACAACTGGGACATTTTCGGGCGTGTTCACACTTGACATGTTTGGCTTGATTAAAAAGACCTTGTGTGTGGTTTTTCTGTTAGAGTGTTTGACTTGAAGAAGTGTGAACGCTGCCATCTGAAACTCAGTGCGCACCAAGCAATTGAATCCAGATTTTGTGCTTTGTTCCGAACCAAGAGAACCAAACTGCAAGTGTGAACACACCCTTAGTTGTGGGAAAAGTGGTTGGTTTGGAAAGTGATGCTTGTCTTGTCCAGTTGAATGTTCTTCTCATCAAATATTTTTCTTTCCCACCACCTCTGTCTCTCTCTTGATCACAGAAGTGACCTCAGGTCTGTCCACAGCAGGAAGTAGTTGTCACAGAGAACTGCAAGTGATGAACTTTGACCTGGAAGTTGAAAGTGTGAACAGGGAGATGCGAGCGACATTACAATGGATTGCGGCATCTGAGCTTGGTATTCCTGCACTGTATTACAGAAAAATACCACAGCATACAAACACCAAGGTAACACTGCTGCTTATTTAAAAAATGCATTAAATCAGTATTTCAAAACAATTTGATTACGCTCTGTTCAAATATTTACATAATTTTAGCAACAAATGCAACGTGTTTTTTTATTTGTTTTATAAAAATATTTTTTTTTTCACTCCTCATTTCATCTAATTTTTAATTTTCCGGGCTAGCTTACAAATCTTTCATCTTTTGTTCATTTGTACTGTGGGCTAGTTCAGTCATAAATGTTAATACTTTTCTAGAGATTTGAAAACATTAACGTCTGTGTGTGTGTGTGTGTGTGTGTGTGTGTGTGTGTGTGTGTGTGTGTGTGTGCGTGTGTAGTTTCAGAAAGTGGTGCACCTGGCTGCTCAGAGATCCTGGTGTGTTGGAGATTTATTCAGTCTTGTGTTGCAGTTTTGCCAACTCCACAGTGAGGGGGTCGAAGAAATTGGTCTGTTCGACTGGCTTCTAAAAACACAGTGTTAACGCACACACACACGCACTTACACGCACGTGCACACACACACACACACACACACACACACACACACACACACACACACACACACACACACACACACAAAACCACTGTGGCAATGTCCTGTTCTGAGGAGCCCAAAATTTGTACCCAATTTGTATGTCACATGCTTGGGTCTGGATGTCTAAACTCTCTCTCTCTCTCTCTGAGTCCCACTATCTATCTACCTCTCTTGCTTCCATTTCTCTCTTTTTCTCTTTTATTTTGTTCGTCAGCAGACTTTTACACTTTTTTACTCCCTCTCCATAACACTGAATTATGAGGTCAGCTTAGCCGCGCCATCTGCTTCACAGACACAATGTGATTGGAGGATTTATTTCCCCTTTAAACACCACATGTTTTTTGGCATAGCCAATCAAATTCACACATAATGATCAATCTCATAAGCATTTTATATATATATATATATATATAATTTATAAATGTATTTCCATTAGTGTTCTGTTCCTGGATATGAAATCAAATATTTCTGACACATTATTAATTGTATATAGTAAATTGAGTACAGCACTTCACGGAATAGGGAAGGGTTTTGCTTCAGTTACACTTTTGCGAACACATCTGCTTGTTTCTGTGGTACATTTAGAGGTGTGCTCCAGTATGGTGTGAGTAAAATGATTTATTTTAGCTAGGTGTAAATAGGGAAGTTTGCAGAAGTGAATTTACAGTAATAGTGCGTAAATACAGTTTTGTTTGTCATGTAAAAATATGTATGTGAAATTCATTGTGAGAAATTTTAATTGCATAATATTGCATAACAGTAGTGTTCTGAACGCCAGCACGGAAAGCACAAAGGCATCCAACCTGTGACTGTTTATCTGAATGTATTTAACTTTTCAATATTAATAAAATTGTATGTAAGATTAATTCAGCAGTGGTCTTTTATTTGGAGATTTGTTTTGCAACACACATACAAAATTTTGATTTGATGATTTTATTTTGGTATGTATATACAGTTGTGTCAAAAGTTTGCATACCCTGGGAGAATTTGCAAGCTGTGTAAAAATTTTTAAAGAAAATATGAGTGAGTAGGCAAAACAAAATAAAATAAAATAAAAAATCTTATAGGATTTAAATTGATATGTAAGTCATAACAGAATGATACAATCTTCAAACAAAGCATGACAATTAAGAAAATTAGGGGATACAGTACATAATACCTTTAGTTCATAATATTGTGTATTACCCCCTTTAGCATCAATGATGACATGCAGTCTTTTGTAATAATTGAATTTCTCAGCTGGTATAGCTGCCCATTCTTCTTGGCAAAATGCCTCGAGTTCATGTAAATTTTTAGTCGTGCTTGTCTTGTTTTGGTTGTCTTTCGGGAACCATTCTTCTGGCAACTCAACCAAGCAGGTCAATTTTGTTCAAGTGCCTCCTTATTGTGCTCCTTGAAACAACACCACTACTCTTTTTTTCCAGAGCAGCCTGTTTGTTTCAATGTTATTTTCAATGTCAAGGTTTTTCTTTGCTTCCCAAACAATTACTTTCTCACGTAGGGCAGGTAGGTTTGGATAGCTTTTTTCCTTTTATAAATGAAATTATCATTTCAAAACTGCATTTTGTATTTTCTCTTGTTATTTTTGTGTAGTATTTGCATTTACGTTTTTGATTATCTCAATTATTTAAGTGTGATAGTAAGCTATCCTAAAATTCGGTCATGCAACAGGACAATGACCTGAAGCACACCAGTAAATCTACATCAGGATTCCTGAAGAACAGAATTAAGGTTGTGGAATGGCCAAGTCCAGACGTCAACCTAACTGAAATGCTGTGGTGGGACCTTAAGTGAGCTGTGCCTAAGCAAATGCTCAAAAACCTCAATGAACTGAAGCAATGATGTTAAGAAGAATTGTTAACTAAATTATGGCATAGTGAAAAAAGTTATGTTGTTTGAAGTTGTATTTGGCTAATACGGGTAATGACACCTGTTACGATCTTAATTTTTATCAAGACGATCTTCATTATGTATTTGCACATCATATAATTAAAAGAGGAGATACTAACTTTTGAACATGCCTGTATACCAGTAAACTGGTGATCATGGTACCCATGGCCATCCCGCAACACACAGCACCCAATTGATCTGCTGCTACCATCGTGATGCCAGACACCACAGCACACCCCCACAGGTCTTGTGGGGCCAGAGCTGCCCAGGTATCACAAGGGAAGCTAAAGCCTAGGTCCTTTAAAAGTTAATGGTTTTAGCCTCAGAGTGGCGCAGTGGTAAAGCGCTCGCCCTATCATCCGGAGATCGCTGGTTCGAACCCCGGGTGATGCTGTTTTCCTCTCACAGCCGGAGGCATAGAGAGAGCTGATTGGCCGAGCTCTCTCAGTGGGGAGGGATGAGATGTACTTGCGCTCCCACATTAATCACAGCTCTACATCCAATCAGGGGTGTCTGTGAGCTCGCACATGCGGAAGGAGCGGCTAGTGCTTTCCTCCTAGTGTGTTACATCGCCCCTAATGGTGCGTGAGCAAGCAGTTCGAAAAGATGCGGTCGGCTGACGTCATGCGGTTCGGAGGAAACACCTGAAAGTCTTCGGCCCTGCCGACTGAGTGGTAGTCTTAATGTGGGAGCCCCCCCCCCCCCCCCCCCCAAAAAAAAAGAAGTTAATGGTTTTAAAGTTATGGCTGATTGTTGTATGCGTGTGTAATATAGAGTATATGATATTTAATGAGGTGCTGTTTTATCACACGTACTGCCATATATGTGAAGTTTATTGCTGTTCAGTTTTAATGTGTTAGACTGTGATATTGGCACTGACGTGACAAAACATTTGGATGGTTCCAGAAGATGGTTTCACTTCATTCTTTTAATTATTTCCCATATGGTCAGTTAATTCATGATGAAACTTGTGGATTAAATGTAAAATAGCACAAAATCTGTGCTTTATTTATTAGCTTTATTGACTACAAATACGTGTATGAAGCGTTGCCCAGTACGTCAAAACTAACTGTAGAATCAGACTTTTTTTCCCCCTTTGAATCAAAGCCGACCAGAGCAGGTGGACATTATGCAGGCATGACGCAGAGCATGCATACAAGCAAGTGCATCAAAGCATCTTAACATTAAAGCAAAAAAAGTGGTAAAGCACTATATGCAGGCAACATCTTCCAAGCCTTTCCAAAATGTTCTCCCAACATCACTCAATGAGACTGAGAGTGTGTTGAAACATAAACACAGCTGCATTCAAAGGCTGTATTCAGAGCAGGCACCGACTAAGCCACTATCATCTAGTTGATTTTGAAGACCTTATACAAACTTGCTAGCCATATTAATACCTGTATCTCTCTTCAATAACGTGGTTACATCTTACTGTATGTTGGGAATTATGTGGCAGCAGGGGAACGCACAAAATTATGTGCTTCAGAACCACCTGTTTTTATTTCCGTTTGTTAGGTTTAAGGAGCTTTCCCAAATGATTAATTTTTATGATAAATGAGAAGAAGAATTGTTGCTAGATATGTGCTGCGCACCTTGATATGCTTACCGGCCAGTCCTGAAACAGCAGAGAGGGACAAAGACACACGAATGCATGATGTGTCTGAATTTCTCTGTTTATTAACACCAAAAAGAGATTATCACACTGAGATTTGGTCATATGAGGAGACATGGAGGGTATTCACATCTGCTCCACGTGGACTCTACACTGGTGTCCCACAAGGCTCAGGACTTGGTTCTCTTCTGTTCTTCCTCTATACCCAATCTCTTGGTAAGGTCATATTCTCGCACAGCTTTTCATACAACTGTTATGCGAATGACATTCTGATCACTCCCTCAGAGACAGCCCCAAGCCTTGGGGTAACTCTGGACAGTCAGCTGTAATTTTCCCCTGACACTGCTAATCTTACTCGCTCTTGTCAATTTCTTCTTTATAACATAAGGAAGAACATAACATTTCTGTCCACACAGGGCACTCCACCCCACCCCACTTCTCCGCTCCTTCCACTGGCTTCCTGAAGCTGCATCAACTTCAAAACACTGACATCTTGCCTACAAAGCTAAAGCAGGACAGCACCCACTTACCTCTCAGCCCTAATCACCCCTCACACTGCATGTTCCCTCCATTTCTCTAGCATGGTGTACTGAGAGGCAGTAAATCCAGCGAATACCAGTTGCCGTAAAAAGAATAATAAGTGCGTACTGATGGTCATACATGTTCTGCAGAGAAACACTGGAAAAGGCTCTTCTTAAAGATTAATAAAGCATAAAGCTTAAGCAGCATGGATCCATGCGACAACACAGCACTGGTAAATGACCAATTTTATTTTTCATTCTAAAAAAAAAGAAAAAGCTTATACAGAAGTCCTGGCAGTGTGTTTCAACAGAGGAGGCTTCAGACATCAAAGTGTTAAAACATGTAAATTGTACTTCTACTGGAATATGGGAATGATGTCACAAGAATTTAGAATTCACAAAATGCACTATTATTATGTCACAGAAAAAATGCAAAACAATCATTATCATAATGTCTAAGTTGTGCTGAAACGAAGGACATATAACCCTATACTGTATATATATAAAACATTGTAATGCAAAAAATACATAAAATGCTCCAGCTATGTTTGTACACAAAAGAGTGTTTAGTTCTTAATTGTTTTTCTTTGTTTTTTTTTTTTACTTCATCTTACTCTTCACAAATGGGTGGATGGAGGGTAGGGTTTGTAGATTAGATCTTTGAAAAAGGAAATATATAGAAATACATAGAAATAAAATTTGATGTTTGATGCTCTTCATTCTTGAGTTTATGCACACGTTCGGTTTATTGAATAAATGCCTGAAACTCAGTGAAACACATGTTTCTATTAAAGGTGCTGGTTAGTATATTTATCCATCGCTGTCTTTTTATCTTATAATACAGTGCACCTGCAAGGCCATAACAATGGCAAAACACAGGGACACTTTTGTGAATAAAAGTTAATTTAAATTAAAGTTAAATTATATTTTACTTATATGTGTTATGTGTGTAATTACTACAATTATATTTGTAGCAAGAAATGGCTGGTATACATTACATTACAGCATACTCAAACTCTTCAGTTTTTATTTCTAAAAGTATAATTTTCACGACTGACATTTTCATCATCAGTGATGCTTTATTTCATTTTATTTAATTGATGTTAGTTTCTATTAAAGTATGTCAGTACCCTTTCAATGTGATGATATTTTGCCTTTAAAGCATGTCTCAAAGTGCTGCAATATAGAAGACTCAGAAGACTTTTTTAACAGCACAGGCAGCAACGTAGCTCTGTTTCAGACATTCCTTAAGGTACTCATTCTTTTATGAGTTTAAATTAAGGATATTGGAACAAATGGTTTACCGTGACAGGCTGCAAAGTACATAAAGATATTTAAAAGCTGGTTGTTTAAGCAACAACCTCAGCACAAACCTCATTCTTAGTGCTTTGAATAATTCATACAGTGCGTACAGAAAAGAATCACACACATTTTGTTGCTTTGCAGCCTGAAATGAAGACACATTTTTGTTTTATTAAACTGTATTTACTCAGTGAAAATCCAAGTGAAAGATATAGAACCAACATGACAGAAGATATATATAAAACAAAATCATTGATGTGGAAAAGGATCTGTAAAACGATTTCTGGGATAAAGTTGTGCACAAGTCAGGAGATGAATCCAAAATAATTTCAAAGGCTTTATCACTGCCAAGAAGCACAGTGAAGTCTATTATTAAGAAGTGGGAGGTATTTGGTACAACACAGACCTGCCCTGTATCAGAATGTCACTCCAAACTGAATGCCAAAAGGATACCAAGAGGCCTACAGCAACTCTGAAGCAGTTGCAGGAATTTAGGACAAAGTGGTCATTTATGTGCATGTGACAATGATATCAAAATTATCCATAAATGTGGCTTCTATGGAAGGGTTGCAAGAAAAAAGCCTGAGCGACTGAACTTTGCGAAAAATGCACCTTGACAATTTTGAGGCCACATGGAAAAAGGTGTTATGGTCAGATGAGATTAAAATGTAATTATTTCCACAATACCAAATTATATGTCTGGCAGAATTCTAATACAGCTGACCATCTAAATAGTACCATTCTTGCAGTAAAGTATGGGGGTGGTAATATCCTGTTATGGGTGTTTCAGTGCAACAGGGAATGGAGCACCTGATAGGATAGAAGGGAAATGTATGAGGCAAAAAAAAAAAAAAACTGCCAAATACTTGAAGAAAACTGTTGCCCTCTCCCAAAAAGTTGGGAAGAAGGTTTACCTTCCAACATGACAATGACCCAAAGCACACACCAAAACTGACGACACAGTGGGTGATTGAAAAAAGATGAAAGTCCTTGCATGGCCAAGTCAGAGCCCAGACCTAAAACCAATTGGAAATCTGTGGAATGACTTGAAGACTGCCATCCACAAATTGTCATCAATAAATTTAACTCAACTTGAGCAGTTCCGTAAATACAGTATGAGTGGTCAAATATTGCAAAGTCTAGATGTGAAGGTTTGAAGGTTTGTTGGGGATGTCAGGTTTGTCCTTTTCCAAATGTGTGATTCTATTTTTTTTTCTGACATGTTGATGTTATATCTTTCATTTGGATGCCAAAAGCTGCACTGGGTAAATACAGCTGAATGAAACAAATACTGTGTCTGTCTTCATTTCAGGCTGCAAAGCAACAAAATATGATTATTTTAAAGGGGGGGGGGGTTCTTTTTGCATCCCATTGTAGGCCACTGTGTGGCTTAACAACCTAAGAATATCCACTAAAACTGGTCATGTACAGGGACGTGATCCGAAAAAGTCATTCAGGAAGCCTTGAGAATTATTTCAGAATGAGACTAAATTAAAAATACAATAAAGTCTGGCTCTTATCTGGAAGCGAAATATGAAGAAATGAGAGCTGGCTCAAGATCATACTATACTGTACATCTAGAGTCTAAATAATTTCTTACTAATGTAAAAATGTCTAAGACATGTGTACCAAAAATAGTTTGAGTCTATTTGAAAATCTACAACAATTTATTTGAACCTAGTAATTACACATACCTACACATATTACATGATTGAGTGTTGGCAGACACCTGGCACACATAGTTATAATGAAATGCATGGCATCAGAGTTGAAAAACGCAAATGAAGAAGCAAATGCTGTGTGAACATGAGATACAAATAGACTTCCTGGGAGGATTTAATATATTACACTACTAGTGTATGCATGTGTACATCGTGTACATGCAGATATTCAGCAGTTTAAGTCAACCTTTATATACAATCCAGAATGGAATACAGCTCTAAAACGTGTGTTTGTTAATACTGAAGGTTGTCCTGTACGGTAGTTAACGCCAGATCCGACAGGTATTATCTTTACTGCCTGCAGAAAAAATTTACAAATTCAGTAATGTTGATGACCACGTATCCTAACAACAGTGACAGTATAACTCAGTTTCATTTGTTGGTGTGTGTCTGTGTGTCTGTGTGTGTGTGTGTGTGTGTGTGTGTGTGTGTGTGTGTGTGTGTGTGTGTGTGTCATTGCCTGTTATGATGGTGTCTCCTTCGTAGTTGAAAGCGCAGGAGAAGATCTCATCAGTGTGTCCCTCCAGAACCTGCATACAACATTGTTACAGAACTTCATTAGATTTAGATTTAAAAAATTAATCTAAAATTAGATTCATTATAATAATAATTATAATAATTAATAATAATTAATCAAGTTAATTATATTATAATAATTAATAACTAACAAAATAACACACCTGCAGACATGAGCCAGAGTTCACACACCACACACGTGCTGTCCTGTCTGCACTCGCTGTAAGTACACGTGTCCCCTGTGGGTTAAAGCACACCTGGGAGAAATAATGAGTCACAATTAATGTTAATGCGAATCAAAAAAAAATTCTATATTCAAGTTTTAAAAAAGCATAAGTAATGACAGGTAATCCATTATACCATATAGCGTCTAGAATAGGATCAATCTGAACTCATCAGACCACATCAGACCCTCATCAGACCCTTTTCCATTGCTTCAAAGTCCAATTCTTATGTTCCCTAACAAATTATTCTGATGAATCCTGATAACAAGTAGTTTTCTTATGGACTCACAGATGTTTAGTCCAAATCCTCTGAGTTCTCATCACATTGTGTGCATATGGAAATGCTCTTACTTTCCCTATTAAACATAGCTCTGGTTTTTACTGTAGATTTTTTACCAGTCAACTTCGCCAAGTGATCTGCATTCTTTTTTTTTTCCGACCACATTTCTTCCACATACAGTAGTTGACAGTTCAGCACTATCCGACCAGTGTTTGATAATGTGTTGAAGGGTTCTTATCCCATTTCCTCTCGTTTCAAATCTCCTTAGTTGTTTTCTTTGCTTGATGCAGCCCAAAATTGTAACCCTTCTGAAATAGCAAGGCAGTGTTTTTAAGGCCAGGCAATGTGTTTTTCTCCCCAATACTTTACCGAGTTGGTTTTCAAGCATGCTGGTATATTTATTTCACCTTGGATAGTCTCTGGCATGCTGAGTGATTCCTGTTGAGTAAGTGAATCAAAGTAAAATCAATACTGCTCATGTTTCCCACCAAGCTGGTTCCCACTGTTTTCCACATTTCTAAAGATTTTGCTAGTTCACTGGCTAATGGCACTAGTGGCTAGCACATGCTATAAAGGCTTGAGGAGTTGGAACTCTGCATATTACATACAGGGTACTGCTACCTCCATTAGACTCAGGTGGGATTCCTGAAATCATCCTGTGTCCAGATGTGTGCTGCCCATTGACAGCGCAGTGCATTGACAGCTCCTTGGTGTAAGCTTAGGATGTTGGAATGCCGTGGTGAAATGTTGACTATTCTCCAGCTAGCACTCATGTAGCCCCTCCAATCTTCAAATGTTGACTCTGTAAGTAAGTTCACTTACCCCTCACTCCTGGTAGTAAGGCAACAGGGGACAAGTTATAGGGAACCTGTCTTCTTTTTTTACATATCATAAATTGTGTTTGGCACAATCTGCTCAGCCTGATGTGTGTAAACTGTCCTGTGAAGCCTGCATTATATGGAAATGACACTCCTTGGGCCTGGTGTCAAGAAGGTATTAGACAGCACAGGTCTAGAAAGTATTAGACTGCACAATAGACTTCTTGAGGCAGACAGGAACAGCAGACAGAGTAAGAGACAGGTTGATAATATCTGTTAATACACTTGCTAAATGATCTGTGCATGCTCGAAGGATAAGAGCCTGGCCTGGTTGCTCTACAGGTGACTCGCTTGACTCACTTAAATAACTTACAGTACACTTCATGCACAGAAACTGATAAGATCTTAGCCAGTCCTGCTGGCCTGGGAGAGCTTGCTGTGACATGGCCAATATGAGCACTGAATGTGTTCAGGTCATTGGTGATAGAGATTGTGAGGTTTGTGATGTTGATGTTCGTGTTTTACATCTGTGAGTATCGTCTTCAATTCTGTCTCTACACTGTGTGTGTGGCTGCTAAGATTATTTTGCAAAGAACATAACCGGCCCATTCTTATTCTACCATGTCTCTGCAAAACAAAAGCAGTAGACCGTCTATTAGTAGAACGTTTATCAAGTATCCAGTCTCTTCATGCCTTGTTCATGCCTTGTTTGAGATATGTTGGTAGTATTTGGGAAGACCTGAATATCCTGAGTCTCATCATTGTGAACAACATACTTCAAATATGTGTACAATGGACTTGTACAATTTGTACAATTACTGTCCCAGAACCTCAATTATGTATACAATTTGGAGTCTGGTGTGTACAATCACAGAAATTGATTACAATGCATGGAAACAACTACTTTAACAACAGCTTGGAATGCTTGTCACCAGCAATAACACGAATAAATTGATGAAAACTGCAGCAACTCTCACTGTTCAATCTGCTGGCTAAATCAACATGGCCACCTCAGCAGCAATGTCTGTCGGCCCAGGGTATGCATTTTTGTAGCACACTTGCTACAAGCCTTGCACACATGCTAAGTAGCATGGTTTTAAGCATGCAAATGTGAACCACAGATTCTTAGGGGTCAGGATAAGAGATTAGGGGATTTTGAAGCACAATGGTTTAAAAGGGTAGAGACATAGTAAAGAAATGAAACAAGCCTTTTTCATTTGGACATTTATATAAACTGATATCTGTAAATATAAAAACTATACTTCTGGTCTGAGATAAATTGTATTAAATCGTACATTGTTCATACAAGAAGGTAATTCTGTTTGGGGCAAACCTACTTGGAAGTTTGCTCTGTTGAAATCCTTGACAGCAATAAATATACAGAAATATTTTTCTTGATGTCCAGGTACAGTCGTTTAGAGTCTGCATGTGGCACGATATAAAGAGCCCATATAATAACCGCTGTAATATCCCTAGGTAGTCTACATGGCCAGCACATAAGCGTGATGCGTTTCAGATTGGTTTGGAAGTGTTTGCACTTTCCGGTGATTGCACCAGGTCTTATTCATCATAACACACATTCCCCCTTTTACACCAAATCTATTCTGCTGCTACCTGGATATAACCATGCACTTTCTCCATATTTTACAAGCATATCATTGCCCATCCCACTGCACCAGGCACTATCTGAGCAAAAAAGGTGAGTTTTATTCCTCATGACCCCTGGCAGTTAGCAAGGGCTAAACAACAAGCTAGCAGAGGTGGAAAGTAATGAATTACATTTACTCACATTATTGAGTAGATTATTTTTGTATACTTACACTTTTTAAAGTAGTTTTTAAAATCTGTAATTTTACTTTTACTTAAGTATGTTTTGTTTAAAGTATTGTACTTCACTACAAATCATATTCACTACTGAGTAAAAAAATAAATGAATGAAAATGAAAAATAATACAAATAATACAACGGGGAAGGAAAAAAATTGCCCCCCGGAAATCACTGCACTGATTGATTGATGGGCGTGAAGAACAAACGCGCTAAATTCACAAGAACGATGGAGACAAAACAGATGCCAGTGATGCAGACACAGCTGAAAGTGAAATGCCAACAAATTCTTATGAAGCAAACCCCTGGTCATATTTAAGCGACCACTTTGATTTCAAGCACAACAAAGGGAACAGATTTATTATGTAAGGGTGTTCCATCATCCATCCAACCCCCGCTGTTAAAAAAAAAAAAGGAACTCGGTAACGTTTACACTGAGTAAATTTTTAATGAGCTACTTTTTACTTTTACTTGAGTAGATTTTTATAAGGGCAACTTTACTTGTACTTCAGTAAAAGTTCACTATAGTAACAGTACTTTTACTTGAGTACAAAATTTTATTACTCTTTCCACCTCTGCAAGCTAGTTACTTACAGTAACTGTGGTTTTGTCAACTCCATATACAGTAACGGCATGTATTCCTTGTCATGTAAAGCCGGGGTAAGAAAGTTTCAGTAAGAAAGTTCTTAGAATTGACTCCTCTTTGACATATTACTTTCCATAAATGCAGATGTCATATGTCATGATATACAAGATTGGTATTCAGGTGATATACACTATCTCTTTGGGAACTGTCACGTTTCTTCCCCTTACTGTGTCTGTGTCGGCCGTGTGGGCGAGGCATGATCGCAGAGGCGAGCTGACGGTTAACAAAGTCCTTTATTTATTAAGTCAAACAAAACATAAACACACTCCAACACAAACTAACGTAAATTAGACGGTTGCTAGACGCCTGACTGGAGTCCAGCCAGGCTATTTATAGCACTAAACATGAATCAAACCATAATTAGCTTTCCCTCGGTTCAGGTGAGCTTCTTACGTCACCTGACCGAGGTGCATACTGGGAACTGAAGTCAAACATTAACAAAAAGCAAACTACAACACAAAAGACAACCTAAATATAAGTGGCGCTCTGGCGCCATCTAGGGGTTAACCGTTACATTACCCCCCCTCTAAAAAATGCTCCTCCCGGAGCATCACCGGAGGCCCCGGACACCCAACCCAATGTTCTACCTTTAGCCTCCTATCCAGGAGGCTGGGTGACGGGGCTGGAGGCATGCTCTGCGGTTGCTGGGCTGGAAGCATGCTCGGCGGCTGCAGAGCTAGAGAAGCGCTCGGCTGCTGCTGAGCTGGAGAAGCGCTCGGCGGCTGCTGAGCTGGAGAAGCGCTCGGCTGCTGCTGAGCTGGAGAAGCGCTCGGCTGCTGCTGAGCTGGAGAAGCGCTCGGCTGCTGCTGAGCTGGAGAAGCGCTCGGCTGCTGCTGAGCTGGAGAAGCGCTCGGCGGCTGCTGAGCTGGAGAAGCGCTCGGCTGCTGCTGAGCTGGAGAAGCGCTCGGCTGCTGCTGAGCTGGAGAAGCGCTCGGCTGCTGCAGAGCTGGAGAAGCGCTCGGATGCTGCTGAGCTGGAAGCGTGCTCGGATGCTGCTGAGCTGGAAGCGTGCTCGGATGCTGCTGAGCTGGAAGCGTGCTCGGATGCTGCTGAGCTGGAAGCGTGCTCGGATGCTGCTGAGCTGGAAGCGTGCTCGGATGCTGCTGAGCTCGAAGCGTGCTCGGATGCTGCTGAGCTGGAAGCGTGCTCGGATGCTGCTGAGCTGGAAGCGTGCTCGACGCAGGCGTTGGAGCGGTCACTGCGCTCGACGCAGGCGTTGGAGCGGTCACTGCGCTCGACGCAGGCGTTGGCGCGGTCACTGCGCTCGTAGACGGCGTGGGAGCGGTCATTGCGCTCGTAGACGGCGTGGGAGCGGTCACTGCGCTCGTAGACGGCGTGGGAGCGGTCACTGCGCTCGTAGACGGCGTGGGAGCGGTCACTGCGCTCGTAGACGGCGTGGGAGCGGTCACTGCGCTCGTAGACGGCGTGGGAGCGGTCACTGCGCTCGTAGACGGCGTGGGAGCGGTCACTGCGCTCGTAGACGGCGTGGGAGCGGTCACTGCGCTCGTAGACGGCGTGGGAGCGGTCACTGCTCTCGCAGACGGCGTGGGAGCGGTCACTGCGCTCGTAGACGGCGTGGGAGCGGTCACTGCGTTCGTAGACGGCGTGGGAGCGGTCACTGCGCTCGTAGACGGCGTGGGAGCGGTCACTGCGCTCGTAGACGGCGTGGGAGCGGTCACTGCGCTCGTAGACGGCGTGGGAGCGGTCACTGCGCTCGTAGACGGTGTGGGAGCGGTCACTGCGCTCGTAGACGGCGTGGGAGCGGTCACTGCGCACGTAGACGGCGTGGGAGCGGTCACTGCGCTCGTAGACGGCGTGGGAGCGGTCACTGCGCTCGTAGACGGCGTGGGAGCGGTCACTGCGCTCGTAGACGGCGTGGGAGCGGTCACTGCGCTCGTCGGAGGCGTTGGAGCGCTCACTGCGCTCGACGACGGCTCTGGAGCGTGCACGACGCTCGACGACGGCTCTGGAGCGTGCACGACGCTCGACGACGGCTCTGGAGCGTGCACGACGCTCGACGATGGCTCTGGAGCGTGCAGTGCGCTCGACGGCGGCGTTGGAGCGTGCAGTGCGCTCGACAGCGGCGTTGGAGCGTGCAGTGCGCTCGACAGCGGCGTTGGAGCGTGCAGTGCGCTCGACAGCGGCGTTGGAGCGTGCAGTGCGCTCGACAGCGGCGTTGGAGCGTGCAGTGCGCTCGACAGCGGCGTTGGAGCGTGCAGTGCGCTCGACAGCGGCGTTGGAGCGTGCAGTGCGCTCGACAGCGGCGTTGGAGCGTGCAGTGCGCTCGACAGCGGCGTTGGAGCGTGCACGACGCTCGACGACGACTCCGGAGCGTGCCGTGCGTTCGCCAGTTCAACGTCGTCCTCAAAGCCGGGAGGCGGCGGTAGAACAGGTGCATGGGACAGCGGCTGCTGGCGTGCTAGCTCGCTATCCTCGAAGCCGGGAGGCGGCGGCAGAACAGGTGCATGGGACAGCGGCTGCCGGCGTGCTCGCTCGCTATCCTCGAAGCCGGGAGGCGGCGGCAGAACAGGTGCATGGGACAGCGGCTGCTGGCGTGCTAGCTCGCTATCCTCGAAGCCGGGAGGCGGCGGCAGAACAGGTGTCTTGGTCGTTGGAGCTTGTGCAGGGCTCGACAGCGTTGGAGCGTGCACGGCGCTCGACTGCAACGGTGGAGCGTGCACGGCGCTCAACTGCAACGGTGGAGCGTGCACGATGCTCAACTGCAACGGTGGAGCGTGCACGGCGCTCTCCTGCAGCGTTGGAGCGTGCACGGCGCTCTCCTGCAGCGTTGGAGCGTGCACGGCGCTCTCCTGCAGCGTTGGAGCGTGCACGGCGCTCTCCTGCAGCGTTGGAGCATGCACGGCGCTCTCCTGCAGCGTTGGAGCGTGCACGGCGCTCTCCTGCAGCGTTGGAGCGTGCACGGCGCTCTCCTGCAGCGTTGGAGCGTGCACGGCGCTCTCCTGCAGCGTTGGAGCGTGCATGGCGCTCTCCTGCAGCGTTGGAGCGTGCACGGCGCTCTCCTGCAGCGTTGAAGCGTGCACTGAGCTCAACGACGGCTCAACGTCGTTCTCAAGGCCGGGAGGCGGTGGTAAAACAGGTGCATGGGACAGCGGCTGCTGGCGTGCTAGCTCGCTATCCTCGAAGCCGGGAGGCGGCGACAGAACAGGTGCTTTGGTCGTTGGAGCTTGTGCAGGGCTCGACAGCGTTGGAGCGTGCACGGCGCTTGACTGCAACGGTGGAGCGTGCACGGCGCTCTCCTGCAGCGTTGGCGCGTGCACGGAGCTCGCTTGCAGCATTGGAGCATGCACGGCGCTCTCCTGCAGCGTTGGAGCGTGCACGGAGCTCGCCTGCAGCGTTGGAGCGTGCACGGCGCTCTCCTGCAATGTTGGAGCGTGCACAACGCTCTTCTGCAGCATTGGAGCGTGCACCGCGCTCTCCTGCAGCGTTGGAGCGTGCACGGCGCTCTCCTGCAATGTTGGAGCGTGCACAACGCTCTCCTGCAGCATTGGAGCGTGCACCGCGCTCTCCTGCAGCGTTGGAGTGTGCACGGCGCTCTCCTCTCCGTGCAGACACGGCGCGACGTCTTCCTCCTCGACAGCCTCAGGCAGTGGCCGGGGGGTGAGCGCATCGTCCAGACCCGGGAGGGGGAACGCTTCCGGGGCTACTGACTGGTTCTCCCGAACCTGGACTAACTGCAGTTGGAGCTGCAGCACCTGCTCGCGCAGGTCACGAATGCCCTCTGAGTAGGACTCCGCCCACTGCCTGTAGAAGTCTGCCTTGTCGCCGTGCTGCAGCGACGTCCAGTCCTCCAGGCTCAGCTCCGGTGTGCTGTCCGCGCCACCTTCAGGCAGTGGCCGTGGGAGGAGTGCATCGTCCAGATTCAAGAGCGAGATCGCTTCCGGGACTACAGCTTGGTTCTCCCGAACCTGGACGTACTGCAGTTGGAGCTGCAGCACCTGCTCGCGCAGGTCATTAAAGCACTCCTCGTTGCGTTCCGCCCACTGCCTGCAGAGTCCTCCCGTCTCTCCCTCGGCTGCCACACCTCGTGGCGGTATGCGCCGGACGACGGGTCCGCAGCCTTCCCAGCTTCGCCTTGCCACTCTGTCTCGAGCTGTCATGCTGTCCTCCCCTGAGCTCGCTGGCTCGCTGTGCTCAATGTTTCTCCACCCTTGCCAAACTTCTGCTTCGCCGGGCTCCTCGCTTGCCCGCAGCAGTTCCGCCAGCTCGTTGGAGATGATGATCTCTCCTCCTGAGTAATTCCTTAGGAGGAGATCCTCCGCCATGCCTCTCGGTTGGTCTAGCAATCTGTCACGCTTCTTCCCCTTACTGTGTCTGTGTCGGCCGTGTGGGCGAGGCATGATCGCAGAGGCGAGCTGACGGTTAACAAAGTCCTTTATTTATTAAGTCAAACAAAACATAAACACACTCCAACACAAACTAACGTAAATTAGACGGTTGCTAGACGCCTGACTGGAGTCCAGCCAGGCTATTTATAGCACTAAACATGAATCAAACCATAATTAGCTTTCCCTCGGTTCAGGTGAGCTTCTTACGTCACCTGACCGAGGTGCATACTGGGAACTGAAGTCAAACATTAACAAAAAGCAAACTACAACACAAAAGACAACCTAAATATAAGTGGCGCTCTGGCGCCATCTAGGGGTTAACCGTTACAGGAACCACTGGCAGTGTTTTCATTCATCTTCCTACTAGAATGCTAGAATGCTAGTTTGTCTCCAGGTGTGTTCATCTTGTTCAGATGTCAGGTCATGATACTTTCTATTAAATATTTCCAGAACTTCAGACAGGACCATCCTTCAATGTCCTTCACTTCACTGTCTGAGCATTAATACCTTGAAAGTGGCCTTCGCTTAGAGTCTTGGTGTTTGGAACTGAGATAATATTATTAAGAGATCAACAGGGACAGAGGAAAAATGGGTGAAACGGAATTTAGTGATCAGTTAGCTTAAATAGTTGCCTAGTCATCCAGGTAATGTTAACAGAAGAACAGTTTAAACCTCATGATAACACTACAGAATTCCTTATCCCCCTCATACTACTGTGTACAGTCCCACAGTATTACAATATACAACATTTTAATATTATAAACCATGAACATGAACAAAACTAGGGAATTATCACACTACAGAATTTTAACATCTGCAAACATGTGCGTATGTGTGTGGGTGAGAGAGGGAGAGCGAGAAAGATAGCGAGTAAGTGTGAAAGAAAGAGAGAGAGAGAGAGAGAGAGAGAGAGAGAGAGAGAGAGAAAAAGAGTCTGTTTAAACTCTGTGTGACCGTGGCAGTATGATCTGAGGCTGAAATTGATGAAGAGCCCCTTATGTGGATGTTGTTATAAAAATGTAAGCGTGTGTTTAAATTATAATCCATTATACAGGAAATGGAACTACTCTGGCCTTCAAAATGAGAGAACAGAGGGGCGGAGAGATGGAGATAGATAGATAGACAGATAGATAGATAGATAGAGAGAGAGAGAGAGAGAGAGAGAGAGAGGGAGAGAGAGAGAGAAATTGATAGAGGGAAGAAATGAGAGGGAGGGTGCGAAAAATAAAGGAAGATGTGTGAATAATGATATAATGGTGGCATGAAGACAGGACGGAGAAGAAAACGAATAACCAAAAGAAATATGAGGGAAATGGTATATAGAGAGATAGAGTATGAGTCAAGTAGAGACAAATAGGAGTTAACCAAGGGAGAGACAAGGAAAGCAGGAAATGAACAAGAGAAAGAGAAAAAATGGAGTTGTGATAAAGAGAAGTTTTTGTGTGTGTGTGTGTGTGTGTGTGTGTGTGTGTGTGTGTGTGTGTGTGTGTGTGTGTGTGTGTGTGCGCATGCATGTATGCATACATGCAAGACTTACCTTAGATATCTCTCCTTCATGACCTTCTAGTTTACACATGCACTGGTAGGTTTCTGCATTAAACACCCTGGATGTACCTAAACAGAGGGAGACAGGCTGTGAAGATCATAATGATGGTGATGTTTATGATGATCTTTTAATGCGGATGATGAGGATGATGATGGGGATTTAATGTGATTGTGATGCTAAAGGTTGACTCTAAAGGTTGGACTCAGATTAAGATACTAATGCTGAAGAGATACTGGTAATGATGTGTTAGACGTCACTGGTGAGGATGTGGTTGGTGGTGGTGTGGATGACTGTGTTGCGGTTGTGCTGACTGTAGTGATGGTCTCACCATCGGCTGAAGCTGTTGCGATGAGCTGACCGGTATAATTAAAGCAAACGTCAAGAACCTCATCATCATGACCGAATAAAGTCGCCAAACACTGGCTGCTCTCAGCATCCCACACCTACACACACATACAAACATACCAGCTCAGTTGAGGTCATTCATACACACACATAGAAAACATTTCTTTATGACATATACTGAAGAGAGGACTGAATTCTGGCCTTGCAGCTTTTGTCCATAGAGGCAGAGACAATAAGGGAACAGTCCCAGTTGAAGTGCACACTACTGATTTCTCCCCTGTGCCCTATCAGAGTGTGTAGCCGCCTTTAAGGACACAAACAAACAGATACATTTATAAACAAATCACTGCAATCAGAGAACTTGTGAAGTGGTTATCTAGAATCTGGTATGGGTATGATAAAAACATCTAGGCAGAAGATGTTCAAAATTTTCAGTGCTCTCTCTCAGGACCCCAGCTGCTCACACACCCACACACACAAACACACACACACCTCCCTGATGGTACATCCCACAGTATGAGAGTGTGATCGAACGAGCCAGTGACTAAACGGTTCCCAACCGTGTTGAAGGAGAGAGATATTATCTCAGCAGAATGACCCTAAGAGAGACAAGTGTGAGAGACAAAAAAGACAAACAAACAAGACATTAGAAATTAGTAAATAACAAAAAGTTTGCAAACCTTGAAAGAAATTGTAAAACATTCCCATTTATTTGGAAAACATGACTGATAACGCAAGAGATTTTTTTCCTATTTAAGGAACGAAGGTATTAAATAAATACAACCTGTTTTCATCCGTCTTTATCACATGTCCAGTAAAACATTGGATTGCGAGTAACTTGGTCTGCAAGTGTAAGACGAGCAAAAGATTTCAATAAATTTTAACTCAATAAACGAGCGAAGTCTTGAAATACGGGTGATACCAATTCACTTTGTCTGTCGAGCGTCACATGATCACAACTGAGCCAATAGTTCTTTTATCTGTTGTATGCGTATAGTCAACATCCGTGTGCGTGTACTGTTTACTATAAGATTGTGACCAATTTTTGACATGCTTCCAGAACTAATTATGCTCGCAATCCATGTTTTAAAAGGTTTTTTGAAATAAGATTTTTTTTTTTTGCTGCTGTTCAAACACTTTTTTTATGCCAGGTTGAAATGGAAATGCATCACATTTACATTACATTTAGGCATTTGGCAGACGCTCTTATCCAGAGCGACTTGCATTTTTATCTCATTATACATCTGAGCAGTTGAGGGTTAAGGGCCTTGCTCAAGGGCCCAACAGTGGCAACTTGGTGGTTGTGGGGTTTGAACCTGGGATCTTCCGAACCATAGTCCAATGCCTTAACCACTGAGCTACCTCTGGCCCCATCTCAATACTGCCTTCTGGGTAAGTCAATGCACACTTCTCATCTAATTCGCAACTAACCAGATTTACTAATAGAACAGCCTTTAAAGATGACCAAGATGACCATTTTGACCATTGTTAAAAGTGATAAATAAACTGAATGTCCAAAGGGCCTCCACTGAGAACAAAAAAACTATTGGAATAAAGCTAGAGATACTCACCTCAAGGGTGGAAACTTCTTTACCATCCTCCACATCCCATAATTTAGCTGTAGTGTCCATGCTGCCTGTGGCAACCAGGGTACTCTGGGGGTTGAAGGATACACAGACCTGCAAAGAATACGCACACACACACACGCACATACACACAAACACACAGTGTTTTTATTGTGCATTATGCCTTTTTGAGGAAGATAGCACACCATACTGAGCATACCAGTAGTGTCTGTCAGATGGAACAGAGAAGGCTGATAATGGTGTCAATAACAGTTTTTTCAGAGCATGCTGTTAACGGAATACCTTTGAACCACTCAGTAACTACAATAGAACCGAAAAGGAAAATGCATGTAGCTAGTAAAGTGACTATGAACCTATTACACATGAATTCAGGGATTTTAGATAGTGTATATAGTGTGTCTAGTGAACAGCATACTAGGGTGAGTCAAAAATATCCGCACTCTGACTGTAGAACTTATTTTTGGACATAATCCGCTTTACAATACACTGTCCATCTGTCAACAGGCTTTCATATTCCATCTTTGCAAGACGTGCATTGTCATGCAATAAGAGTTCTTCAATTTCACTGTTAATTGTTGAAGCTTTTTCCTGGTAATGTCTGAATACTGGCTCTTAAGAATCCCAGAAACCATAAGCATCAATTTTTCAGCTGATGGTTAACTATTGAACTTTTTCTTGGTCTGCAGTTGAGGATGTTTTTGTTTCATAATCTGCTGTTTACTCTCAGGCTCATAGTGACACATCCATGGTTACTAGTTATAATTCTTTTTAAAAACCTTTCACCTTTCTTAGATTAGTGTGATTAGAGAAAACCTTTTCACTCAGCACTCAACCTGCTTTCACTCAACCTTTCACTCTGTCCAAATCTTGTTCAAAGATATCCAAACGCTTCTGTTTATGCTCTTCCTTAAGTTCCTTTCATGCAAATTACGAGTAGGGTATCTATTTTTGTTCGAACCACAGTTACAAATGAATTGATGTAACACATTCACACCTGCACAGCAGTGATTGGGGAGACCGTAGCCTTGAATGAAAAGCACTGAAAACACGGTGCGGCCAACAAACGTTTTAATATAACGTGTAGATAATGTGTTCTTACTAACCCTTGCATACATTATTCAACTATAACTAGCCTCATAATCAACTGTTAGACTGACTTTATGAATAGTTTTATCATGCTGAGAATAGTGCACGACAGAATGTATAGGATTAGGATATAGCATGAATGTAGAACAGCACTATAGGTGAAGCACTATAGGTGAAGAATGAACACAAGTAGCTTGTGTTTTGAATGTTAACATTTATGTAGGCCTGCTTGTGCTGAGCACATGAAGCTTCAATTTGAGGAAAACAGAGGTCATGCTAGGTCAGGCTAGGCTAGCTTGCATTTCCTCCTGATACATTTACCTTTTTAGTTGTTAAAAAATGAAAAGATATTTTGCTTCCTTTTCATTTTATTAGTTAACTTTAGTTAGCAACACAATTATGTTAACTGTGCTGCTGTCACGTCACTCGGTGCAGGAGTTGAAGCTGTGAATCAATCAACACAACCTAAATTTTAATACGACAACTTTGACTTTTCCCATTTGTTTATACTGGTTATCTTGTATGATGTATGTTTTACTGATTATTTTGTATTCATGCTCTCACAAAAATCTTTACAATTTCAAATGGATTGTGCATATTTCTCCTGTCTTGGAGGGGGAAAAGCATTGAAGCCTAGGCAGCACTTCACCTATGGACAGCAGAGTACTGAACAATCTTCATTCATTCATCTTCTATACCGCTTTACCCTGTATTTAGGGTCGCAGGGACCTGGAGCCTATCCCAGGAGGCTCTGGGCACAAGGCAGGGTACACACTGGACAGCGTGCCAATATATCGCAGAGCGCACACACACACACACACACACACACACACTATGGTCAATTTGGGAACGCCAATTAGCCTAACCTGCATATCTTTGGACTATGGGAGGAAACCGGAGTACCCGGAGGAAACCCACCAAGCACGGGGAGAACATGCAAACTCCATGCACACAGAGACGGGAATCGAGCCTGGCCGGGAATCGAACCCGGACCCTGGAGGTGCAAGGCGACAGTGCTAACCACTACATCACCGTGCCGCACTGAACAATCCTTTCTTTTCAAAATAATAAATTGAAAATTTGATTCACTGTCACCAAAGAAACAAGAGATAAATACTACTTATGGACCAAACACAGGTAGACGGCATCCCCAGCAGGGTTAGGGGACGATACTTTTTAAAGTAACTAATTACATTACAAAATTACTGTCTTCAAAAAGTAATCAGTTACATTACAGCGATGCGTTTTGATAAAAGTAACTTAGAGTACTTTTCCATTGCAGAAAATGAAAAATTCCTTTGTGATTCCTCATGCATGTTGTTTTAGTCAAGACCTTTATAATTATCCTATATATTATCTACAATCATCACTGATTTTGTTTGGCCCATAATCTGTTAACCCCACCCCAATCTCACCTATGTATTTTTGCGTGGTGGCCGTAAGTACGGTGCGTCATGATTCACCGCAGATTTTGGCGCTGTGATTACGCTTCGAATCTTTCCGCACGAAAAATTTTACATGTTTAATTCTTTTGGTGGCCCTTGCAGACCTTGCAGAACTTTGCAGAACATCAGCAGAACGTCGGCGACCAATCGTGGCGGCTCACGGTGCCTAAGACCGCATCTCACCGCGAGATAGCGGTATAACAGCAGGAATAACAGAGGAGGAGCGGGTTATCGGGGGCGGGGCTAGTAGGACAACTTTCACACACACACACACACACACACACACACACACACACGCACATACACACACACCAATTCATGCTCCCTCCTGGTGTTTCATGTGACATACTACATATTTTTTCCTTAAATTGGTGCGTATCTGCACAAAATAATTGTTACAAAATTTTGTGGCGCTGTCTCCATAAATGAGACAAAATGGGCTTGGGCTAGAGCCGTGGTATGCGAAGAGATTTACCTTGATTTTAGTTTCATACATAGATTCCTTTTTTCACAATGGATCTACCTCAGAATAGAACAACAGAATAAAATCAGCTCTTGTAGATGTTTGCAGAGTTGAAGGGTGCAAGACGTACGATTTCTGCTGTGTGTCCTCTAAACGTGTAAAAACACTTTCCAGTTTCAGCACTCCATAATTTGCAGGTCTTATCGAAGGAGCCTGTAGCTATTTTATCGCTGAGAGAGAAAGGTGAAGAGAAACACAGAAAATTTAAATAAATACATGTTGCTCTCAATACACGTTCAGTACATGTATTGTACCACTAATCTGAAAATATAAAGTCAATTACAATTAAGGTAACATTATAGGAAGAGAGAAATAAGCTGTCCAAACTGCGAGAAGGAGAACACGAATGAGAAAGACAAAGATAAACAGCGAGATAAAGAAAGAGAGATAAAGACATAGAAAGGGACACGGGGATAAGGGAATGAGCACCTGACTCAAAACGACAGCACTCCTACATAACACCCTGGAGCTGGCTGAACCTGTTGTGTGTGTGTGTGTGTGTGTGTGTCTGTCTGTCTCTGTGTGTAATTATTCTGTTTGAACTTTGAATTTGTAAATATAATTCAACATGTGACATAACATAAGGCAAATATATAAGTGTCATCATAGGAGGACATGACTTTTTCTCCCAAACCCATTGTCTATATATGTCCTTGTTTCCTCATATGAGGACTGTTAGGTATAATCATTTTGTCAAACATCTTCCTGGTTGAAGACATTGATTCATTTTATAGTTATCAGCTATGAATAGAGAGAAACAGTCAGTAAAAATTACAATGTACACAACAGTAGAGTCTGGGTCTCAGGAGGTTAAGGTATGGATGTTTAGTTGACAGCTGAATATGGCAGATAATATCATGGAACTACATTATAAGTCAACAGCCTTGGGGTAGCATTCCCCATTCTCTTCATCTCCTGAAACAAGGACAGGATCGCAGATTTTGACCAACCATGTTGTAATTACATGCGCATGAACAATTGTTCTATGGGATGTGTTAATATGAGAATTAAAAATTTTCAATAATAATAATAGTTACTATTTTAAACATTTAATTAATTTTGATTGAATTTTGAGCAATTATTCTTTCACTACTTCAGTATTTATAGCTTCTTGAAGCTGCAGGATGTTAATTTGTTATCAAGTACACTATCCTTCTGAGACCAGGACTCTATAGTACACCTTTCTCTTTATTAGCACCTGATAACTATGAACCATTATCATTTGAATAACCATTATCTTTGAACAAGAAAACATTTGGCAAATGAATTATACCTAATGGTCCTCATATGAGGATCGCACAAGGATATATACTAGATATGTACTGTAGTTACAGTATACAGATATACAGGAAGTCCCCGGTTTATGAACATTCGCATTACGAATTTCCGAAGTCTGGTATATTGGGAGTCTGGGAGCACGATGATGAAAAATTGCTGTCCTGTAAAGCTGTCCTGATGGTGAATAATCCTAATTTCAGAAATTTCACAGTCGAAAAAAGTGGAAAACCTTGAAAGAATGGCGTCCAGAAATCCCTTCGTCCTACACAATAACTCCCCTCCTCCCTCCTAACTCCCCATTTCCTGTCGAGGGTGATTCTTTTCAAAAGTAAAGTGCAAGTTTATTAGTTTTATTGTTACTTTATATTTTGTATTAATAATTTTTAGATGAATATTTTTGTGTGGTGGAAAAAAATCATTGGCGTTTCCATTAAAATGGCACCCGGGATTCCCATTCTGATTTAAGGCGTAGAGACAACATTTTACTGTGAGATTCATTTCCTTCGGTGCGGTTACTGTTTTTGGCCACATGATGGGAAAGGAGACAGATTTGGTCAAGGTGGATTGGTATGCTTTATA
The DNA here is from genome assembly GCA_030522415.1 of Channallabes apus. NCBI lineage: Eukaryota > Metazoa > Chordata > Actinopteri > Siluriformes > Clariidae > Channallabes > Channallabes apus. Next base: position 4,749,720 of record CM060131.1, read on the forward strand.
TTGTATATTTGTGTTAAAGGTGTATATGACTCACTTTATCTGACTTATGAACAAATCCAACTTATGAACGTGCTCCTGGAACGTAATCCTTTCATAAGTAGTGAACAACCTGTATAGTACTCGGGAGAAGATGTCATGTCCCTATACAAGGGCATCTCAAGGACAATTGTTTGTGGACACCTCTTAGTTCTTAGGTAAATGGCAATGCCATTTACAAACATATCCTATACCATTGTGCTATTCAAACATTGTGGAAACAGTCTGGTGGAGACTCACATATGGATGCTACTGTATAGTCAGGTGTCAAACCTTTTGCTACATAGTGTAAAAATTTATATTCAATGGAGGTCTGAGAAGTCTGATTTAATCATGAAAAAGTGGTGGGAAAAGTAAGAAATGGATGGTAATAAATAATATTAATAATAGTAATAATAAGAAGAAGTAAAAGAAGAAGAAAAAGAATTACCCATAGGGATTATTGAATGCAATGGCATAAACAACATTTTTGTGCCCCTCCAGTGTGTGCAGTTCCTCTCCAGACGCAGTGTCCCATATTTTACATGTCCTGTCATAGCTCCCGGTTATGAAACTGCAGAAATGATGGAGGAAAAAAAAAGATGAAAAAAGGAGAGTGAGTGAGTGAGTGAGTGAGTGACTGAGAGGAACATGAGAGGCTGAGATAAACTCACCTCGACCCTGATTTATTGAAGGCGACATTGGTAAGAGGCAGGATGTGAGCCCGAAGCGCCTAGAGAGAGGGGGAGAGAATAAAAAAAGAGAGAAGGAGTGAGAGGGAGGGAATGATGGATGGAGAGAGGGTGTTGTGAAGTGGTGCACTTAAGTGCATTAATTCCTTTCCAATCTATAATCCTGACTGAGTGATTTTCATACATCAGTAATTTCAGTCTGTAAACCATGGCGTCCCAGTGGGTGGTCCTGGTATTGCATCCAGTGGAGGTGGCAAGAATTTTATGCTTTCAGCGTGCGGGGACAGCTGTGGCAACCGAAATAAAAAGCATGATTATGTGGATGCGTGGATTTGTCTTGCTGCTTCATATGTTAATGTACTCGGCAGTGACATTAGATAAAAATGCTAGTTTTTCAAGAATGCAGAGCACGTTTTTCAACTGTAACCCTTTATTGGCTCTTTTCTGATTGTGCTTTCATATATGCTCTGCTGAGAAATCAATTTGAATCAAACCATGGTGCATTTTCTCTTCTTGGTGCAGTTCATCTGGGCACATAACAACACTGCAATTTCAATTGGGTGCGGACTTAAACCTTAGCCCAAATTGTCTGGATCTAAAAACATACAGGGCCGAAATGCGCCTCTCAAGCTTTGAAAATGCTGCTGTCTATTCATCACCTTGTGAAGCAAATATCATAAGAGTAAAGGGAAGCTCCTTTAGTGGCAGAAGACTCTGTTGAACAGTCCCAGGGAAGAGAAGAAAGTGCCTTTATTGCACGGGAACACAGATTTAATGAGCAGGGAAAAGGTATGGGTCAAATAAAAGAGCTAGTAAGAGGAATATAACCATACATAGATAGCTGTAGTCTAGAACAGACCCTGATGTGACTGAGTTTAATTTTCTGAACTCTCAGGGTTGCTCTCAGGGTGACATTAGCTGCACATCAAAGCAACACAACAGAGCAGTGGCTCCAAGCAAGTGTTAAGGCTGCCATGAAAAAGAATTTGGACCCTCCCAACAATATTGCTGGACAAGTGCCTACTCTTTTTCATGCAAGCTGCTGAGATGTTCAGCGATGTAGCAGTTGCACTGATGAGTTATTGTGGTTGTTTATGGGTGGGTCAAAAATGTTACTTTATTAAAGAGCAGGCAAACCAGCTGCTACCTGGATGGGTCTTTGGCACACAGATGGAGGAAGCATTAATGATTGTCTGTCTGGGGTTATAGCAGAACATGTGACACAATATAATTCTCTTAAGGTTGATCTGCTTCCCATGGAGTTGGGTTTAAAAGCCCACAAGGGTGGATAAAAACTGTGGTACATTATATGGTCAAAAGGATATGGACATCTGACCCATGGAGCTTGTGTAATTTGCCATTCGAGTCAATGGAAGGTGCAGGCATAAAATGGCATTCTTTAAAAAGACACTGGAGTACAACAATTAACTTATGAAGGTTCGAATGTTTAAATGGTTAAATGGTTTTAAGCACTATGTGGTGGTGATTATCAAGAAGGCAGGACTGACTAAGAGTTTGGGTGCTTTACAGAGAATTATATGGAATTCTGCTGCCTAGTTTGGGGAGACAAACTTAAAACACAGCAAGGCAAAGGGAGTCGCTTGCAGACATTTGCAGACAGGTGACTAATTCAAGTTGACAATAAACTTTTCTAGATTATATAGACTGAAATTTGCTTCTTTGCAACCCATATGCTCTGTGGAAAGTTTAGGTAATCCTGTCCTTTAAACAACAATATTAGTGATGTCAGAAAAGTAGGGTATTGGCACTATTTAGTACTATAAGTACCTGTTGTAAAATAATGTTATGTTAAATGACACCTCCCACTGTGTCCTCTGTATGATATTCCCAGCTGAGTTGAACTAAATACAACAATGTAAAGTTTTTGAGACCTTTCTTTACTCATTCATTCATTTTCTATACCGCTTAATCCTGTGTTCAGGGTCGCGGGGGACCTGGAGCCTATCCCAGGAGACTTCGGGCACTAGGCGGGGTACACCCTGGACAGGGTGCCAATCCATCGCAGGGCACACACACATACACACACTCACACACCCAATCACACACTACGGGCAATTTAGGAACACCAATTAGTCTAACCTGCATATGTTTGGACTGTGGGAGGAAACCGGAGTACCCGGAGGAAACCCACCAAGCACGGGGAGAACATGCAAACTCCATGCACACAGAGACGGGAATCGAGCCTGGCTGGGGAATCGAACCCGGACCCTGGAGGTGCAAGGCGACAGTGCTAACCACTACACCACCGCGCCGCCATCAAATGCAGATCATTTATTATAAATGCATTTGTATTTTAATTGCAATCACTTACAAACAAGCACTTGAATGCACTACATCAAATTCATACAGAGAGCAAAACGAATTTGTATGTAAAAAAAACTGAAGGTCAAGGGTGTTTATTGAAAGCATGACCAGGCATGCAATGCAGTCACGTATACGGAGCATGTTTGTTTCCCTGTTGTGCTGCCGTCATTTACAACCACAGACATAACAGGGAGCATACACAAAAACACAGGCTAACAGTGAGCCATAATACAAACATAGTACCTGTAGTGCTACCGCACAGTGTGTTAGCAGAAAAATATAACCTCATATTTTAGACATCCATCCATCTATTTAGGAATTTCTCCATGGAGGCCAATGGTGACCACTGTATATATTTCTATTTTACGACCGTGTTAGGACCTCCAGCCAACCTTCACACACACACTCACTCACTACTGACAATTTGGGAACACCAGTTATTTTTTCCTCTATCAGCAACTTTTAAGCTGCAGTATTTTCTTGCAGGATACCCAGTGCATGAGCTGATGTTGTGAATCAATCAACAAATCTTAAATTTTAATATAACTTAGACCATTCCATTTGTTTTTACTGGTGCTCCTGCATGATACAGTATATATGCTCGATCTTCGAGCGCTTACACGAATGTTCATGAATTTCAACTCGATTAAGCTAACGTTTTTTCACGTAACCTGAAGAAAAAAATTATGGCACGTCATTCCATTGCGCTTCAGTGGAACTACGCCTAAGGCTCATATGGGATATTTTTTTCCACTATGTAGAGGAAATATTAACGATATACACTTTGTAAGATTTTTCACAAAAAGAACCTGTTATGTAAAAGATTATAGTAAAGGTTGCTTCATGTTTGAATTTGTGTTCATTATAGTGTGATGAAGGTCTGAGACAGTTCAGTTATTTCTTTAGATTGAAGATATCGGCTTTCATGCCACAAAATAAAAGGAATAAACGACAGCTAACCTTCTTTGTTATTATTTAAAAACTGAAAATTTAACAGTTCAACAAATCTTAGCTGCTATAAATGCAATGGTTTTATGCTAAGAAATGTGCTGACCCAAATAAAATTTTTATTCACACTGACTTTTTTTTTTTAACACATGAAGGGTGTTCAAGTCAAACCAGGATTTTTGATTCTGCAGAATAACAGAACTCAAAAAAGTAAAAACTACCTTTATTTCTCTACATAATCCTCTGCTAATTTTAAATGCTGACGTTCTAAGAACTCCTTTAATGGATCAAACATTTGGAAATGGCTTGGAGTGAGCTCAGGACTGTACTAGGGAAGTGGCAATAAGTCCCAGCCGAGATCCTGCAATGTGCAAGTGTTGTTCGAGAAATTGTGTGCATTGTGATATTGTGTGTACAAGTTCCCACTAACAGATGTGTCTTTTCTGCAAGTTGACAACATGTTATCGATTGATTTTCATGGATCAGGTGTTCCACTTGCTGAATGTTCACAGGAACGAATGCAGGGGGCTTTAAGCCACCTCGGCTGGGATCATCATTCATGGACGTACCAACTTATTTAAAACATTTGCACCAATTCAAATGTTTTACTGCAAATAAGAGCCTCATCACTGTACTGTGCTTAAAGTCTTCTGTAAATATCAATCACTTTTACAACCTCATAAATGAGAAATTGAATCACAAGTCCTGGTATCACTTGAACGACCCTCGTAATTGACCCTGTGCTGCCATCTAGTGGTTGTTTAACACAATTAAACGGAACCACTCATTTTTATGAAAAGGCATAATAAACTACCTTCTGTGTTTATCCTTGTGTTAAGAGGCATGGAGCAACAATATGAAATGATAAAGATATAATTCATGCATGATCTTAAACATTATTTTTAAGCTGGTTACAGTATGTATACAAATGTGTGTGTATGTGTGTACAGATGTGCTTGTATATGCATACCTTAAACAGGTAAAAGTTGCGCTCATCTGGTTGGCTGAGTTTGTCCTGTAATCGTTTAATCAACACTTTCACCTGGTCGGTACGTGAGTCTGTGATTAATGGCTCAATTCTTCTGATTTCTGATAACAACTCATTCACATCGGTGCTGCAATGAGAGTGAAGTAGTAGTACATCACATAACAACAATACTATAATACAAAATTATGGAATAGTCTTCCAAATAGTGTTCGGGACTCAGACACAGTCTCAGTGTTTAAGTCTAGGCTAAAAACCTATTTATTTAGCCAAGCATTTTTATAAATAGATTAGCCATAAGGTAAAGGAGCAGATCTGGGGGACTCATGGACGTAGAGTATTATGGTGAACTGGTATGTTTAGATGCTGTCTTCCTCACTCTCATTTGATCACTCAGGTTTGTTGACAGTGAGGTGATTGTTTGCTTTACATCTCAGTTCCCCCTCATGTTTGTGTTTCCTTCTGGCTCTCCCTTTTAGTTATGCTGTCATAGTTAGTCCTGCCGGAGTCCCTGCTTGCACTCTACAGTAAATATACATTCACATTATACATTATGTGACTGTGACCATAACTAACTGCCATCTCTCCTCCTCTTCTCTTTCTCCCCCTCTTTCTCTTTCCTCTCTCCCCCTGTCTCCCCCTTTCTCTCTCTCTCTCTCTCTCTCTCTCTGTCGAGCTACACATGTCGTTCCTGAGCTGCCAGTGATCCAGACTCCCTCTGCCCTCTGGACCTGTCTGACTCATCCTGGTGCCCCGTTTCTGGTTGGAGGTCTCATCGCATGGATGCCCCGTGTGTTTCTTTGGGATGCGTCTGGTGTCTGGGGATGTTTTCACTCTACTATGAAGACAGTTCTGGCCTCGACTGGTGTTGACAGCTGTTTTTCTGAGGACTTGACTTGGCTGCAGTTGCTCGATAGTTCAAGAATGGAATTTCCTACAAGTCTACCTGAGTCTCCAATAAACTACCTGGTCTCCATATTAACATCAATTAACATCAACTGTTATATTATAAATGCAGATCATTTCCTGCTATCTGTTTCACCCAGATGAGGATGGGTTCCCTGTTGAGTTCGGTTCCTCTCAAGGTTTCTTCCAATTACCATCTCAGGGAGTTTTTCCTTGCCACTGTCGCCCTCGGCTTGCTCACCAGGGACAATCGGATCATTCTGCTTCATACACATTCACATTCCATACAAACTTAAATAATTCTTTTCATTGTGTAAAGCTGCTTTGCGACAATGACAATTGCTAAAACGCTATACAAATAAAATTGAATTGAATTGAATGATCAAGTCAAGATTTTCATCTAGCTCTAGCATTTGCTGTACTCAGTTTAATCAATGTGAAGGACTTTTTATGCTCCTCTAGTTCTAAAATTTTGTAGTAATAGCTGTCTCAGTTTTAGCTCATGTCATTATATTCAATTCAATAACATTTTATTTATATAGCACTTTTAACAATTGTCGCAAAGCAGCTTTACAGAATCAAAAAATAATTAGGAAAATTAATATGAAATATATGAGAAAACGTATAAATCTGAATTATATCAATCACACTCAAGTTAGTTTGCTAGTTACAATATTAGTACAATGATCATCCATGCTTTATAGATTCTACTAAAACTGTTATTTAGGGTCAATTAATATCTAGCTAGTTAACAAGCTGGTTCAGTCATCATTATTTGTTCAAACAGTATACAGCAGAAAAAGACATGTTTTGGCTACAACACTGTTGTAAATCTTCAGTACCAAATAAAAAAATTGTTAAATGAATTTCTCAGGGCTGTAGTCTCAGTAAAAGTTTCAGGTGCATACAATAATATGAGACACCCTCATGTCATTTCTATCTGATCATCATCCCTTCCCAAACTGTCAATCACCTCATGAAATACCAGCATTTTCGAAACCATCAAATAACTCCTAAAAAACACATCAGTTGTAAGGAAAACACTGGTGGAGATATCAAGGTCACCTAATTGTGGAAAATATTACAAAATTATTCTTTACTTTTTCCCCATTCACTTGCATAGGAATGGACCGTGTATAGTAAGTATAGTACTGCAACCAGACACTAGAGGGACTCAGAGGTACAGTATAATGCTTTCAATTTTGCCAGCCATATACTGTACATAATGTCTCAAACATGTTTCTATGTAGTCATGCACAGTGTATCACAAGTCTTCATCTTCTATACCGCTTTACCCTGTATTTAGGGTCGTGGGGACCTGGAGCCTATCCCAGGAGACTCTGGGCACGAGGCAGGGTACACCCTGGACAGGGTGCCAGTCCATCGCAGAGCACACACACACACACACACACACACTCATTCACACACTATGGTCAATTTAGGAACGCCAATTAGCCTAATCTGCATCTCTTTGGACTGTGGGAGGAAACTGGAGTACCCGGAGGAAACCCACCAAGCACGGGGAGAACATGTAAACTCCATGCACACAGAGACGGGAATCGAGCCTGGCCGGCAATCGAACCTGGACCCTGGAGGTGCAAGGTGACAGTGCTAACCACTACACCACCGTGCCGCCTTGTATCACAAGTCATGGGCAGGAAATTTAAAGGTTATACGATTTTAACACAAAGTGTTCACTGTACTGGGGCATTGTGGTTAATATGTGGTACAGATTAGCAGAGTTGCAAAAATTCAGATTTCATCTCAAAACATAAGGCCAATTTAAATATTCTGAAAGAATAGAAAATATTCTAACATCTTGATTCTTAATTATTACCCATACACTATTTCACCCTTATAATACCAAGGAATGGGTACAGATATAAGGACTGGTACAGATGGTATCTACACATCAAATTCAGCCTTATTCAGAACATTCTTTATGTACAAAATTTTGGGAACTCTGTTCTTTTCTGTTGAATATTGAGATATGGCCTAAACCTAGGAAAAAGCAAGCCCATTTGGACTGGCTTTGTCCTGCATTGAAACACACTTTGAATAAGTTTGAATAACTGTAAAGTAGACGTTGATATAAAAATGCCAATGCATTTAACACTCACGTTGGTGTTAAATGTAGCAGGTCAATGCATCTGCTTTTCTCCTGTCCTCCTGCCACGTAGTCCAGAATTATACCTGCACAACAACAAATGTAACCTGGAATTAGGTGATGTATTCCTCTTAACAGTTTTCCATACACCTCAGAATATGTTTAAGTATTTCCCCCCCCCAAAAAAGGGTGACATTAAATCTGTTAGTGTAAGGGTTCAAGCTATTTGGTGAGGAGAAAATGGTAGAATATAGTTTAAAGTGGATTGCTGTCAGGCGTCAATAGTTTACAATTACAATAAAAACAACCGTAATGACTTACAAAAGTTATTTAAAGCTGACAGAATAATTCATTTCAATTTCATTATCATGGTATAAGTTAGCAGAATTAAATTTTATAAAGTAGTTTATTTCCTCTTTTATATATTATCTGTATTAATTTCTTGGGCTATGTATACTCTATCTAAAAATAGTAAAATACAGTAAAGAACAGCTTCCCACTGTGTGTAGTCAATGTCCTGAAAACAGGCCAGGAAGCAAAAAAACAACTGTACAGAGCAATTACTCTGAAATCCTGACACCACATTAGGGGAAATTTCATTTTAGGATTTCCATTTAATATGATTTCTCTTATTTGTTATTGCAGGAGTGAACTTAACACTCAACACTAACAGTGATGGCACCCTGTCCAGGTTGTACCCCGCCTAGTGCCCGAAGTCTCCTGGGATAGGCTCCAGGTCCCCCGCGACCCTGAACACAGGATTAAGCGGTATAGAAAATGAATGAATGAATGAACTAACAGTGATGGTAGTGAGTTTTGCCCATTTTGTGGCATTAGGGTTGCAGGTTTCTACTGAAATTAATCACAGAATGTGTGGGCTTGTAAACAGTTTCCACACAAATGAATAAATAAGAAGAAGCACGCATTCTTAGAAATACCAAGAACACCAACATAATAAACAAAAAAACGTCATCAAATGTAGCCGAATACAAAGGTTTTAGCAATATTTAACAGGTTTTTGATGTGTCATAATATTAAATATTTATGCCTACATTTTTAATTCTTAAGACCTGTTTCTGCACCTGTTTGTCTCTGATTGTGCTTAATAATGCGTTGGTTTTTGTTTAGTAAGATTAGTTAATAGTAACTTCAGTTAATGACTACCTAGGGGAATAGGGGAAAAGTCCTCACGGTAACCTTAATTAACGTTCTGGTTGAAAAGCTGAAAAAAAAACTGAAAAACTCCTCTCAAGTCTTTTTTTCGGCTTTAATTTGTGTTTAAAACACAGGCTAGTTGACAAAGCACGAACAGATCAGACCGATATATACTATATATTTATTACGAAATCAGACAATATTAAGCTGTAAACCTTTTAGTGTTACCTGGAGGATAGTAGCGAATATGGAGCCTCTTCAGCCTCATTTCTGCTCGAGTACAACAGACCGCTACCACGGCAACCACGACTGCGCTTCTTGTTGTTCGACGTGCGCATGCGTTAAATTCAGGCGCACTTTGTTCCTGAATGGTGAGTCACTGTATTACTCAGTTGGTTATGTTGTAAAAGTAAAGGAAATTGTCATTATTCCCTTCATACTCTAGTTAGAATAATGAAAATTTTAATTAACCTGTTTTCAGAACTGCACATTTCATTCACAAAAAAAAAAATAATTATAATAAAAACCAATACATTGTGATTTACTGTACATAAATTTATACTAAAGTTGAAAAATGAATAAAATATTAAGTGTAAAGTAAGTACATTTTGTTGTCATTTTCTTTTAGATTTATCAGTGCAATAAGTGTGTGATTGGGTGTGTGTGTGTGTGTGTGTGTGTGTGTGTGTATGTGTGTGTGCCCTGTGATGGATTGGCACCCTGTCCAGGGTGTACCCCGCCTAGTGCCCGAAGTCTCCTGGGATAGGCTCCAGGTCCCCCGCGACCCTGAACACAGGATTAAGCGGTATAGAAAATGAATGAATGAATGAATGAATGAATATAAATCACTTTCACATTCTACTAGATATTTTAAACACTCTCTCTCAGTGGCACTCATAGTTAAGTGTTATCTTACATGTCACAGAATGTTCATTTACTTGGACAGGTTTATCCTTTAAATGACATTGTCTGTATTTTAAAGCAACACCTGAGACTTGATGGTGACATGCGGGGACCAGGTGCTTGCTGCCTGCCGTGATGGGATTAATTCATGTCTAGCCAGGATGGAATGATATGAAAGATATTTGGGTAGGAAAATTGTTAGAATCTAGTAATTAATATAGCATAAGATATCCACTGCTTGGGCAAAAAGTCAACGTTTGGATGTAAATAAGCAAATACTTAAAAATGGTGGGACAGTGGCTTAGTGGTTAGCACTGTCACCTTGCAACTCAAGGAATAAGGTTCGATTTCTGCCTCTGTGTGCATGGATTTTGCATGTTCTCCCACCATGCTTGGTGGGTTTCCTGCAGGTACACAGGTTTCCTCCCACAGTCCAAATACATGGAGATTAGTCTAATTAGTGTTATCAAAATTGCCCGTAGTGTGTGTGTGTGTGTGTGTGTGTGTGTGTGTGCCCTACCTTGGATTGGCACCCCATCCAATCTCCCTGTACACGTTGGGTGTACCACACCTGGTGCCCTAAGTCTCCTGGGTTAGGCTCCAGGCTCCCCGCCACCCTTTACATAGGCAAAAGCGGTATAGATGATAAGTGAGTGATTGAGATATTTAAAAGCCTTTAATTGAATAATATGTAGTGATTAATATATTTTTCAGCTGGCAATAATTCTTTAAACCCTAGTGAGTAGCTTTTATTAAACAACCATGTTGGAAGATTTATTTTATTTTATTTTATTTTATTTTAAAATTTATTTCAGAAAGGTCGAAAAGGTTTATTGGCCTGCATCAAGCAAAGAACCAGGGAGATTTTAACTTCTTGCAATTAGGTTAAGAACTTTCCAATGCATTATTAAAAATAGGAAAGATAGTGCTAAACCGTCAGCTTCACCGAAATAATATGGTCAGAAAAAAATATTAATAAATGTGATTGAGATCACTTAAATGCTTGTTGGAGTTTTATGTTAAGAATTAACAGGAGAAATCACAGCTATGTTTACACAGTTGTGTGGCCACTTGTTTGCAAGAACTCAGAAATTTGGAGTAGTGAAAAAAGGTTGTCTTGTGAGTATAAATTGATCTTCTTCCAGAGGAATGGATGTGTCAGGGTAGAACAAGTGGTGAAGCTCATGAAGTGATGCATCCATGATGCATAGTGTAATAAAAACTAAAGGCAGTCAATTAATTCTTGAGGTATGTGACTTTTTTTTAGCCAGTCAATTTATATAGTCCCCTATCATGTTTTCATTATACGCTCCTTGGTAGCAGCATTCAAAGTCCTGGATGACAAAATAAGCGTTGTAGCCCTCACAAATTTTTATCAAATTCTGTCACAGAATACTTTTTCATTTCTGTCTTGATAAACTGGCCAAATCATAGCAGAATATGTCTGGAGGTTGCTCGAGGTTGCTTCTTGAGGCCATTTCTGTTAATTTCAGATAGGTATATGTCTTCGCTTAGGCAGCTAGAACTAAACTGAAGTAGTGAGTGCTGAGCCCCTTACCTTACTACAGAAAGTTGTAGAAAATTCTAAAGTTTTTCGAAAATTCTAATAAGTTCTTCAACATTCTGGACCCTCCGTGACAATTCTCTATCAGTTACTCAGCACTGAATCTACCTTGAATGTTCTAGAAAATAAGTACCCATATGTGATTCCCCAAACTCTCATCAAAACGCCTTTGGAATCCCTGCAGCCATGCTTTAAAATCTATTGGAAGCTTTCCACTTTCACATATTTTCACAGCAAAGGGGGACTAAATATGGAACTGGATGTTTGACAAGCAAATGGGTGAGAATGGTCTGGTGTCCACTAGAGGTGTCAAGTAACGAAGTACAAATACTTCGTTACCTTACTTAAGTAGAAATTTTGGGTATCTATACTTTACTGGAGTAATTATTTTTCAGCCGACTTTTTACTTCTACTCCTTAAATTTTTAAGCAATTATCTGTACTTTCTACTCCTTACATTTTAAAAATAGCCTCGTTACTCTATTTTTATGATCAGAACGCGCAACCCCCCCCGACCCCCCCCCCCGGTCGCATGATAAGAACGTGCACAACGCACACACCCCCCACCCCCCCCCCAGTCGCATGATCAGAAAGCGAGATCTTAATGCTTTTGTCGCCCCTCATGGTACTTTTACTTTTATACTTTAAGTAGTTTTGAAACCAGTACTTTTACACTTTTACTTAAGTAAAAAGCTTGGGTTGATACTTCAACTTCTAAAGAAGTATATTTGAACCCTAGTATCTATACTTCTACTCAAGTAATGAATGTGAATACTTTTGACACCACTGGTGTCCACATACTTTTTGCTACATATAATATTTGTATCAAAGTTACATAGTATACCAATATTTACATACTTGGTACATTAATATATACTCATATTCATCATATTTGAAAAGAGAACTCTTAACTTTAACACTGAAGCCTAAGTGGACTGTAATATTCTGCCTCTATTTGTGATGATAGTTGAAAAAAATTGTTCTTACTAGTGAATCATGATAAATCGTACTTCCAGGAAATTGTATACTTTCTGCTCCAAAGTAACTAATTTGTAATACAAAGTTTCATGCCTTTAATAAAGCCCCGTTCAACACAAATGTCCACTTTCTCTTTCTGTTGTCTTTTGTATAGTACATGTAGTTTTATTAATATTTGGTGTCAGTTTGGTTTGTCTTAGCTAGCTAGTCAGCTAATTAGGCATCTTAGTTAGCTAGTTAGTACTGTTTATTAAATTTTTGTTGCATGTATGTAGCACCTTGGTCCTAAAGGAACGCTGTTTTTGTTTCACTGTGTACTGAACTGTTTATGGTTGAAATGATATTAAAAGCCTACTTGACTTGATTTGAATAATGATTTCATGCTATTGAGTGACTGAGAATACACTTTTTCAGCCCTGTTTCCAGGCTGTTACATCTGCATGATTTTAATTACTTGATGTAATTAAATATACTACTGGTTATATCCCGTGTTTTGTAGGGGTTATACAGGTACACTGTAACTTTTTATTGCGCAGAATAATAGAACACAGTTAAAAAAGTAAAAACTACCTTTATTTCTCTACAGGTCCTTCTCAAAAAATTAGCATATTGTGATAAAGTTCATTATTTTCTGTAATGTACTGATAAACATTAGACTTTCATATATTTTAGATTCCTTACACACAACTGAAGTATTTCAAGCCTTTTATTGTTTTAATATTGATGATGTGGCATACAGCTCATGAATCCTGCACCCAATGCAACTCTCCCCCACCACACATGCTTGTTATACATGTTGTGAGTTGAGCTGGTGTGTAAAGTCTGATTTGAGCTTCACTTGTTAAATGACCCCAGTGGCCTATCACGATCACCAATGTTTCACACAATGACCAATCAGGAATTATCATTGGTTCTCAATAACCAATCACTGATCACTTTTGGTCCCCATTGATCAATAATTCTTAGTCCTGTCACTGAACAACAAGAAGTGTTCACACCTCGTTCTTCCCAAATGTTTAAACGCATCTTGGGTAATTTAAAGCGAATTATTAAATTTAAATTCGAGTTTGTTTTCCAACCCCTAACTACCCCTGCTTTTTGTGGTGAGAGTTATATGGTAAATATATAGTAATAATAAATACATAAATAAAAGAAAGAAAAAAGATAAACATTATAATTTTTTTCCCACATTTACCTAGTGACGGTATAGTAACTTGAGTGTTATTCATGTGTTAACGTTTATTCTGGGTTTTATTTTTATTTTTTTAGTAATACGTGTCCAGTTTGCATTCTGTTTACTTACAATAAATAAATCTTAAAGTTTTGAGTTCCAGGAAGCTGCAACGGAATTTACGTCACCAACAGATAGTGCCGCGGTGTTCCCTGGGAAATGTAGTGGCCCGTGCAACCCATGTCCCTGTAAAAGTCTTACAAAAAAAATACAGCAAAAGTGCAAGCTGCTTCGTTTATCAAGCGAGATTCCGCATATACATCACTAAATATTCACAACAAACGCCGGTATATATTTCAAGACGTAACATTAGGTCATGTAAACGTACATAAGGAAACAAAATATTTCCTATACCCAAGCTGTTCTATTCACAGGTCTTATTTAGTTTATAGATCGATTCATATTTACAGTAATACTGTTCATGTGCTAATACGTAATGCGTAAAATATGCTAATATTTATACAACCGGATGTGTTTGTAGACGCTGATCTTGTTAAGTCCTTTAGAAAAGCGGGATTTTAAAAAATACAAATAAAACTACATCTCCCATGCTGCATCACGACAGAGTTGTGTAACTTTCCAGCTTCTTCCAGGCGAAAACTCTCGCGGCCGTTGCTAGTTAGCTAGCCACATAGGCTAAAATAAAAACATCGATCTGGTTTCGTTTTGGGTGATTACAAAAAGTTTATTTTTTGTATAAAAGCGGAGAGTTTTATCACTCGGATATAACGAGGTGAAAAACAGAAGAAGAGAAAAGAGACAAAAGAAAATCGGGGGTGGATCAGAAATCAAACATGTCCTCCTCTTCCTCCTCGCAGGCATCTTCCAGGCGGCAGTGGTGTTATCTATGCGACTTGCCCAAAATGCCCTGGGCCATGATCTGGGATTTTAGCGAAGCTGTGTGTCGCGGGTGTGTGAATTATGAAGGTGCAGACAGGATAGAAATGCTGATAGACACGGCGCGGCAGCTGAAACGCACGCATGTGATGCAGGACGGAAGGTCTCCAGGTCCACAGCCGGGTAGTAAACACGGCCCTGGGGCGAAAGATGGCGCTCTGGACGGGGGCAGAAATACTGCTGAGCGGTTTGAAAGGAGTAGAGGAGAGTTTGTCCCAGCTAGACTACCTAATGGACTGCCCAGGCTGGAAGATGGTGTTGTTGCAGAGGTGAGCAGGCAAAGTCCAAACGCGAGGAGAACCATGGTGGCAGGTGTGCCGCCCAATTTGATGGCCCAAGGGATTGTGGGTACGCCGCATGGCCTTTTAATCGGTCCCAGATCCAGCGGTGCACCCCTGGCCATATCTGGGCCAATGCTGGGCGAGCTGACCAAGAGGCACCCAGTTAGCGTCGGGTTCATGAACCCAGACTTTGAGAAGGACCTGAAGGAGAAACAGAGGAACGCAGAGGCACTAGCTGAACTTTCCGAAAGTGTCCGAAATCGGGCCGACGATTGGGCCGGACGTCCCAAATCTGTTCGTGACACGTTGATGGCTCTTTCCAGCTGCACGCCATTTAACGTGCGCTTTAAGAAAGACCACAGCCTTTTTGGGAGGGTGTTTGCATTCGATGCCAAGCTTGGCGTAGATTTTGAGCTCAAAGTGTTTGTTGAGTACCCGTGTGGCTCAAGCAACGTTTTCTCAAGCCTGTTGGCGTTAGTGAAGCAGATGTTCCAGGATAGCCAAAAAGACTCAGGCAAAGTGATCAGCTCGGGCTTTAAATACGTCGAATATGAGAAGCGGCACGGTGCTGGCGATTGGCATCTTCTTTCAGAGCTTCTCAGTGATGCTGTCCGGGCGTTTAAAGAACCACCGACCACCGATTCACTCCCTCAACCTTATTTGGATGCTGCCTATGCAATGTTACCCACGGCACTCTGCCATCTCGCACGTCCTGTCCAGACTCGGATGCGGCGCCGAAAGGCTTCTCCAGATCCCGAAGCAGCTGAGAGGATGACATCAGAGGAGCAAATACGCCAGCACTGGTATCCTGGCATGAGCGCACACATTCCGACCAGTTCTTTGGCCAGCGCTATGCCTGGCCATCCTCCAAATCTCCAGGAGGTGGTCCCTGTTTCCCACAGCAGTGACCCTTCACCTATCACCGCCCTCATGAATGTTGCAGACAATGTTGGTGCCATCAGCCAATCGCCGAAAGACGTGCCAGGAAGCAGTGGTGCTCACACTTCCAGTGCTAGCCCTTCTTCATCTGGGCAAAGGCGACTGGCATCACGTAACGGGGAGAATGGATCTGGAACATCCACAGTTGCCACAGCAATGCCCCCTGTTGCAGCGACAGATCAAGGATCTGAAATCTCTGGAGCATCTGGAGCTCCACTTTGTTGCACCATTTGCCATGAACGGCTCGAGGATACACACTTTGTCCAGTGCCCTTCGGTACTCGTGCACAAGTTCTGCTTCCCTTGTACCAGAGAATTCATCCGTAATCAGGGCTCAGGGAGTGAGGTATACTGCCCAAGCGGTGATAAATGCCCACTGGTGGGCTCTAATGTGCCCTGGGCGTTCATGCAGGGAGAGATTTCCACCATCTTGGCTGGAGATGTTAAAGTCAAGAAGGAGAGGGACCCTTAAATTGAAGCAGGTATTTTTTAATATATACAGTATATTACTGGTAAATATACATTTAGAAATAACCTCAAATGCAAAAAGATAGCACATCTACTAATTTATTACACTTCAAATTTGTCATAGACTTTTTAAATGAACTTTAAAATCCACTATGCCATTTTAAAATGCATTTTTGTTCTGTTTTAGCACGACTGTGTTGCAGTTCCTGAACCTCAAAGACGATAACGGCACAGCACTGAAGAGACGACTGTTCACTTGCGCATGTCCTCTTCCTCCATTTAGCTCGTCCCTCTGTACACGATGAAGAATCCATCCATTCATCCATGTGTCCTCATCAGTGTTTGATGGGGACCATTTTCTTTTTCTCTCCATTTTCTTCTTACCTATTACTCTAACCACCACTTTTCCATCTACTATCCGTTGCTTTTACTCTATCCATTCATCTTTCAAACTTTTATCACCCCTTCTTTCCCTCTCTCTTTCCCTCTCTCTTTCTCTCCTGTTTTTCTTAATTAATTTCAGTTCAGTTTATTTCAATATGTTTAGCGCTTATTTTATTTCATAAAGACAGTCATTTTCCATCACTTTTTTTCATTCCTCAATTAATGCCTTTTAATGGACAATCAGTTAGATTTGGGTCGCTTTTTTACCCCAACAATATGTAATAGTGCTTTACTGAAGAGCTAAATCAGTTTATTTTGGGTTTTAAAATCCCTTTTTTAAAAACTTTTGTTTAGCATTATTGATTCCCAGAAGTTGATTTATCTCATGTACAACCTGCGACAAATATTTTATCTGAATGTATGTCCTAAAAAAACATAAGCAAAAGGTTTATCTACCGAATTCTTTCTTTCAAATATAATTGATCAGCTAAGACTACCTACAGGTTTAACAACTAACTAAACTTCCCCCAAATTCTGTTAATCCAGGCTCGAATATAGCCTCAGTGGGACAGTTTTTCTATGAAAATTTCTTGGTTGGTTGACTTACATTTGGCAAAAGGATTTGCTTTCGATTTATCTTTCGCCCACCTGTTTCTTTAACAGCCACAACAGCACTAAAGTAGGCATGTGCCAATGATTAATGTGTGTATTGCAATAATTGCACGGTCCTTTTTATATATATATATATATATATATATATATATATATATATAGATAGATATTTTTTTTTTTTTTTTTGTAATATTATATTCTGTAACTAAGCAACTGCCCCATCTGCCAAATTTGTCTGTATTATTTGCTATTAAAAAAAATTTAGTCTATCCTTCTGATAGTATAGATTTTATTTTAAAAAGCCACCTATGTAGGTAAATTTGGGTGTTGCAGTAAATTTAAAGTGTTTATAATAACAACATTGTCAAATATTGCAATATATATCACAGTCAATGTTTATTAATAAAGCATTGAGGATTGGCACATGCTTACAGTGTTGTGACGTTTTGTATTTTGATATATAATATTACACACATATACACAGAACATCCATAACATTATGACCATTGACAACTGAAAGGTGAAGTGAATAACATCAATTATCTCGTTACAATGGCACCTGGAAATGGGTGGGAAACATTAAACATTTTGTCCCTGAAGTTGATGTGTGAAAGCAGTAAAAAGGGCAAGTGGATTTGAGCAACGTTGACAAGGGGCCAAACTTTCATCAGGATTATGCAAAACTTGGTACTTAGAATCCCCACCTCATAACGTACAGGACTTAAGGGATCTGCTACTGACGTCTTAGTGGCAGATAACGCCACCCTCAGAGATCTAGTTGATTCCATGCCTCAATATTAGGTAGGCGGTCATAATGTTATGGCTTTTATATATATATATATATATATATATATATATATATATATATATATATATATATAAATAATTTGATGCATTATGCATGTATAGTAGAAATATTTATATTTTATACAGTATAGATTGTATGAATATTTGCTGTTAATAGTTATTAGATGTGCAATTTCTATAGATTTGATACCACAAACAAAACCAAAGATAGATGTGCTAAAAATTCTTATATATTAACCGTTGTTACATATATATATATATATATATATATATATATATGTATATATATATAAATGAAACTTTATATATAGAAATCAAGGCATCATAAAAATAGCTTTTTGTTAAATACCAGCGCAGTAGGTGGGGAACAGTTCACGTAATTATATTTCATCACGAACACGGATGTTGTTCTTGTTAAAGTGTTAGCCGATCAGTATATTTTGTATTCTAACACTGTTGAGTTGAAGATATTCAGTTTTTTTGTTTTGTTTTT
Organism: Channallabes apus; assembly: GCA_030522415.1. Lineage (NCBI taxonomy): Eukaryota > Metazoa > Chordata > Actinopteri > Siluriformes > Clariidae > Channallabes > Channallabes apus. Next base: position 4,768,408 of record CM060131.1, read on the forward strand.
CTATAATTGTCATTACAGACTTGATATATTTCCATATATGTTATTTTTTTCTTTTTTTTTAATTAGTACTCCTTTTCCTTTTACTGATATGTTCTGATATGTGTAGTCCTCACGTCTTCAGTTCTGCTTTATGAATAGAAAATGTATCTCTGGACAAATGTGTGTGTAAACAGAAGCACTGTTTTTGTTTAATCAGCTCTTGGATTGTATTTAAATTTAAAGCTGACCTGCTTTTCACTTACAATATTTCACACACATTCGCTTTGTACAATCACTTAAAAACTTTTCTTGCGGGGAAATTAAAAAACTTTCTTTTCTTTTTTTTATTAAATAAATCCCTAAAGATATCGGTTTCCTGTTTTTACTATAATTGTAATAAATGGATTTAACACAGCACATTCTTTAAGAGAATATAGGCTTCACCTATATTTGTTCATATTAGACATATATTTGAAAGTTAGTTTAATGCAGGATTTATTGGATGGTTTTAACTAAAAGTAAGTAAATAAACAACTTCACCACAATAACAAAAGGTTGGCAATAACTGCAAATGCTTTAGCAGTTCTCTGTAAATATAAAAAATTTGTTAAATACTGATGTTTTAAATATATAATACAAATGTAATTAACTATTTTAAAGTTAAATTAACAACATTACCATGATACTTATTATATACATTATTTCGTGCTGATAGGCTGTAATTGTACGGAAGCGCATTGCATTCACACAATAAAAAAAAAAATCACGGGACTTATGTCATAATTATTACTTACTATCTCATAATTATGACATCCTGATCTCATAATTATTACTTACTATCTCATAATTATGACATCCTGATCTCATAATTATTACTTACTATCTCATAATTATGACATCCTTATCTCATAATTATTACTTACTATCTCATAATTATGACATCCTGATCTCATAATTATGACTTACTAACTCATAATTATGACTTAGTATCTCGTAATTATGACTTATTATTACATATAATTATTAGGGTTCTGAGAAGACAGGGACAATGGAGCAAATATTGCCAAATTCAATTAGCTTTTATTTCTTTCTTGGATTGAGACACTGGGAGATATTCATGTCATTGAGTAATTTGGATGCTATTATCATTAGTATGTCAACACTGCGCAGGTATCTAAAGTGCTTAGGACTGTTCAGGACGAAAGCACATTCTATCCTTCTCGAAGTGGCTCTGATGCGGGTCTTACGAGGGGCAGAACCACGCATAAATTCTCTGCAATAGTCTGAATGGGCAGATCTGTAGAAAAGAAAGACAGACAGACAAAGTGTGCTGTTCAGAGACAAAGGCACAGCCCCAGCCTTTGACGCCGGTCAGAGAGAAAGAGGGAGCTGGCTTTGTGGTATCTCAGAGAACTATCTGGCACCTGCTTAAAATTCTGGTTCCTCGCTTCCTCGCAAAAGGATGCAGTAACTTTCGTTTCTGGTGTCACGCGCTAAAATGCCCCCTGCCACAAACTGCCTCCCCTTATCTCATAATTATGAGATAGTAAGTCATAATTATGAGTTAGTAAGTCATAATTATGAGATCAGGATGTCATAATTATGAGATCAGGATGTCATAATTATGAGATAGTAAGTCATAATTATGATATAGTAAGTCATAATTATGAGATAAGGATGTCATAATTATGAGATATTAAGTCATAATTATGAGATATTAAGTCATAATTATGAGTTAGTAAGTCATAATTATGAGATCAGGATGTCATAATTATGAGATAGTAAGTCATAATTATGAGATAATAAGTCATAATTATGAGATATTAAGTCATAATTATGACATAAGTCCTGTGATTTTTTTTTTTATTGTGTGAATGCAATGTGCTTCTGTATAATTGTGAATAGTTCAGTAACTAAAGATTGTTCAGTAATGAGCAAGCCCTAAAATATGGGGGTGTTTTGGGTTCTTCCTGGGACGTGTGATTAAAGACTGAATGTTTTGTAGTGTGAGTAGAATTGCTTATGAATGAAAACATACAGGCAAATAGACAACTAGATTATATGAGGGTCTACCTCCAGTTGCAGTGTCCTATTCAATTTCATTAGAGAACCACACACACTAAAGAAGTAATACTGTACTGTGAAATACATTAATTTAGTCAGACTCTTTTTGCCAGGAAGACCTGCATCTCAGTTCATCCTGGCAAATAACAGGTATAACACAGGGTAACGTAACTACACTGCCTTGCCAAAAAAATAAAAATAATCACACACTCTTGAACCGACCTGTTGGACCGACCTTTTCTATGATTACAGATTGCATCATTTTAATAAGGTCATGTAATGTAAAAACATTTATTTTTGTCCAGATTCGCATTAATTTCTCTCCATGATATTGTATTTATGATGGGAGAGTCCCGATCTGTATAAAGCGTTCTCCAGTACATCCCAAAGATTCTCAATGGGTTTAAGGTCTGGACTCTGTGATGGTAAATTCATGTGTGAACTTCATAAGTTCTGTTTCTAAACCGATTTGGTCATAGACAGATTTTTTTTTCTTATGAATACATGTACATAAAATTAAACAGTTCTCTGTCACTATGAACTGTATTTAACTTTTGATGTATTTTGTTTTCAGTGGTGTTCAAAATAATAGCAGTGTCTTGAAAAAAGTGAGTAAAGCTCCATATGTATATAATAACTTTTAATTTAAATCACATAAATGTGTTGGACACCCTGTGCATTCTATTCTGAATCACAACATGAAGTAAAACGTGCTAAATGTTGTATTAGTTTAATGTAAGTGAAGAAAAACAAATATTAGACTGTTAAAAAAAATAGCAGTGTCATCATTCCTCTTTACTGTACAAAGTGATGAATTTACCGTTTAAACAAAAATGCTTGAAGTTTAATCTTTCTTGTGCATCTTTGAACTAATATTTAGTTGTATAACCATGCTATCTGAGAACTGCTTCACATCTGTGACCATTGTACTACATGCCACAATTCCTCTGCATTTCTTGGTTTTGCCTCAGAAACAGCATTTTTAATGTCAGCCCACAAGTTTTCTATTGGATTAAGGTCCGGGGATTGGGCTGGCCACTCCATAACGTCAATCTTGTTGGTCTGGAACCAAGATGCTGCTCGCTTACTGGGGTGTTTGGGGTCATTGTCTTTTTGAAACACCCATTTCAAGGGCATTTCCTTTTCGGCATAAGGCAACATGACCTCTTTAACTATTCTGATGTACTCAAATTGTTCCATGATCCCTGAAATGTGATAAATAGACCCAACACCATAGTATGAGAAGCATCCCCATATCATGATGCTTGTGCCTCCATGCTTCACTGTCTTCACAGTGTACTGTGGCTTGAATTCAGTGTTTGGGGGTCTCCTGACAAACTGTCTGCGGCTTCTATACACAAAAAGAACAATCTTGCTTTCATCAGTCCACAACATATTGCACCATTTCTCTTTAGGCCAGTCAGTGTGTTCTTCGGCGAACTGTAACCTCTTCAGCACATGTTTTTCCAACAATGGGACTTTGCGGGGGCTTCTTGCTGATAGCTTGACTTCACATAGCCGTCTTCTAATAGTAACAGTACTAACGGGTAACTTTAGATGTTCTTTGAGTCAATTTTGTTATTCTTCAATCCATTCGAATGGCAGTTTTCTGTTTTCTTCCATGTCTTTCTGGTTTTGGTCTCCATTTTAAAGCTTAAAAATTATTTGGTATCATTTTAGCAGAGCAGCCGATCTTTTTTTTTGCACTTCTTTGTATGTTTTCCTATCTCTAATCAACTTTTGAATCAAAGTACGCTGTTCTTCTGAACAATGTCTGGACGACCCATTTTACTCTGATTTTCAGAGAGAAATGCACGGGACAACCTTTTCTGCATTTATCCTTAAATAAGGGGAACTTGTTTGGCACCTGTTTTTCACAGAATAATTTACCTCTCTAATTGAAATCCACACTGCTATTATTTTGAACAGACTAATATTAGTTTTTCTTCACTTACATTAAACTAATACTACATTTAGCACAATTTCCTTTATGTTGTGATTCAGAATAGAATGTGCAGGGTGTCCACTGCATTTATGTGATTTAAATTAAAAGTTATTATATGGATATGGAGCTTTACTCACTTTTTTCAACACACTGCTATTATTTTGAACACCAATGTATATCATAAAATCTAAAAAAAAAAAGTATGGGAAAGCCTTAATTACACAAAAATAATACAGCACTAAATATAAATATAAACTGTACAGGAGAGAACCAACACTGCACTTTTACATGTACATGCACCTGTCTTGCTAATGTGAAGGAATGGAGGACTGGAAGATGGGTGGGGAGAAGGTTAATGTTTTGAGGGAGAGTATCCTTCAATAATAACACTGGGTAATTCTCCTTCAGGGGTTTTCTGTCTTTTTTGTTTCTTGGCCCTTGGGTAGTACATTGCAGCCATTTTCACTAAACAATCTATACAGAGACATTTGTTTCTTCTGCGCTGCACAAAACCAACACCGCGTTATTGTTCAAGATACTTGATACTTCTCTGCAAAGGCTTGGACGTCACTTCACTTTGCACAAAATTATTTTACCATGTTTGTGATACTGATGCTGCGCAATGCACTCATGCCTTTGTTCAGCTGATAGTGGCAGCTTGGGCTGGCGGTTTCGGGGTCGTGTTCCGAGAAGAAGTTTGTAGCCAGAGGCAAATTTTAGGCAAATCTTTTGGCCGTGAACAAATTTGGTTGAACCAAGGTTCCAATGTCTTGACTTTCTGGAATTTTTCCATGCCATCAGGGAATTAAAAATCCATTGATGGAAAAACCTGGTCAGCTGACCTTTGGACATATAACATTTCTGACCAAGAGAAGCAACCCAGGCATGATGGGTGCATCACTGCATTCCCCTTTCTTCTTACACTGATGCGCCCATCTATTCCAGCACCATATTTGGTGAAAACCAAATAGCTATCCAGCAGAATCACTCCATATCTATTGTCAGTGGAAGGGTTATGATTTGGGCTTGTTTTGCAGCCACTGGACCTGGACACCTTGCAATCATTGCAGTCAGTTGACTATGAACTCCTATGAACATGAGGCCATCTGTCCGGCCGGCTTGGGCGAAATTGGGTCATGCAACAGAACGATAAAAGAATCACGGTTTTGGAATGGCATAGTCAAGATCTCAACCAAACTGAAATGCAGTGCTGGGACCTTAAGAGAGCTGTGTGTCAATTCCCAATAACCTCAATGAACTGAAGCAATGAACAATGGACCAAAACTCCTCCACAATGATGTGAGAGACTGGTACAGTTATACAGGAAATTGCTCCTCGTAAGTTATTGCTGCTAAAAGTTTCTCTACAAGCCATTGAATTATGGGGATACTTAGTATCACCCATATGTTTTGTTTTCTTTCAGTGAAAAAAGTTACATGTCATTGTTAATCTGAGATTGCATTTGCCTAATACTAAAACACTCTACTAACAGATGAGTTTATGTTTTTACACAAAAACACTTAGAATTAAAAGAGGAGGTACTAACTTTTGAACATGACTTTTTAACATCTTTTTTCATTTTCTTCTATCTATCTATCTATCTATCTATCTATCTATCTATCTATCTATCTATCTATCTATCTATCTATCTATCTATCTATCTATCGACATCTCCCCCTAAATCATTTTATCAAACTTATTGTAACTTGTCTTTGTAACAGTGTTGTGTTTTGTGGGGACAACTATGCAACCTAGTTACAACTAAAATAAATCATTTAAGATTACAACATCTCTTTACCCTGGAAGAGATCACTTCCATCAGGATTGAAACGCTTTATCATTATAGAAGACATCATAAAATCAGAGAATTTACAGTAACTCCACTGTCTAACAGGACAAGTCCAAACCTCTGTTCAGCACTAAAGCCACATTTTTTTTTTTACTTTTATTCGTGTTGTATGCTTCAGTTCTGCAAATACGTGTTATTATGAGAACAGGAAAAATTACTCCACAAAGTCTGTAACCAGCAGAGTATTTTTCCTTCATAAATTTTTAAAATAAATTCCCTGTCCAGTGTGTACCCTCATCATCTCCCTCTCTCTCTTTCCCTCTCCTTGTCAGCTATACATGTCACTCCTGAGCTGCCAGTGATCCAGATCCCCTCTGCCCCCTGGAGCTATCTGACTCGTCCTGGTGTCCTGCTTCTGGTTGGAGATCTCGTCGCATGGATGCCCCGTGTGGTCTGCCTTGGATGCGTGTGGTGACTGGGGACGTTTCCACTTTTCCCCAAAGACGGTCCTGTCCTCGGATGATGCAGACAGCTGTTCTCTGACGACTTGTGATTTTAGTCTCTTAATAGTTCAGGACTGGTGCTTCCTACTGTCTACCTGAGCCTCCAATAACGAACTGGAATCCATTTTAACTTAAACACATCTCCTGTTATATTGAACTTCCAGTCTCACACAATATGACGCAGACAATCCCTGCTATCCGTTTCACCCAAATGAGGATGGGTTCCCTGTTGAGTTTGGTTCCTCTCAAGATTTCTTCCTATTACCATCTCAGGGAGTTTTTCCTTGGCACTGTCGCCGTCATCCTCGGCTTGCTCATCAGGCTCAGTCTTATCATTGTGATTCATCCACATTCACATCTCATACTAACTTAAATAATTATTTTGATTGTGTAAAGCTGCTTTGCGACAATGTCAAAACCAACCATTCATGGGGAGAAAATGTCTTCACTGACTAATTAGTGATATCATATTTTCAATTCAATTAAATTTTATTTATATAGCACTTTTAACAATGGTCATTGTCTCAAAGCAGCTTCACAAAAATTTAAGAAATATAACAAAAAAAAAAAAAATAATAATAATAATAAAAATAAATAAATAAATAAAAAAATTAATAATAAATAAATAAATAAAATAAATAAATAAATAAATAAATAATTATTATAGAAAAGAAAATAATTGGAAGTGTGGATGTGTGAGAAAAATGTGCAGATAATAATAATGAGACGAATGAATGAAATTTCTCTGATGAGCAAGCCAAGGGTGACGGCGACGGTTCCCTGATCTCTTATCAATCTTGAGTTTTTAAGACCTTCATACTTATTATAGACCTTCATACTTCAATGTATTCATACCTATAATATAGAACTTCATATTTTAGACCTGAGGCCTAGTCTGCATACCACTAGTATAGTGTTTGTTGATTTTAGCGTTTGTTGATTTTACCGTTGTTTCAGTTGTTTAATTGTTTGTCGTCCCAGTTAATATAAGGATTAATGTGGCACTTATTATAGGAAGAGAGAATATCATGTCTGCTAACTTCCCAGCAGGAATTTTTGGTTATCGGAATGTTGTGGCAGTGTTCATTGGGCAAAGTTACATTGGGACACCATTGGCATTGACTAATTTTAGAATTACTTTCATGACATGATGCTGGACCAATGTTGACTTAACATTGGGATAATTAAGCAATATAACATGAGAGGGAGTTCTGTGTACATCAGCACAGCTTTGATGAGGTTGTAGGCATGAGGCTTAGTTTGCTCTGTTAGCCCATATACCTTTGCAATTGTTGAACTAGCGTTGAGAGAGCAGCCAATGGGTAGCAACTGACATTTAGGTTGAAGGTAGTTTTAAATTGCTTGTTGGTACTGTGTAGCTAAATGGTGAAGACACAAAGTGTTTGAGAAAGTGTTTTTACCTTTAGATTTACTTCATATTTCTACTTATTCTATTTTAGAATACAGTAACACCAAATTTCCGGAGTTCAAGGGTTAAATCCCAAATAGCGTAAAATGTAAAGCTAATGCACTATAGGGCATATAATCTTTTATCCCAGTCTTTACCGATATTGCCCCCAGATAATGACTCAAAGAGTGAGACAGTGGCAGAGTAAGTTTGCATGCACTCTATAGAAATATTAGTTAAAATGGCATTAAATTGTTTCTCAGGGTTTCTTTAAGGATTTATTTGGGCAGGTAAGGGTTCTACTTGAAATCCTTAATTGGAACCTTTTTTTAAATTATATATATTCTGCTTTTTAATTTTTTATTTTTTTACATAGAATACCATAAATTCTATTTATTGCTCCCCACAGGCAACTCACCATGTTGTAATTTAAAGACCTCCGAAAGTCTAGATATAGATAGATAGATTTTTATTTATTTATTTATTTTTTTACTTTGGCATAATTTAAATAATTGCGTTTTTCAAGTATCCTATTTATTTAGCTTTTCATTTAAAAAGAACGTTTTCTAGACCATATGTAATTTTTTCCTCCAACATAGAGATTGCAGAGAGTGTTTTAATTATGTTATATTTTTCTTTTTTCTTACACATTTTGGTATACGCATTTTAAACTTAGACTATATATGAACGAAAATGGATTTCTTTTGGTATTGTTAAGTTCGCTATAATAAGCTAATGAATTATTCCTATTCCAGGCCTGTATTATTCTTAATGATTTCCTATTGTCTCGTGTGTGTGTGTGTGTGTGTGTGTGTGTGTGTGTGTGTCAGAAACTAGTACGTCTGGAAAAGTGTAGTCAGAATAAAGCTGAGCGTGAGACTTCGGTGTTACTGCAAAAAGCTCCTTTAAATCTCCCGCTTCCTCCATTAGTGTGACCCATTAGCGCTTTTGTTCGCTAATTATTGAGGTGTTAATGAACGATGCGCCGAGGAGGAAAGTGTGTCTGTGCGCGCGCTCACCATTTGCCGTCTCACTGTTCCGCGGAAATCATTTAATACACACCTTATACCAATTTTTTTTTTTTATTTGTTACATTCACGACCATACACCGTATGATATGCAGTGAAATGCTTATGAGAATGTTCATGATCTAAAAAAAAAGAAGAAGAAAGTTTGGGTAGAGTGGAAATACAAGATAGAAGGATTTTACTACAAGGACAAATTGCACTTTGAGAAATTTACATTTTAACATAAAGAATTTGAGGTAAGTTGTGAAATAAAATTAATATATAAATTAATAAATTAAGTGTGCAGAATGTGCAATATAGTAAGACATGGCATGTACGATATCACCATTATACTCACCATATAGCACATTGCACTACTGCTCATATAACTTATTTAAGAGGTCTAACTTGCCCGTTTAGACCCTGCTGCTGACAGTGTGATCCAATACAATATACTATGATATTGAAAGATATTAATTTCTTTCTTTATCTTTTGCATTTAACATCTTCGTAAACCATGCTGAATTTTATTCACTCACATACACCCACACTTTGGAAAGGATGTGTTTTCCTCTAAATTGAAAGTGTTAACCGCTCGTTCCATTAAATCCACAAGCCCCCTTTTTTGCGATCGGGTGTAAATTGTGTCCCACGGCGTGTCAGAGTGTGAACTTCAGTATGCATGTGTGTACAATGAGATACAAAGGATCATATTGAACATTCAATAATGCATATAGTGACATATAGTGGCATCCATGGGCCTATCATATGCTATGTGCTTAGACTGTTATACACCAGGTGCAGGAGACTTGTGTGGCTCTCTCTTGTGCTCCCGCCCCCATTAATCCTGTCGGACCCCCCTGTGATCTTCTCCATTACACGGCCATTCATTAAGCATTAGAGGAAACGCAATTGATATTTAGATGACGATCAGTCTGAAAGGACGAGGATGTGGATTCGGAGAGAGAGATCATTTCCAGTCAGAGTCGAGGTTCTTTCTGAACAAGCAGCAGCAGATCATCTATCTATCTATCTATCTATCTATCTATCTATCTATCTATCTATCTATCTATCTATCTATCTATCTATCTATCTATCTATCTATCTATCTGCCAAACAACTACAAAAACATACAACCTTTTCTTGTATTCATGTTGCGATAAAATATCCATAAATAAAAAATTCCCACATACAATATGTTTTTATATCTACATCATATATAGATCCAAGCCCTAAATAATTAAGATTATGCATAACATTCGATTGGTAAATTTGTGCTTTGCTGTTTGGTTGATTGATTAAAACGTTAATAATTTTTGAGGATATGATCACATGCCAGAAAATTTACTGAAAGTAAGTAAGCAAGTAAGTAAGAAAAAAAGTAAATGAATAAATAAGACGGATGCTGCAATGTTGCTTTCTTTTTTTGCTCAGTAAAGACAGAAGATCTTTTTTTTATTTTAGTCTATTATTCATTGTTTTTAAATTACGTTCCATTTTATGACAATGTTTTGATGTTAAAATTATCATTTTTTCAACAGATTTCTTTTTGTCCAAGCTTAATCGCGAGATATAATTTTTTTTACAATTATGACAACAACAACACTTATTTGTTGTAACAACAATATTTTCCATTTTTGTCTTTGCCACTGATTTTTTTTTTTTTTCCGTCCGTTGATTTGACCTCTACGTTCAAGTTTTGATGCCAATACACAGGACAGCAGGGGGCAAAAGGGATTCGTCCTGAAGCCTGGAAACCCGGAAGGAGGAGGAATGAAATTATCATATTTAAACGAGGCACTGATGGGGGCGTGACCTTCTATTTTATACCTGAGCTTAAAGCCGGCTGAACTTTTACCTCAACACACACCCACACTCACACACAGACACACACTCGCTCTGTGACTGAGTCACAGTTCCTCAGTGGCAGCACGCGCTGCTCCTCATCTGGATGATTTTTTCCCTTTTTTGTTCTTGCTCTGGATTTACTTTTAAACGTTCCAGGGATGAACTGAAAGGTTCCTTTCGTAGCGTACAAAACAAATCTCAGTTACAGTAGAAGACGTCAGTGTTTTAAGGCTGTTCTACGATTTTATTTGGAATTTGCGGTAATTGGAATTTTTGGAACTCCCCCCCCCCTGAATACACATCGGATCCGGACTTTTCATACACAACGTTATATTAAGGATTTATTTCCTTTGTAACGAAATTTCACATTTCCTTTTTTTTTCTTTTGGGATGTTGAGCTCCGTGAAAATGGAAAGTCATGAAATACCGGAGTGGAGCGGATTTTACAGCGAGGCTAGTGAGGTAAAATCCACAACTTAAACCCTCTTATACACACACGCACACCAACACAAAAGAGAAGGGGAAAATAAATACTCTTAATAATTTATCAATTAATAAATGTCAATTCAGCCTGTTTCATTATTGAATTCCTTTAATTCCGCACTGTTGTTCTAAATTGCTCTAAAATATACCTATAAATACTTAATTTAGTAATAGTGTAAATTAGAGTTATCTCAGCAAAAAACACAAAATACAATGAAATGTTCCGTTTGGTTTTAAATTGAACTCGCAATCTCATTTAATATCTGTTGTTAAAAACAGTTTAGAATTGTTGTAAAAATGTAACGTGGTTAATTAGTCGGAGTTTTAAATGTAATAATTCCTAAACGCGTTACATCTTACAATAATTTTTATTTATATGAACTAATTTTCATCGAATGGAAAAAAATATATAAAAAGATTTAAGTATGAATTTAAGGTCAGTATTTGAACTCAATTACAATAAGTAAGTTGAAAAAGTATATGTAAATATGGTATATATAAATTCTGTTTAATAGGCTAATGATACCACTTTCTGTAAATAGCCTAATCATTAACCTAGCATTTACAAGTTTATAATCTACATTTAAGATACAAATCTCGCAAATCTATATGTTAAAACTTGTTTACATTTATAAAATAAATTGAAGTAACATATCAATATATTATATCTTAGAATATCAACTTCTAAGAGTGTTTATGCATTTATTGTTTTAGTCAATGAAGCTTTTGTGGAAATATTAATTACAGTAATCAATATTTATTTCAGAAATCATAGATTATATCAAATAATCTGCAGATAAAAATATATATCTACCTGTTAGCCCATGTGTTTTAATCCAGTGCTCTACAACACATGGAATGTATATCATGATGAAAAATATGTAACATAATACACCATAAAAAAAAGAGTTTTCACTGTTTATTTTAGATGATTTGTTTAAATACCCATCCAATATGAAACTTACCATCAACCAAATTATGTAGAGCTAATTTTACACAATATTTATGTCGGAAGAAGGTTTTCTTAAAGAACAACCTTTGATTTTTTTTGTCTAAAAAAACATACAAATAGAAATAGCATTCAAAACTGTAATTACAAACCAATTTCATTTATCTACCAAAAACTATTTTCTTCTTGGGTGAAAAATCCAAAGGAAAATATAGTGAAAATTATCAGTTTAAATAGCAACATCATATTTTTTTTTATCTTGTGTTATTATTTTTTATAAGATCCAGAAACACTGGATTAATAACAATAATGTGTTGCAGATGAAGTATAACATTAACAGAATATTGTTTTTGAATATTGTTTTATCCAAATAATAATAAATAAGTGCAAGTAAAATATAACAATAATTATCAATATATAAACATTCTCATCATATAAAGACTATACACAAGATTTGGGAAAAATTATGAAACTGCTGGTATAATCTACTAGAGTAAATTGATATGTAATTATATTGCAGTAATGTTATTTATTTATTTATTTATTTTACATAATCCTAAAACACCCAATCAAGTGCATGTCTAATCTTATTTATTTGTCCACTTTTCTGCAACTTTCTGAGTTACTTTGTATCTTTCCATAGACTAAGTGATACACATTTTAATGATAATACTATGCAATTAAAGAGTAGCTAAGCTTTTTAATAATTACTGTATTCTGTTTTCTTCAATCTTACTAGGTGATTCTAAAACTCAGCAATGAAAAATTGCTGTTCAACTAAATCATAGTGTAATTCTTCTTTTCTCCAGATGTATCCCTCTGCAAGTGCCATGAACTCTGTGAGTAGCCTAAACAGTTACATCAACCTGAACCCAGCTGGCTCAAGTGCAAGCATGAATATGGGATACGGAAACCCGGGTCTTAACGCAATGGGAGGAGCAACTAATCACATGAACCTGGGCACTTCTTTAAACTCAAGCCCATTGTCACAGTTAAGCCCTTCATCTTCATCCCTGGCTCCACTTTCTCACTACCAGAGCATGAATCAGCCAATCTCTCAGCTCAGTTATCCATCTCCACCCACACTAAACCGTGCTAAGGAAATGCCCAAACCATATCGCCGCTCTCTGACTCATGCTAAGCCACCATATTCATACATTTCGCTGATCACAATGGCGATCCAACAGTCAAGCAATAAGATGCTAACTCTGAATGAGATCTACCAGTGGATCATGGATCTCTTCCCATACTACCGTGAAAACCAGCAGCGCTGGCAGAATTCAATCCGCCACTCACTGTCTTTCAATGACTGCTTTGTTAAAGTTGCACGTTCACCTGATAAGCCTGGAAAAGGTTCTTACTGGGCGCTGCATCCCAACTCAGGCAACATGTTTGAGAATGGATGCTACTTGAGGCGCCAGAAGCGCTTCAAAATTGAAGACAAACCAGGAAAGAAGATTGGAGGAAAGTCTCAGGATAGTGCGAACTCTAAACATGGGAACAGTGAAGGTGTACAGGAGGAGCGAAGCCCGGCTACAGGTTCATCTGATGGTGCAGATTCAGCCCATTCTGATGTTTCCCATCCTGGCTCAGCATCTGATGAGCAGCAAATGAGTCTAGCACCACTTGAGGGACCATCCCAAAATGCTATTCCACCCTCAATGCCCTCATCTGTATCTCACCTGCATTCAGAGGGCATGAACACGAGCCCTCATCTGCTCTCCAATCCCATCCAGCATCATCATATGGATTTGCAGAATGATCCCCTCAAGTCCATGGACCCACAGTACAACTTCAACCACCCATTTTCTATCACCAACCTCATGTCTAATGAGCAGAAAATGGAGCTCAAGTCATATCAAGATCATGTCATGACATACAATGGCTATGCTGCTTCCTCTCCTGTAGCTGCCAAACAAATTTATGACAATGCTGGTCCCTCGAGCATCGACTCAGGTGCCTATTACCAGACCCTCTACAGCAGGTCTGTGCTTAATGCGTCCTAGAGAGGTGGCTTCTATCTATTTCTTTTCTGGATGAATCATGTTGTAATAAAATCTATGATTGGTAGCAGGCCTCTAGCACAATAGAAACAGGACTCTAATTTCTCTGTTGCAGTTCATAGGAATGTCAGTGCTCGCCCCACCCGTTACCATAAACTGAACATTTCATACCAGTTGGCGTCTTCACATAACTTGTAAAAGAACATTTTATAAATGCCCCAAAACCCTTAGTCAAAGATAGTTAATTAGCCAAGACATGTTTGGAGTCTGATGTATTTATATTTGCATTGGAGCTTACAGGTCTACCAAAGCTAACAGTTAGGGGACGCTTATAAGATCCAGTTTAGCAGCATATAAAGTGCATGTTGTGTCTTTTTCTGCCTCAGCGCATAGTTTGAGATCACTCCACATGTGCATCAAACTTTGGTGAGAGGTATTGCATTAAGTTTGAAAGTGAAATTATATGTTTGCTTTACTGTATAGTTCTATACTTCAAATTCACAGTATAACTTTGTCTCTTTTTAAAATGTTTACGTACAAATGGTGTTACTGAGCCAACCAAGGTCTATTAAGGTGAATGCTAAACTGGCTCCTCTGTTAGTAGCTATAAAACAAGTCTTGGCTGATCAACTACATTTGTGGTAAGGGCATGACTTTATATGACTATGTTGACCCATTTGTACATTTAACAAACTTATCGAATTCAGGTGAACATCCAGAAACTAATATACTATATCACACCTCTCCATACAGAGGCTAGTTTGGTGAACTTAAACACAAATTGATTTTGTTGAACCTTTGGCCTTTTTAACATCAGAGCTTTTGCTAAACAGGAGGATGAGATACAAACACAAAATGTGTATATACACTGTCTGTGGCGAAAGGGGAAAAGCCATTTATTTATGAAGGGAAGAAATTAATATATCTTATTTTTCTTTTGTGTTTTGGGATTATTATGGGTTTTATATTGTGTGTGTGTGTGTGTGTGTGTGTGTTTGTGTGTGTGTGTGTATGTGTGTGTGTGTGTGTTGAAGTATATGTTGCTAAAGTACAGTCTCATGTTACAGCATAGCATGGCATTCCTCTTAGCATAAAGTGCGCAAATGTATAAGGTTGCATTGCTACATGTGTAATGACTTTGTTTGTTTTTTTAAATTATGCCAAACATTTGTAGGTCTATGCTTTTAAACAAACTGTGGTAAACATTTTTGGCTCAAAGCCCTTTTCTGAGTAATTAAACTTAGTTTTAATAATAAGAGAACGATTGTTCTGTTATCATTTATGTGCCACAGCCAAAATGTAATGGTTACAAAAAGCATAGCATGTGCTGATATTACATTTAAATTTCACTGTAATCATCTGTCCTTTTATCCAAATTTGTAAAATTATCATAATAATTGGCTCTATTTATTAAGCTGAATATGACCTAATTTATTGGTAGATTGTTTATGGGAGCGTGAACTGTACACAGCAAATGTGAGATTCATAAAAATCCAGGTTGTTGGTATACTGCATGAGCTCCAGCAGTTCTGTCAATTCACACATAATTGACGCTAACATGAACGTTGATTATATCATATGACTGGTATTTATTGCAAAATAAATACCATCCTTTTAAGGGAACCAGCAATGCGCTGCAATAGATTAGGTTCTTCATGGAAAAATTTACCATGCTACATAAAAGCATTTAAATATACTTGGTACTTTACAGATTTACGGCATTTATTAAGACATTCATAAAAGTGAAAATCATGAATAATAAATTAATTTTTTTAAATTCGTTTGGCCTATACAAACAGAAAAAAACCGTAAAAAAATTTGGTAGATTATGCGCTTAATTTCACATCCATCTTAAAACTGTGCATATACTAATTTGCTCGTTAGCTGCTTGGATCAAACCGTGCTGAATGTTCAACTTAAAAGCTTATGTAACAAGGTGACTAACATCGCTGACTAACTTATGCCTGCAAACAAATTATACATACAGCATATCAGATATTGTTACGTTTGGTAGCTAGATTAACCTATGGTGAGTAATGTTCTGTAATTTTTCATTACAAATATAGCTGCTAATCCCAACAGGAATTAAAATATAAAGATGTTATTTGAGATAGAAAGCTAACTACAAACTGTAAACATATGTCTCAGTTAGAGGTAGTTTCATAGCTAACAAGTAAAATTTAAGCCAAATAGCTAAATATAACCATATGAATGTTTTTTCTTTTGTCAATATATGAAAACAAGTATTTTAAAGTGTCATTGCATACCAGGTTGAATATTATATCTTATAACTAATTATCAGCACATGCTTGCAAGAGCGGTGAAGATCATTTACACACAGTACTTTGCACTAGTGACCCCTTTATTAAGGGAGTATACACAGTCAATTTGTTACAACAAAGCCTTGTAACTACTTTCTTTAAAACAAAAGAGGCTAATTCAATTGATGATATCATGCTAACGTGTCAGTTGTTGATCATCCCAGACTTTTAACAGGTTTTTCTTTTTTGTTGTGTCAGCTTGGAGTGCGGAAAACCATTTCAGGTCAGAAATGTGTTATTGTTGAGTTAATGTTTATTTAAACTTTTTTGCTTTCTGTCTTTAAAGAGAAATGCATTAATATATGCGTGTATATATTATATATATTGGTACAAAAGGTTGTTATATGGTGTTTTTGTCATGTTCTTTTCTTATTAAAAGACAAAATGTGGGGAATTATTTTGAGTTTCAGAGACTGTTTTGTTTGGTTTATTCAGGTTTAATAATTTTAACATTGCAAAAAGAATTATACAACTTGCTCCTCTGTTTTGAGTCAACAGAACCTTTGCGTATAATATACTTGTGAAACATATATAAGGCAAGATATTTCATTTTTATTTAAAACTCAACTGTCATCACACCTGAAGTTAAAATACACGTTTGACTGGATAATATATATTAATATATAAAAATTATTTTAAAAATTTTACAATAAAGAAACAATATTAGTATTATTATTATTGTTATTTTTGTTGTTATTATTATTATAAAGAATACATTCATTCATTCTCTATACCACTTAATCCTGTGTTCAGGGTCGCGGGGGACCTGGAGCCTATCCCAGGAGACTTCGGGCACTAGGCGGGGTACACCCTGGACAGGGTGCCAATCCATCGCAGGGCACACACACATACACACACTAACACACCCAATCACACACTACGGGCAATTTAGGAACGCCAATTAGCCTAACCTGCATATCTTTGGACTGTGGGAGGAAACCGGAGTACCCGGAGGAAACCCACCAAGCACGGGGAGAACATGCAAACTCCATGCACACAGAGACGGGGAATCGAACCTGGCCGGGGAATCGAACCTGGACCCTGGAGATGCAAGGCGACAGTGCTAACCACTACACCACCGCACCGCCTATAAAGAATACAATTAGATATTATAATAAAGAAATATTAAAAGACACTACAAATCCTAAATACAAATATCGCAAATACTGACAAGCTGCTTCTATACTCTCAGCCAGGACTTTATTAGGTACACTATACTAATAATGACTAGGCCTTCATTTGCTCTTCAAACAACCTTAAATCTTCGTGGCATGGATTCCACAAAATGTTAGAAATGTTTCTTTGAGATTCTGCATGCAGTTTATGCAGATTTTTCAGGTGAACATTTGTGCTGTGAATCACCCGTTCTGCTTCATCCCAAAGGTGTCCTACTGGGTTCAGGTTTGTTGGCTTAAGATGGTATATGACCATGCTGGAAGTAACAGTTAAGAAACGAATACATTTTTACAATGGTGGTTAGCAACAATAATCAAGAAGTCCAGGCCATTTAATCAATGATTGGTTTGTAGTTACAGGCCAAAAATAATAACCACATCATTACAACACTTCCACCAGCCTGTTATATATTTGCATTAATTTGAAGGAACTGTTCCTAATAAAGTATAGATTAAATAGATTGAATATCATGATATTCAGCCCTAATGAGAATGTGATAGACTAAAACCTAAAGCAAAGACTTGCTAAATTTCTTAAATAAACTCAGTGAGCTAGAAACACTGTCACACACACACACACACACACACACACACACACACACACACACACACACACACACACACACACACACACACACACACACACACACTAGCACTCTTATATGAGTAAAAAGGACCACAGTTTCCTCAGAGAAACAGATGCAGTCTTATAACAGCATGTATGCGGTTTTTCAAGGTCACATGGTAATTACATTTCTGTATCTGATCTTAACCTTGCAGTTTCATACATAACTGGTAAGATGCATGAGCAAAATCATAGAAATTAAATTGCACTATTGCACAAAATACACCATTTGGGTTATTATGGGATGTAGAGATTACAGCATAGTGTGTAATTCTAGGTGTTATAAAGTATGCAAGCACACAGCTTTTATTTTAAGTGGTTTGTGTTTGCTATATAATAATTTTGCTGAAGATTTAAATGTTTTATATATGTGTGTTTTATAAATATTTTAATAATAGCCTTAATTATGTTTAGTATCATTCATGAAAGTATTGCAATGTGATTAAACAAACTACTGTTAGATAAGCATTGGGAATGGCAAACACAACCTAATATTGAAAACAATCCATGACATGATCATGTATAGTATAAAAGAATCTTCTTTCTTTTCTGATTCTTAATGGTAATGATCATTGCTCTAATGGACATTTTTGTTTCTGTTTGATCTCTTTAGGCCAGGCTAGTCTAGTTATTTTAGAGGAATTACTGAATATACTTATTTATACTATTCAGAACTACAAGTTAATAACTATAATAATAACTATAATAACTGTTATCAATTATCAACATTTTATGGCAAATACATAATTTTTTTTTAAACAAACTAATTTACCATTTCTCCTGTTTTGGGATGCATTCTGCAGGGTCTATTCTCTCATCTTCACTAACTGTTATATCCTGGTCAGGGTGTGGTAGATCCGGAGCCATTACTGGTAAAATTGGGTATGAGACACCATGCACACATACCTTTACGCACTAGTTCACACCTAGAGGCAATTTCAGTGTAGCAAATTCACCTCCCAGCATGTTTTCCTTATGTGGGTTTGCAGAGAAACTCCAAATGTTACTGTAGCCAAAAAATAATATTGAAAGGTTTAAAGAAAATTATTTGTTGCTTTGTCATACTGTTAGGTAATGGTAGTCAACACTGCAAATTATATACCAAAGTATGAATAGGGCGAGGGGGCTTCGGATGGGCTGCCGTTCCATCCTTGGTGTATTTCTCCCTGACATCCACTGTTCCCTTGATGGGCAAGGGATCCACCACAACCCTGATGGGGATAAGAATTTGGGGTGAAGGCTGAGGGTGTTCAAGAAATTGTATCGTGTAAAAGTTGAATCTCTCTCTCTCTCTCCAAAGACTCCAAAGAAAAAAGGTTTACAAATGAAGCACAAAACCGTTAATGATATTGTCAGTAATAACTTTTATAAACGTTTATAGTTAATAGCTTTAAAATATATTAGAATTTGAATATGATTTTCACTTAAGCTGGCTTCGGTGTAAAACCTGATGGTTTATGTTAGATCAAAACTATGAGATTTTCATCTAAACTTTAGTACAAATGTTGTAATGTCAATTATTAACTGAAGATTTTAAGCTTTATATTTTATCTCAAACCTTTCCCTTGCTTTGTTTAAACGATTTATGAAAAAAAAAAATCCAATTATGAATTAAACAGCAACAGAAAGAACAACAGAATGTCAATATGATCTCAGAGTTTTGGAGCCTTCAGTATCTCTCTGTCCCTCTCCATTTGACGTTGTGTTCCTACCACACCTTTTAACCATTTAAAAACCTTAGCTAACCCTTAGACTGCAGGATAACAGTTACTGCTGTATTCCTTCTGCTTATTTAACCGAGCAAGTCTTCTGGAATGTTCTGAGGAAATGTTCTTGTCACTTCCTTGAAAAACTCTGCTGAACAGGTCCTCTGTTTAATGTCAAGGTTAAGATAGGGCCGGTGTATTCTGAACTTGCTACCTATGACTACTAGCAACCTACTGGTTATTCAGATAAAATCTGGTTATTCATTTTGCAATGAATAAAACAATCTCTCACTTAAGGTTAGCTTGTCACAAAGGTGTATCAGACCACCAATGTTTTGTGACATGAGCCTTTTCATAGGTAGTAAAGATGTCTGGCCTATATCAGCCAATGGAGCAGTATTTTAGTAATTATTATGAAGAATTCTTGTGGCCATGGAACTTTATATGGTTATTTAACTGGACATGCACTGTAGTGCTTATTTCTCTATGTTGAGCTTAGAATGTTGATAAGTCCACCATTACACTGATAGGGTTTCCAGAGAAACATAAAAAGACTTCTCACCTGTTGCCTTATTGGCACCATAATACAGTTACCATGGAAAATAAACATGACTTTTTCACGGAGAACTAGTTCTTCATGAAATTAAGAACTATTATTATTATTATTATTATTATTATTATTATTAATAATAATAATAATAAGAATGGTACAACGTTTATAATGATGCAATGTTGATTTACATCACATTTCCAATTTAGTTTGAGCATTAATAGTATATAGTAATAGTATCACTCACTGCCATCTTGTTTAATATGGCCAGCCAAATGACCAAGGCTAGCTAGCAGAGTCCACTGCCTCAAATCACACACTTTTACACTATACACTATGTACATGTCCGTACACCATGTGGACACTTGTACAGTTGTGTGAATGGCAAGAGAGATAGAGAGAGTTACCATCATATGGAAAAAATGGAAAATATACTGTACATACTGCTTCATTATTTCTTTCTTTCTTTCTTTCTTTCTTTCTTTCTTTCTTTCTTTCTTTCTAATTCTTACTCTTTCTCACCTTTAAACTGATTGCCTATCTTTCTTTGTGTCTTTCTTTTGTACCTTTCTCTTTGTGTTTGTTCTTTAGCCCTCTCTTCCTTTAGTTTCCTCCAGGAAATGTAGTTGTACTTTTTTGATTTGGGGGATTTGTAACAAATGCTGAAGAAAAAGGACATGGCCGGGATGAACAGGAATGTTTGTTTACATGTCGGATAGATAATATCAAGTCAGAAGGATAGGGATCGAGAGAAAACGCGCCCTTCCCTGAAGATGTAAAAGAGTGAAATATCCTCTACTGCATCCTGGAGGAGGAACATGGTTTGTTTACATACGTGGGTTTTAAAGAAAGCATTTAAGCCACCGGTTCACGCCTCAGGCCGTTCCTTCAGTTATGACACATCTGAGGTGTGTGTGTGTGTGTGTGTGCGTGTGTGTGTGTGCGTGTGTGTGAGAGAGAGAAAGAGAGTGTGAGAGAAAAAGAAGGAGAGAGGGAGGGAGTCTCACCTGAGCTTTACATCCGTCTTGTGTTTGGAAATGGCATTATGACTAATAACTGACTGGCATCTAACCCTTCGTCTTGAGAGCTTTCTTGAGATGATTTCTCTAAAAAATCTAAAAAAGTTGTTTTAATAATAATAATAATAATAATAATAATAATAATACATGTTAAAAGCATATAATAATAATAATAAAAAGCTATTATTATTATTAATAATAATGATAACAACAATGACCATAATAACAATAATTTTATTATTTTTATTATTGTTATTATTATTAATAATAATTTTTTATTACTGTTGTTGTTGTTGTAGTCTTATAAAGTTTTAAATATTTTTTATATAAATTCCTCACTTGTAAAACGCTATTGCCATGTACTGTCATGCTATAAGATATTAGGTACTAGATTAGTGTGCCTGCTCAGAGAGAGCTCCTTGTAAAGTCAATGAACATTAATGCGTCTAAACGCTATGCCTAATTAAACACTATGCATAATATTATATGCATATCTCGTAGCACAAAAGATGTAGATATGTCTCTGCTAAAATATGTCATTGCACTCTTGTATATGGTAGTTGTATGTGATGGGTTTCACTGCAAAACCTGATAAATCCATTTAGGCAGTTTTGAGTAAAACAAGATGCAAAAATATCGCAAGGTTATTGTGAATGTTTCCTGGTTCTTTTAATATTGTTACAAAGCAAAAATGTCAAAATATTTTTGCATTATTTGGCAAAATGCTCTACCTCCCACAGGTTTGTAAAAATAGACAAATCAACCCCAGTTGTGTTTGTCCCAACTGATTTTATGATCAGTGTGGTTTGATCACTAATATAATGCACTAATATAAACCCCAAAACTGGTCTCAAATGCATCACCAGCCTTGTCCACTCCCATTAGTTGATGGCAGCACTTTATCATAGTACTCCATGACTGCTGGGGGAAACTGCATTGGCAGTAACTGTAAATGCCTTTTCTCCTCCTAGTTTTAACATTCTCTAAAAGTCCATTAAACTAATTTTGTTAATTCACAGCAGTCGCTATTTTATATAAAATGTGTGAGTTCAAAACTTCTAAAAGAAGTAATTATTAAAAAAAAAGTTTTATTATATTGTAATAAACACCAGAATATTTAAACTGTCACCATCATCCTCTCCATAGTATTACAATAGTGTATTTGTATGTTAGGGTCCAGTTGTGACAAATAGCCTACTCGTGTTTTTTTTTTGTCTTAGTTTACTCTAAGATAAAAAAAATAGTACTCTAAGACATACATTTGTATGTATTTTATAACAAATGTCACGTATGTTAGTGTATAGTGTGTATAGTTAGTGTATAGTGTGTTAGCGTACTTGCTTCATTAAATAGAGCTGAACTTATTTAGTATTAGTGCTTTTAAAATATATTTATTCTATTTTTGCACACTGAGGTGTGTGAGCTGTTTTGGTGGCAGATTGGGACAGAGTGTACTGGCTCCGTGTGTTCACCATGTTTCCATGTGTGTGTGTGTGTGTGTGTTGTATTACAGATAAGGACGTGGACTTTGCTCATGACGGTGCTGTAGGTGAGGCTACCATGGCCTCTGATTAGCAAAGAGAGAACTACAACATGATTAAATTTTCCTCACAGAGAAAGACAGGCAGATTGATCTGTATTTGATCACTGTGTAAACAAAGTGTGTATGAGCCACAGTCATTTTATTTTAGACACACACACACACACACACACACACACACACACACACACACACACACACACACACACACACACACACACACAGATGCACACTTACACACACACCACATGCTATATTATATGTCTATACACAAAATTTATTTATGAAAAGTGAAACACTTTTATAATTATAATGTAAGATTTTTAAAAATAAATATCCATATATGATCTGTTGTGCAGTGAGCAAAATCATTACGTTCATTCTGACAGAGTAGACAGGAAGTCAGTCATAACATAAACATAAATATGCCATTTTATTGCTTTCTGATAACACAAAAGTGTGTGAACGGACACAGTTCAGGCGACAGAGGGTCAACTCACACTCCACCCATGTGCAACAAGCTCCACCCATTATAGTCAATCATGATCATACTGTCTCGTTTACTCCCACCTCAAACAATCAGCCAATACATGTTTGGTGTCCAACATTTGTTCATTTCTGCACACAACAACATCAGAAAATTCACAACAATATCTAATTGTATTTAACAAACAAATAACCATTTCTGGTCTGCTACAAAAACAAGCTAATTAGTATTAGCTGCCTTTGGATTATGTTCATGAATTGCTAAATAGCTCAAAGGTATTAAATAAAAGGTTGCATTACAGCAAGAGGTGTAATTGCATTTGCAAAATATATGTCGCTAAATAGTCTAGTCATAATTGATACTAATCACACTGTAAAATTAAGTATTAAATAAAGATCAAACTAATCTGAAGTTATACTAAAAGCTAAACAATACATACATGACTCAAATAGCTAGTCAAGAGTTTAGACTAGCCCGCGTTCTAATGCTTCTTTGAAACTTGGGTTTCAAATGGGTTGATCAAGGATCTTGCTAAAAAGCCAACATCAAGGAGATACTCAGTTTGACACTTTTACATAATTTTTTCGTCACTACTTACCATTAATCGGATTAAGGTGCTTTCTTATACTTAATAGAATCAATAAACAAATTCACATGTGAGACGGATTGTGGCGTGAAAGGCAATCGTTTTGTAGCTGGAGGGCTTGAAGGTGTGAGACAAATCATCAAGGTTTTACACACACACACACACACACACACACACACACACACACACACACACACACACACACACACACAAGCACTCTTATTATCTTTTATCTTGTTATCTTTTAAAAGCAAACACATGTTCACTAGTTCATTGATTGATCCTATAGATTTAAACATATATAGAACATATTAAAGACACAACACTCACACACCACTGTCTAATGATTTGCATGCTATACTAATATATATAATGTTATGCTAATGTTTATCATAAACATTAGCCTACCATTATAGGTCTAAAACATAAATTTTATTGTACTGAACTAACAAACAATTCAATATACACTAAGATTTAGACTAAAATTTGTATTTTGAAATGTCCATAGCATCATGTTAATGTGAAGAACAGTCTTTGCTCATGCAGCACAAGCTGCAGACAGCTGAGATAGTCTTCCCATGAAGTGGTCACAACCTGGTGGTCTCCTAAGTTAGGTCCAAGTCAGAGGACAAAGGCATAGTCAACCTGCTTTGACCGTCTGGCAAGAACATTTTTGCTCACCCTTCCTGCCACACTGATGACACATTACAGCTCACAGCCTTTCCATGGGCATTATTGCTGCTCTGCCTCGGATTTAACTATGTGAAGTCTTACTTTGTGCTGGATGTCAGTACTCCCCATTGGATCTGCTTCGGACTTTGTTTCCTTGCAGGGGAATCTTGTTCCTTTTTTACACTTGGCCTTGAATAACGTACTACGCCTTAGTGTGTGGAGTACTACGTACTACGCCTTATTGTCCTGTCATATAGCAGAATGGGGGACTATGCATGTCCGTTCATCCAGATGCAATGGTAGAACATACAGAAAACCTTAGGGTAGGTGATCCATGCCAATGAAGGTACGCTATGTATCCACTTTTTTTTTTAAAAACACATCGAATTAAGTATGTTAAGAGGGCTTCTGTCATAATTTTGCTAGGAACGTCACTGAACTACATCTACCATCTGCAAGTCACATGTCCCTGGCTGAGTCCGATGTCAGTCTGTCATGCTTCGCTTTCTTCAACAGGTACATTTTTGTATTTGTTCTCTGGAACAATTGTCCTTGTACATTGCTTTGTAGACAGAGGAAAGAACGTGCAAAAAGACCCAGAGGCAACTCTGGAGGTGTTAACCACTATGCCAAGTGCTCGCCATGTTCATGTTTTCATACCTCAGTTACCTGGTGATGATGGTGACTATTTGGTAAGCAAAAACATCTTTTTGGTGGGAGAAATTGGTGAAATTGGTATAAAAATAATAACTCAGAATTTAATGTGAACATTACACTAATAGTGTATATTACACTATAGGTTTTTATGTATAGACTCTAGATTCGCCTTATACATCTCACGTATAATTGGTATACGGCACTTAGAGACATTTTCCCCTAAATCTTTTTCATTCATTCATTCATTTTCTATACCGCTTAATCCTGTGTTCAGGGTCGCGGGGGACCTGGAGCCTATCCCAGGAGACTTCAGGCACTAGGCGGGGTACACCCTGGACAGGGTGCCAATCTATCGCAGGGCACATACACATACACACACACCCAATCACACACTACGGGCAATTTGGGAACGCCAATTAGCCTAACCTGCATATCTTTGGACTGTGGGAGGAAACCGGAGTACCCGGAGGAAACCCACCAAGCACGGGGAGAACATGCAAACTCCATGCACACAGAGACGGGAATCGAGCCTGGCCGGGGAATCGAACCCGGACCCTGGAGGTGCAAGGCGACAGTGCTAACCACTACACCACCGCGCCGCTCCTAAATCTTTTATTATTTTTTATTGTTTATTATATGTATGTATAATTATAATGCATAGTTAAAATTATAGGAATTATATACAAATTATCCTTTTTTTTTCTAAGGAGCCAGCAAAATCTTAAATATTAATCATAAGTGGTTATACCAGGCTAAATTAACAGAATAAGAATTCCATTTTTTCAATAACTGTCTATTGTCAGATACCAATTATTGGCCAAATATTTAAATTTGATTTGTGCTTTGGGTAAGTAATATCCTTGCAAGTGAAATATCTTAATTTCAGTTATCTAACATGTTTTTTTTGTAGATTGGATTGGTATGTGGAGCTATCCATCTATCTTAACTCAAACCTCAGTCCCAGCTGTAAACTGATGTAATTTGCCAAATAATACAGTGCTGTGCAAAAGTCTTAAGCCATGCTTAATTTCTCCTTATTAAATCAAATTAAATTGAATTATGTATAATAATTAAAGAAATGGGAAATGTCTTACTGTGCCAGGCTGCAAAGCACCTAAAAATACAAAAGCAGGTTGTTTATGCATACTCAGCAGCAACCTAATTTCTCCTCTTGTCTGGTCCAACCACTCAGCATTCAGCATTAAGGCTATACAGTAAAATCATTGGCCTGATCATCTGTCATCCTCAGCACCCGTTTCTCAATGGTTCATGCCTTAAGTCGGATGGTTTTTTATGCTTGAATGATTCATAGGTCACTCTGTGGCTTAACAGACATTTCTCTGAAACTGCTCAGGTACAAGAACTGGACTGAAAATGAGTGTCAAAAACTTGCCAAAAATATGAGCCAATGTCCTTCTGGAAACCTGGGGAACTATTCCTCAAGACTACATTAAAAATGTAAGAAAGCCTGTCTCTTTAGAAGACAGAAGAAGAAATGAGGGTTGGTTCAAGATTTTTGTACAATACTGTATATTCTTGAATTATGCCCAAATAGTTCTTCATTGCTCTTGTTAGATCCTAACATAGTTTTCCCCAGGGTTTGATTTTATTCTAGGGTTTAGAGAAAGTATATGATGAAATCATGATAGTTGTCTGAAAACTTTATTCATGTTTATCTGATGGACACATTTGAATGATGTAAAATAAAAACTTTTTTTCAGTACACCTCGATAACTATGACATATGAACAATATAAAAGCCTTATGTGACATGAAGGAATTTTATCTCGTCTGTTTATCAAGTCAGGTTGGAGGGCTGTCCTGTTGTTGCTCTTCTCACTGTGGTGTTCCATTTTCTCAACTTGGTGCTGAAGGACTTCATGGTGTTCCATGATACTTCCAAGACATTCTTTTGTATACCTCTCCTAATCAAGATCTTTCATTTTTGAGATGAAACCAAAAAGTGTGAATATAAATCCTAGCTGTTCCTTGTTTGTCATAAGCATATAATTGATAATGTTTATGATAATTACTTTTACACAAGTAGGAATGTGAAAAGTTGATTCTGAGAACAATCACATGCCCCATTAACAAGGGGTGTGTGTATTTGAGCAACCAGACTTTTTTTCCTTTTCTCCCAAATAAAATGTTCTATTTGTACACAATTTTGTGGATTGCTACAGTATATCAGACTAAAGGTGAGAAAATTCCAAAAGGATTTTGATAGGAACAGGAATGTATAAACATTTATTATCCACTGTATTTAAAAGTCTGCGAGACTCCAAGGAAATCAGTGTGTGTTCAGTGTTTGGTGAAACAAAGGCAAAAAAAAAAAAGAAGCAAATACTGAACACAATTTAAATGTTAAATACCATTCACAGAAGATATAAAATTATAAATATAAAGCTTGTAGAACAACTGATGTGTATAAAGAATGAGAGAAAGAGAGAAATGGTAGACATAGAGTTTTTTTGTGGTTGTTTGTTTTTTCATGTCTTACCGCCTTGAGCAGGCTACATAAAAGGTGTCTTTGAGCAATGGATGTTTACGAGCTTTAACCTGAAAAAGAAAAAAAAAAAACACATGACGTGTAACAGCATCCCAAATAAAGATCCCAATGCTAACATCTGTAATAACAAGTTCCCACCAATTACCTGATTTAATTGAAAGATTTGTCATACTTTAAGGGAAACTCCTCAAACTAAATTCTCAACCTTCTGAGGGAGCTGGAAATAAGCTACAGGACTTCCCACCAATTAACCACAAATCTCCTTTTCATTCTTTCTTTTTCTCTTTGCACTCTAAATGTGATCGTAAGGGTCATTCTGGTAGTTCAATATTTACAGTGTTTCATAGTAATGATGTAAGTTATTTAAAATGCTATTTTTGTGTATTTCAGTTTATTCTATCTCCCTTTCCTCTTATTCATGGTACACCTGGCTAATCTGCACTCACACACGCACACGCACAAACTTATAAGACTTACAGTGTTATACTTAATCTACTTTATTTACATGGTGCTTCATACTTCATTATATTTTACTTAAATCACTTCTAAAATGCTTGTTTAGAGAGTGAGACGTACAAGCACACAAGCATGAAAGAGAGCTGTATTTTTTGGCTAGACATCCTTCAGAATACTTGGAGTTGAGGATGGGTATGTACCAGCTGCACAATAAACCAATAAACAAAGAATTGATATCTGTTTAGTCTATATCTAATACGTTTTTGGATATCATTTTATCCCTGATTTCTTTTTTCATATTCATCACACTCAAATTATTCAGATCATTAAACATATTTTAACATTACACAAAGATATCCCAAGTAAATACAAAATGCTGTTTATCAATAAAATTTAGGGAAAACTTGCCTGGCCCTATACTAATAGTAATATAGTAATGGTAATTGCACCCCTTGAATTAATCAAGAAATCACTTAAATAGAACCTGTCTGTCGAGTGAAGCACATTAAAAGATAAAACAAGATCTAAAGAAATAAAATAAAAAAAGTTGAGAAACAAAGTAATTAACCTGTATTAGTCTAGAATCCAGTATAAAATCCAGTATAAAATGGACTGTTGCAAATTCAAGCAGGTCAAATTATTGTCCTTCATCAGTCAAAGAAAAACAACTAGGGAGAACTCGAACGATAATGCTGAACCTTCAACACCATGGAAGAAATGTTTATATGCCCATTGTACAAGCCTCTGGAGACAATGATATAATTTGGGGTTGCTTCAGTTGCTCAGGTCTAGGAAAAAGATTTCTTTTGGCCACTTTAATGTTATTTACAGCTCAGCAACATTATGAGTCAAAAAAAAAAAGTTAAATGACTTGAATGTATACTGAATGGCCATATTATATTATAAGGGAGCTTTTCTTTCCCCAAATCCCTCAAAATTGTAAAAGAGTGGGTAAATGAGGAAACGTTTTCACACATGAACTTGTCCCCACATGGTGTGCTGTAATCAACGTTAAAGTGGTCAAAAGAAACCTTTATTTTTATTTATTTATTTTGCCATTGTACTGTCTATTGGTATATTTGGCACATAATATACTGAGTTAATGTTGGCACACTAATGTGCCACTAATGGTACCCACAGTTCATGTAGGTTGTTGCCAGCATATTTTGGCAACGCATAGAGTATTCACTAGATACAGTAAATGCTGTCACATTCAGGAAGTAGGATAATGATAGCTGTCTTTCTGAGTTTGACCACATTCTGGTCCATGAAAGATATAATTCATAATTCAATAATTATGATTATTAATTTTTTTTATTAAAAAAGTAGCCATAATAAGTAATCATTAGTTAATGTTCTATTAAGAGGACTGCCTCAGAAATTGTCATTTTTAGGAAATAGTAAACTCTCTATGTGCTCAGATGTGTTCTATTAAGAAGAAATTACGACAGCTGCCTTCTTGCCTGTTATAAGAGTTATGAGAGACGTTTACAGTTTTTGCCTATTGCTTTCACACTTATTGCAGAATTTGGCCCACCATGTCAAAACTCTACACTCAAGCCGATCAGACATAGACACTTGGAGATTAACAACTCACAATTTTGTCAAAATGAAACACTGCAATCAAAACTTAACACTCCTTTCTAAAAATGAAATACTTGCAACAAAACCATACACACAGGTGCCATTTAAATTACCCTTTCATATCACCAGCAACACACTGATGGGCTTTATATTAAACACTCCAGTCTTTGTGTTTATATTTTTGTATTTTGCTCTTCTGTAAAAGCCAAAAGTAATTTCTGCTGTAATCTGCAATAATTTTTTTTACCATAAACAGACATTCTTACAGAAATTTAGCAACAAAAATTAACCTGCGCCCCCCCCCCCCCCCCCAAAAAAAAAAAACAAAACAAAAAAAAAAACAATGATGTGTGTGGTGGGGGTGGGTGCTTATGGGTCCCGTCTTCTATTTGGGTTTGGCCACAAGACCTTATCGACATCACAGGCGACAATATCACACAGGGAAAATATCGCCTTTAGCGCCGAATCCACCCTTGAATCGATTCCACCTCAGTGTCTCCGTATGCCTCTTCCATTGCTTGCAGAAGAGTCATGCGGATGTGTGGTTGCCCGATCATATACAAACCGGATTCCAAAAAAGTTGGGACACTAAACAAATTGTGAATAAAAACTGAATGCAATGATGTGGAGATGGCAAATATCAATATTTTATTCAGAATAGAACATAGATGACAGATCAAAAGTTTAATCCGAGAAAATTTATAATTTTAAAGGAAAAATATGTTGATTCCAAATTTCACAGTGTCAACAAATCCCAAAAAAGTTGGGACAAGTAGCAATAAGAGGCTGGAAGAAGTAAATTTGAGCATAACGAAGAGCTGGAAGACCAATTAACATAATTATGTTAATTGGCAACATGATTGGGTATAAAAAAAGAGCTTCTCAGAGCGGCAGTGTCTCTCAGAAGCCAAGATGGGTAGAGGATCACCAATTCCCACAATGTTGCGCAGAAAGATAGTGGAGCAATATCAGAAAGGTGTTACCCAGCGAAAAATTGCAAAGACTTTGCAGTTATCATCATCAACTGTGCATAATATCATCCGAAGATTCAGAGAATCTGGAACAATCTCTGTGCGTAAGGGTCAAGGGCGTAAAACCATACTGGATCTCCGGGCCCTTAAACGACACTGCAACACAAACAGGAATGCTACTGTAAAGGAAATCACAGAATGGGCTCAGGAATACTTCCAGAAACCATCGTCAGTGAACACAATCCACCGTGCCATCCGCCGTTGCCAGCTGAAACTCTACAGTGCAAAGAAGAAGCCATTTCTAAGCAAGATCCACAAGCACAGGCGTTTTCATTGGGCCAGGGATCATTTAAAATGGAGTGTGGCAAAATGGAAGACTGTTCTGTGGTCAAATGAGTCACGATTCAAAGTTCTTGTTGGAAATGTGGGACGCCATGTCATCCGGACCAAAGAGGACAAGGACAACCCAAGTTGTTATCAACGCTCAGTTCAGAAGCCTGCATCTCTGATGGTATGGGGTTGCATGAGTGTGTGTGGCATGGGCAGCTTGCATGTCTGGAAAGGCACCATCAATGCAGAAAAATATATTCAGCTTCTAGAACAACATATGCTCCCATCCAGACGTCATTTCTTTCAGGGAAGACCCTGCATTTTTCAACAAGATAATGCCAGACCACATTCTGCATCAATCACAACATCATGGCTACGTAGGAGAAGGATCCGGGTACTGAAATGACCAGTCTGCAGTCCAGATCTTTCCCCTATAGAGAACATTTGGCGCATCATAAAGAGGAAGGTGCGACAAAGAAGGCCCAAGACGATTGAACAGTTATAGGCCTGTATTAGACAAGAATGGGAGAGCATTCCTATTTCTAAACTTGAGAAACTGGTCTCCTCGGTCCCCAGACGTCTGTTGAGTGTTGTAAGAAGAAGGGGAGATGCCACACAGTGGTGAAAATGGCCTTGGCCCAATTTTTTTGGGATTTGTTGACACCATGACATTTTGATTCACCATATTTTTCCCTTAAAATGATACATTTTCTCAGTTTAAACTTTTGTTCCGTGATTTATGTTCTATTCTGAATAAAATATTGACATTTGCCATCTCCATATCTCATATTATGGGCAGTGGTGGCTCAATCGGTTAAGGCTGTGGGTTTCTGGGTTACTGATCGGAAGGTCGGGGGTTCGAACCCCAGCATCGGCAAGTTGCCACTGTTGAGCCCTTGAGCAAGGCCCTTAACCCTATCTGCTCCAGGGGCGCTGTAAGCTGGCTGACCCTGCGCTCTGACCCCAGTTTACTAATTGGGATATGCGAAGAAGAAATTTCGCTGTGCTGTAAAAAAGTACATGTGACAATAATTGAATATTCTTCTTCTTCTTCTTCTCCACATCATTGCATTCAGTTTTTATTCACAATTTGTGTAGTGTCCCAACTTTTTTGGAATCCGGTTTGTACTTTCCACCGCCGTGCTGACAAGAATTCCTCAGTTGCGTTTAGAAAGGGGCTGTAAGGGGGCAGATATAAAAGTGTGAACTGGTTATGGTTGTTGAACCAATCTTGGACCAAAGCTGCCCGGTGGAAATACTGTAACTATAAATACTGTACTTCAAACTGTACACAGTATTGTAACATCACAATGGTATTCCTTTAGATATACTTCACAGTACTACCGATTTCTGTATGGTACAGGTCCATACTGTAATACTGTATGATACAGAATGTGACATATACAGTAATTAGCGTATAAACTTGAAGATATACCTGTTCTCCAGTCGGAATGTCCTTATTATCGATGCTACTGTGTACTCACTGAGGTTATGTTGGACTCTTTGCCCAGCCTCCCTCATGGACAGGGCACGATTTATCACATGGTCGACCAGAGTAGCCCTGATGTCATCTGATACACGTCTCTGCTCTGGTCCTCATCTATGTCCTCGTCCTCTTCCACGTCCGACTCCTCTCTCTCTCTTTGTCCTCCTCTCACTCTGGCTCTTGTTGCCTCCATGTTTGCATAGTTCTCAAAATGTCTAACTGGGGCCTATTTGTAGTCCTAAGGCTCAGATTGATTGGTGTTCTGTTTTTTGTGCAAGTGCTTTCAGGTCTGTATGTGTGTGACCACAATTTCCAGGTGAGCATTGCTTTGTGAGCAGCAGTGTTTTCCCAATGATAACAGGTGATTTTGGTATTGGACAAAGTGTTTAATGTAAGAAAATGTGTGTAGTGTTTCGCAATAAATTTCTTACAAATTTGTGAACAAAGTGCAAACTTGAAAATATGTTTAAACTATGGTTACACTGTGTTTAATGCTGCGCTACAAGTATTTTAAGCATTGAACCTTTGGTTTAAGCATTCGCTTTTAGTGTGTAAGCGATTGGCAAAAACTGTATAAGAGTTATGAGAGACGTTTAAAACTTAACTTGTTTCAAAATCTGGTGCTTGTATCAAAACTGACATGGTTCACTATTGTAGCTCTGATGTCATCAGTTATTCTATTTCTTACTCTTCCTACCCTTCGATTTATAAATCCATACAGATCCTTTCTCTTTACCATATTGCCTTATAAATATAATCCTGGAAATTAGTGGCCACCAGGCTTGGCAGGAGGTCTGTCGTTTGGCTGACTTTTGTGATTTTTGTGGTCCATCCACACGAGAAATGGGTGTTGGCCCCCTCCAGCCAATGTCTCCACTCCTCAAGTGGCCAGAAGCTCCTGGCCATCGATTCCATAGTTCTTCTCGGGGTCAAAGAGTCGATGCGAAAAGAAACAGCACGGATGAAGTTTATCATCACCTGGCGACCTCTGTGAGAGTACAGCCCCTATGCTGGAGTCCATGGCATCTACCTCCAATATGGACTGGAAGACAGGGTCCGACTGCGTGAGGATGGGTACCAAGGTGAATTAGTTCTTGAGATTGGAGGATGTCTCTTTTGCCTGATTTGACCACTGAAAGTTTTTAGAAAACATGAGGGCACTGAGTGAAGCTGCCACTGAACTAGTTTCTGATGAGTCTGTGGCAAAAGTTGGCGAACCCGAGAAAGCGTTGGAGGTCCTTACTGCCTTTACCTTGGCTGGGTAAGGGTCAAGGAAGTCCTCATTGCTGAGAGATGTAGTAGATGTAATGAGCCGACTTATAACGGGATGCATGTCTTATAACATGTCGCCGTAGCCCTTGGCTTGCTCATCGGGGCAATGTTATCATTTTGATTAATACACATTCAACATTTCATACTTATATAATTCTTTTGATTATGTAAAGCTGCTTTGCGACAATGACAATTGTTAAAAGCATTATACAAATAAAATTGAATTGAATTTAATTGAATTGATGCCAGACATAAGGGGCTCAATATCTGAACGTTGTCCTTGTTCCAGTTCATTCGGGGATGGTGATGGAACAACCAAGAACCAATCCAAGAACCAGGTCGAATCGTAAGAGGGACTCGTGCTGTGAAAGTGCCTGTTTGAGCTGTTTCAAGTCGGCTGGGTTCCAAGTATACTGTCACAGTCAAGACAATACTGAACCCAGGAGCAGACTCAAAACAGACACATTAATTTAAACACACTGTGACATAGTGACTGAGCGGGTGGTGTGTGGCTGAGGTGAATAGGAGTGCAGTTGAACACCTCCAGGATTAGTGGGGGAATCCCAAATGATGTGGAGGGAATCCTACAAGCAGAGTATGAAAGAAAATCTCCGAATTTGAGCAATGACGAAGTGCATGGTTGTAGTGCCTGATGTTTGAGTCATACACACAGACAAATCCAAAAATGAGCAATGATTCAAAGAGCAAGACATGAAAACAGACAGGGTCGCATGATCACAACTGAGTCAATGGTTCTTCTCTGGTTCTTGCTGTGGAATTATGGGTAATCGAGTAGTAAACATCAGTGCGAGTGTATACTGTTTGCAACAGCATCGTGACCGCATAAAAAGTTTTTTTTTTTTATGTTTTACAGTGTTTTATTTATTTTTTTGTTTCCTTTACTGCGCTTTGGTACTTTAACAATGGCTCTCATGAAGAAAAAGTTGCAAAAGGAAGGCGGTAAGAAGAAGGAGCTGATTACAGTGGAAGAAATTTTTGATATACAAGTGTTTTGGATTACAACCATGCTTCTGTAGCAAATTATGCTTGTAAATCAAGTTTTGCCTGTATATATATATATATATATTTCCCCCCAATTGTGAGCAAACAATGAACTAAATTTTTACATGTTCCTCCTTTAGCACTACGAAAGTAAATAAATTCAGTTCTTTGTTATTATTATCTCCCAGATATTTTTATGATGAAATTGAGGTCCAATTGTTTGACTGAGTTAATTACATTGAAAAAAAAATTTCAGATAGAAAAACTCTAAACCCATTAATGTGGAATGATCAAATATGCACTTGTCCTTGTCTAATTTCATCTTCAAAACATCTAGTTAGATATCATAGTCATTTATGTTATTAATAACCTAAACATGTTTTTAATTTTCCATCTCTACGCCACAAAAATTACTCAGAATACACCTTATCCTTGTCTGTGAAACTTTGTTGATGAAAATTTAGTGTCTACATTGAAATCTTATGTTCATAGACTTGCCTATAATACAATAAAATAAAGAATAGAATAATGTTTTGTAAGTAAAATACAGCTTAAGCATAAGTGTTAAAATTTTTTCAAACATCAGCATTACCAGGTTTTGTTTAGGAAAATCGTCATGATCATGCATTTAAGGCCCTGTATGATATAAATACTTTGATACAAATCTCTCGCCTTCTAAACATATGATTTGCCTATTTAATCTTCACATGGGTGAAGATTTTTGTTGTTTTTTACAGTTAGTGATGTATGTTATTTAGAAATGAACTATTTCTGTTTGACTGAGCTTTACATATCTCTGTTCTTGTGTCTTAATCAAGAGAAGCATAGTTCATATTTAACAATGTGATGGACATTATTTAAATATGAGTCTAATAGAAGTGTAGTGTTTGTCTGGATGTTGCTGAATGTTGGTCTACTTCTCTATCCTCACATTTCTACCATATAGGGCTATACTAGAGGGGGGTTAACTTTCCTAGCTCAACAGGAGGCTGGACAATCCTTTCTTTCATGGAGGGCAAAAAAATTTGGGCCCCTTTGCCCCTTCCTAGGGAGAATTTCTCCTTCTCTCTAAGTCTTTGAGTCTCTCTCTACAAAGCTACCTTTTTCCCCACTTTATATTTAGACTCCTTCTTCCCCACTGGCTGTTCCTTAGGTGCCAGAAACTGTGTAGAGTAAAAATTAAAAACCTTCATAAATGGCAACCTTCGTGAGGAGTGTTTATGAAAAAAAAAGCAGAGATGGATGAAGGGATGGTGGGATGAATGAGGAGTGCTGGTTTTCTTTGGCCTTTTCCCGTAAATTAGCTGTGTACCTTATTCAAATGAGAGCCAGGTGGATTCCCAAAAAAGAAAAAAGAGGTAGACATTCCCCCCAAATGATATTCTATGTTTTTTTAAAACAAATATGTAAATTGCACCGCCCATTGGGTTATTAATCCAATATAAATACAAATCCAGTTGAAATTCAAACTCAACTAATTCATATAAAATGAGATAAAAAGACAACATGGAATAATTTAATGCAAATGTTTTGCTGATTTGATAACCAGCCTGTTGATTTTTATTCAAAATCAAGTTAGTAATATACATCTGGTGTGGTTGGTGGGTTGTCATTTATTTTTATATTCTTCATACAGATATTAAAATACTGAAATAACATTGTAGATCTTATTCAGTTATCTCCAGTTACAAATATTGTTTGCTACCTGCTGTTAATTACTGTTAACCCATGATTTAAAAAGACCAGTCATTGACCTACATTCTACCTACACACTAGCTACAATAATCGAGATGGCTGATTAATATGTAATATACACAACTGTAGTTAGAGATGCTGTTTGATGGCATCTTTATGCAGTTAAGTAACATACATGGCAAACAATTTACGTTCTAAAAGATAGGTGTATAATAATAATAACAACATTATTATTATTATTATTATTATTATTATTATTATTATTATTATTATTAATAATAATAATAATAATAATAAACAAGATAACCCAACAACTGGTTTATTCTTAGCCTAATATACTACATAAAGGAACATACCCAATGCATTAAGTAAAAAAATAACCCAATGTTGGAATACTGCTATACCATCCCTGCTAGTTAAGTTCCCAGTTGTATGAGTTTTACCCAAAATTTCAAATGTAGACATGAATGTATATGCAAATGTCTGTGCACGCTTGTCTTATACAATGATCACCCATTTCATTAAAATCCTTAATATTAAAACCACCTAGGTTTATGTTCTCCTCGTGCCACTGGAAGGATATATGTCGTGAACTAACCCGGGATGATCAGAAGACTTAGCGATTAGCGGTTAGCCCTTTGTAGCGTGGATGGTAAACCCAAACGCGGAAGCAAGCGAGTAGGCAGGATAACCACGCGAATTAGTCTAAGGCAGTGGTTCTCAAAGTGTGGGGCGCACCCCACTAGTGGGGAATACAGACATGACAGGTGCGGCGCAATGAACGGGAGGAAATTAGTGGAAAATAATAGGAAAGTACCTATTCTAATTCATGCAGACCGCATGAGACCCAACAAACTAGGAAGACATTTAGAGACAACACACTCCAGTCACGTTAATAAGCCACTCGACTTCTTTCAAAGAAAGCTGGCAGAATACAGACAGCAGGATAATCGCATGCTAAAATATGAATCAGTGGACAGCAAAGCACAAATGGCTTCATTCAAAGTTCCATACAGAATTGGCCAGTGCAAAAAAACTACAAACGATTGCTGAGCAGCTAATAAACATGGGGTCAATTATGCAAATATATGTGACAACGCAAGTCTTGTATAACAATTGCACGTGTATTTTATATATTTGGAAATGGTGTTGTTTGATCTTATTGGTTTAGAAATTGATATTTCAATAAACAGTAAACTTGGCCAATTTCGTTATTATTTTTTTGACAAGTGGGGCTTGAAAATTCGCCTACCCCCTTAAGTGGGGAATGACAGAAAAAGTTTGAGAACCACTGGTCTAAGGGCTCTCACAGAAGGGGAGCAAGGGAAAAACACAAATTTAACCCGTGTCCTATAAACACACACTCGAATCAGAAAGTAAAGAATCAGAGTGTACTCACGAAATGGCAGACGAACGATCTGAATCGTCATGGGCAAACTCAATGACGTGTGTTGTGATGTGAAGCACCATCTTGTCTCCTTTTATGCTTCCTGGTTCACGACCTTACTACTTCCGGGTCCTAGTGCCGTTTGCGCAGCGAGTGTGCATGACAGTACCCCCCTGTCCAGGACCGACTCCTGACGGTCCTGGGGTGGAGGATACCCGATGATGGTAGTCTCGAATCAATTTAGGGTCGAGAATAAACTGGGCCGGGATCCAAGACCGCTCCTCGGGGCCGTAGTCCTCCCAGTCGACCAAGCATTGAATACCTCTGCCCCGAGGGCGCGAGTCGAGGATCCGGCGCACGGTGTAGGCGAGGCCACCGTCGATGATCCAGGGAGGAGGAGCTGAGTGGGTGGGTGGAATCATGGGAGAGGTGGTGAAGGGTTTGAGTTGGGAGAGATGAAATACTGGATGGATTCGGAGCGCCACAGCCAGCTGGAGCCGGTAGGTGACATGATTTATCCGGTGGGTGATGCGATATGGGCCGATGAATCTAGGTGAAAGTTTTCTTGACTCGGTGTGAAGGTGAAGTTTTTTGTTGAAAGCCATACCTTGTCACCTACGTGGTACAATCGCCCCGGAGGGTGTCAATGGCGGTGTTGGGTAGCGTAGCGGGCGTTGGCTTGTTGGATGGCCCAATTGGCCTGGTTCCATAACCGTCGACACCTGCGGACCAACTGTTGGACAGTAGCCCCCTGTCATGATTTATCCGGTGGGTGATGCGATATGGGCCGATGAATCTAGGTGAAAGTTTTCTTGACTCGGTGTGAAGGTGAAGTTTTTTGTTGAAAGCCATACCTTGTCACCTATGTGGTACAATTGCCCCGGAGGGTGTCGATGGCGGTGTTGGGTAGCGTAGCGGGTGTTGGCTTGTTGGATGGCCCAATTGGCCTGGTTCCATAACCGTCGATACCTGCGGACCAACTGTTGGGCTGACGGTACGTCAACCTCCGGTTCTTGGTGGTTGAACATTGAAGGTTGGAAACCATGGCATACCTCAAATGGGCTTAGCTTTGTAGCGGAGGAGATGTGGAGGTTGTGTGAAAGTTCTTCCCAAATGAGGTAACGAGCCCAGGAGCGCTGATGATCTGCTACGAAACATCTCAGATAGCGCTCCAGTTGTTGGTTGCTCCGCTCCGTCTGACCGTTCATGTGAAGGTGGTATCCAGATGACAAGCTGCAGGTGGAGTCGATCAGATGGCACTGGGGCCTTCTGTCCGAGACGATGTCCCTTGGGAACCCATGCAGACGGACTACGTGCTCTAAAATCAGCCTGGCTGTTTGTTTCGCTGACGGGAGTCTGGAAAGGGCCACCAAATGCACAGCTTTGGAGAATAGATCCATGATGGTTAGTATGGTGTTCTTTTCCTCTGAGGCCAGTAGGCCCATGATTAAGTCGAGGGCAATGTGCGTACAAGGCCGCCGGGGAACTGGGAGCAGTTGGAGTTCCCCGGGTCTATCTCATATCTTTGGCCCTGGCGCACACTGGGCATGCCTGGATGAACTCGTCTATGTCCTTGGCCATGAATGGCCACCAGAAGGCACACCGTACGAATTGGAGAGTTTGTCATGTGCCTGGGTGCCTCGAAAGAGGAGTAGAATGACTCCACTGAATGACTTCGGTTCGTACGGCATTGGGTATGTAGAGTCGTTCAGGCGGCACACCTGCCGGTTTGTTCTCCGCCGCCTGTGCTTGTCGAACCCTTGTTTCTATTTCCCCAACGGAGTGGGGCGATGATCTTGGAAGGATGGAGGACAGGCGCGAGGTCCGACTGGGGGACGTCTTCCTCATGTCGTCGGGAGAGGGCGTCGGCCTTGGTGTTCTTGGACCCCTGGCGGTAGGACAGATGGAAATTGTAGTGTTCGAAGAACAGTGCCCACCGCGCCTGTCTTGGATTAAGGTTCTGGTTGTCTAAGGTTGGATTAAGGTTCTGGTTGTCTAAGGTTCTGGATGGTGATGAGGTTTTGAAATTTTTTTGAGAAGAAACTACAAGGGTGTAGTTTCTGGTCTGGACCTCGTTGAGAGAGGACAGCCCCGGCGTTCCACCTCCACAATGAATGGTTTAGGGAGGTCTGGTGGAGGAGAATGGGTGCAGTGGTGAATCGACGGCAAAGTTCGTGGAAGGCAGAGATGGCAGAGGAATTGAGGTTGAAGTGGTGAGATGATGGGCGGGTCAGAGCGGTTAAAGGGGCCACAACCGTACTGTAGTCCTGGATAACGCGACGATATAAGTTTGCAAAACCGAGAAACCGTTGAAGTTGCTTGAGAGTCTTGGTTAGGGGCCAATGACGCACAACTTGTAGCTTCTGCGGGTCCATGGCCACACCCTGGGGCGAGATGACAGGAACGTGGTGGAGTGCTTGTGAAAAGCACACTTTTCCAACTTACAGTACAGTTGGTGGGCGATCAATCTCTTAAGGACCGTTCTGAAATGTTGGGTGTATTCTTTGACGGTGCGTGAGTAAATGAGGATATCGTCATGGTAGCCGAATACCCATTGGCCTAACATGAATCTGATAACGTGCGTTGCGAGTCCAAAATAGATAACCAAACTTTCATAATGTCCTGTGGGGGTGATGAAGGCCATCGCCCTCTCTGATACGCACCAAGTTGTAGGCGCTCCGGTTTTCTTTAAAACGTTTTTTAAAAAGTAAAATCTTTTTTCTTCACAAAGAAGAATCCCGCGGCAGCAGGCGATGAGGAGGGCCAGATGGTACCATGACGGAGAGTGGAAGACACATACTCCTCCATACTCGCCTGCGTCTCGGAGGTACAGAAAGTAGAGATGGCCGTGGGGAGGGACAGACCCGGCTGAAGATCTATTGGCAGGTTGTAAGGGCGATGAGGAGGCAGATGGGTTCAGCAAGGTCCCGATAGGCGGCGGGGATGGCATTGGCGTCGACGTCGGGGACCTCGGACTCCCTAGAGGATGTCCCAGTTGGAGCTCGCAGGAAGAGTTCGGAACAGGTCGGCCCCCACTGTAAGATCCGGTTTTGGGTCCAGGAGATCAGAGGGTCATGTTGTAGGAGCCAAGGGTGTCTGAGGATGAGGGGTTGTCATGAGATGGAGGTGAGGTGGAACTGGATTGATTCGTGGTGCTGGTCAATGATAAGGGTGATGAGTTGAGTCTGGGTGGTGATAGGGCTGGAGGAGAGAGGCCGACCGTCGACTGATGTGATTCGAACAGGCTGGGATAACACTTCAAACTTCCAGTTTTTTGGCATTAGAAGAGTCAATGTAGGTACCTGCGGCACTGGAGTCGATGAACTAACCCGTTTGTGGCCAAACTGGAGGTGTACCTGGACCGTGAGACGAGAGAGACGCTAGGTGTCATGGCAGAGAGGTGGAGGTGGCCCGGCGAGCTGCTCCCATCGCTCACCGGGCTTGGGCGTTTTCCTGGCGACGAGGACATATGGCTCTATGATCCACAATAAGCACAGAGCCCCTCTCTGAAGCGCCGTTCTTGTTCTGCAGTGTTCAGGGAGGCACGTCCTAGTTGCATGAGTTCCCCAGCTCCGGTGTTAACCACTGGTGGAGAACCGACATGTGCATGGGTTGTGAAAGTGGTGGAGGTTGATGGTTGTGGAGTGGTGAAGGTGAAGGTGGGTGCTGGTAGCAGGGTTCTCGGGGCTGGCTTTGAGCGAGAGAGGAGGCGCTGGTCGATCAAGCTGAATCAATCCCTCCAGCGTGGCGGGAAGCTCTCGCCCAGCTATCTCGTCTTTGATCCTAGAAGCCAGGATACATAGTGGGACGTCCGGAGCGCGGCGTCTCCCCAGGTGGTCTGCACGGCGAGAGTGCGGAAATCAGCGGTGTAGAGACTCATGGACGATCCTCCCTGCCACAGGTTGTACAGCTTGGTGTCAGTCTTCACCTCGCCCGCATGATGTTCAAAAAGTTAATTGTAGCTGACGTGTGAATTCGTTATATGAATGGGCGGTGTCTGAATAGGAGCGAAGGACTGCCGTGGCCCACTCTGCTGCCTGCCCTGATAGCAACAAAACGAGGAGTGCAATGCGCAATCGATCGGTGGAGTATTTGGTGGAATTAAACTCGAACACCAGATCTAATGCAGTTAGAAAAACACTACACTTCCTGTCCGTGCCATCCCATTTATCCAGAAGAGAGATAAAAACTTCAGAAGTTGGAGGGAGAAAGAGAGGAGGGGGCGGAGCTGCAACCGCCACGATGGGAGGCCGGCTAGCCGCGTTAGTGACAGCCTCGCGGAAGGCCACGTTCTCCTGCCGAAGCTCCGCCACCTCACCGCGCAAGGCCGTGACGTCTCAGACGCTCCAGCGAAGGGTAGTGAGCTCTCCGTTGAGCATGTCGATTAACTTGGCGTGCCAGTTCAGCCACATCGCAGAGGTGCGAGTGATCTGCTGGGTTTACCGCTCGTGGCTCAGTCATTCTGTCGTGAACTAACCCGGATGATTAGAAGACTTAGCGATTAGCGGTTAGCCCTTTGTAGCGTAGATGGTAAACCCAAACGCGGAAGCAAGTGAGTAAGCAGGATAACCACGCGAATTAGTCTAAGGACTCTCACAGAAGGGGAGCAAAGGAAAAACACAAATTAAACCCGCGTCCTATAAACACACACTCCAATCAGAAAGTAAACCCAAGAAAGTGAGTAACAATCTGAACCGGCACGGACG
Source organism: Channallabes apus (assembly GCA_030522415.1). Taxonomy (NCBI): domain Eukaryota; kingdom Metazoa; phylum Chordata; class Actinopteri; order Siluriformes; family Clariidae; genus Channallabes; species Channallabes apus. Next base: position 4,811,121 of record CM060131.1, read on the forward strand.
AACTCATTGACTGAGCGATGTGAAGCGTCATCTTGTCTCCTTTTATGCTTCCTGGTTCACGACCTTACTACTTCCGGGTCCTAGTGTCGGTCGCACCGCGAGTGTGCATGACAATATAATTCCTCAGGGTGTTGCGGACATCCAATTGTGAGCTCCAGTCTGCTCTAGACATTAGCAGCAGATCTTTTAGGTGATGCTGTAGGTTGGCGGGGCATACATGGATCAGACTTGTTTGCCCAGAGCATTCCATGGGTGCATGATTAGATCAAGATCTGTCAAATTTGAGGCCGGATTACTTGATGGTTTGCCTGCTAGACCCAGTGTGTTGAAAGGTCTGATGCTATTGGTGTTCTGATACCTCTCTTTGAAAGCTACTGTAGCACTGTCCTATTTGGGGAGTTTGTGCTGCATTGGCTTTTCTGAGCACTGTAAACCCTAATGCTCAAAGTAATTAAACATATTGAGTACTGTTAACTTAAATAATTACAATTAGTTCAAATTAATATACCTTGATGAGTATTTAGAACTTTTTGGTATTTATGAGTTTGTAGAAATTACACTTTTCAAGTTAGGTGAATAAATTTGATATTTTAAGTATCTGTAAGTACTTAAGTAACAGTCACATTAAAGTTCCACCAACTTAAAATCTTTCAGACTAGCAATTTTATGTCTGACGTCATGAGGGCAATAGGGCACTGGTGGCTCAATGGTAGATGTTTCGCCTGCCATGCGAAAGACCCAGGTTCAATTCCCAACAACTGTATGAAGTCCCTGTTCCAAGCCCAAATAAAATGGGACGGTTGTATCAGAAAGGGCATCTGGTGCAAAACCTGTGCCAAGCTTGTGTGCAGACCGGATTGTCTGCTGTAGCGACCCATTGCCGGGAGCAGCCGAAAGACCAACAACAATTTACAGTATTTGATTTGCTACTAAAACAACAAAAAAATATATAATTCCTATTAAATAGTATGAGTTAGGCTAATCAATGATGTACGTAAAGAATGATTAGTATGAATGAGAACAGCAAACTCAAAAACTCATAATTCTGTTTACGTAAAACTGGAAACATCATTGATTAAAAAATTTTATGTAACTGATTACCTCACAGTTTTTGAGTTTTGCCAACTTATTCGGGTTTACATGGGATTGGACCAGACGGTGACCTTTACTCCTGTTGCTAGGTCACTGGTATATAACTGACAAACTTAATATATAAGCATAGTTTCTTCTGACCATCCATCTTTGCAGGCTCAATTTTCATTTTGTCACAGCATTGACAAACTTGACCAGTCCTTCTGTATTTCCCTTAAGTTAAATCTGCGAAGTTAAATTTGCCTTTTTTGGAGAAATCCTACGATAATTTCTTGATGGCTTAAATGACATGTATAGCCATGCCTACCTCAAGGGAAAAAGCAATAAATTCATCCAAGAAAGCACTGGCTGCTGGTTAACATCTCTTCTAGTCAATATTTTTATTTAATTTATGGCGCAGATTTAACTTCAGGCAAATACAGAAGGACTGGCCAAGTTTGTCAATGCTGTGACAAAATCGACTGGACAGACATACAAACATACAGATATACAGACATACAGTAGATTCTTCTGAGACTAGTTTCTGGTCCTGAAGATGTTTTAGAGCCTACTGAGTACTTTCAGAAAATTCTCTTGGTAAGGCCTTGGGTAAATGTAAATATAATCTTCTTATGTCATAATGACATACTGTATGTTTTTACTGTACATATTTACAAAAGTGGTTACCTCATCTAGGTTTATCTCTTGGCTACTGACAATTTCTTCATTTATTTAATTGAAGCAAATTAGGATTGAACTTTACATATATACAGAACATCTAAAATATTTATTTGGACAGAACAAATACAAATAAACATTAATCTGAAATTCAAAGCATTGGTAAAGAGACCAGGGGGAGGATTAAGTGAGACAGTCATGTTAAAGAGCCATGAAATGATGAAAGGAATGCAGACCCCTCCATCACATGGGTGGAGTTCCCACCTTTGCATGTGTGTGAGTGTGTGTGTCCGCATGCACACAAGCTTTTTCTGTTCACACACAGTAGCTTCTTTCCTCTCGGTGGCTGGAGAGACGGAATTAGTGATATGGTGAGAGTTCCTTTCCAAGGCAAATAAACAACAGCCACCCATTCCTTCACACACACACACACACACACACACACACACACACACACACACACACACACACACACACACACACACACACACACACACACAAAATAAACTCGTACCCAATCGTGGACATAAATAGGTGAACAAACAGAAAACCTTAAGGAAACATCCTGTAATGTGCACTACTTAACAGTGTTCTGTCTCGACTGTCTCCTAGCTCGAGCCTGCTTTTAAGACTTCATGACTGTTTATTTGAAATCCCCTAATGTTTCATCTCTTCATCTCAGTGCTGATCAGTATAAATACTCAAGGTGGAAACAAAGCCCCAGCATCCATTCTACTTGGAGTTCCTCCAGATTGCAGGTTTGTGGTTTTGTGTAGAATGTAATAATCAAGTGGTCATCATTTAAATTATAATTAAAGCCAACTCTGTGTGCTTCTTCTCTCTTGAATCCCATAATTCTCTTCTCTTGACCTGCGATCTAAGGAAGTTTCATGAAGGCTCAAACTGTTGCCTCATCACAGGCATAAATTGCCATTTGCCATTGTGGTATAAAAACAATACACTACCGTTCAAAAGTTTTAGATCACTTGCAAATTTCTTTGTTTTTGTTTAGTGATTTATTTTCTACATTCTACAACAATACTGGGGATTTCAAAACTATAAAATAACACATATGGAATTAGGTAATTACGTAACAACAACAAAAACAACAGTTAGTTGTTATTTTAAGACACAGAGGTCAGCCTTTCTATTTTCTATTTGCATTTGCAAAATCCGTCCAGCACCATAATGAAACTGTCTCTCATGAAGGCCGTCCCAGGAGGACGAGACCAAAACCTACCTCTGCTGCAGACGAGAAGTTCATTTAGAGTTATCAGCCTGAAAAATGACCAATTAACAGCAGCTCAGATTAGAGGCGTTATGAAGTCTTTACAGAGCAGAAGTAGCAGAAACATCTCAATATCAACTGTTCAAAGGAGATTCATGCATTATTTGGACGCCTTCAGCATTCCTTTACAATGTAGAAAGAAATAAAAATCAGGAACTATCATGGAGTTAGAAAGTGATCTAAAACTTTTGAACGGTAGTATATATATATATATATATATATATATATATATATATATATATATATATATATATATATATATATATATTTGGGATCATCAGGATAGCTAACTATGCAGTTAACATACTAATTAGCCTTAGTTAGAAGCGTCAAATTCTTTAATCCTAGTGTTTTGTCAGTGAAAGAATATTATGGTTTTGGCATGATTATGACTACAGTACCTTGACACAATTGCCAAATTCATTAGCACATGGCTGAATGTTGTTCAGGTCCCTGGGACTTCATAATTGCTTCTGGTAAGTAGATCTAACTGGTGTCTAGATCAGTTATTTTCAACTCTGGTCCTGGAGCTCTATTGTCTAGCACATTTAATGTTTTCTCTGTTCTGTTCTATCATATTTCTATTAAAAAAGGATGTTAATTAGCTGCTTTTTAAGTGTTTTCACTGCTACGGGGTAGGGAGTCCTTCAGGACCAGGGTTGGGAACCAGTGATTTAGTTGACATGCTTATCCATGCCAATATCTGGAGAGTGTCTTGATCTGAGAGGGGTCTTCTCAGTCATCCAAGCCATGTACTGTACCTTAAGTTTTACTGGAATAAATGCGGTGTCTTGCAATGCAGAGACAGGTACTTGGCTCACCCCAGTGGTCTTACACTGACAGAAAACAGGTGGCCACTAAACCAGAGAAGGTCGAGTTTGCCTTTGGCTTAGTATCATACTACCAGCGCAGTCACTTCTATCCAACAGTTCACAGCCAAAGGGGCCATGCTCCAGAAGTCAAATGTAGCATTCAAACAACATACTCACTATGGCCTCAGGTCTAGCCTCATTACACATATTAGAGGTAAACACAGCCAAAGGCATTAAAAGACAAAGACATTGCATTCTACAGACACCTTCTCAGCAGACCAGTATAACACTACTGCAACGATAATAGCAATGATAGCTTGTCCTATCCCTAATCCATCTGCACCACTGTGCCCATGTCTGGGTATCAGGAATACCAGTCCCAATAAAGGTGGCATTGCATGGATAAGTATATTAATCTTGATAAAATATTTACTTCCATTTGCAAATATAACATACAGACACAAACTTGCTAGGAACTCATTATTATACGGCTCTACAGCCTTTTAGCAAATATTTAAAATTTTGACTCATCTGTCCTGAGAACCTGCTGACATTTTTCTGCAGCACAGTTTCTCATGCATAGTTAAGTAGTTTAGCCTTGTTTCCATGTCGGAGGTATGGAATTTGGGTTGCAATTGTTCCATGAAGACAGTACATCCAGACAGTAGATGAGTGTACCTGGTTCTCAGTGGTTTCTGCCAGTTATTTGCTCATGGAACTGCTGTACATCTTCCAATGTTGAAGGAAAGGAAGCATGATGTGTCTTTTACATCTGGTGCTTTAAGTTTCCTTGGTCGACCACTATGTCTACGGTCCTCAATATCCGCTATAATCCCTGTTACTTTGTCCGTCTTCAAAATAACTTGAGCAGCATATCTTGAAACCCCAGTCTGCTTTTAAATTCTTGCCTGGGAGATACCTTGCTGACACGGTATACAGTCTGTCTCGTTGCTGTGCTCAGTCTTACCATGGAAATGTTTTTCACAACATTCTTATTAGACGAGTATGGCTGTTCCTCTCCCAGTTTTAAGCCTCTGCAGCTAAAATGTACTGATGCTCTCTACCACCTTTGTCTACATCAGCAATTTGTTATTCACCTTTACATGTAACTTTATTTAGACTTTCTCACTATTTAGTAGGTAATTCTGACTATTTTTTTTTTTTTTAAATATAATTTATTGATTTTTTCCCCCAGACCATGGTTCTTCCAGGAGCAAGCGCTATAAAACATCTTTAATTTTATAATAAATTTTCATGTCAGGGCTGAAGATCACAAAGAATTATTTCTGTATTAAAGATGTTTCAAAGTCAGGAAATAATTTTATTTAAAACAGTAGCATAAAACATTTATTAGTGCATCAGATTACTGCCTTCAAAGGATTCATTAATTACTGTCATTCTAAGTTATTGCAAATTTCATTGCTATACACAACCTTATTACCCTGTGATTAACTAGCTAATTTGGTAGCGATAGATGATATGATCTCAAGTAATTCTACTGACAGATAATATCGTCGTATCGGATTTTCTATTTACCATGGTTTATTCCTTACAGGTGACCATGACTGAAACATTTTGAAATCGAGTGGTATTGTGTTCTAAACAGCAAAAATTACTTGAACGCTGGGTTATTAGATTTCTAATGGGGAAAAAATAAAACAAAATTCTTAGCTGTAATTGCTAGTTTAGCTAGTAGTGATTTTATGCAAAAGTTGGGTTGACATAAGGTTATTATATAATAACCCAAGAAAGTGACAACCTTGTCAATGAGTAATGTAAATAACCCAGCATTTTTTAGAGTGTAAAGTGTACACATTTTGATGCAAATCCTAAAATGGCTAAGATGGTCACAAAACTGAAACAAGTGTCAATCATTTGTATTCTGTTCCATGCACACTGAAATGAGCTACAGATTATGTTAATGGCTTAAAATCTCACATTTCTTGTGAAACGTAAACATAATAAGAATATTAAACATTAGAATTGCTCTTATTATTTGGTACACGGCTTATGAAATGTCCTAACACACTCTCTATAGCAGAGTAGCAGAGGATTGAGGGATAAAGTGGAGGGACTGCTACATCCTTACACGGTTTCCTCAAAACATCCGCTCTGTGAATTAAGAGGAATTTTATTTATGGAGCAATTCTCTCTCTCTCTCTCTCTCTCCCTCTCTCTCTCTCTCTCTCTCTCTCTCTCTTGCTCTCGCGCGCTCTCTCCTTAACACACAGTTCTTTGTACTGTCTACACTGTATGTACTAAAAGAGTGATTGAGGTGAGGCTGAATTCAGTAAGAGCTCATGAGCAAGCAACTGTGTGACTGTGAGTGTTGGATGTTGGCAACGTATGGGTCTGGTTTAATTAAAACCCCAGTTAGCCCTGTATTGGTTCTGTCACACCTAGAATTAGTCTTCTTTAACTTAAAATACTGTAGTGGTTGTCAGTAAGGTGCATTTTAGGGATAATTATCTCAACATGGGCGGCCCCAAGAATTAGGCTTATACAGGGTTAAAGCCCTGGAATCTACTGACCATAACACCACCCAAGTCAATGATCTCACTTGCAATAGACTATACAGTATGTTAGAAGGAAGCATCAATGCAGACTCAGCGTCAGTATTTTTCTTTATTTAATATGAATGAAGTCTGCTATTTTGCTAGAATTTAAACACATAATCATTTGAATATTTTCTGACCAGTGCAAGAACTTTTGTGGTATTACAAACAGTTATACAGTGGTGTGAAAAACTATTTGCCCTCGTCCTGATTTCTTATTCTTTTGCATGTTTGTCACACTTAAATGTTTCTGCTCATCAAAAACCGTTAACTATTAGTCAAAGATAACATAATTGAACACAAAATGCAGTTTTTAAATGAAGGTTTACGTTATTAAGGGAGAAAAAAACTAAAAATCTACATGGCCCTGTGTGAAAAAGTGATTGCCCCCCTTGTTAAAAAATAACTTAACTGTGGTTTATCACACCTGAGTTCAATTTCTGTAGTCACCCCCAGGCCTGATTACTGCCACACCTGTTTCAATCAAGAAATCACTTAAATAGGAGCTACCTGACACAGAGAAGTAGACCAAAAGCACCTCAAAAGCTAGACATCATGCCAAGATCCAAAGAAATTCAGGAACAAATGAGAACAAAAGTAATTGAGATCTATCAGTCTGGTAAAGGTTATGAAGCCATTTCTAAAGCTTTGGGACTCCAGCGAACCACAGTGAGAGCCATTATCCACAAATGGCAAAAGCATGGAACAGTGGTGAACCTTCCCAGGAGTGGCCGGCTGACCAAAATTACCCCAAGAGCGCAGAGACAACTCATCCGAGAGGCCACAAAAGACCCCAGGACAACATCTAAAGAACTGCAGGCCTCACTTGCCTCAATTAAGGTCAGTGTTCACGACTCCACCATAAGAAAGAGACTGGGCAAAAACGGCCTGCATGGCAGATTTCCAAGGCGCAAACCACTTTAAAGCAAAAAGAACATTAAGGCTCGTCTCAATTTTGCTAAAAAACCTCTCAATGAGTGCCAAGACTTTTGGGAAAATACCTTGTGGACCGACGAGACAAAAGTTGAACATTTTGGAAGGTGCGTATCCCGTTACATCTGGCGTAAAAGTAACAGCATTTCAGAAAAAGAACATCATACCAACAGTAAAATATGGTGGTGGCAGTGTGATGGTCTGGGGTTGTTTTGCTGCTTCAGGACCTGGAAGGCTTGCTGTGATAGATGGAACCATGAATTCTACTGTCTACCAAAAAATCCTGAAGGAGAATGTCCAGCCATCTGTTCCACAACTCAAGCTGAAGCGATCTTGGGTGCTGCAGCAGGACAATGACCCAAAACACACCAGCAAATCCACCTCTGAATGGCTGAAGAAAAACAAAATGAAGACTTTGGAGTGGCCTAGTCAAAGTCCTGACCTGAATCCTATTGAGATGTTGTGGCGTGACCTTAAAAAGGCGGTTCATGCTAGAAAACCCTCAAATAAAGCTGAATTACAACAATTCTGCAAAGATGAGTGGGCCAAAATTCCTCCAGAGCGCTGTAAAAGACTCGTTGCAAGTTATCGAAAACGCTTGATTGCAGTTATTGCTGCTGAGGGTGGCCCAACCAGTTATTAGGTTCAGGGGGCAATTACTTTTTCACACAGGGCTTTTTGGATTTTTGGCTTTTTGGATTTTTTTTCTCCCTAAATAATAAAACCCCTCATTTAAAAACTGCATTTTGTGTTTACTTGTGTTATCTTTGACTAATAGTTAAATGTGTTTGATGATCAGAAACATTTTGTGTGACAAACATGCAAAAGAATAAGAAATCAGCAATAAGAAATTATAAACATAATTATATTTTATTTTGTCACATCATAACAAAATAATGTTATATAAATGTGCTGTTTTACATAAACAATGTAAAGTACATACTAAGTGTGTAGAAAAGATGAGATTTGTGGACAAATGAAAAACAAGTTTTAAATAAATAAATATTCAGACACAACACAATAAACACCTGGTTTGATGATTTAGGTAAGAGGTAAGCTGTAAAAAAAAAAAAACTTAAAAAACACTGACAAAAGATTGTTGATTTTTTTTATACATACACCATCCACTTTATTAAAACATCTGCACACTTCACTTTGACATCATTTTAGAACAAGCCGATCAATTGGCAGCTATATAACAATGTTCGCATACTGTAAAACATTAGAATAGGAAATGAAATGTGTGATCTCTGTGACTTTAATTGTCGCAAAGTTCAAAAGTAGACTCAAGACGTATCTTTTTAATCTGGCATTCACGTAACTCATCCCATAACCTCATACTCCAGTACATCTATCATGAATGGCAACTACGCTAATTCTCTCCATCTGTTCTGTATTTTTCTACCCATCCCGAGGCATCGGGAGATTGTGCCAGCTTCAGTAGACAAAGGGCAACCCTGCGAGGTTCCTGAGGCATCCAGAGAAGGACCAGCTCCAGCTGGATTCTGCTTTATGATGGTTTGGAGCTGCACATGCTGCTCCTGTGCTTTCAGTGATCCAGACCTCATCTGCCCTCTGCACCTGCTGACTCGTCCCTATGCTGAACTGGTCTTCATGTTAATTTAAAGAACTTCTTTTATATTGAACTTTCACCTGCACAACACACATGATGTTATATCATTTCTATCTGTTATCGCCCAAATGAGGATGGGTTCCCTGTTGAGTCTGGTTCCTCTCAAGGTTTCTTCCTATTGCCATCTCAGGGAGTTTTTCCTTGCCACCATCGCCGTCACCCTTGGCTTGCTCATCAGAGACATTTCATTCATCATTCATTCATCTCATTATTATCTAGACAAATTTTTCTCACACATACACACTTCCAAATCTTTTCTTTTCTAAAAAAATTTTCTTGAATTTTTTGTAAATTTTCTTTCATTTTTGTGAAGCTGCTGTGAGACAATGACCATTGTTAAAAGCGCTATATAAATTAAATTGAATTGAATTGAATGTTTGATGTAAACAATAATTGATGCTCTTGGTTTATGCTCTCTTTGTTAAAATTACACTAATCATCCATAACATCAACACTACCGCCAGGTGAACTGAACACTGGAATCACTATGCACCAGCAATTATCAGCACCCAAGGCTTACTCATGCCTGTAGGGATTTAAGGCCACCCTATTGGTCTGATCCCACAAAAAAGTGAATGCAGCACAAATCACCAAAAAAGCCAATGCTAGCCATGATAGAAAGGCACCAGAACACCCAGTGCAGGACACCACAGTGACACATTTGGCCCAAGAGCCCAGGGCCGCTAATCCAGCCCCCAAACTCCCCAGATCCTAATCTGATTGAGAATGCATGGGATGTGCTGGACAAACAATTGCGATTCACAGACGCCCCATCCTGCAACCGACAGCACTCTAAGGATCTGCTGCTAACATCTTGGTGACAGATGCCACAGCACACCCCAATAATCTTTTAATGTTATGAATACTCAGTGTAAATGGACTAGCTATTCATAATTATATGCAATATGTTAATTATCATGTACCTCACCCAGAATAGTCTCCTGAGATAGGCTTAAGCCCATGACCATGTACACAGGATAAGTGGTATAGAAGGTGAATGAAGGAATAAATTAATGAAAACATATAATGTGTCTTTTTACTCAGTTATACAATAATGCAAACATTTATTACTCAGTAATTTAAAAATGGCCTGCAGGGTAGTTTTTCAGTTGTTAGATTGAAAAAGTAAGCAACCACACCAGCAATTAAGCCTCATTTTGGATCATTTAAATTGTGCATATTTTCAGAATCCTGGTTGAATAAGCTGTATTTTGATGCTATCTTTTTTTATTGTATCAAGTCTGGTTGCTGAAATATGGCCAGTGAGTGTTTATGAGGAGGAGGGCCTTTGGGGGAAAATGTTGAAATACTAAATACTATGTTTAGAATATTTAAACAGAGCTTCCATGCTGTGGTAAGAAAGAGGAAACCCTCAGCCTCATTTTGACACCAGGATTTAACAGCTATCCCTAAAAATAACTTCACCAGCGATGCAGATTTATAGCAAAAAAAACTTCTTTTTTTTTTGGAGTAACCAGCTTGGATAGTGTTTATTAAATTCTTTAAAAACAATGTTTATGATGAAAGCATTCTGAATTCTGCTGAATGATCAAGGACATTAGAGTATTTATGAACAGATTTTTTTAATTTGAGAATTTAAATAAATTTTTTTTTATTACAAATTTCACCTACTGCATTCTATTGGCCACAGCGCAAAACAAACCTGCATGACTTCATATATCGGGTCACAAATAGCTAGAAAGCGTGCATTTTACCATTTATTATCAGCTTTATTTGACTGTTTTCTAAAGACAGACCGTGACTGAAATACTAGCTACCTAGCGCTAACAAACAGATTAATTTCATTTGTATAATAACCATGTGATCTTTACAACATGACCTTCGTGTAAGCCGTGTAGGCAATGTGGATAGATTCAAAAGCTTGTGAGGCTGACATGATCTACACAACAGCGTGTTTCAATGCTTCTTAAATGCTGTTGAGTGCCTTTTTGTCATCTGAGACTTTAGAACCCCACCACGCTGAGTAAACACTGTCAACAAACATCAGACACCCTCACTCCTGCCCCCCTACCTCCCACTTCCACAGCCTCTGTCTCGTTGCCTCTCTCTGTCTCCATCTCTCATGCGCTCCGCCCAGGCCATAAGCAAACACACTAGCTTCGGGAACAAAGGAAGAATGAATAATCAGAGAGAAATGTCAACGTTTCATCATGCCTGCCCCACAGTTAATCATTAACGGCAGGGAGAAAAGAAAGAGAGGGTCAACCTGCTGCACAAAGAGAGAGAGAGAGAGAGAGAGAGAGAGAGAGAGAGAGTAAAACCTGCCTGTCTATCTATCATCACATAAATTACCTGCTGTCAAATAAACAAATGAAAAGTTAAATTACTTAATTGATTACTTTACATTGGACACTGCCCAATCCAGGGGAGTTCTTCTATAGAGATGGAATTTTATAAAACGTTTGTCAACATATATAAACTGTTAACATGTTAGCAAGCAAGCTAATTTTAGGTCAAGTCATTAAGCTATGAGCTATTATGTTAATACCACTCACATACTTACAGCATACGTGTATAGGACATAAGACGCTAAGTTCAAAATGTTTATTATGTTGCAATTGACCTATTATTCCTAAAGTGGATGTATATTATCAATTTTCTTTAAAAAAAAATAAATAAAAAATAACAGTCAATTAGGATAATTTCTACTTCGGATTGAACTCAGGACAGTGAAAAGAGACTGTAAGTTACTAAAAGTTTTGACACATGTGTGGGTCAATGGAAAAAAATAACTTGCATGTTGATATCAGTGCTTATTTAAAGGCTAAAAGCTTTCCACAGGGTGGCACAGTGGCACAGCTGGTAGCTTTGTCTCACGGTTCCAAGGTCCTTAGTTCATTTCTTAGCCCAGGTTGCTGTCTGAGTAGAGTTCTTATATGTTCTGTACACATGTGTTTTGACCAGGGTGTCCAGTTTCCTTTCACGTCTCAAAAGCATGCCAAGTAGTGGACTGCCATTGAATCCAGCGTGCACTGGCTTCAGTACCCAGTCTTCAAATCTCACGAACACAGTACGTAAGGCTGAAATACACACTTGATGGGACACCAGGCTATCTAAGGGCATTAGGCACTCACACACGCACACACGTACACACACACACACACACACACACACACACACACACACACACACACACACACACACACATGCACAGTAAGCGAACAAGACACAGGTGGAGAGTATTGTAGTCATATTTACTCTGGTCACTGGCAGATGGTTCTGTTCATTTAGACCAGACATGTTCAGTTTTTTATTCCAGAGGAAATGAAAATAAAACGCGCTGGTGATAAAATCAGCACTGCTTACAAAATACTACGTGTTTATGTCATCATGCCATAGCAAATCTCAATGCAAAAAATAACAGCTTAATAAAAGGAAGTTCCAGTAGGAGTGTTAAAATATATTGGTATGGGTTTATATCTTGATTATGAAATCTGAAGTAGTTATATTGCAGCGGTATAGGTAGGTTCTGTTGTTGTTGTTTTTATTGCAGTGTGATTTTGTTCACTATTTCAACATGTCACAGTTTCCATATTTTAATGTCAATCGACTGACCTAAATGTGTATATTGTTTGGCCCTAGGCCATTTCTACTGTGCTTCGAATAATTTTTGAATTACACCTATAGGAGGGGGCAGGCTGAAAAGTTAGTTCTATTTTTTTTTTAGTATTTGGAGAATGGATGATGAGAGAGTGTGGATCTAGAGTGCTGCCTACTGTTAGAGACAAACTAAACTTAATTGAGGTTGTGACTAATAGCTCTGTCTTGGCTTTTTTTTTTTTTTTATGGCATTGTCATGTCTCTTTGGCTCCCTCCAAGAGGTTTTTCCTGAGGTCGACACAGTCTGAAAAAGAATGCAGGTGATTTTATTTCTTTCTAGTGGTGTTTGTGTGGTCTACTTCGCCCTGATAACACACATTCAGACTTTTTTTTTTTTTTTTTTTTTACTGATAACACACATTCAGTCCCTTAACTGATAAGAGGCACTAACATACCATCCACATTAATGATTGGTCAGACCTGAGAGTGCAGGTAGGGATCTGACTAATGCCTGACTTAGTCTGAGCTCCACCCAGCTTAAATTAAAAGACCATAGAGTATGTATGCAAAGTTCCAGTTACAAAATCCAAGTCGTTTAATGAAAAAAAAAAAAAAAAAAAACTGAAAGAGACAGTGTAAAGCAAAATTGTATTTTTCCTTACCAATGCCCATATAATTGCCACTGTATTTATTAGCCTTGAACTACAAAATTAGTTTTTGAATTTGTTGCTCAACATGATGTAGAAATGCCCCACACCCTGGAAACTAACCTACCTAAACACTGAGGTGACTGTGGTTTCACCTTGCCCAGCTTGCAACCTGTAAAAATCTAAATGTAGATTGGTTAGATGCATTCATTACTCTGGGATATGTATTTTATTTCCTCCCAGAACACCAGGACACAAAAGCACAAAAACAAATTCTGCCTAAACATTTATGGACATTCTTGTAGACGTCTCTGACTGATGGCTGCTTACAGGGGAGTGTAAAGCAGCAACCTAATTTAATATAATAATATTGTTTATTTGATAATGAATGTCTGTGTCAACCTTATTTGTTTTATGGTTCTAGTGTTCATGTCCTATGAACACCCTATTCTGTCACTGGTTTGTTACTTGACTGTGTTCACCCGTTTCATGTTAGGCCTTGATTAGATTGTCTGTGTATTTATATTCTGCTGTTTCTTTGTGTAATTACAAAGTCTTATCATGCTTTGTAGCATTGCGTTCCAAGTTTTCTGTCCCACTGTACTTGGTTTTGACCCCTAACTTCTTCAAATTTTGTTAATCTCTGCACCACTACCACACCATGTACCCTGTGTCCACTACTAAAGCATCAATACAATACATGTACAAGTCATGTACTCTTTATAAAGACCAGGGGATAAGACACTAAATAAAATTTAACTGTTTTCACTTTTTTAAACTTAATTTACTCCTTCATTTCAACTCTTTTTTTATCCTTGCCAGGGTTGTGAAATATCTGGAGCATCTTCTGGAAACATTGGGTCCAAGGTGGGCATACACTCCGGTTGGAACAAGAATCCATTGCAGGGAATTTAAGTCCTAGGGGCAATTTAGGGTAGCTCTCCACCACCTGCCATAACTTTCTGGGAGATGGGAAATTGGAGAAACCGAGGGAATAAATAGAAATTCAACAGGGGCTTAATTCAAGTAAGTTTAGGCTTCAAACTGTATGAGCTGGCAAGGTTACCTGCTGCAGCAGTCATGACTTTAAAGGGAACAGTTTTGTTTAAAACCTCCCAAAAATAGCTACCATAATGATGTGTTCATGGTCACGTTAATAAAAGAATTATTATTATTTGATGCAAGATCAAGACAATGAGGAAGACCTGCAACGAGAAGGGTTAACATATTGACCTCAGTCATGGACATGAACCGAGCAGACCTCTGCTTACAGTAGATATGGATTGGATTCGAACTGCGGGCCACTAACTATAGACCAAATGTTATATATGAACAAATGCAAATGCTAGAATGCCAATGCAAAAATGCAGTGTTCTAGAGTACTACAGCTAAGCAAAGTTTGAAACTTTAATGAAGATTTTATGCAATATCTTATGATATGTGGAAATAAAGTGGTACAAATCACAAAATAGTGCTTTCTTTCCAAAGTAATTTGGACATATACAGTATTACAATTTATACTTGGCTTCAAGTATAAATTTTTGGCTTCAGAGTCCACACTAAAGTTTTACAATGCTTAAAGTGATTTCAGTTCTATAGAACAGTCCTAGAATCCACAGTGTGGTAATAGAATTCACATTTACAACTTTATAAACCTCAGCAAAGGCCAAGAATCAGATTGCTGGAGAGAGAAAAAATGCCATTAATGTACAGTAGGTTCCCATTAACCATTAAAGGTACTGATTTGGAGAACACATTGAGATTCAGATATATTGCAGAAGTTACAGTACTTTGGGGAAAAAATTATGTGTGCATTCGGTATGGCTACACTGTAAAGTGCATATTTGTGGTTGTGTGCTGCATTAGCAACTGCATCTACCAGTTACCTACCCACCTGGCAATGAGACAGGATGTACACACAATTATCACACATGTACGGAGAACTGTGGGAATATTCCTGGGAAAAAAATCAAGTTCCGAATCAAGGCTGTAACATCATCATAGGTACTCAACAACACAGCTTACAGAGAATTCAACAGACTATGCAAGCTCAACTTATTTAGGAAATGCTCGCTAAGTGTCAAGTGTCAATTCAAGCTAATTGGGAAGAATGCTTTGAATGATCTAAGGCGAAAAAAGGCACAGGCACAATCTTTGAGGAAGAACATTGTACACTCGTTCATTTCAGCAATACTGAATGGTAATGTACAAGTCTCCATGTAAAATTAATAATTTTCATTGTTTGATCTAACCCATGTCTTTATTTAATTCTTCATCTTAGGGCTTTCAACACTTTAAATGTTTTAAATGTTCTCAGTGTGAGAACAATGGAAACAGTGTTCATAACAAATCGTGACATAGTAATGATGTAACATTCTGCTATTGCACATTTACACCGTGTTATTACTTATCATAATATTGAACAAAATGGCAGTTGGTGACACACAATCATTCCCCCCCCCCCCCCCCCCCCCCCGCATACAGCAGCTCCCCCAACCCTCCCCAGTGTGAATTAAGCCGTACCTCCATGCAGATGTGTGTGTGTGTGTGTGTGTGTGTGTGTGTGTGTGTGTGGCAAGGTCTGGAAACAGCAGGAAGTACTAGTTAATTAATAACTGCTACAGGTGTTACAGGGCCAAGGACATGAACTGATAAGCACAGAGAGCGAGAAGAGAGTCTCAGTTAACCGGCCAGTTCATTTGCTGCCAAAATTACCCATTTTATATTATTACAAAAAGTAGAGTCAGGCTAACATTTTTTTTAAATACTGTTTGAACTTTATGAGACTGTCTCAGTTTCTCTTATGAAGATATGCAATAATTTTTCATTTTATGCTTCTATTGCTGATGTGAGTTATTTTTAACTTACTCTACCCTAAATGCTTTTCTGTTCACTGAAGAGCACACTACAGTACACTAATGCTGACTACATTAGTGAGGGATGTTGTTCAGGGTAAGAAAATTTTTGTTCAGAAGACTTACAGAAAAACTATAAGAATTATACTTGTTCATGAAAAAAATGCTCTAGCCCTGGACATGGGTAGGCATTATCTGCGTTAAGAAGAAGATTATCAGTAATCTTAGCACAGCAGTGTGGGCTAAAAAAGTACAGTCAACTGGGTTAAATGTGCAGTAAATTTTAAATAAACTGAATTGTGTTCAAGTTTAGATCAATAATGCATACTCCTTTTCCCGTAGATCACTTGAGTTCGATCAGATGGGTAATGAATAAACTGCCCCATCTGCCCCTTTTATCTCTTCACCTTGGTGAACAAACTGTTTATAAAACCCACTCAGCCACCCACCTCCACCAACACACACACACACACGCACACACACACACACACACGCACACACACACACACACACACACACACACACACACACACACACACACACACACACACACACACACACACACACACACACACAAATCAATTACACTACAGTTAACAACTTAAAATTGTATATAGTTTGTTTTTAATATTTGTTTCTTGTCAAAATAATGTATTTTTATCTCACAAATATCTTAACACGATTTAACCCATGTTTAAAGCATAATTTCGATACTACGTATCTATGTACATTGTACCCACTTTCCTCAAATGTAATGTAAGCAATAAGGTGAATCTTTATATGCTATAGTATTTGTTATTAGTGTTGTATTAATATATTTTTAAATATTAATACAATACTAGCAGAGGTAGGACATGAGTGTAACAAAAATTGTTTATGGAAACCCTTAATGCACTGCAAAAAATAGTGCGCAATTCTGAAGGAGATTTTGTAACAAATTACACATGAATTCCATTTGATATCTGGAAGGAATAGATTTATCTATCGATCTATCGATTTATCTATCGATCTATCGATGTATCTATCGATGTATCTATTGATGTATCTACAGTATCTATCTATCTATCTATCTATCTATCTATCTATCTATCTATCTATCTATCTATCTATCTATCTATCTATCTGTCTGTGCATATCTGTCTGTATATCTATATGTTTGTCTATCACTCTGTCTATGTTTGTCTATCTGTCTATTCATGATAGACTCAGTGTTACTGGTTGGCCATGTCTCACACCCTCATTTTATTTGGCTTGTTTCTACACTTTATGACTCTGGGTGCTGCGCTCAATCACTTCTGCCTCTGAAAGCTTCTAAATAAAAATAAAACCGACAGTATTTAACTGTTTAAAGCCCAAACTGTCTTTAATTTCCTTCTTCCCCTTTTAATTTTAGTCTTAAAAAACAAAGGAGACCGTTATCAATGCTAAGATGTTCCACCAGAGTTAACCATAAACTGACTATTTATTTTTTGTCAGTTGTGTCAGCTGCATTCTTATTTTATAAGGTAGCTTCTGATTTGTATTTGTTTGGTCATTGTTGGTGGAAGCATGGTGGTATAGTGTGCAAGTGGCATGCTTGTGTGCCCTGTAATGTATTGGCACCCCAACCAGGGTGTACCACACCTCAAGTACCTTGGATAGGTTCCAGATCTCCCATGGCCCTGTACAGAATAAGCGGTATAGAGAGTGTGAGAGAGAAAGAGAGATAGGGTAAGTAAAATCTACTACCAAAAAAATACTTAGAGTAAAAGTAATTGAGTAAATGCTGCATCTTATAAAGATTTTTGAATTGCCTGTCAAGGAGCAATATCCTTGACATCAAGGATATTTCCATTTTTGTAAATTAATAATGACATCATGATACCTCTTTTCAAATACTCAGAATTATTTTTATAACCAGTCCAATATTGCAGTATAGAATAAAATATTTTATTCTAAGGTTTTAATGCTTTTTGCCTTCAGTCTCTCCTTATCTTAACTGTCCAGTATGGGTCAGTAGTTAGTAATTGTTGGTAATATATATTTTAAAAGAGTTTGTGGGCCATTGTTAAAACTTCATTTGCAATAAAACCAACTGGAGAAGCCATGCTCACATGACACAAACTTAGTGGTTTCCATGTTGCAAACCAAGTCAAGCTTTATTCAATTAGCTTACCTCAATCAACCCAATAACCTTAAAGTGAGATATAATGTATGCACTACATACCTCATTTAAAAGCAACATCAAATACATACCAAAAAGTAGAAAGCACTGACAGAATTTAAGTACTGTAAAAATATGCGTATGTTTAGCATAGACATTCTAACAACTTCATTATGCTAGTTGATATAATAGTCTATAAACAATGTAAAAGCCTTTTTGCATATATCTCCAAAAATATCTTTGTGCATGTGTCATACTATCCTTTTTATTGACTAAGACAAGAGTAAGGATACATAATTTGCATGTGTGTTCATAACCAACTTCCCAAAACACTCAAATTGTATATCGTGAGCAATCACCTGTGCGGCAGGTTAACACACACGGGGTGGAGACACAATGTCAGCAAATAAAGTTGTAGTGTTTACAGCCCTCTCTCTTCCGTCTGGGAATTGTGTATAATTTGTCGGGATATGAGATAGATCTGAGGAATCTTTTGTTAGCTTAACCAGATCAATTAACTGTTAACTGTCAATTTAGGCACATCATAGCTTTTCTTAAAGTACAAATATGTGTCGCAAAGTTGTAATTAAATCTTCTAGATACATTATATTGTTATGTCAGATTATGTCTGATTAAAAACTGGATGAGGATTAAAGGTCAAACTCACCCAATCAAGGTGCTGGGATTTTAACGTACAATCTTCAAGTCAAACCTGGAGTAAAAAGACCCTTTATTTGTCTATATATTGCTCTGCTATACTAATATGACGATCCCAGTCTTTCACTAGCGCTTGGGCTAATGCAACAAGGTATAAAGTACGCTGGAGCCATGATCAGACTGTCTGCTTTACATCTGAAATGCTTCCTTAATGACGGGAATGGCTTGGAGCAAAGTCAGGACTGGACAAAAGTTGTTCCAATAACTCCCAACTAAATGTTCCTGTAATGTGCAAGTGGTGTTTGTGAATTATCATATATACAGTTTCCACAGACAGATGCAAACTGGCAATAAGGTAACGATTTTCAGTGTCGATTTTCAAGGATCAGGCATTCTACTCGCTAATTGTCCATTGGAACAACTGCAATTAGGTGAGTCACCTCAGTCAGGAACGTCATTCACGGATGTACGGAGTCTTCTTTTAACCGTTTACAGCATTTAAATGTTTTACTGCAGCTCAGAGTCTCATAAGCGTATTGTGCTTGAAGTCTTTTATAAGTGTTAACCTGTCTTATGCTTTAATTAATAAGTAATTCATCTAAATATTTGGCAAAGCATATGGTAGTGAGCTAGGTAAAAAAAAAAAACATCAGTTAATCTCTCAAAATACACATACCATGGGTTAATAGATGTATTACAATCCTGCATTCACACTAGTAACAATCTACTTGTGTTGCTTCTAGTTTGGTTTTTGTTCATGAACTACTGATCTTATTTCCAAATTAGCAGGACATTAACAGTTTTTCTCAATTTCAGTCGATTTGCTCATTTCCCATGGCGGACTTGCACTTCTCAAAACATCATTTGCAAAACTCTGTACATTATTTTGTAACAACAGAATGTCAATTCTCTTTCTTTTTTCTCTGACTCATTTGCATAATTAGTGATTTAGTACTCAAATCAGGTGTTCTGGTTGTTAAGTAAAATTTGCATATACAGTGGTGTGAAAAACTATTTGTCCCCCTCCTGATTTCTTATTCTTTTGCATGTTTGTCACACAAAATGTTTCTGATCATCAAACACATTTAACTATTAGTCAAAGATGACACAAGTAAACACAAAATGCAGTTTTTAAATGAGGGGTTTTATTATTTAGGCAGAAAGAAAATCCAAACCTACATGGCCCTGTGTGAAAAAGTAATTGCCCCCTGAACCTACAGTAATAACTGGTTGGGCCACCCTTAGCAGCAATAACTGCAATCAAGCGTTTGCGATAACTTGCAACAAGTCTTTTACAGCGCTCTGGAGGAATTTTGGCCCACTCATCTTTGCAGAATTGTTGTAATTCAGCTTTATTTGAGGGTTTTCTAGCATGAACCACCTTTTTAAGGTCATGCCACAACATCTCAATAGGATTCAGGTCAGGACTTTTACTAGGCCACTCCAAAGTCTTCATTTTGTTTTTCTTCAGCCATTCAGAGGTGGATTTGCTGGTGTGTTTTGGGTCATTGTCCTGCTGCAGCACCCAATATCGCTTCAGCTTGAGTTGACGAACAGATGGCCGGACATTCTCCTTCAGGATTTTTTGGTAGACAGTAGAATTCATGGTTCCATCTATCACAGCAAGCCTTCCAGGTCCAGAAGCAGCAAAACAACCTCAGACCATCACACTACCACCACCATATTTTACTGTTGGTATGATGTTCTTCTTATGAAATGCTGTGTTACTTTTACGCCAGATGTAACGGGACGCGCACCTTCCAAAAAGTTCAACTTTTGTCTTGTCGGTCCACAAGGTATTTTCCCAAAAGTCTTGGCAATCATTGAGATGTTTTTTAGCAAAATTGAGACGAGCCTTAATGTTCTTTTTGCTTAAAAGTGGTTTGCGCCTTGGAAATCTGCCATGCAGGCCGTTTTTGCCCAGTCTCTTTCTTATGGTGGAGTCGTGAACACTGACCTTAATTGAGGCAAGTGAGGCCTGCAGTTCTTTAGATGTTGTCCTGGGGTCTTTTGTGGCCTCTCGGATGAGTCGTCTCTGAGCTCTTGGGGTAATTTTGGTCGGCCGGCCACTCCTGGGAAGTTTTCCCCAGGAACTCACTGTTCCATGTTTTTGCCATTTGTGGATAATGGCTCTCACTGTGGTTCGCTGGAGTCCCAAAGCTTTAGAAATGGCTTTATAACCTTTACCAGACTGATAGATCTCAATTACTTTTGTTCTCATTTGTTCCTGAATTACTTTAGATCTTGGCATGATGTCTAGCTTTTGAGGTGCTTTTGGTCTACTTCTCTGTGTCAGGTAGCTCCTATTTAAGTGATTCCTTGATTGAAACAGGTGTGGCAGTAATCAGGCCTGGGGGTGACTACAGAAATTGAACTCTGGTGTGATAAACCACAGTTAAGTTATTTTTTAACAAGGGGGGCAATCACTTTTTCACACAGGGCCATGTAGATTTGGACTTTTTTTTCTCCCTTAATAACGTAAACCTTCATTTAAAAACTGCATTGTGTGTTCAATTATGTTATCTTTGACTAATAGTTAAGGGTTTTTGATGAGCAGAAACATTTAAGTGTGACAAACATGCAAAAGAATAAGAAATCAGGAAGGGGGCAAATAGTTTTTCACACCACTGTATATATGCAGAAAAATTGTCCGCTTCTACTGTAAATTAGTGTTTGTAGCATAGTTAATCTTGAATCCTGTTTGTCTCAGTTATTGGGCTGTGCTACAAAATGTTTACAAAGCTGGCACTATTGACAGAAACAATGTGCACAGATGGATGAAGAAGTTTAAAGAAGGGGAAATAGCATTTAAGACAATGCGCGCAGTGAGAGTCTATCAACTGCGACAAAATGGATTTTCATAGAGGATATGAGAGTTGGATTCAACCGTGGTGCAAATGCATCACTTTTGATGCAGACTATGTTGAGTACAACCTTTGTATAGAGGACAAGGTACTCTACCAACATGTGCAATTTGAATGAACTACGTCACCTAACAAAAAAGTTATGGCCACTTTTGCATGACACTTGGTACACCCCACATACAGTATACTGTAATAACAATAAGGGAAGAATTTTATTTATTTTTTTAAGGTGATGTCTAACCACAAGAAGTAGACACCTGTTCTATTATGTTACTATCTCCTGGCTGACTGAAAATGATTCACAGTAAAGTTACTATAACATAGCAAAATTACTATAACATTTGCTGTACTTTTTAATAAAGTGAAAAGCTATATTTTTTACAGCGCCTCATATTGATACTGTATATTACCATAGAAACAACTGCTCTAATTTAGAATTATATGGTTGGTTAAACTAATTGCTGAATAGTCATTTTAATTAAACGTATCTTATTAAAATAACATCAGTAAAATAATAACCCACATAAAAACAAACATGATGTCTTAATTTCTTATGAAGATGAATTTCTAAAATAAAAACCTGATAAAATACGACAGTCAAGCTAAACAAGTTAATAATACTTCCAGAAAGAAAATGCCCTCAAAAAGAAACAAAAAAAAAAAAACTTTTAAGTACAACAGTAAAAGAATTGGGTTACAAGTCTGGAATAGCACAGAAATAGTCGTTTCTCCTTCACTTTTATCCTGTTGTAAGTCCCGGATCTGTAACTGAGGACATTTAATAGCTGCACTCACTTGAAATTGAGGAACATGTTTATCTAAGCAAATTAGAGGCACCTGCTCAGGTAAGCAGGATGTGGGTCATAAAAGTGTCATAGCTGGTAAAACTTCCTCAAACAACACCAGCAAAAATTGGCCAGCATCAAAATAATTGTAAATTATAAAATTTAGTATATTTATCAGCCAGTTAAGCATACCATAACCATTTGCATTTATTTTATTTTTGTCATTTGGACTAAAATTTACTTATTGCAAATCATTTTTAAATACATTTACATTTAGGCCTTTGGCCGACAGATCTTAAAGTTTTTATTTATTGGATCATACACATTTTTCCTTTTACCAACATGTGCAATTGTGTGTACGTGTGTGTGTGTCTCTGTCTGTGTTTGCGTGCATATGTTTTTTTCCATTCTCCTTGACTCCTTAATTGTATCCTGGACTTGTGGCGGAGGTTCTTGCCTCACCCGTAACGGCCCTCTGGCTATAAAGCATTAAATGTTAAACCCACTCTGTATTACTAACATGTCAGTAAGGGAGACAAGATAGTGTGAATGCCATTACCATAAAAAGTATCATAATGGAATAAGGTGCTATTATTAGCATAGTTATGCTAACTTATTTACTAACTTTATATACTATTTTATATACAGTATTACTATTTATATACTAACTTTAGTAATAGAATAAAGCCATGGTCCCACTGGGCATGAATAAAATCCACCTGGTGAAAAAGACTATTCACTGAATGGCAGAGCAGGCAGGTATCCACCTCCTCAGATTTCATTTTGAATCTAGTTTACCAAGAATTTTAACCATGTGAATCTGCCAATCTTCGAAGCACAAGTGAGCCTCTCAGTCATGCAGCAATAAACAGAGTAATTGAGTCAACTAGGGCTCCTCAAACCCTGCAACCAACATTGAACATACCCACTGAACCTGACAATTACTGTAACATGCTACTTGACTTTGAGCCAAAAAACAATAAAAAATTCCCCAAACTGTATTTCAACATGCCAAAAATAGACACCCCTAACCCCTAAAAAACATTTAAGGTCATCATCATCATCATCATCATTCTTCTTCTTCTTATTATTATTATTATGAGTAGTAGTATTGTTATTATTACCTTTCCAGCTATACTTTGCTACTATTAGCAGGAGTTTTATCTTCAAAATAATCATATAGAAGACAACACATAATAATCCAAAATTATATTGAATCCACAGACTTCCATTTCAAGGCACTTCCTTTTTTGGCCATGCATTTATCCCTCCTTTTCATTTTAGACTGGGCACTTTTTTTAAGAGCAGTTATGCCAATTGATACAATGGGAAATAACTTGCATCTGGTCCGTCAGTAGGGAGTGACAAACACACTGACCAAAATGATTCATGAGTAATTCCAAGAGTTTAGGAGAGCCCGCCAGCTTCCATAAGTCCAAAAGTCTGTTAAAACAGAGCACTTGATCAGTCTAAATTCCTGTTTTAACAGGATTACCTAATAACCAGACCGGGTGTAGTCCTAGAGGAACTGCTTGTCCTGAAGTCACATGTACCCTTACAGCAACAGAAAGTGTATATAAGGTATAAATTTTAGCAATATGACAGGGAGAGCTAACAAGCAATAATTTACTAGTAAAATTGAGTTGCTAATTAGAATTTATTTAATTACTTAACAAGCTAGCAGTGTCTTTTAGCTGAAATAACAAACAATAAAGTACAGTAGCTAGCAGAATAAGTATCTGTCCAATACTTTCTCTAAAGAAACATTTGGATTGC
This sequence comes from Channallabes apus, assembly GCA_030522415.1. NCBI lineage: Eukaryota > Metazoa > Chordata > Actinopteri > Siluriformes > Clariidae > Channallabes > Channallabes apus. The sequence continues at coordinate 4,835,379 of CM060131.1, forward strand.
CATAAATGGTTATGATAAAACAAAAAACATAAGAATAAAAGTAGCACTAAAGTCCAGGAAGCATGTTAGAGATAAAGAGACTAATTAGCATAATAATAAGCGATATCATCCAACTGGCTTCGCTCTTTATCTCTTGCTAACATTTCTTGAACACAGCAATGTCACAGTCATTATGGGTGCAGAAATTAATTAATTTTACAATACAGTACAATATTGTACACTTAAAGTACATTGCAGTATAAGCTCAAATACCTAACTTGTATTCAAACCGACAAATTAACATATTGGCCTCTTTGAGCTACTTCTTCCTTCTTTTTTTTATACTATATTATTTTCTTGGGCTAATTAGTGTTATATAGATATCATGAAAAAACATAGAAACCGGTGGGAAAAGGATAAATACATGGTTCTTTCTTAAACAACCATGGCAGAAGACATGACAGATCTTGACAAAAGCTGTTAATTGTTTCAGTTAAAAAAAAACTTTTTTACTGTTTCAGAAGGGGCAAATTATTAGCATGAGCTAAGAAAACAACTAAGGAGATTGCAGATATTACTAAAATTGTGTTAAGAACTGCAAAATGCATAGAGGAATCCTGGAAGGATAGTGCTGAACCATTGTCTTTAAGGAAGAGATGTGGACTGAAAAAAACATCCTAAATGACCATAATGGGAGATTACCTAAACGCTTAGTGAAATCAAATTGTTTAGAAAATAAATAATAATACATAAAAAAAATACTCAAAGCTATTTCATTAGTAAAATAAGAAAGTTTCCACATACACAAACATTGTGAAGAGAACGCAAGGGATTGGGACTAAACAGCTAACTTTAAACGACTTATCAGTCAGGCTAATCAGGGAAAAATGCTTTAAATTGCAAAGAAGCAGGAATAATGCGGAGCTGTGGAACTGTGGAGCATTGAAATAAGGTCATATAATCTGATGAGTGTAGATTTGCCCCGTTCCAGAGTGATGGTACCACATGATCTTACCATCAGGGTCAGAAGAGAGGCGAATAAAGTGACGCACCCATCATGCTTAGTGCCTTCCATACAAGCCTGTGGGGGCAGTGTTGATCTCGGGTTGCTCCTGTTGGTCAGGTCTTGGTTCAGAAACGATAAGTTCCCAAAAAATTAGGTCAGCTCACTACCTGAATGTAACGAAACGAAGGCATGGGCATAATCAAAGCAAAAGGCAATCCAACAAAATATTAAATTGTGATTATTTTATTCTTTTTGGCTGGTCAGTGTATAAAAATCAATTAGCATAATGCTTAAAATGTACGTAAAACAGATCAGTAGGCAGCTTAAATAATTTTTTTGTTTAAATGTGTTAAATACAGAGCATGTATTGATGAGATGAGTTTTGTTTTGTAAGCTGTTGATAATATTTCTCTTATATTCAAAATATAACTATTGTTATTTAGAGTGTATAGTTATAGGAAATGACACAACACATCATAATAACCCAAGATCATACAGTATTTGCAGAGCTTTAATAACTCAAATGAAACAAAATGCAAACAATTTGTAAACAAATTGAGTTACTGTAATTCTTTGGCTAAATAACATTATGAAAGCAGTATTTGGTGAAATAACCCTGATTTGCATTTGAATTATAGCTTTCATGTTATTTGGCATGCTCTCCACCATGATTTTTTTTACATTGCTGTTGGGTAACTTTATACCACTCTTTTTTGCAAAGAAGCAAACAGCTCAGCTTTGCTTGATGGTTTGTGGACTATTCATCTTCCTCTTGATGACATTCCAGAAGTTTTTTTTTTAAGTAAAATGCAGTGGTCACTTATTTTTTTCAAGAGCTGTATGTACAGAATAGTGTAAACAACAGTAGAAGCCACTTGAAATAAATTCTGCTGTAGTCTTGTATATTTATTTTTGACAAGCTTGTTAAAAACATTTAAAAAAGGATAATTATATTCATTTCTGCAGACTATTGATATACTGACCATTTCAGCAATCCATTCATCTAGGAACCTCTGTAGCCCAACTATAAACTGTGGAGACCAATTGTGACAATTATATTTATTCCCATTGTTGAAATGAAAACAACTGTCGTATGACCTCCGGTCCACATTCACACATTCCGTGAAATTTGGGAACACCAATTAGACTAATCTGCATGTCTTTGGACTGTAGCAGGAAACTAGAGTACCTGGACAAAACCCATCAAGCACAGGTAGACCATGCAATCTTAATACAGGCAGACCCCACGGCAAGAATCGAACTCGGACCCTGGAAGTGCAAGGCCATAGTGCTAAGCACTAACCACTGTGCTGTGCATTTTAGCAATAGAAGCCGGTAATGTGAGTACAGTGGGTAGTATTTGTTGCACCTTGTGGTCACCTTTAGGTCCTAGATGGGATGCTGAGCTGTTGCTATTGTGTGAGTGGAGACCATGACCAGGACAACTGAAAGTGAGTGAGCCTCTCAGTCATGCAGCAATAAACAGAGTAATTGAGTCAACTAGGGCTCCTCAAACCCTGCCTACTTGACTTCGAGCCAAAAAACTATTAAAAAAAAAAAAAAAATTCCCCAAACTCTGCTGAAGGCTGCCCCTCAGGACAAGATTGGAACTACACCGCTGAAGTCTAATTACAGCCCTTACAGAAACACGAAAGGTCTTTTGGCGCCCTCTTCGGGTGCAGCACCAGAAGCGCATTTCTCAATCCAATACCACAAAACAACTTTTAAATACATTGAAAACTGGAGCAGAGAGTGAGCGTGAAACGGAACAATGACACCAGGGTGTACGCTATAAGATGTATGTGTATGTAGACTTCGCTATTTTTCTAATAATAGCTGAAAATTCAATCAATATTTTGGTGCCGTAAACGCTGTATAACGTCAACAGACTTTCTCTCCGCCCATTGGTCGGCTTGTTAAACTCTGGTCACATGATCGCCAGCGAGAACGAGAGGAAACCGGACACAAACACGTATCGGAGCAACGAAACTGCATTCTTAAACTTTGTGTTGTTCGTTTTTTTTTTTCTTATAATATGTCCTTTATCTCTGGTTGTTGTCTTAGCCCCTGTAGTCTGTGTGTATGTTCAGCATAAGGGAAAACCTAATTAAAGGTGAGACTGATATTTAATTATTGCACGCGCACTCTTATATGAGGCTAGGGTGAGCAAAGTGTATAATTAGTGTACCCGGACATAAAAGGTTACAAACAAAGTAAGCAAAGAGTTGATAATAGCATTGTTTTAGTTTAGTTTATGTTTTGCTATCTAACAAAGATTCTGTACAGGGACAGTGAGGTGCAAATGTGGTTTGTATAAATAGAAATTGGCCATACCTGTACTGTAAGATTGTGTGTCTGAGTGTGTATCTGTGCTCTGTGATGGGTTCGAATCCCTGTTGTGACCCTGCCTTGGACTCTGAGATTGGCCCCAAGCCTGTAAGACTGTACACAAGATAAGCAGTATGGGAAATGAATGATTAGTGTGCATTTAATTAGTATTTATAATATTACCTTCATTATTTTTTATAATAAGGCATTGGTGGCTCAGTGGTAAGTGTTTTGCCTGCCATGCAGGAGGCCCGGGTTCGATTCCCAGCCAGTGCCCAAACCCCAGCCACTGCAGTGCCGGTCCCAAGCCCAGATAAAATGGGAGGGTTGCGTCAGGAAAGGCATCCAGCGTAAAACCTGTGTCAAGCTTGTATGTGCGGACTAGATCACTGTGGCGACCTTTTGAAGCCGAAAGGCCAACAACAACAACTTCATTGTTTTTTATAAGCCAAAATTTCTCAATTTTCTCAATTTCTAGCAGAGAGACATAATCCAATGTCTAAACTCAGATTGTTCCTCTTACTGTGCTGCATTTAATTTTTCTCCTCATATTTCATATCCATATATGAAAGGTACATAGGTACACAGAGGTACGTCTTATTTCTTTGTGCAAGATGTATTAATTCTCATGACTGCTTTTTATTTTTGTCACTGTTCAGATTGATCAGTGTTTAAAGCGCTGTCTCATTCACAGTTCAGCTCGATCAATCATTTTCACTTCTCATATTTTGTCCTCGTGATATTACTCACGTATGCTCATTTGCTAGCTTCTCATTTTGAATCATTTGAAGTGACCGCAAAGACAGTGTAGTTCATAGTGATGTATCATATAACTGACTCATTTGCTGCCGTTGTTTTTGTAACTGGACTCGTTAAAAAGTTTGAATCATGGCGAAATCAGTGTGTCATTGTTCTAGGGGGATTTTTGTGTTCATAAGACTTTCTAGAGTGTTCACACGGGGGGAAAAACGAAGGAAAAAATGAAACAGAAAATCAAATATGCACTTTTCAGGTCTCATGCAATCATGCAACAGAAAGTGAAGAGTGTTGATACTGGAGAGAACGACTGTGGTTACGGGTGACTGCATTTTGCGTGGTCAATGACTATCACTTCATGTGGTGTAATTTAAAAAAGAGAGAGCATAGATGCATACTGTATACTGTATGTAACTTTTACCAGAGGAGTCTACAGTATAGTGTCAGCACTTTGTAAAAGTCAGTAGCGTTTCCACCAAAGGACGCTGTGCTTCCCAATTTTTCAGTAACACGCACAACTTCTTTCTTTCTTTCTGTCTTATTCAAGCACAAGAGAACAAAAGAAGAACTGTAGTATGTTCAGCTGCTCTCACGTAAGTTTTAAAAGGATCAACATTAAGTGTAGATGATAAGCTGCTTAGAAATAGATTAACTTCAGGTAATTGACAAATTGCTGTGGCATGTGAGGGATAAAACTATTTGAGAGGTGTTGTTACAAGTACACAAATTTATCACCTTACACCAACTAGTTGTTGATTATTTTCTCTTAACAGCATGCCCTTTTGTGTATTATTTTGTACAATGTATGCATAGTAGGGCTGGGCGATATGGCTGAAAACTGTATCACGATATCAGTGGTTCATATCGGTCGATATAGATAATTATTGATATTTTTTATGACCCATTTAAAATAAGGACCAGGAGAAGAATATATTACATTTAAACATTTTTATTTTAAACTTAACCTTCCTCTGATCATAGTCTTATCAGTTATGAAGACATAAATGTCAACAATAATAGAAAAATCAAATAATTAAAATGTAAACATCAGTCTAAATCACAATGAACGCTCAGCAATTATCTCTTAACATTTAAGCTGCAAAATTAAAAGAAAATGTAAGAAATGCTTAATAAGGTGTAATAAAATGGTGCAAAGTGTTCACTCTCTGCTTATGAAGAGGAATCCAGCAGACCATCACGAGACAACAAAATGGCGCAACCAAACGTGATACTGTTGCATGATTGGCGTTAGCTTATCACTCCCTACGTTACTAGATTACCAGAGAGCGAGTGCCTTTGTTAATGCAACTGTCACGGGCAACCGGAGGCGGACCAGAAGACTAGCAGTTAGCCTTTGTAGTATGGACGGTAAACCCAAACACGGAAGTAGCGCGAACAGGCAGGATAACCATGCGAGTTATTATTAGAACTCTCTCATGCCAAGAGCAAGAGTTTACACAATTAAACCCGCGTTCTAGCAACACACACTCAATCAGTACTAACATAAGATCCGGCGAAGCTTCGGAAACGGCATGGGCAGACTCAATGACTGAGCGATGTGAAGCGATGACTGAGCGATGCCATCTTGTCTCAGTTTATGCTTCCTGAATCGCGACCTTACTACTTACTTACTTAGGACTTCCGGGTCCTAGTGCCGGTCGCGGAGCCAGTGCACATGACAGCAACCAAACTAGCTTCGCGAACTCTGTTTTCTTCCGACAAAGAATAAAAAATATCCAACGTTCTATCGAACACATTTTTTTATTGATATCGATCATGTGTATATCGCGATACATATTGTTATCGTTTTATCGCCCAGCCCTAATGCATAGCGCACTGAATGCTGTTGATCACTTAGTCAGGAGCATAACAATTGGCAATGAATTTAAGTTGTTGGTTTAGCTATACGTTATCTTCCATACAAAAATGTGAATTTTTAACTAAGCAAACATCTCTCATAGGGGCCAGGGGTAGCTCAGTGGTTAAGGCATTGGACTACGGTTCGGAAGATCCCAGGTTCAAACCCCACAACCACCAAGTTGCCACTGTTGAGCCCTTGAGCAAGGCCCTTAACCCTCAATTGCTTAGATGTGTAATGAGATAAAAATGTAAGTTGCTCTGGATAAGAGCGTCTGCCAAATGCCTAAATGTAAATGTTAATCTCATAAATGAACCGACTTGCAAACGCTTTTCAGATTAATGCCTAGTAAATACTGTATGATATTGAATACGTTAAATAAAACCAATGATATAAATTGGTGTAAAACCAATTATTAAACCTGGAATGTGATTTGAGGCTGATTTGAATGTGGAAACGTCTTAGTATAATACTGCAAAGCACCCCTAGCAATATATAGTGTGCAACACTTCTAAAACAAGTGTCATGAGGTGCTGCGGTAACACGAGACTTCTTCTTTATGACTAAACTAAAAGGATTTTGATATTCCCTGTGACTAGAAAATCACATCCTCTTTTAGGCTGTATTGTGCCTTCATCAGTGTGTGTGTGCACAGTCATCAGAAACAGCTCTCGAACACTTTTGGCTTTATGATCAGACTAAACACTTTGTATTGAAAAAGAAATTGTTTATACTAACAATTACTACAAATACTACACAAGCAATTACCATTGTTTTGGAGCAATAGTAGTTTGTAAAGGCCTTTTATAAGCATACACACACACAAGCCTGTGCACACAAAAGTGCTGATCGTTCAAAGTGAGGCATGTTGTTACGTCTAACATAGCTGGGGGGTTTGTGGACATTCAACTTTTAAATGTAAGAATAAACGGTTAAAAAGTATGACATCCTGCAGCATTAACACGCACTCAAACAAATTGAATTAGTAATGTTAAGATATTGCTTAATGTTACAAGTCATGCAGATAAAATATACCAATTCAATTTTATTTGTATAGAGATTTTAACAGTTGTTGTTGTAAAGCAGCTTTATACGATCAGAAGAAAATTATGGAAATTTGTATGAGATTTTGACTTGGACAATCTTTTTCTCTACCTCTTGAGGCAGACTGCTTATTACTGTAATGTAGGGAAATCATATTTTGCAAATCTAGAAATGTGACAGAAGAAGTATTTTTTTTTTTCCAATTTAAAGGTTAGGCTTAACATCTTTTCCAATAAATCCTGTGTTCTGCATTATGATGGTTAAAAAAAAAATCTAGTCTTATCTATGATTAGTGCTTTACTGTGTATGAGATGGGGAGCCAATCAGTGCCCCTTCCTCAACCAGAGACCAGGTTTATGAAAGTAAAGAGATTTGTTCACTCAGAGTTGTGCTAAGATGAGCTATTTTGCTTTGACTATTCTTTTGAAGAAGGGTCATTTTGCTTTTCTGTTTTGATTTTGTTGAAAGATGGGTTCTTTGTCTTGTCAAATTAGTTTTTTGGTTTTATGTCTGGATTAGTATTATTGTACAATTAGTAAGTATAACATGTAAGGGATACAACGTATGAAAGGGGTAGGGTTCTATAAGTTTACACTTCAACCTAGTCCTTTTCAAACAGATGTAATGATATTTAAAAATAAGAATGTTGATGTATGTGAAGAATAAGTTTGTTTGAAATAATACAATTATGAGTATGAGTTTACGGATCAACAATGCGAAGCTCCTGGAAATGCCTAATGTTACGCTCACATGGGGCAAACATGCAGAAAGAGTATATTCATTCTGCCAAGAAAGAAACAATAGGTTAAGTGTTTCCTTGACTAATACTTACCTATTGACCAGTTCATTAAATCCAATCGCCCTTTCATTCTGATTGGAAATTCTTTCCGTTCCAGCCAGAACGGGTCAGATTATTCTAATTTCATTGTTTACATGATTCATTTATATTCTAATTAAGCTATTATTAAGGTCCATGTAAATGCACCTAGTGTATATCTACTAACTGATGATTGGCATGTCCTTCCTTTTATCCATTTAAGCATTGCATGTGTGTAGAAAATTGATTTTGTGTGTTAACTGGATAAGAGCGTCTGCCAAATGCCTAAATGTAAATGTAAACATGACTGCTTGATTTCTAAACATGTTTATAACATGTATCCTTCCAGCACTGATTTCTGTTTACTTCTGATCTCTGTGGAATATCCTCAAGCATGAAGTCTGATATTGCATATGAAAAGGTATGGTTTTGTCCAAATGTCTCTATATATGCTTTGTTTGGTCTTTAAAAACTGCAAGCTGATGGCTCCTTAGAGTCATGCTGTAGTTAAAGGGTGTATTTGTGATTTTGGATCAGAAGAGTTTTGTGCAACTGGTACCCAATGCTATAAATCCTTTGTAATTAATATAGATTAGACAGCTAAATAAAGACTTTATGTCCTCCTTTAAAAGTCTTTGTCTGCAGCTAAAATCTATCACAGTTTCTAAGACCTACAAAGTAGACAATGTGGTATGTGATATACTGAAGACGTCTAGAATGTCTACCTTAAAAACTAAATGTCTACATAAAGATAAACAGGGATTATCTGACAAGGAAACTGTCATTAGTCTTACAGTATATCATTTGTTTATTCGGTGGTCTAATTTCTTTTCAGGTGGCTGATGTGGAGTCCAGTAAAGGAGAGAGTCTTCTGAAACCTCAAAAGGTAAAAGAACATGCATAAGACCTAATTTACAGCGTGCCTTTGTAAAGATTCATTTACGTGTGTATTTTACATCTACTGTACACAGACTGGGCCTCAGTCAATGTGTGAATCCAAACTCAAAATTTCTGCTGGATTTGCAAAAAATTCAGAAATGTAGACTTTCCATGTAACCACATGTCGATTACCAGGCACATATTCAGAACAGGTAATTAGCATTTCAACGTCCATTAAGAGCCCACCACAGCAGAAGTTATGAGTATACAGCATAAAATACTTTTTCAGAGGTAGAAGTGAAGATTTAGTGCCACCATGCCGCCTGGGAACTGGGTTGTACTTGCCTAAGTAGTCGTTTTAAAATTTGTAGTCCAAACTACTAGAAAAATCTAGCTCGCTAATATAACGGATTAATAATGCACATTCCTTTAATTGGCTTAATTAATAGATTAAATATATATTTTACACCTGGATATCTGGCCACAACAACTAATTGTATGTGGAGGGAGGAAAACATGGCGTAACAGTTTTTTACCACGTTAAACACCTTCTCATTTTACATGATATGATGATGTGTATTGGGATTGACCCCTAGGATTGAAAACTGTAAAGAGAAAAGAATTATGCCCATTTTAACCCTGTTTGTTTGTCTAGCATTCCAGGTGGATTCTGATCATCACTTGTCTCATTGGTGTGCTGCTCGTGATGTTTAGCCTCCAAACACTCCTTATTCCATTAATGTCAACATCTGACCTTAAGCTCAATCATCCCATGACGCACACCTGCACTGACAACTGCAAGTGAGGGAGCACACATGCTTGTAGAACACATCTTGTACACACATTTGTAAAGATTAATCTGTCAGTGTGTATATATCACAGTACATATGTGAATGACTGTCTGGTTGGATAGTGATGAGGTCTGCAGATGGCACATCTTCAACTTCATCATCTGTTTTCTATCACACACTCATTCAGAAATACTCTTTGCCTGTTTTTTCCTCTTTAGTTGTGAGTTATATTGGTGTGTGTTTGCAGACTGGTTCTGGTGGAGAGCATCCCAGTGGGGGTGGAATTCAACTCATCTGTTGGCCATCCATCCATCTATCAAGAATGGCGGAGTCTCTTGTCAGAGGCAAAGAGCAGTCTGGACATTGCCTCATTTTATTGGACCCTCACCAACGAGGATACGAGCACACACGAGCCCACAGCTAATCAGGTAAGAAGACTTTGGCCATGATGATATCTGATTATTTAATCCACAATGGATACTTGGGTGTTTGTCTCATTCTTTTTACCATTATACATAGACTCGTGTCTACTTAAATTTCTGGCTTTCGTTTAGTCTACCTGTATTTAGAATTTTTTCTTCCAGTATAATATACTATTATTTGCAAAATTATAGTAATTCGAATGACCACAGGCTTGTCATATGAGGAATAACATTCTTTGCTATATTTCGCTGTGTTTAAAGGGTGAGGAGATCATGCGGGAACTTGTTGATCTTTCTGGCAAAATCTCTGTACGAGTCGCTGTGAATTCTCAGGACAGACAGCAACAGAATGATATTCAGCAGCTCATTACTGCTGGTCAGTGTCTGTTAACAAAAAGCTATTCTAGCTTACACTAGGAATAGTCAAACTTTAATCACTTTAAAAACTTTTATTTAATTTTGTAACCTAAAACTATGTTTAAAGAGAATTTCAGCCTTTTCCTTTTTACAAATGTCGAATATCTTGTGTCTCCTAAGGTGCTGACGTGAGATATGTAAACATGCAATATTTAACATCTGGTGTGCTGCACACTAAGTTCTGGGTGGTCGATAAGAAGCACATTTACATCGGTAGTGCCAACATGGACTGGAGATCCTTAACTCAGGTGACTTTAATATATGCAGAATATCTTTTAAACTTTATAACTGTAATAACAAATAACTTGTAGTGAATTTATGTATCTGTTTGTTTGTTTATTTATTTAAAGCTATTTGATTAAGAATAATTGTGCATAGAGTTTGTGTGCTTATGAGTTTGATCCAGCTACTTGGGTTTCCCCCCCACCATCCAAAGACCACCAACACCATTGGTCTTAATTACACCCTGCTTACATAGTCTTCCTGTTGCCTGAGACCCTAAACATAATAAGCAGTATAGAAGAATGAAGGATTGAAAAATTACTGTATGTTGTCCCTCATTTCCCTGGATCTTGGTCAGAGGGTAAATTGGGTACATTCCTTTTTGTCCAGTGATGAAAGGCAGATCCCATCTAAATAGCCATTATTCCAATTAATATTTGTGCTTGTTATTTTAGTTACTAAATATTATGTCTTCATATTACATATCATAATACACAGCCTGGCCAAAAAAGATTACACACCCTAATATTTCAATCACCTGTGTGGATTATTGCTCCCAGAACCACTCTTTCACAATTTGAATTCTGGAATATGCCCATGCCATCAGGATAAAAAAAAATCCACAGATGTGATAACCTGGTCGTTTAGCACATTCAGGTCGTCAGCTGACTTCATTTTATTACCACATAATGTTGCTGAGCCTAGACTTGACCAATTGATGCAACCCCCGATCATAACGCTGAACAGTGGGCACTATGTATGATGAATACAATGCTTAATGTTTCTTACTCTGATGCACACAATGCTCTAGAATAGGGTCACTCTGTACTCATCAGACCAAATTACCTGTTTCCATTTCTCCAGAGTACTCGCAAACTGAAAAAATTTCCAATTTTCTCCCCAATTTAGTCGTGGCCAATTTACTCCCCGTCGCTAGGGCGGGGAAGTTAAGGCTGCCACTACCACTCAGGGAGGACGAAGACTATCATGTGTTTCCTCCGAACCGTGTGACGTCAGCCGACCGCATCTTTTCGAACTGCTTGCTCACGCACCATTAGGGGTGGAGTAACACACTCTGAGGAAAGTGCTAGCCACTCCTTCTGCGTGCGCGAGCTCACAGACGCCCCTGATTGGCTGTAGAGCCGTGATTAATGTGGGAGCACAGTACCTCTCATCCCTCCCCGGCCAATCAGCTCTCTCTAGGCCTCCGGCTGTGAGAGGAAAGCAGCATCACCCGGGGTTCGAACCAGCGATCCCCGGATGATGGGGCGAGTGCTTTACCACTGCGCCACTCGAAGGCCCGCTTGAAATGCTTCTTACGAAGCCACTCCTTTGTTGCCATGTTTCATCTTCAGTGCCCCTTCATGATGGAAGGAGGTTTTCACTCATGGTCCCGTTCATTCTTTCCTTTACACGGATCAGTAGTCCTGGTCCCTTGTAGCACAGCCACACAACAGGGGCGTTTTCATACACAGGGAATTGGTTGTGGAGCTAATGCTGCTCACCTGTGGCCGAAGGCGTGCCCTAGCAGTTTCTGTTTCCCCATTGACAGTGGTTTGGTCACCGGGTAAGTTCCCGCGCATGCGCGATCGGGGCGCAAGGGAACCCGGAAGTGACGTGGGTCACATGATCTGGCATAAAGCCGGAACCGGCATAGAGGCCGGCACGGAGAGATGAGGACAGCGCGCTGCATATTTTTTGAGACTGAGAGCCTGTTTGAGGATTACATTTCGTTAATTTCATCCAGTACCCAGCTCATTCCGTTTCTCGATCTCCCAGACCTACCATCTTCATCTGGTGAGATCGAACCATCTCTCCAACTTGACATTCTCATACCTTTTAGGGGCAGTGGTGGCTCAGAGGGCTAAGGCACTGAGTTACTGATCGGAAGATCGGCGGTTTGATCCCCAGCTCCACCAGGTTGCCACTGTTGGGCCCATGAGCAAGGCCCTTAACCCTATCTGCTCCAGGGGCGCTGTATCATGGCTGACCCTGCGCTCTGACCCCAGTTACGCTGGGATATGCGAAGAAGGAATTTCACTGTGCTGTAATGTATATGTGACAAATAATAAAGGCTTAACTTTTGCCGTTTTTCAGACACTGGACTTTCATACACACACTCACACACCCGCATACATCCCGCACACACTATTTATATTTGTATTATATTTGTATATATTGGTTTTGGTGCACCTTGTTTGTTTATTTATCTGTTTGTCTTTGTATAATACATTTGGTTTAATTTATTATAATTGTTTTGTGTCGCGTCGTGTTTTGTCCATCTGCGGTTGCGCAATACCGGAAGTGTTGTTTTCAAGCCCCTGTTTAGATTCCCGAATCCGTTTTTTTGTAACCAAGCGGTTTTCTAAATCCAAGCGTTACACCCTTTGCAGAAAAACAGCCCCAAAGCATGATGTTTCCACCCCCATGTTTCACAGTAGTTATGGTGTTCTTTTGATGCAACTCAGCATTCTTTCTCCTCCAAACACGAAGTTCTATTTTGGATTCATCTGACCATATGACATTCTCCCTATTCTCTTCTGGATCATCCAAATGCTGCAAACTTCAGACGGGCCTGGACATGTACTGGCTTAAGCAGGGGGATACGTCTGGCACTGCAGGATTTGAGTCTCTGGTGGCGCAGTGTGTTACTGATGGTGGCCTTTGTTACTTTGGTCCCAGCTCTCTGCAGGTCATTCACTAGGTCCCCCCGTGTGGTTCTGTGATTTTTGCTCACAGTTCTTGTGATCATTTTGATCCCAAGGGGTGAGATCTTGAGTGGAGCCCCAGATCGAGGGAGATTATCAGTGGTCTTGTATGTCTTCCATTTTCTAATAATTGCTCCCACAGTTGATTTCTTCCGAGAAACTATGTTTCTGGTGTCCTTTGACAGCTCTTGGGTATTGGCCATAGTGGAGTGGAGTTTTGAGTGTGACTGTTTGAGGTTGTGGACAGGTGTCTTTTATATTGATAACAAATGCCATTAACGAGGTAACGAGTGGAGACTCGTCTGTGAGAGCCAGAAATCTTGCTTGTTTGTAGGTGACCAAATACTTATTTTACAGAGGAATTTACCAATTAATTCATTAAAAATCCTACAATGTGATTTTCTGGATTTTTTTTTCTTATTTTGTCTCTCATAGTTGAGGTATACCTATGATGAAAATTACAGGCCTCTCTTATCTTTTTAAGTGGGAGAACTTGAACAATTGGTGGCTGACTAAATACTTTTTTGCCCCACTGTATATAAAGATTTGCTTGATGTTTTTCTTGTTTAAATTAAGAACGCTTAACAATATTCTTAAAAAATATTTGTTTTTGTTCACTAACCCCTGACCTAAGCACTAGCGAAAAATCTCAAGATTTTTTCGCTTTAATTCCAGTGAAGCATGGATTAGTCATTATAAACATGTGGAGACACGTACTTCCCTCTGACATGTTACATTTTTGTTACATTTTGACAGGTGAAGGAGCTCGGTACTGTGCTTTATGACTGTATGTGTCTCGCTGAAGACCTCGGGAAAATATTCGAAGCCTATTGGTTCCTTGGCAAGAGCAAGACAATACCTGCTCCCTGGCCCAGCCAATTCTCTACAGCCTTTAACAAAGACACACCAATGCAGCTGTCAATCAATGGGACAGACTCTAGAGTTTACCTGTCGGTGAGAGATCTGTAGTTTTCACCACGGCTAAACGTAGTAAATATAAAACATGCTTATAAATGCAACTTGTGGCATATTAAAAGAAAAAAAAAAAGCCACAGTCAACATTTATCTTGCGATGTGACATTTATAACTGTTTTATAATTTATAATTTTTAATTTAATTGTACATACACAGAGTTGGGGTTATGCATATCATAGAATTGTTAGCTTAATGGAATAAATAAGTTTTTAAAAATCATAATTTTATGACCCATGTATACATTAGACCCATTCAGTTGAGAACATATCCTTATTGATTCTTTCTTTGCAGAGTTCTCCTCCATCCTTGTGTGCTGAGGGCAGAACTTCAGATCTTCAGGCCATTTTAAGTGTCATTAGTGACGCACAGCAGTTCGTTTACGTTGCTGTGATGAACTACCTGCCCACTATGGAGTTCACACATAAAAGGTGTGTGTTATCCTTGGAAGCAGACTGCAGATTTTTAGTTCAGATTACTATTTCAAATATTTCTTGTTATATTTACTAGTTTAGCATGTTATTTATACAGTTTGTTTGAGGACACAAAATATCCAAAATTTAAAAATGTTGCATCTAAAAATCATTAATTCCCAAAATTACAAAGATTTTCACATACACAGTTCTTGTTCTATCAGGAGTTGTAGAAAATCTATAATCTCTCACTAATGTTTATCATATCTATCATCATCATCCTAGCGTTTGTCCCGCTATAGCAGGGTCCGCTTTTCGGCAAATCCGTCTCCATTTGGCACGATCGAGGGCGTCTTCAGGGGCGGCATTGACGATCTTCGTGTCTTCCTTTATTCTGTCCATCCATCGTTTCTTCGGCCTGCCGCGTGGGCGTTGTCCACCAGGGTCTAGCCGCAGGGCCGTTTTTGCCACCGAGTTGTCATCAGCGCGTACAACGTGTCCATACCACCGTAGCCGCGCTTCACGCATCTTCTCCGTTATTGGCGCGACGCCAAGGCGCTTTCTGATGTTCTCGTTCATGACTCGGTCCCAGCGCGTGAGGCCAAGGCACCACCTGAGCATCCGCATTTCCATCGTATTGAGGGTTTGCTCGTGTTTCGCTGTGGCGGGCCAACATTCGGAGCCATAAAGTGCGACTGGTCGTACTACAGTCTTGTAGATCTTCGCCTTGAGATGGTCTGGCATTCGGCGGTCACAGAGCACGCCGGTTACTTGACGCCACTTCATCCACGCTGCGTTGACCCTTGCTCGCACATCCGGGAGGATGTCTCCGTCGGCGCTGATTGACGATCCCAAGTACTTGAATTTGCTGGTTTTCTTCAGGTCTTCCCCGTCGATATTGATGGTGCCATCAGTTTGTGGGCCGGCTTCCATGTACTCCGTCTTCTTGGTATTGAGTCGCAGTCCGTGGTCAGCTAGACGAGTCTTCCATTGCTGCGTGTGTTGTTGCAGCTCACTCCTGAGTTGGTTTGCTAGGAATACGTCGTCAGCATAGAGAAGTGACCATGGGTGGGGTTGCTGGAGGTCGGCGGTCGCAGTGTCCATGCAGAGGATGAACAGGAAGGGCGACAAGGCCGAGCCTTGGTGTACTCCCACGTTGATGGCGAAGGGTGGCGATGTTCCCACTGGGCATCGGACTACACTGGTGACATTCGTGTAGAGCAACTTGACCCAGCCGACGTAGGATTCAGGGACTCCATGGGATCGCAGGGCATGCCAGATGAGGTCGTGGGGCACTCTATCGAATGCCTTCTCCAAGTCCAGGAATGCAATGTGCACCGTCTGGTTCTTCTCTCGGTGCTTCTCCACCAGTATCCTCGCCGCGTGTATGGCGTCGGTAGTTCCGCATCCCTTGACGAACCCGCATTGGTTTGGCGTGATTGTGACGATCTGGCGTAGGCGGGCGTCCAAGATTCTTTCAAATATCTTCATGGTGTGGCATAAAAGACGGATTGGTCGATAATTGGCGCAGTCGGTGACATCGCCCTTGGCTTTCCAGATTGGGACTGTGACGCTGGTTGCCCATACTGCTGGTACCTTGCCCTCCCTGATGATGTTGTTGAATAGGGAGGCGAGAGCGGCGACACCTTGTTGACCAAGGATTTTCCAGGCTTCGGCGGGGATGTCGTCAGGACCAGGCGCTTTCCCATTCTTCATTCTCTTGACGGCGGTTTTTACCTCGGCTGTCGTGATCGGTGATACTGGCCCATAGACAGGGTCGGCGCTGTGGATTGGCGGATGAGGGAATTCTTCATTGCTTATCAGAGAGAAGTACTCGCTCCAGCGATTGAGGATGGCGGGTGGATCTCGGAGGACTTGTTGATTGGCATCTTTGACATGTTTCACTTGGCCGATGTCCTGCGTTGAGCGGTGACGGCTATTGGCCAGGCGGTATATCTTGTTCGCCCCTCCGGGCTCGTCTAAGTCGTGGTAAAGCTGGTCGTAATGCGCAGCCTTCGCCACTGCAGCTGCCTTCTTCGCCTTCGCCTTCAGGCTCTTGTACTGTTGGTAGTCCTCATCGCTTCTGGATTGGCGCCACTTCTTCAGCGCGGCCTTCTTCTCTTTCACAGCGTCCTGGACTTCTGGGTTCCACCACCATACCTGTTTGTCCTCGCGGTGCCGGCTGGTAACAACGACCCCCTGGGAAGTTGGCTAACGGTGAGGGTGTTCGACGTCGGGTGGAGCGACACATCGGTCGATTCATTTCTTGGTCGCGTCAAATGGTTTATCATATCTATAACACTAAGAAAATACTATACTGTATATTTACAGAATATAAATGATTCTGTGAATTTTAAGGAATTGTTTATTTAAGCTAAAGTGATTACCTTAGAAATTATGCTTTCAACTTTACGTGGTCTGCCATGCCAATTCATGACTTAAAGAATTGTTGTTATTTGTGTTGTTCTAGTGAAAGTATGGAAAGGAACAGTTCCTTTGACCTTGTATGTCTTCCAGATACTGGGCTGATATTGATACTGAGCTGAGGCGTGCAGCATTCGAGAGGAAGGTTCATGTGCGTTTGCTGATCAGTTGCTGGAACAGCACCCCTGAAGTCATGTTCCCATTTTTACGCTCGCTAGCTTCGGTACAGGATTCAAAGAGTAGGCTGGACATTCAGGTGGTGAGTGAGACCATGATTGCACGTAACATAGGAAACCTAGGATAGGGGAAACACACAAGGTTAATTCCTCAAATCCATCGGGGCAGTCTGCATCTTATACTTAACATATGTTTTTTGCTAATTTTTTTTCTTTTTTTCTTTGCAAACTGAGCAATATGAATTAGGCTTTGTTAGTTTCTGATTCTATGCAGATTCACAATGTATTTCAGCATTCGCTTTAATACCCCTTTTGTAAAAAGCAGGGTTTGGGAGTCCAGGAGTGTAAAACTGCTCTTGCTCTCAGGGTGAGTCAATCAGATCAGCACTATCCAGTCATGGGCACCTGTGTGTGGAGGAGGGCACAATGCTTTCCTCTGTGCTGTTCCTCTGATCCAAAATAATGTTGTGGATGAAATTGCATGTTTATGAGGAAGAAGAATATTGTTTAGTAGGATTCCCATTACTCAGGTTACTTGAGCAATATCATTCTTGAGGTCATGCTGTATTGCCTGTACACAATTAGTACCCTTAAGGGGTCAGAGAAGAATTTGGAACTTAACCTAGTTAGCTTCATAGCTGCAAATGAAAGAACACAGAGTTCAGAGATGTTTCAGATGTTTTAGAATAAATTATTAAGGTGTCAGTGTTTTTTAAAGAAAACATAACATTATCAGATATATTTCCTGTGACTGATTTTGACTGTGATTTTTGGTTTTTGCTTTCTCATCATTTTTAAGGACTGTAGCGACAAACATTCACCCATGCTGGCGATGAACAGTTAGTGTAATTAATGGTTATTAGAACACCTGGGATGCAGAGTGATGCATATAGTTAAACATCTCAGTGATGTTACTTTCTATTATTACCCCTCGTGGAATACTCCGCCACTTTTATGCCAAAAATGCGCTTCCATGTTGTGAGGGGAAATCAATAAGCGCTTTCTAAAACCAGTAATTAAAAAGGATGTGGTTTATATTGCATGTTCAATTAGGGCTGCACGATATTAGGAAAATATGCGATATTGTTGAATACTGCGATAACGATATTTCTTGCGATATAACATTTCCCTAGAGAAATGCATTTTTTAATTATTATTATTGCCTATTTTTTTTATTATTTATTTATACGTAATGATCATACTAAAATAAACAGGTAATAGATATTCGTCTGATGTAATTAAATCTAATTCAGGCTAAAAAGAAACTATATGTCAAGGAAGTTGCAAATATTTAGACTGCAAAACACTATGAATGACTTAAACCCCTCAGCAGATATTCTGACTTCTGGTTTGCTGTTACTATAAACCTGCCAACACAATATGAATTACTTTCAAACATTACTGTTTATTTAAGTGGAACCGTACACTCATCAATAGTGTCTTAAAACAAGAGCATCTTTTAAACTAAATATTCTCTTTGGCTTGCCTGTTTTTTTTTTTTAAATAAAAATAAATATTATTAAACAAAAATTAAATAAAAAAAATACTATTTGTCAAACACACACGCACGCGCACACACGCACATACACACACACTCGCTCCGCGACCGGCACTAGGACCCGGAAGTAATGCGGGCGCGAACCCGGAAATATAAGAGGAGTAAACAAGCCATTGCATAGATCTTAGTCACTGAGTTCGCCATGTCGGTTCAGATTGTTTACTTTCTGATTCGAGTGTGTGTTTATAGGACGCGTGTTTTTCCCTTGCTCCCCTTCTGTGAGAGTCCTTAAACTAATTCGCGTGGTTATCCTGCCTACTCGCTTGCTTCCGCGTTTGGGTTTACCGTCTATAAAGGGCTAACGGCTAATCGCGGCTAACGGCTAATCGCTAAGTCTTCTGATCATCCGGGTTTAGTTCGCGACAGAATGAAGTATAAAGATATAAATTATATATATATATATATAAAGATATAAGCGGGTATAAACATAGTAAGGGCCCATCTGATTGGTCAAATTTGGACACACAAATGCTTGGCAAATAAAGTATTTATCGCAACTCCTTGCAATATGGTTATCGCGCATGCCATTATCGCGATAACGATATTTTTTCTATATATCGTGCAGCCCTATGTTCAATAACTTTTCTCTTACAAATGCCAAACCTAATGTCATAACTGCATTATTTTTATGCTCTTTTTTTGGGTGTTTTGTGTTCTCTGCAGAAAATCTTCATTGTTCCCAGCAGTCCAAGTCAAAAGGAAATCCCCTTTGCTCGAGTGAACCATAACAAGTACATGGTGACAGACCGAACTGCCTATATAGGTATTGAACTTGTGCAACTCTCAAAACTTACTTAGAGTGAACATATTGACACACATTGATGGTAGCCCTTATTAATCTTAGTTCAAGATGTTCTCACTTAGTCTAAAAGATTGTTAATGGTGCCAATTCAGGCATATATTAATCGAATCACACCTCTGAGTAATACATGTTAAATACCTTTCTTGTTCTTTTTCTATACACACGTAAAGAACCAAATGTAAAACCCTGTTCTTCTGACCAAGACCATGCTATTATGTGATCTATTATTATATCATTTTAACTTTCTCACTACGCTCTTAATCACTTAAATTTTTATAACATAATATATCAGCTTAATATTTGATGTGAATCTTGCCATGAAATAGCCTGAGAAGCTGATATGGCAATAAACCCAAATACAAACAAACAAAACTTGTTCTATACCCTGCTTATGCCAGGAGGTAAGGTGAAGTAGAATAAAAATCCATAATGTGTGTCACTGAAGTTTTTTTTTTTTCCTACTGTCTTTAGAGAGGTTCCTTGTTAAAGAAGTTTCCCAATAGAGCAGTGTTTCTGTTAAGTGTGTGTGTTTGTGCACGCACACACGAAAGTTCTACAGAGTAGCTTGTTTAATTTTTACTTCCGGACCAAATTATGCTCACAATCCAAGGTTTAACTATATAGTAAAATAAGAATGTGATTAAAACATACTGTATTTCCCCTCTGAAATCTCATCCTCTAAACAACAGAACCACAGCGGATAAAGTACAGTAGGAATGCACTCTTGACATTTTTTGTTTTTATTGGTGCCTCTAAATTGAACTAGGTCCATACTGCCAACTACTGTATCAGAAAGAATAAATACAGATGTGTACTAGGGTATGGAGTAATTTTATTAATGTGTAAGCTTTAAGGTGCAGTCAGAGTTCCAGTTCATCAAGTCAAAGACAAGACTGGATCTAATGTTCTTGGGACAGAATGTTTCTTAATGAAAAATGTATCATGAGATTTTTATAGCTGACTGTGTGGAAGGGATGACACTAGCCATCCATTATCAAAGAGCCTCTATTCATAAAGTCGCTTTATGTGTCCCAGAGAACCTTCACCATCCATGGATGTTGTATGATAAGGGAGGGTTCTACTGCTGAGTAGAAATTTGCCATAATACACGAGGAAGAAAATCAGAGGATTTTTTTTGTGATATTTTTTGGTGTTGTTGTTTTTGAAGTATTAATAATTTTTCATAAGTGTTCTGAATACTAATTATTGATGCTAGAATTACATCATCTGCAGCATTCTATAAGCACTAATGAACTTTTCTTTATTCCCTCCATTTTGTGCAGGAACTTCAAACTGGTCCGGTGATTACTTTGTGAACACAGCTGGCTCAGCGTTAGTGGTGAATCAGTCTTCATCCGCATTCTCAGAATCCACAGTGAGAGAACAGCTGCAGGCTGTGTTTGAAAGAGATTGGGCTTCTTCCTACAGCACTCCGCTCAACCATGACACCAACCTCAAACAGATATGCTTTACATAATACAGAACTTGCAGGGGGCACCTTGTGATCCAATGTTGTTTTAAATGCAGCGTTCCCAACTTTACCGAACACCTACAGTATATAAGGGAAGCAGTATGAGTGAACACACTCAACCTCTGCAGCTAGGACACTGAAGCTGAAGTGATCTCCTGTCAGATTTACAAAATTGGTTGATTTTATGCTAAAAAGTTTTTAAGGTGATGTGTAGAATAATAAGTCACAACTTGTTGCCTCTTGGTTTACATTTGTGTAAGTGATATTGACTTCATTCTCAATTCAGCATTACTTCTAATCAACTTCACCTGAGATTATTGAGTAACCGAATAGACAGTAAGCACAATAGGATAACTGTAGGAAAGTAAGAAAGGAGAAATGTTTAAAAGACAAGATTGGAAGACATGGTGTTTATTTCAGTGCACAACCATCTGTTTTATCATTGCACTACACAAACCTTGACTCATAATGCACATTCCTGAGGGAACTTCAATAAGGAATCTTTACAACTTCACTTCTGAAAAGGAGGCATTTTATTTTCCTTTTTTCTAAATCATTACTCAGTTATTACAGATAGGATTATAGTCCACTTGCAAAAATAAAAGCTACACAGCATCCCTATACTCCAAATGTTTTTATGGTGTCCAGTTAGGAGGTGTGGATTTCTGATTTCCAAAGGACAGTGATTTGAGTGATTTTATAAATTTGCTAATTTGCTCCGTTGCATTTGTAACTGCAGTAAAATGTTTCAGAAGCAAGCATCAGATCAAACACATCTTGGCTGTTTACTGATGATTCCCTCTTTAGAAAAACCATTGTTCTCACAGTTGTTGGACCATTCCAATTTTTTTTTTTTGTCTTTTGTGAAGATCAAATGAGATGCATGGGATTACCTGAACATTTTGTTCGAATTTTAAATTCCATTTATGTAAATCTATGGTTGGTGACCTGAAATCTCAGAATAACTACAGTGCTGTCCTTTAACTGCATCAGATCTATTACTTGAAATATATGTTTCTTTTTTTGGTTAATAAAATACCTTTTACTCACATTCTCGAGCAAGCCACTTCTTAAGCCATTTCTGCGCAATGGGGGTAGTACAGATGTGTTTCAATGAAAATCAGTTCTAGATTTTCATTACATAAAGGTCCTTTATTTTTATATTTCCTAATCAAGCACTTAGAGGTCCCGCAAAGCATGTCTGTTTTGTTGCAGCTGAAATAATCTCATTTGTTTAAACCTCAGCCAGTACAAAATTGGGACAAGAAGAAAAAAAAAAAAAGCACTGAGTGTTTTTTATTTTTTGCATACACACACGCGCACACACACTAGGGCAGTGGTTCTCAAAGTGTAGGGCGCGCCCCACTAGTGGGGAATACAGACATGACAGGTGGGGCGCAATGAACGGGAGGAAATTAGTGGAAAATAACAGGAAAGTACCTCTTCTAATTCATGCTTTTCTTTATTGATAATGAAGAGCGTACGCTCAAAACTAAACAATCACACACAAATAAATGGATCATTAATACAAGAAAATTTAAAATAACATCAGTTGTGGGCCGGGAGAAAAAGTGGAACCATAGTGGAACAATAACAGTTTAACGTCGGACAAACTTGAGCAGCTGCTCGAATCACAAACCTGCACGACCCACTGGGCAGCGCTGCGCGACTCTGACAGAAATAAACCGCGCCGACCATCAAAATAAATTTTTTTCCCCGCTGGGATGCGCACGTACAATCCAGGCATGACAAGGCGGAAACAATATTAAACAGTCCTGACATTTTAAATAAATTGTTTTTAAATAAAACACAGTGGGTCGCGCAGGTTTGTGATTCGAGCGGCGCTGCTGGATCCACCGGGCTGCGCAAATAAACCAGATCATCACTGCGCTGTCCAGATAGTCGCGCAGATATTTGGTTCAATCGGGTGCCGCGGTTTTTGTCCCACTTTTGATGTGTTTGGCTTCACATACACTTCGACAATGGAAGAAGACGCAGCAGCAGTGAGTTTACTTACATGTGACAAAACCAACAATGAGGAGATTGTAAAGAAAAAAGCTGCATCGTCTGTGGTTGGAATTGGTTTGGGTATAAGAAAAGTGATACGGATAAGATGAACGTGATTTGGAAGGTACGCAAGTGCACTGTTTTAACAAGTGGTGGAAACACGTCAAACCTTTTCTATCATCTGAAATCCAAGCATCCAAACGAATATGGCCAAAGTAAAAAAATGCGGCAAACGTCAGCAATTCACAGTTTAAATAAAATTACATAAAAAAAATAATAAAATTATGTAAAACAATTTCTTTGTGTTTTCATTTTTTTTAATGCATTTACAGATACAAATTGCTATATTGTGATATATATTGTTATTGAGTTACAAAATTGCTTCTACCGTGATAGAAGATTTTGTTTATATCACCCACCACTAATGAAGCCTATCTTGAGCTTGGATTCATGGTGCGGATGGTGGGGGCAGAAGTGAGACACGTGTGTGTTTTGTGTCTTAAACCGCTGGCAGCAGACCGCATGAGACCCAACAAATTAGGAAGATACTTAGAGACAACACACTCCAGTCACGTTAATAAACCACTGGACGTCTTTGAAAGAAAGCTGGCAGAATACAGACAGCAGGAGAATCGCATGGTAAAATCTGAATCAGTGGACAGCAAAGCACAAATGGCTTCATTCAAAGTTGCATACAGAATTGGCCAGTGCAAAAAAACTACAAACGATTGCTGAGCAGCTAATAAACATGGGGTCAATTATGCAAAGATAAGTGACAACGTAAGCTTTGTATAACAATTGCACGTGTATTTTATCTTTTTTTAACTTGGTGGTGTTTGATCTTATTGGTTTAGGAATTGATATTTCAATAAACAGTAAACTTGGCCGATTTCGTTATTATTTTGTTGACAAGTGGGGCTTGAAAATTCGCTCAACCCCTTAAGTGGGGAATGACAGAAAAAGTTTGAGAACCACTGCACTAGGGTGATTCCGTCTCAAATCAACTAGTTGGTGCCACCACATGATCACAGATTTTGCTGATTTTTTTTTTCACCAATTGTTGGTATTGGCATGAAAATAAAAACCCACAATTTTTTTTGCTCCAACTCCTGCTCGTTAAAAAATGGCAGCCATCTTGATTTTTGTCCTTGAGATATGCCACGCCCCTTTTTGAAATCCTCCTTTCCTAGATAACCCACTTGCTATACAGTTGTGTGAAAAACTATTTGCCCCCTTCCTGATTTCTTATTCTTTTGCATGTTTGTCACACTTAAATGTTTCTGCTCATCAAAACCGTTAACTATTAGTCAAAGATAACAACATAATTGAACACAAAATGCAGTTTTTAAATGAAGGTTTACGTTATTAAGGGAGAAAAAAAACTCCAAATCTACATGGCCCTGTGTGAAAAAGTGATTGCCCCCTTGTTAAAAAATAACTGTGGTTTATCACACCTGAGTTCAATTTCTGTAGTCACCCCTTTCAATCAAGAAATCACTTAAATAGGAGCTACTTGACACAGAGAAGTAGACCAAAAGCACCTCAAAAGCTAGACATCATGCCAAGATCCAAAGAAATTCAGGAACAAATGAGAACAAAAGTAATTGAGATCTATCAGTCTGGTAAAGGTTATAAAGCCATTTCTAAAGCTTTGGGACTCCAGCGAACCACAGTGAGAGCCATTATCTACAAATGGCAAAAACATGGAACAATTCAATTGTTTTATTTGTATAGCGCTTTTAACAATTGACATTGTCTCAAAACAGCTTTACACAATCAAAAGAACTATTTAAGTTTGTGTGGAATGTGAATGTGTATGAATTCAGTTGTGAACCTTCCCAGGAGTGGCCGGCCGACCAAAATTACCCTAAGAGCGCAGAGACAACTCATCCGAGAGGCCACAAAAGACCTCAGGACAACATCTAAAGAACTGCAGGCCTCACTTGCCTCAATTAAGGTCAGTGTTCACGACTCCGCCATAAGAAAGAGACTGGGCAAAAACGGCCTGCATGGCGGATTTCCAAGGCGCAAACCACTTTTAAGCAAAAAGAACATTAAGGCTTGTCTCAATTTTGCTAAAAAAAACCATCTCAATGATTGCCAAGACTTTTGGGAAAATACCTTGTGGACCGACGAGACAAAAGTTGAACTTTTTGGAAGGTGCGTGTCCCGTTACATCTGGCGTAAAAGTAACACAGCATTTCAGAAAAAGAACATCATACCAACAGTAACATATGGTGGTGGTAGTGTGATGGTCTGGGGTTGTTTTGCTGCTTCAGGACCTGGAAGGCTTGCTGTGATAGATGGAACCATGAATTCTACTGTCTACCAAAAAATCCTGAAGGAGAATGTCCGGCCATCTGTTCCTCAACTCAAGCTGAAGCGATCTTGGGTGCTGCAGCAGGACAATGACCCAAAACACACCAGCAAATCCACCTCTGAATGGCTGAAGAAAAACAAAATGAAGACTTTGGAGTGGCCTAGTCAAAGTCCTGACCTGAATCCTATTGAGATGTTGTGGCATGACCTTAAAAAGGCAGTTCATGGTAGAAAACCCTCAAATAAAGCTGAATTACAACAATTCTGCAAAGATGAGTGGGCCAAAATTCCTCCAGAGCGCTGTAAAAGACTCGTTGCAAGTTATCGTAAACGCTTGATTGCAGTTATTGCTGCTAAGGGTGGCCCAACCAGTTATTAGGTTCAGGGGGCAATTACTTTTTCACAAGGGGCCATATGTAGGTTTGGATTTTTTTTCTCCCTAAATAATAAAACCCCTCATTTAAAAACTGCATTTTGTGTTTACTTGTGTTGTCTTTGACTAATAGTTAAATATGTTTGATGATCAGAAACATTTTGTGTGACAAACATGCAAAAGAATAAGAAATCAGGAGGGGGGCAAATAGTTTTTCACACCACTGTATGTCATACGGAGATGAAACTGGGTGTATTTATGTAATTATTCATGTAGATTCAGATTCTGCAGAATTTGGCTATCTCTTGTGGTTATGGAGATATTTCTGAAAAAACATTTTTGGGTATCCTTTTTCGACCCCCCAGATCCCAAGGTCTGCATGTATATATGTTACTCAAAAAAATAGGGGTTACTTCACATCACCTCATCTTGAAAATAAATAAAAACCAGGGGTGTGTTATGCCCTGTTTTATAGAAATCATCAAAAATTAAATGTCCTGGTTTTGCAAATTTTTTTATGATTTATGAACACGACTTTGTTTTGGACTTTTGAATTGTACATATAGACTTCTGAAGGTCTCAGTTTCCATGCAGGTGCACCATGTTGGTTTCTGTTAAGTTGGAAGAAATGATTGGTTTTTGTAGCTGTGTTCAGCAGGTAAGAATGTGGATGACCCTGAGTCTCACAGATGTAGCACACTTGTTCAAATTCAGATTGGCCTGGATAAAGAGGCAATCCTATATAGAGCTCAGCCATCACACAGCCTAGGGACTACATGTCTATCTTTTCACAGAAGGGAAGTCCAAAGAGAATCTCTGGAGCTCTGTAAAATCTGGAGAAAGAAAAGAAAAATATTCTGTGTATAGTTACGTTAATGATCAAGGCCATCAATTAGATGTTTTTTTTTTTTTAAATCCCAACCTTCAGATTATTTTAGTGATTAATATAAATATTGGTCTATAAAGCATTGTCATAAAGTTGTGTTCACTATACGTATGTACGAGTGGGTTCCATAAAAATAGCCTGCTCTTGTGCTATTCACATCTTCCAGTAACCATGTTTATCAAAAGCTTCAAATTCATGAGTTTACACCACAGCACTGTTGAAATCTCCGAAATCTATGACTAGTGAGGGACTTAAATCTTCTTTAAAATATAAAATCAGCCCTAGCCTCAAAACACAGGTTTATATAATGCAGTTATTCCAATATATGATTGTTTCTACAGTATAGTAAAAAAACAGCAAAAGCGCTTTTTATGTTCATTGTATAAAACAGTTTTAACACTATAGAGTAATTAAAAAAAATGCTCAAATAAAACATTACATGAATTTAAACATTGTCCTGACCACTTTAGTGCCAAAAAAGCATTCAAACAAACTGACACTTTGCTAAGATTTTTACAAACCTGGTCTGCATATAGGGTTCTTCATCAAAGCGCACTTCAGTGTAAACTTTGGATAAGCCAAAATCAATCAGTTTGACCCTGAAGGGAACCTGAGTTTTGCTAATGCTTTTAGCATCTGACAAATAATAGTCCTGATGTGGCGCACACGCAAAGGCCTGAAACCTCTCTCCCATTGCAGCTCACGCATGTTTTTTTCCAACATCTCAAACACCAAGTAGTGCCGACATGGGTCACAAAACGCCTCAAAAAAGTGAACTACTGTATATGAGTCTTCGTACAGAAGTTGGACTGTAACCTAGTGATCAGCTTCAGCTCATTTTTTATTGTTTGCCTCCTAACAGCTTTATGGCTTAAAATTTTGACAGCTATCAGCTCTCTGTCCCTGTACTGTATCTTCTACATTTTACTACATCTTTTCTCTCCTCTGCTCCTTTTTACTTTACTTCAAAAATAAACAAGCCTGGTAAACAGTTATAGAATATGTGGATATTTCTACCTAAGCAGTTGAGGGTTTTGCTCAAGGGGCCAAACACCTATGTCCCATAAAGAGTAGCCAATCCACTTACTGTTTTTAAATAAATGAAATGGCACATCATGTGCACTTTAACTCAGACACACATAAATATAGAACCTCAGGATTGAACCACAGTCCCCTGGTGTCACTGTTAGACACCAATGTCTGTGAATCTTATTACATGTTATCTTTTCATTTATCTGACCTATTTTTAAACAAAAGCAAATCATACTGTATATATGTCATAATTAGCGAGGAGTATTCATAATCATAATAATGACAAAAGGAAATTGTCCATTATCACACAGTCAAACTGCAGGCAAGTGTTTGCAATTATTATTGTAGCGTTTTTCGACGCTAGCAGGGATCTTGGAAGACGAGTGAGCTTACTTGCTCCCCAATGCAAATGGCTGGGGAGTAGTTTATTACTCTCAGCACAAGCACACATACACAGGTCAAGCACACACACACATACACACACCCAACTTGGCCGAAGCCACTAACCTAAACACCCTTCTCTCTCATGGTAGACAGAGAAAACCCCCGCAAAGCATGACGGTCGTCAGCCGCTGGCCCGCCCACGCCACACTGCCCCCACCCAAGCTGTGACCATCCCCGGTCACCATGACTCTCACTCTTGGAGGCATGAAGGCGGTCGGCGCTGGCGCTGTGCACGCCAGGGTCCTTTCGTAGTGCACATTGTCCCGGAGGCGGTCCGGCCTCCTCAGAGTTCGATGTCTCGCCGGCGGCATGCGGCTGGTAAGGCGCAAGACGGTCTCGGTGGAGCAAAACTCGCGCCCGCCCCGCCAACCGCACCCGGTAGATAAACTCAGAGAGCTGAGCGAGTACCGTACAGGGGCCCACCCAGTGAGACATGAGCTTGGGTGCCTTGGGTGAACGCCCTCTCTTCCTTCCGGAGGAACACACCCACACCTGCTCACCAGCAGCAAAGCCTCGCCCCTGGCTGTGAGTGTCCACGCCCACACGCTCCACAGGTGCCCCCACCCGAAAGTCCTGCAGCGGTGCCCGCGAGCGCTGGGTGGGGCCCTTCTTTGCCTTGTAGAGGACAAAGCGTTCACTGACCAGCGGCGGCGCAGGTGAAACGACTGCGGGCGATGCTCTCGGCGAGGGAGTAACCCGGCACACGCGCTCTTCACCTCGCTCGCAGTACCGACGACGCGCTTTACTGCCCGGATGTTTACCTGACATGACCACCGGCGCTCATTCGACGGCTGCTGGGGTACGCTGTCCCTCAGACCTAGGAACATTGCCTTGGCATCGCCGCGAAACCCCAGAGACTATTCCGTTGTCTAGCCGTGACGGGTTTGCCCTGTCCCCGGCTAGATTCACCTACCGAGTGCCCCCGAGCTGCGGGCGGTCGCTCGGCTCTTTCGCCGTGATGCACCGCAGTTATGGGTTCAGCGCGCTGTGCCACACGTAACGCCTCAGTGAGGGAAGCTGGTGCTGCTAACCTGATGTGCTCACGGAGCCGCGGCGGTCGGAGCCCTCGAAGAAAAGCGCCATACGCTAGCTCTTCTTGTTTATTGGGCTCGCACTCTGGATAGCCCTGGCGCGCCAGGCCTCTTAAGTCCATGGCGAATGCGCTCAGTGGCTCAGACACGCGCCGCTCTCGGACCGCTAGCTCCTCGCACGCTGCTTCTTGACGTTCACCGGCGCCGAACCGGAGGTGAAGCGACTCTCGGAGCTTTGCCCAGTCCTTCCACTCATCGGCCCGGAGATCTTCCAATGCCCGTAGCGCGTCGCCCTTCAGCGAGAGTGCTACCCTTACAGCCGTTTCCGCCGGAGACCAGCATGCGAAGTCGGCGGCTAGCTCCACTTGGGCGAAGAACGTGTAGGGTTCAACGGCGCCGTTGTAGGAGGGAAGGCGCAGCTGCGGCGCACATCGAGTGCCGGGATCCTCATCTCGCCACTCCGCTTTAGTCGTGCCGCTTTGCTGGCACTGGTTCCATCCGGGAGATGCTTCTTCTTTCGCAGGTCCTCCGCCGTTCGCTCCAACTCAAAACTCTCCATCCAACTTCTGACACCAATGTAGCGTTTTTCGACGCTAGCAGGGATCTTGGAGGACGAGTGAGCTTACTTGCTCCCCAATGCAAATGGCTGGGGAGTAGTTTATTACTCTCAGCACAAGCACACATACACAGGTCAAGCACACACACACATATACACACACCCAACTTGGCCGAAGCCACTAACCTAAACACCCTTCTCTCTCATGGTAGACAGAGAAAACCCCCGCAAAGCATGACGGTCGTCAGCCGCTGGCCCGCCCACGCCACATTATTATTATATATTTTTTAAATTATTTATTTGTTTATTTATTTTTACATTTATTGTTTACACATGGTGTGTGTATGTGTGTGTGTGTTTACAGTATAATGTGGGTGTTAATGTATTATTACCTATTGTATTATAAACATATACTTATGTTTATGTTGTTATGAAAGTTATAGAGAATTCCTTTCTGATTGTGTGGCGATCAGATATGTGATTAAAGGTTAGGGTGGGCTACTGGAGTTTCACATTTTATCTGTGCCGGCAACACAGCATTGGCCATTGATGATTTAAAAAAATGTACAGGCACATAAATGTGCATATATGGCCAGCCGTGCCAGACATCAAACTGACCACTTGGGCTTTCAGATGTCCGGTAGAACGAAATTTATCATTAGTTTTATAACATAAATTTTACCGCGTCTGGATTGACACACATGATTATGTGTATCTGTGCTATTTCTTTGCCAGGGTAATAGGGGTGGTGAATATCTGTAAGGAATCGCCACTAGAGGGCACTGTTTTGCTTTTTGTAGTTTTTGTTTTGCAGAAAGGCTCCTCGGTCAGGTGATGCGAGTGCACACCTGAACCGAGGCAAGCCATTAAATCTTCAATAAATAGCTGAGTAGTCTGAACGTTTATTCCGTACTGTCAGTTAAGTGGGCATTTTGTTTGTGTATTTTTTTCTCCTTGTTTTTATGTTGGTTTATTTGATAGTTATTTTGTATTTTATGTTATCCCATAACAACTAAGCATGTTCCCAGGCTAAATGTATTTATGGATTTCTTGTGTGTCTGGAGCTGATTCTGTGTTGAGTCCTGTTGTGGTGTGTCTTAGAGTGTAGGTAAGTAGTTAGCTCTGTGTGTCCCTAAGATTAGCCTCCATGTGTCCCTTAGATTAGCCTCCATGTGTCCCTTAGATTAGCCTCCATGTGTCCCTTAGATTAGCCCCCAGGTGTCCCTTAGATTAGCCCCCAGGTGTCCCTTAGATTAGCCCCCAGGTGTCCCTTAGATTAGCCTCCATGTGTCCCTAAGATTAACCCCCAGGTGTCCCTTAGCCTAGCCTTCCAGTGTCCCTTAGATTAACCCCCAGGTGTCCCTTAGCCTAGCCTTCCAGTGTCCCTTAGCCTAGCCTTCCAGTGTCCCTTAGCCTAGCCTTTGAGTTTCCCTAGTCTCTGTGTCCCAAGCATCTGTGCTTCTGTGTCTCAAGTCTGTAGTGCTGTGGTAGCTATTAGGTAAGTGTAGCTAAGTGCATGTTAGGCTAAAGACATGTTTAGCTAATAGCCATGTTTAGCTAATAGCCATGTTTAGCTGATTGCCATGTCTTTAGCCTTAGTCCTGTCGTGTCTCGTGTCTTTGGCCCTGTCTCGTTTCTCTGGCCCTGTCTCGTGTCTCTGGCCCTGTCTCGTGTCTCTAGTCTCTCGTCTTGCGCTCCCCGTCTTCAGCTCCAGCCCTAGCTTGTGTGTGTTATGTCAGTAAGCATATGTCTCAACATAGGGCTTATATTAAGTGTACGGGTATTAGAGCTTGTGTTATGTCAGTAAGCGTATGTCTCAACATAGTGCTTATATTAAGTGTATGGGTATTAGAGCCTGTGTTATGTCAGTAAGCGTATGTCTCAACATATATTTTGTGTATTGGAGTCTGTCTTAAGCATGTGTTTCCCCATAATACTTATGTTCTGTCTCCTGTCTTCTAGCCTGGGTATTGTTCAGTTATGGGTTTTACAGGTCCTTCTCAAAAAAATAGCATATTGTTATAAAGTTCATTATTTTCTGTAATGTACTGATAAACATTAGACTTTCATATATTTTAGATTCATTACACACAACTGAAGTACTGTAGTTCAAGCCTTTTCTTGTTTTAATATTGATGATTGTGGCATACAGCTCATGAAAACCCAAAATCCCTATCTCAAAAAATTAGCATATTTCATCCGACCAATAAAAGAAACGTGTTTTTAATACAAAAAAGTCAACCTTCAAATAATTATGTTCAGTTATGCACTCAATACTTGGTCAGGAATCCTTTTGCAGATTCTTGTCTTGTGTCTCTCAACTTTCTCTTCACAATATCCCACAGATTCTCTATGGGGTTTAGGTCAGGAGAGTTGGCAGGCCAATTGAGCACAGTAATACCATGGTCAGTAAACCATTCACCAGTGGTTTTGGCACTGTGAGCAGGTGCCAGGTCGTGCTGAAAAATGAAATCTTCATCTCCATAAAGCTTTTCAGCAGATGGAAGCATGAAGTGCTCCAAAATCTCCTGATAGCTCGCTGCATTGACCCTGCCCTTGATAAAACACAGTGGACACTGGACTTCAGGCATTTTGGCATTTCCCTCTCCCCAGTCTTCCTCCAGACTCTGGCACCTTGATTTCCGAATGACATGCAAAATTTGCAACCTGTAGCCCATTTCCTGCACACGCCTGTACACGGTGGCTCTGGATGTTTCTACTCCAGACTCAGTCCACTGCTTCCGCAGGTCCCCCAAGGTCTGGAATCGGTCCTTCTCCACAATCTTCCTCAGGGCCCGGTCACCTCTTCTCGTTGTGCAGCGTTTTCTGCCACACTTTTTCCTTCCCACAGACTTCCCACTGAGGTGCCTTGATACAGCACTCTGGGAACAGCCTATTCGTTCAGAAGTTTCTTTCTGTGTCTTACCCTCTTGCTTGAGGGCGTCAAGGATGGCCTTCTGGACAGCAGTCAGGTCGGCAGTCTTACCCATGATTGCGGTTTTGAGTAATGAACCAGGCTGGGTGTTTTTAAAAGCCTCAGGAATCTTTTGCAGGTGTTTAGAGTTAATTAGTTGATTCAGATGATTAGGTTAATAGCTCGTTTAGAGACCCTTTTCATGATATGCAAATTTTTTGAGATAGGGATTTTGGGTTTTCATGAGCTGTATGCCACAATCATCAATATTAAAATAATAAAAGGCTTGAACTACTTCAGTTGTGTGTAATGAATGTAAAATATATGAAAGTCTAATGTTTATCAGTACATTACAGAAAATAATGAACTTTATCACAATATGCAAATTTTTTGAGAAGGACCTGTATAGTTTGAGTGTTCGTTTCTTTATTTGTTTTGTTCTTGATTCTTGTTTTATATTCTTTTCTGGAATAAATACTCTTTTGTTGCAAAACGCCGCTCTGTGCCTATGTCTGCCCTTTTTCTGCCCACGGCATTTACAGCAGTCATCACCCCACATTTCTGACAATATCACTGTGAAATTTACCATGTTGAATGCTACATGTTTCATCTTGCTGTAGTCGGCCCATACTTTATCCGTGCTTCACTTCCTGAAATATCATCTTTTCTTATGTGCAATCCAAAACCTCTTGAACTCATTAAATCTAATAGGAAACTTTTCATCTTCTCTGCTATTGTATTTTTTTTAACTATTTTATAAATTTTTGTTTGTCTGTTGGTTTACTGTCTATTGTTGTTATTTATTTACATATTCTTTGTTTGCTTATACTGTATATCGTCAATTTATTTTTTGTTCTGTTAACGGTGGATAGTTAATTGTATAATCCATTTTTTTTTATGCCTGAATTTTGTTAAACTTTTATTCTTTCAATATTGTAATTGTAATTTTTTATCTTAATTAAAAGTAATTAATTTAGTCTGAATTCCTTAATTAGCATGAATTCATTAATACATACTTTATCCGTGCTGCCAGTCAGGTCCATGTGGCTTATCGGTTCCCTTTCAAAGGCTACACTCGATGCTGCGTGAAAATGCTATGGGAACATCTTTTCGTGTTGCCGGTTGTGAAGCATGTGTTTATCAAACACGCCAAATTTTGGCTTATATAACCTCGGTCAGGTGACGTCATCTGATGAGACACACCTGCAGGTTATAAATAGGAGTGAACCGGAAACATTCCTCAGATCTTTTGTCTTCACTGACAAGCCAGTTGTGTTAAGCGTGTCTGTTTAAACCAGCAAAATAAAACTGTTTAACTCACCGATATGGAGTTTTAAATGAGATGTCCTCCGCGTGTGATAAATCCATATTGGAGGGCAATCTCTACACTTTACAGCTTCGATTATAGTGCTCGCGCACGCCCCGCATTCCTTGAGAAGCTCCGGGCTGCGGTGCATTCCTGGTGCTTAAAACGCGTGTATCCGACAGAGCTGAGAGGATTTAAAACTCCTATCGCTCACACCCTCGCGGGATCGGGAATTTCCTCTGTCTGCTCTCAAGCGCGCCCTGGCACTTCTTGTGAATGGGCAAGGATATACATCCTCTCTTGCTTCCACGTAGATGCAAATAGCCTCAAAGCACTTGGAAAACATTAGACGGCAGATTCTGTCGGGTGGCCGGGGGGCGGAGCCTCAAAGACACTCTCTCACCTTTTCGTAGTGATCTCCATATGAGTTAACCCTCATTTTTTCCTGCCATCGACTTTTGTTTAAATATAGTTGATGGGGAAGCGCGGGGTTATATGATGACGCCCCGATAGAAGAGGCTTCCAGGCTATTTCTCTCCTGGGACATCATCCTTCCTGAAAAGCTAATACTTCCTTTCAAGCTGTGTAGACTTTCATCTTCCCTGGAGGGAAAAGCTTTTCAGGCAGCAGGTCAGGTTTGTGCTCCTTTGCACACCATGGCGGTTTTGCAGGCCTACCAGGCTGACCTGCTGAGAGACTTGGGCACTGGCGGGGCTCTTCAAGATAGAGCGTATTGGAATTACGCCGGGCCACAGACTTGTCTCTTCGTGCAACAAAGCAAACGGCTTGTGCTACCGGCCGTTTTGTGGCTGCGATGGTTTTCGCTGAGAGGCACTTGTGGCTGAATCTCAGGCGCATCAAGGATAAGGATCGTGCATTCCTCTTTGATGCCCCTATCTCGCCTTCCGGCCTGTTTGGCGATGTCATTAACTCGGTCGCCACTAGGTTCATGAGGCGAAGTTATATGAACAAGCCTTCGGGAAATTCCTTCCCCGCCGGGCTCAAGAGTCGGGACTGTCGGCCACCCAGTCTCAGACACCCGGGTCTGACTCTTGCAAGGCGTGAAACACAAGGAGAGTATTTTTGAGCCGGGAACCCCCTCGTAAAGATTGGGGTGCGCCGCGCTTCGTGATGCGCCTCAAAAGAAGTCAGACTGTCACATTCTCTTCTTCACAAAGAAGCCCTGAGGTTCATGTGCCCAGGACCATGGCCCCCCAATGGGGAGAGGCACGTAGAATTCCTTTCAAGAATGAAGTGTTGGACCTTTTGGGCCTTCTGCACATGAGAGCATTTCAGTTATGGATAAGAACCAGGGGATTTCACGCGAGGGCCAATCCCCAATAAGAGTTACGCGCCATGTGCTTCGTACCCTTCCTATGTGGTTCAGACCCCGGTTTCTGACTCTGGGTCCCACTCTAAGTTCGTCTTGTTGTTGCAGATGCTAATGACAGACGCTTCCCTCACGGGCTGGGGTGCGGTCTTAGATGACCGTCCAGCCCAAGGGAGCTGGAGAGGCCATCTCCTCACGCGGCACATCAATAGCCTCGAAATGATGGCTCTATTTCTGACCGTAAAGCACTTCCTCCAGCAGTTGAGAGGCTACCATGTTCTAGTGCGGGTGGACAACACTATGGGAGTCTCATATATTAATCACCAGGGCGGACTGTGCTCGCGCCGCTAAATAGATAGCGCACCAGGTTCCTGTCCCTCAGGGCGATTTACATTCCAGGGCATATGAAGGTGGGAGCAGTTGTACTGTCCAGACAATCTCTGACACACGGGGAATGAAAACCCCACCCCGAAGTTGTCAGTCAATCTGGGAGAGATTTCATGTAGCAGAGGTGGACCTCTTTGCCTCGCAAGATCAGCAAATGTCCCCTTTACTACTCTGTCTCTTCCAGCTCCCCTGGGTCTGGACGCCTTGGCCTGTACGTGGCCCAGGTTATGCCTTTATGCGTTTTTCCTGATAGCTTTGCTCCGGGGAGTCTTGGCGACAGTCCATCAACAGCGTTTGCGCCTCTTATTGATAGCGCCCTGTTGGCCGACCAGAGTATGGTTCTCGGATCCAGTATCTCTCCTCGACGGCTCACCATGGTGATTCCAGTGAGGAGAGATCTTCTGTCTGAGGCGCAGGGGACAATATTTCGTCCCTGGCCCGAGCTTTGGAACCTTCAAGTTTGGCCCCTGAATGGGACCAACTAAGTCAAGCTGGTTTTCTAGCCAGCATAATTGAGACTATTCTAGCTGCTAGGGCTCCCTCCACTAGAAGAGCTTATGCACTCAAATGGAATGTATTTGAAAGTTGGTGCATGACAAAGCAGGTAGACCACTGCCGAATTGTTTCAGTGCTGGAGTTTCTGCAGGCAAAGTTGTCCTCAGGCTTGTGCCCTAGTAAAACCCTCAGGATGTACGTAGCTGCTTGTTCAGCCTATCACGTTCTGATTGATGGGGTTACTGTGGGAAAACACCCTTTAGTTAAACGGGTGAGGCCACCCACTAGAGCCACGGTGCCTTCGTGGGATTGATCTATTGTGCTCTAAGGTCTAATTGACACCCCTTTCGAACCACTTAAAATGTTTTTTCTGATGGCCGTTACATCTCTGAAGAGGATTGGAGATCTGCTCATCTTGTCAGTCTCCCCATCCTGCCTATACTTGCCCCTGGCTAGTCAAGGCCATTTTGCATCCTCACCGAACTATCTTCCGAAAGTTCCATTCTCAACCATGCACCCTGTTGTTCTTGAAGCCTTCTGTCCTCCGCCTTTCACAGCTTCGGAGCAGGAGAAACTTCACCTACTGTGTCCAGTACGTGCTCTTCTGATCTATATCCAGCCAGTGGCATAAGTCAGAGCAGCTTTTATGCTATGGAGGCCGTAACCAGGGGGTCGGCCGCCACTACACAGACCTTGTCAAACTGGTTGAGAGATGCTATGGCTCTCTCCTATTTGGCACGAGGGCTCACTTCGCCTCTAGGAATCAGGGCTCATTCAACCAGGGGGATCGCCTCATCTATTGCACTAGCAAGAGGTATTCCCCTGCAGCAAGTGTGTGATGCGGCGGGTTAGTCCTCTCCGCTCACATTTGTTAGATTTTATAGTCTGGTTGTTCATGCCACTCGAGTCAGCTTCCCAGACATAGTTCTGAGACCATCTCGGCCTTGTGCGCACATGCTACACAACCTTAGGGTCTGGACACTTGCAGTGCATCGGCGTTGGTACGCTTGTTCCCATACCGTTTTCACACAGCATCGAGTGTAGCATTTGAAAGGGAACGTCTTGGGTTACTTTGCTGTAACTCTGTTCCCTGAAAAGGCGGGAACGAGATGCTGCGTCCCAATGCCCGCACTGCCTACGTGACCGGATGTCCGTTCAGACAAAATCAATCTGAGGAATGTTTCCGGTTCACTCCTATTTATAACCTGCAGGTACGTCTCATCAGATGACGTCACCCGACCGAGGTTATATAAGCCAAAATTTGGCGTGTTTCACAACCGGCATGCTTCACAACCGGCAACACGAAAAGATGTTCCCATAGCATTTTCACAGAGCATCCCGTTCCCGCCTTTTGTATTTGTAATTATACGAGTTCTCAAAGGGATTAAGATCTAGGGAGTTTTCAAGCCATGGACCCAAACATTCGATGTTTTGTTCCCCAAGCCACTTACTGTAATTAGCACTTGCCTTATGACAAGGTGCTTCATCATGCTGGAAAAAGGCATTGTTCGTCACCAAACTTTTCTTGGCTGTTTGGGAGAAGTTGCTCTCAGAGGATGATTTTTACCATTCTTTATTCACGGCTGTGTTAATTAGGCACAATTATGAGTGAGCCCACTACACTGGCAAAGAAGCAACAGCACACATGGATGGTCTCAGGATGTTTAAATGCTGGTGTGACACAGGACTGATGGTTCGACAGATTTTTTAATTAAAAAACTGTATGTCTCCACATGTCTCCGAGGTGACTCCAGTCTGCAAAAATATTACTGGTGACGTCTAACAAACCAGGTAGTGCTGTGGGTGGGAGATAGTGCAGAGTGGCTGCATCAGAGCAACACGGCACATTTTTAATTAATATATATTATCTGCAATCAGATAATATAGAAAATATAAATAGTAATAATCGTAAAACTGTTAAATAAAATTCTCATTTACTACTGTAGCTACCAAGATGCCTGATATAGCCTACAATGCAATACATTCACAACGTGTTCCCAAAGTGTTCCCAAACCCCTACCTGTTAACATGCTGGCTGCATTCCTACATAACTCACAAAATAAATTCTGTTTGCTTGTTTATTTGTTTAGGAAGGCCAGCCTAAAAATGCCATCGTATACCATTGAAATGCCAGCCTATAAGTGTCATCCTGAATGTGTACCATCATTCCAAAGGACACCACCAGAGAAAAGGAATGCCGTTTTTAAATGTGCCACTCCAGCATTTATATGTACTGTCCATAAAGAGTGCATTCTTGCATTTCTTTGAAAAAATTACTTTATTTTTCCATGATTTAATAATTTTTACTTATGAACACTGATCATATTTAATATGTCTATGTTACATCAAATGTCTATGCTACATCAAGTTGTCAGTGTTTTGAAACAGTTCACTTTACAGTAGAGATAAAGGTGTAAAGATGTGCTTGTCTGTTCTTCTTACTCTTCTTTATAGGTTTTCAAATTATTTGTTTCCTAATACATTATATGTCTGAGATGAACCTAACGACAGTTGGTTATATGTTATAGCCAGGTTCAAGCCGGAAACCTTGGAACTGTGAGACAGCAAGGCTACCTGTTTTGACAGTGCGCCACTTTATCACATGTATACAGTCAGGTCCATAAATATTTGGACATTGACAAACGTATTATTCTTTTAGCTGTCTATCACAGTAGACTGGAGTTAAAAGTAATGAATAAGCTCAAAATTCAAACTTCCTCATTTATTATATGAGACTTTCACACAGATACACTATGCCTACATCCTGAAGGCTGTTCAAGCCATTTTTTATGTACATTTTTAAATTTATCAGTTAAATTTATCTTCTTGTTTTCCATGCTTTCTTTTTCAAGAATGTAACAAACTGTTGATTTAACCTGAACAAAATATTTGCTGTGGTGCATAAATATTCTCCAATGCAACCATGGGGGGGCGCAATCCAGTGTCTTCTTGTACCAGTCCCAAGTCTGGATAAATGCAGAGGGTTGTGTCAGGAAGGGCATCCGACGTAAAACATTTGCCAAATCAATGATGTGAATCAGAAATATAATTTCCATACCGGATCGGTCGCGGCCCGGGTTAACAACGACCGCCACTGGTGCTGTTGACTTACAGGGTGCCGGTGGAAATTGGGCTACTGTTGGTCGAAGAAGGAGAGGAGGAAGGTGTGTTCGAAGGCAGGGAGAGAAGAGGAAAGGAAAGAGTTTAGGAGTGATAGTAGGGACCTTGAATGTTGGGACCATGACAGGGAAGGCAAAAGAGTTGGTTGATATGATGCAGAGAAGTTAGGTGGATATACTGTGTGTCCAGGAGACCAGGTGGAAAGGTAGCAAAGCTAGAAGCTTAGGATCAGGGTTCAAGTTGTTTTACCATGGTGTGGATAGGAAAAGGAATGGAGTAGGAGTTATCCTGAAAGAGGAGTTTGTAAGGAATGTCCTCGAGGTGAAGAGAGTATCAGATAGGATGATGCGTCTGAAGCTGGAAATTGATGGTGTGATGTTCAATGTTAGTGGTTATGCCCCACAGGTAGGATGTGTGTTAGAAGAGAAGGAGAAATTCTGGAGTGAGTTAGATGAAGTGATGCAGAGCATCCCCAGAGGTGAGAGAGTGGTGATTGGTGCAGACTTCAATGGACATGTTGGGGAAGGGAACAGAGGGGATGAAAATGTGATGGGCAGGTTTGGTCTTCAGCACAGGAATGTAGAAGGACAGATGGTGGTGGACTTTGCAAAGAGGATGGAAATGGCAGTAGTAAATACTTTCTTCCAGAAGAGGCAGGAACATAGGGTGACATATAAGAGTGGAGGCAGAAGCACTCAGATGGACTACATCTTGTGTCGACGTTGTAATCTGAAAGAGATTAGTGACTGCAAAGTGTTGGTAGGGGAGAGTGTAGCCAGACAACACAGAATGGTGGTGTGTAAAATAACCCTGGTGGTGAGGAAGGTGAAGAGGACAAAGTGGTGGAAGCTGAGAAAGGAAGAATGTTGTGTAGTCTTTAGGGAGTTGAGACAAGCTATGGGTGGTCAGGGGGTGCTTTCAGTTGACTGGACAACTACAGCCAATGTGATCAGGGAGACAGGTAGGAGGGTACTTGGTGTATCATCAGGTAAGGGAAAAGGAGACAAGGAGACTTGGTGGTGGAATGAGGAAGTCCAGGAGTGTATACAGGGAAAGAGGCTAGCTAGGAAGAAGTGGGACTCTGAGAGGACTGAAGAG
Source organism: Channallabes apus (assembly GCA_030522415.1). Lineage (NCBI taxonomy): Eukaryota > Metazoa > Chordata > Actinopteri > Siluriformes > Clariidae > Channallabes > Channallabes apus. Next base: position 4,875,720 of record CM060131.1, read on the forward strand.
AGTAGACAGGAGTACAGGGAGATGCACCGTAAGGTGAAGGTAGAAGTGGCAAAGGCGAAACAAAGAGCATATGAGGACTTGTATGCTAGGCTGGACAGTAAGGAGGGAGAGGTGGATCTGTACAGGTTGGCGAGGCAGAAAGATAGAGATGGGAAGGATGTGCAGCAGGTTAGAGTGATTAAAGATAGACATGGAAATGTACTGACAGATGCCAGGAGGGTGATGGGAAGATGGAAGGAGTACTTTGAGGAGTTGATGAATTAGGAAAACGAAAGAGAACAAAGAGTAGAAGAGGTGACTGTTGTGGAGCAGGAAGTAGCAAATATTAGTAAAAGTGAGGTGAGAAGGGCGTTGAAGAGGATGAAGAGTGGAAAGGCTGTTGGTCCTGATGACATACCTGTGGAGGTATGGAAGTGCTTAGGAGAGGTGGCAGTAGAGTTTCTGACTAGTTTGTTTAACGAGATCTTGGAGAGTGAGAGGATTCCAGAGGAATGGAGGAGAAGTGTATTGGTGCCGAATTTTAAGAACAAGGGAGATGTGCAGAGCTGTGGCAATTACAGAGGCATAAAGGTAATGAGCCATACAATGAAGCTGTGGGAAAGAGTAGTGGAAGCTAGGTTAAGGGCAGAGGTGAGAATTTGTGAGCAGCAATATGGTTTTATGCCTAGAAAGAGTACATCAAATGCAGTATTTGCTTTGAGGATGCTGATGGAGAAGTACAGAGAAGGTAATAAAGAGTTGCATTGTGTCTTTGTAGATTTAGAGAAAGCGTACGACAGGGTGCCGAGAGAGGAGCTGTGGTGTTGTATGAGGAAGTCTGGAGTGGCAGAGAAGTATGTTAGAGTGGTGCAGGACATGTATGAGAGTTGTAAGACAGTGGTGAGATGTGCTGTAGGTGTGACAGAAGAGTTCAAGGTGGAGGTGGGTCTGCATCAAGGATCGGCTCTAAGCCCCTTTTTGTTTGCTCTAGTGATGGACAGGATGACAGATGAAGTTAGACAGGAGTCTCCATGGTCTATGATGTTTGCAGATGACATTGTGCTTTGTAGCGAGAGCAGGGAACAGGTGGAAGAAAATTTGGAGAGGTGGAGGTACGCTCTGGAAAGCAGAGGAATGAAGGTTAGCCGCAGCAAGACGGAATACATGTGTGTGAATGAGAGGGACCCAAGAAGAACAGTGAGGCTACAGGGAGCAGAGGTAAAGAAGGTGCAGGATTTTAAGTACTTAGGGTCAACTGTCGAGAGCAACGGAGAGTGTTCAAAGGAGGTGAAGAGACGAGTACAGGCAGGTTGGAATGGGTGGAGAAAAGTGTCAGGTGTGTTGTGCGATAAAAGAGTATCAGCGAGAATGAAAGGAAAGGTGTACAGGACAGTGGTGAGACCAGCAATGCTCTACGGCTTAGAGACAGTGGCACTGAAGAAAAGACAGGAGGCAGAGCTAGAGGTAGCAGAGCTGAAGATGTTGAGGTTCTCTTTGGGAGTGACAAGGATGGATAGGATCAAGAATCACTTCATCAGAGGGACAACCCATGTGAGATGTTTTGGAGATAAAGTCAGAGAGGCCAGATTGAGGTGGTTTGGACATGTTCAGAGGAGAGATTGTGAATATATTGGTAGAAGGATGCTGAGGTTGGAACTGCCAGGCAGGAGGTCTAGAGGAAGACCAAAGAGGAGATTTATGGATGCAGTGAGAGAGGACATGAAGTTAGTTGGTGTGAGAAAAGAGGATGCAGAGGATAGGGTTAGATGGAGGCAGATGATTCGCTGTGGCGACCCCTGAAAGGGAACAGCCGAAAGACAAAGAAGAAGAAGTGCATAAATATTCTCCGCCTCCCCCACCACAAGCAAACGAACGCTAGCCTCATTGGTATTTAAAGCTCTTTAAACTTCATATGAGAAATAAACAGCAAGAAAGCCCAAATGCAAATGCCAGACAAAGAAATCAACACTAGGCCTTTTATCTGTTTACTTGTGCCATGAAAGCACACTATGAGATAGTGGGGCAGGCAATTGTCTAATTACATTTAGAATAGAATAAAATAGAATATTCAATTATTTTTCACATGTACTTTACAGCACAGTGAAATTTTTTCACATATCCCAATTAGGAAACTGGGGTCAGAGCGCAGCGACCCCTGGAGCAGATAGGTTTAAAGGCCTTACACCTTAAGGGTTTACACCATGGTTGTAAAATATTGGTAAAATCATCTCGCAATGCAGACCAAGTGAAAGCTTGAGGTAGAAAACCACATGTTGTACCCCAGTCAGCAAAATGCAGGAAACTGAGGCTAAAGTGGGTTGAAGATTGGAACAATGCCAGTCGACTACCTTCAAAGCTAGGTTATTCGTTTATACAGTACTGTTGATTGTCATAAGAGCTGATGTTTATAATACAGATCTTTTCTAGATGTTGAAAATATGTTTCCATACCCTTTCACAGCAAAGACCAGAAGGCATTTACTGTCTGACTCAAAGCAAGTGTCATAATGAAATGTTACAAGTATAGGAGATTTAATACAATTGTCTGTACTGTATAGTTGAATAGTATGAAATATGAACAGACAAAAACAAACAATGCAATATTTACATATAATACAATAATACAATCAGATGGGTACTAGACAATCAAAACTCTGTTTATATATTTAGTAACAATTTTTTTTTATGGTTAAAGACATAGACCATTACACACTAATCTACAGTATGTATGATATAAAATATTCATTCATTCATTCATCTTCTATATCACTTAATCCTGTGCTCAGGGTCGCGGGGGACCTGGAGCCTATCCCAGGAGACTTCGGGCACTAGGCAGGGTACACCCTGGACAGGGTGCCAATCCATCGCAGGATATAAAATATAACATATATATAGTATAATATATTTATTTTACTGGGTAATTAAAGGCATGTTAAGTGTAAAGGAAACATATAAAGTGTGAGTAAAAGATTGTGTTGAATATGTGTGTTTTAAAGTGTATTATTACCTCTACTTCTGGAGATCAGTTTTTTGCCCTGGAAACTGTAGCTGTTGGCTAAATCAGAGCTTTCTGCAGCTCCTGGAATGACAGATCATAATAATCCTGAGTGTCTGGGAAGTCAAGGTGTGTAAGTGTGATGAACGAGTGTCGTAGGGCTGCATTTGGGTGTATTCGCTGACGAGAAGTGAAAGCCAGCATTCGTTTGATAAGCTCGACCATGTGGTGGCAGTCTGTGATCTCGGCGGCCTCATTCTCACTATGGAATGTCTTGTTATCCTTTGGGATTTTCAAGTTGTATAGCTGGTCCAGAGAACTGAAAACATATTTGCGATGTTCAACGATGTCTCCGTTAGAAGCGCGCAATGAAGGTCTCAGTTTCCATGCAGGTGCACCATGTTGGTTTCTGTTAAGTTGGAAGAACTGATTGGTTTTTGTAGCTGTGTTCAGCAGGTAAGAATGTGGATGACCCTGAGTCTCACAGATGTAGCGCACTTGTTCAAATTCAGATTGGCCTGGATAAAGAGGCCACCCTAAATAAAGCTCAGCCATCACACAGCCTAGGGACCACATGTCTATCTTTTCACAGAAGGGAAGTCCAAGGAGAATCTCTGGAGCTCTGTAAAATCTGGAGAAGGAAAAGAAAAATGTGCCGTGTATACTTATTTTAATGATCAAGGCCATCAATTAGATGTTTATTTTTAAAATCTCAACTTATCTTCAGATTATTTTAGTGATCAATACATGTATAAACATACTGAAGCTTGAGACTAATTTAAAAAATGTGCAAAATAAAACATGATACAGTACATTTTTAGTTTGCAGAAACTGGAACTTTGCACTGGCCACATCAGTGCGAAAACAGACAGACAGAAACTTTGCTCAGATTTTACAAACCTGGTCTGCATGTAGGGTTCTCTGACAAAGCGCACTTCACTGAAAACACTGGATGAGCCAAAATCAATCAGTTTGACCCTGAAGGGAAAGCGCTGCTGATTGACAATCATGATGTTTTCAGGTTTAAGGTCAGCGTGAATGATGGCCAGTTCTCTGAGTTTTGCTAATGCTTTCAGTATCTGACAAGTAATAGTCCTGATATGGCGCACAGGCAAAGACCTGTAACTGCTCTCCCTTTGCAGCTCGCGCAGGTTTTTCTGCAACATCTCAAACACCAAGTAGTGCTGTGTTGGGTCACAAAACCCCTCGAAAAAGTGAACTACATGACTCCTCTTGAAAGTGGACTGTAACCTGGTGATCAGTTTTAGCTCATTTCTCATCAAATGACTCCCAACATCTTCATGACTCAAGATTTTGACAGCCACCAGCTCTCCGTCACTGTGTCTCCAGCACTTTACCACTTTTCCAAACGTGCCCTTCCCCAGCACATCAAGCACCTGATAGGCTTCAGTTTGGGAGTAAATGACAGACATCCTCTGCATGCTGTGCTCCTTCACACATTATTTAAATAATAAACAGTTTGTAAACAATCTAAAACTTGTATACTGTGATGTCACCACTCTAAACTATTTTCTAAGAGCATATTGATCCTTATACCTTTTTTGCTTTTATGTGTCAATGCATTAGTAGTGGCTTTTCAAAGAGGCAATTCAAATTATTTAGCATTTCCATTTGCTGATCTGACTGGTGCTTTTAAAACTAAAGGTTATTACAGCTCCGTCCGCATAATATACATAACGGTAACGATGATCTGGTAATCAAAGGAATATATATTATTACCTCATCGTAAGTTGATGATGACACTGCCTCTTGTTACATTTGTTGAGGAATGCCTGCAGCATGCCTGTGACACATGCACACACGCACACTGGCCACAAACAACTGTGGCATGCCAAATTTAATTTTTGTTTATCTGTATATTTATATACAGTATATATACAGTACACTCACTGTTATCTATCTGTATATCAAACCACTCATATACCATTTGTTCCTATATATACAGTGGTGTGAAAAACTATTTGCCCCCCTCCTGATGTCTTATTCTTTTGCATGTTTGTCACACAAAATGTTTCTGATCATCAAACACATTTAACTATTAGTCAAAGATAACACAAGTAAACACAAAATGCAGTTTTTAAATGAGGGGTTTTATTATTTAGGGAGAAAAAAAATCCAAACCTACATGGCCCTGTGTGAAAAAGTAATTGCCCCCTGAACCTAATAACTGGTTGGGCCACCCTTAGCAGCAATAACTGCAATCAAGCGTTTGCGATAACTTGCAACGAGTCTTTTACAGCGCTCTGGAGGAATTTTGGCCCACTCATCTTTGCAGAATTGTTGTAATTCAGCTTTATTTGAGGGTTTTCTAGCATGAACCACCTTTTTAAGGTCATGCCACAACATCTCAATAGGATTCAGGTCAGGACTTTGACTAGGCCACTCCAAAGTCTTAATTTTGTTTTTCTTCAGCCATTCAGAGGTGGACTTGCTGGTGTGTTTTGGGTCATTGTCCTGCTGCAGCACCCAAAATCGCTTCAGCTTGAGTTGACGAAAAGATGGCCGGACATTCTCCTTCAGGATTTTTTGGTAGACAGTAGAATTCATGGTTCCATCTATCACAGCAAGCCTTCCAGGTCCTGAAGCAGAAAAACAACCCCAGACCATCACACTACCACCACCATATTTTACTGTTGGTATGATGTTCTTTTTCTGAAATGCTGTGTTACTTTTACGCCAGATGCAACGGGACACGCACCTTCCAAAAAGTTCAACTTTTGTCTCGTCGGTCCACAAGGTATTTTCCCAAAAGTCTTGGCAATAATTGAGATGTTTTTTTAGCAAAATTGAGACGAGCCTTAATGTTCTTTTTGCTTAAAAGTGGTTTGCGCCTTGGAAATCTGCCATGCAGGCCGTTTTTGCCCAGTCTCTTTCTTATGGTGGAGTCGTGAACACTGACCTTAATTGAGGCAAGTGAGGCCTGCAGTTCTTTAGATGTTGTCCTGCGGTCTTTTGTGGCCTCTCGGATGAGTCCTCTCTGTGCTCTTGGGGTAATTTTGGTCGGCCGGCCACTCCTGGGAAGGTTCACCACTGTTCCATGTTTTTGCCATTTGTGGATAATGGCTCTCACTGTGGTTCGCTGGAGTCCCAAAGCTTTAGAAATGGCTTTATAACCTTTACCAGACTGATAGATCTCAATTACTTTTGTTCTCATTTGTTCCTGAATTTCTTTGGATCTTGGCATGATGTCTAGCTTTTGAGGTGCTTTTGGTCTACTTCTCTGTGTCAGGTAGCTCCTATTTAAGTGATTTCTTGATTGAAACAGGTGTGGCAGTAATCAGGCCTGGGGGTGACTACAGAAATTGAACTCACAGTTAAGTGAAACCACAATTAAGTTATTTTTTAACAAGGGGGGCAATCACTTTTTCACACAGGGCCATGTAGATTTTGAGTTTTTTTTCTCCCTTAATAACTGAAACCTTCATTTAAAAACTGCATTTTGTGTTCAATTATGTTATCTTTGACTAATAGTTAACGGTTTTTGATGAGCAGAAACATTTAAGTGTGACAAACATGCAAAAGAATAAGAAATCAGAAAGGGGGCAAATAGTTTTTCACACCACTGTATAGATATACAAGCACGCTTCCAGAATGAATTATGATTCAAGGAACATTGTACCACTGTGTACCTTCTTTGTCTGAGAGTGAACATAAGCCAGGAAATTCTGTTTGTTTTATTTATTTGTTTAGGGAAACCAGCTTTTGATATTCTAAAGTGTCATCCTGACTGGGTACTATCATTGCACCTTAGACACACAGAAGCCAAAGCAACAAACCCTGAGATGTTTACATGAGGACAAAAGAGACAAAAAAAACTCTCACAGTGAACAACACTGAACCTGGACACCACCAGAGAGCAGCAGTAATGTAGCCTCAGGCATAATGTTGATAGAGGAGAACATAAAGGAAGAGCTCTCTCAACAGAAGATAGATGAGAATTTATTAAAATATAGCTATAAAAGGTTAAGTACTACAGTATGCTTTCCTTTTATTCTGCTCTGATGGGAGTGCTCATTCAGGTTCCTCTATGTTTCTGCTGTGCCTTAGGCTGAATCTGCCAGTACACCACATTTTGAGATACCAGGTGAAATGTTTACACAATTGAGCCATTTAATGCGCCGGCCAAAAAGACATTGCTTGCAACGCAGCATGCCACATCAGATGACAGGCTTTGGGCATCCATGTTGAGATTGTTGTGGATTGCTTTGAAATTAATATAGACAGACAAAATCTGAAAGCTAGAGCACATACATTTTCCCAGCATAAACACAATTACAACCTAGTGTAGTACACCACAGGGAGATATCTCCTTTATTTCAAAAGGGGGATATGGTCAACAATAAGCGTGTGACTAAGAACTATTGCCTTTTTTAAAATCTGTTGCCCTGAGACTTGGTGTTAACAGATTGACAAGGATCCTGTCAGCTGGATGTAAAAGAAGAGGAGACTCGATAGATACTGTAGCTCACCTTTTTTATAAAATAAAAAAACTCACATGTACAGTATACTGTATATGTTAGTATATAAGAGGCAGTTAGGATATAACAGTTAGTATATAAGAGGCAAATTGACAGATAAATGTCACAAAAAAATTGCGCATTTCTATGTAATTATTCATATTGAAAAAAAATCACAAAAATGTTAAGGCAATATATACCTAATTTGAATTATATCTAATATTTTAAATGTTTGAAAATTCAAAGCCAGCTCAAAGCCATGCCACGCCATGATGCTAGAGAAGCCCCAACCAAGTTTTGAGTGTATAAATTAAGCCAATCTTTCAGAATTTCAATATTGTAAATGCATTTAAAATTATCCTTAGGAAAATTCTAATATAATATCGAATAAAAATAAAATGTGTTTGTGCATTTGTGACATTATCCATTCAGGAATTACAGCCATTTTCATAAATAATGGAAAAAATGGCTGACAAGCAGTTACATGGCCAGGTGTGGCCAGTTCCTTTAGTACTCCATGACTAATCAAATAGATAAATGGCATGGAGGTGGTTCTGAGTGCTACATTTGCATTTGGCAGCTGTTCAATCAAACTCTCAACATGAGGTCCAAAGAGGTGTCCATCAGGTGACAGTTGACCATCATTAGGCTGAAAAAAGACAAAATAACTCCATCAGCGAGATAACAAAAACATTGGGAGTTACTATTACAACAGTTTGGAACATTCTGAAAAATTATTTATTATCTGGCGTGCTCTGCATCAGCAAAAGGCCTGGATGAAAGAAGATAACTAAAATTGATGACCTCAGAATTTTATTTTAAGGTGAAGAATAGCATCATAACATCAAGCCAAGTCAAGAACACTCTTGTAGAGGCAGGGGAACAGGGCAGCATTATTTGTTAGCACAAATGTTTCCTACTACACATAGAAATTAACAAATACATATGACCTTTATCCCAATATTTAGATTTTGTCAGGGATGATCGAATAGAAATGAACCCAATATCCAGAGTTATCAGCTATATATCTATATAGCTATCAGGATATATCTTATCCAGAGCGACTTACATTTTTATCTCATTATACCGTACATCTGAGCAGTTGAGGGCCTTGCTTGAGGGCCCAACAGTGGCAACTTGGTGGTTGTGGGGTTTGAACCTGGGATCGTCCGAACCGTAATCCAATGCCTTAACCACTGAGCTACCCCTGGCCCCCTGGCACCGGCTCTTTGGCGGTGGGGAGACTAGAGAGGGGAACGAAGTGAGCTGACTTGGAGAAACGATCCACGACAGTGAGAACACAGGTGTGGCCTTCGGACTCGGGGAGCCCGGTGACAAAATCAAGGGCTATGTGGGACCAGGGTCTGTGCGGGATTGGAAGAGGCGGTTCATGTCGAGCCAGGGGTGCCGAAGTAGAAGGGAGAGCAGTGCATATCTGTTGGAACTGAGTCGACAGCTGAGACAAAGCCTGGGGGACCTGCTGGAGACTTTGCTGTTGAGAATTGATCAAAGCTCCTTGCTGAGCGACAGTCTGACGCAATTGGGCATCAGAACGTGCATTAGACCTGAGCTGATGCCTGGTTTGAAAGCTAGGTCCGGAACGAGAAGTGTCAGCTGGGTCCGTCATGGTCGCAGTATACTGTCAGGGATGAGTCAGAGATGATCGAATAGAAATGAACCCAATAGCAGACAAACGGGGATTGAGTGATAGAAAAATAGTATTTAATCCTTTAAAGAGAAAAGTCCGAGAAACAGGCAGGGCAGATAACAGGCAAGGTAGACTTGAAAATCACTTGACAAAATGAACGCGAGGCACACGAGTAAGATACTGCAGCACTGAATGGTTCTCTCAGCGTGCTTAAAAAGCCTAGAGATGATTGCATGATTGATTACAGGTGTGCTTGAGCGGCAGGTGAGCTTGCTGGGGAAAAAACCTGGAGTGGAATTTTAGGGTCTGGAGGTGCTGGGTTGATCTGGCTGGCATGTGAAAGATTTATTTTATATTTCTATTTATTTCACATTGCAGATATCCAACCTATTGAACAGGGAACAATAACAGGGAACTGGTCAAACACATTCTTGTCTATGGAGAACAAAACTACCTCATCCTCAACACAGAAAACAGAGAAATAATCATGGACCTAAAAAGAAACTACACCCCTGCTGTCTCTCATCATAAAAAAGACTGAAATGGGAAGGGTTGATAGTCACAGGTTTCTGGGCCTTTATATGACATAAAAGCATAAGCATTTCACTGCATATCGTACTATGTATGACTGTGTATGTGACAAATAAAATTTTTATTTTAATTTGATTTGAATAAAACCTGAGCTGGACCAAAAACACTGTCACTACAGTGAAAAGGGCCCAGAAATTGCTATACTTCATTAGGCTTCATTTGTTTGTAGTTGTTTTTTGTTTGCAGACTCGTTTTCCCAGAAGGCACCTCGGTCAGGTGATGCTCACCTGATCCAAGGCAGATCATTAAATCCTCTATAAATAGCTGATTAGTCTGGGAAACTGGGTCGAGCATTGTTGGTTTGTTATCACTGCCATGTAGCTGGGCATTTTGTTTACTTTGTAATTTAATCTATATTTCAATTTAAGTCTTTTTCTTTATTTAGTCAGATATGGCTCTAATGTCGTCACTGCTATACAGTATGTACGTTGTGTTTCAGTGTGTGTGGAGCTGATTCGGTGTTGTGTCATGTTGTGCTTTATTATTTATTTTATTATGCTGTATTATTTCAATACTGAAAAATTTACTTTTTTTTACTTTTTTTTTATACCAACAGTAAATATACCATGGCCCGGTTTCTCGATAACGCACACTATTTGCGCGCTAAGAAGACTCTTAAGATATACCTTACGTTAAGTGATAACTTTTCTAAGTGTATTTCTCGAACTGTCTCTTAGGAGTCTTCTTACGTCGCTGCCTCTTATGTCCAACGTTACAAGGCGCTGTCTACAGTGAAGGTCCTGAATTAGCTGACATCGGTTGCTCAGGAATCGATTTTTCACTCCTTTTGCATGACAGCGTTAAGAAAGAAGGCATTTTCTTTGCACTAAATTATTTTAATAGCGTTTACTTCGACATGGGTTAACTTATCAATAACATGCCATAATAGACAAATATATAAATTAAATCACCAAACTGTCGCTAATATTTTCATGTAACCTGTAGTGACGGTGAAACGAACCGGGTTTACAATCATAGCTGATTGACAAACAGCTGATAACACTCTTCACCAGCTTCAGAAACAATGTGAAACATGTCAGTTGTTGGGGTTGTACAGTATAGCGCACTTATGGAATGAATACGATGAGATGACAGAGTGGAGGTTTAATACCCCTATCTCACCTACGCGGTTTCACGCAGGGGCCGTAAGTGCGGTTCATCATGATTCAGCGCGAGTTTTGGTGCCGTGATTATGTTTCCATTTTACCACGCAGAAAAAATTTATCATGTTTAACATGCGGAAGCTCGCGGACCTTGTAGACCTTTGCGGACCATTGGGCGCCGGTCACTCGAGGCGGATCACGGTGCCTAACAGCCCTCTCTCACCTGTGTGGCCTGACTCATCTCCGTGAGCTGCCGCAATTGCCCGCGACGTTCCTTTAACGTTCCGCGAATTTCTGCAAGGTCTGCAAGCTTCCGCGAGGACCAGCAAAAAAATTAAACGGAATCACAGCACAAAAACTCGGGGTGAATCATGATGAACCCTGCTTACGGCCACAGCACGAGACCGCGCAGGTGAGATAGGGGTATCACACCGCATCTCACAGCGAGTCAAACCGCATAAGTGAATACTGTAGGGGTATTAAGCAGTACAATCACTCAGAAAAATGAATGGATGCTGGGAAACTCCCAAGGTTATTTTCTCATTTAACTAAATCAAATTTCATGAAAATAAAACGTGTCCATAAAGCAAAGTCCATAAAGTGATGAATAATGGCTAATGATCAATGAAACCTATTTTAAACAAAAAGCAGAGAGCAGCTGCACTGTAAAAAATCTGACCTAGGGTTTACTCAAAAAAATTATGGCAACAAAGTGACACCTAATATATTTAAGTAAATTTTACTACTATAATAAGGAGTAAGAAACATAGAATAAATTATTTAAATGTAAGACATTATATATATATATATATATATATATATATATATATATATATATATATATATATATATATATATATATATATAAAATTGTAAATTAAATCGAAGCTATTTAAATCGAAGCTATATTTAATTGTAAATTAAATCAAGTTTTTATTGTGTTGGATTTAATATTAACTGTCAAAAATATAATGTATTCAGCATAAATATTTTAAGCTAAATTAAATAATTTTAAGGAAAACAGTTTTACGTTTACTAAAAAAATGTGTTACATTCAATGAATATCTGAAAGAAATCTGGAAGAGATTTATTTTTATTGAATATTTGAGAGAAATTGAGAAGAGAAAAGAGAGAAAAGTCACTCTATTAGTTCTGATATCAAATAAAATAACATTCTTCAACAGGTCTACAGTATATTCCATCATTAATACGACTTTGATAACGTGCCATAATGTGTTTGCATACACCGCTGATTTATAAAGACTGCTGCTCAGTGGCGGCGACTAGCGTCTTGAGTTTAAACTACGCTAAGAATGAGTTAAGGTTGGTCCAGACCAACCTTACGAACTGTGTGACTTAGCTAAGAGATACTTAGCGTAAGAACGTTTCGGGAAATGCGCCATAACCTTAAGAGAGAGGTTAAGGTACAACTTAAGAACTACTTATCGATAAGTCTGTAATTGATACAGATGTTAACCTAGCCATGTCAGATTTAAACCTAGAATACTCCCCTTGAAGATCTCCCCTTGAAGAGAATGAACTAATTTCACTCATCTCTTCTGCAAATTCATCAACCTGTATATTAGATCCTATACCGACACATTTTCTTAAACAGATAGTACCAGTAATAACAGAACCGCTGTTGAGAATAATTAATTCCTCACTCAGCATTGGTTATGTTCCAAAATCTTTTAAATTAGCAGTTATCAAACCAACAATTAAGAAACCTGACCTCGACCCCTGTCAGTTGTCCAATTACAGGCCAATATCAAACCTCCCTTTTATCTCTAAGATTCTGGAAAAGATAGTAGCGGAGCAGCTATGCTCATATCTACATAGAAATGGCATACATGAACTGTATCAGTCAGGATTTAGGCCTCATCACAGCACAGAAACAGCACTTGTTAAAGTAGTAAATGACCTCCTATTGGCCTCTGATCAGGGTTGTGTAACTATGCTTGTATTACTCGACCTCAGTGCAGCTTTTGACACCATTGATCATGCTATTCTTCTTCACAGATTAGAAAATGTAGTAGGAATTAAGGGTACAGCCCTCTCCTGGCTCAGATCCTATTTGACCGATCGTTATCAGTATGTAGACTTAAATGGTGATTATTCTGCATGTTCTCTAGTGGAGTTTGGCGTTCCCCAGGGTTCAGTTTTAGGCCCACTGCTTTTTTCCCTTTACATGCTTCCTCTGGGCAACATAATCCATAAGCATGGTATTAGTTTTCACTGTTATGCTGACGACACACAGTTATACGTCTCAACAAAACCTGATGAGAAAAACCATCTTACTAAAGTTGAGCAATGTGTGCAGGACATAAGAAATTGGATGCTAATTAACTTCCTTCTGCTTAATCCGGATAAGACAGAAGTTCTAGTCATAGGACCGCATACAGCTAGAAGTAAAATTTTAGATCACACCGTAACTTTAGATGGCCTTTCTGTTCCATCAAGTGCAACAGTAAAAGACCTCGGCGTGATTATAGATTCCAGCCTTTCATTTGAAGCTCATGTAGATAATATCACCAGGATAGCATTCTTTCACCTCAGAAATATTGCCAAGATAAGAAATATATTGCCGCTAAACGATGCAGAAAAACTAGTTCATGCTTTTATCACTTCTAGGTTGGACTATTGTAAATGCCTTACTGTCTGGTTGTTCAGTTAGGTGCATAAACAAGCTTCAGCGAGTCCAGAATGCAGCAGCGAGAGTCCTCACTAGAACCAGAAGATATGAGCACATCACCCCTATCCTATCTTCACTACATTGGCTCCCTGTGAAATTTCGCATTGATTTTAAAATACTACTCTTGACATATAAAGCATTAAATGGTCTCGCGCCGCAGTATCTGAGCGAACTGCTAGTGTCTTACGATCCGCCACGCCTACTTCGGTCAAAGGATGCAGGCTGCTTGTCAGTACCGCGTATTATGAAAACTACAGCTGGGGGCAGAGCTTTTTCTTACAAAGCCCCAAAATTATGGAATAGTCTTCCAAATAGTGTTCGGGACTCAGACACAGTCTCAGTGTTTAAGTCTAGGATAAAAACCTATTTATTTAGCCAAGCATTTTTATAAATAGATTTGCCATAAGGTAAAGGAGCAGATCTGGGGGACTCATGGACGTAGTGTATTATGGTGAACTGGTATGTTTAGATGCTGTCTTCCTCAGTCTCATTTGATCACTCAGGTTTGTTGACGGTGAGGTGATTGTTTGCTTTATTTCTCAGGGAGCCCTCATGTTTGTGTTTCCTTCTGGCTCTCCCTTTTAGTTATGCTGTCATAGTTAGTCCTGCCGGAGTCCCTGCATGCACTCTACAGTAAATATACATTCACATTATACATTGTGACTGTGACCATACCTAATTGCAATCTCTCCTCCTCTTCTCTTTCTCCCCCTCTTTCTCTTTCCTCTCTCCCCCTGTCTCCCCTTTCACTCTTTCTCTCTCTCTCTCTCTCTCTCTCTCTCTCTCTCTGTCGAGCTACACATGTCGTTCCTGAGCTGCCAGTGATCCAGACTCCCTCTGCCCTCCGGACCTGTCTGATCCATCCTGGTGCCCCATTTCTGGTTGGAGGTCTCGTCGCATGGATGCCCCGTGTGTCTCTTTGGGATGTGTCTGGTGTCTGGGGATGATTCTATCTACTTAGAAGATGGTTCTGGCCTCGACTGGTGTTGTCAGCTGTTTCTCTGAGGACTTGACAATTCGATAGTTCAGGACTGGAACTTTCTACAAGTCTATCTGAGTCTCCAATAACTACTGGACTCCATTTTACATCAACTATTATAACATCAATTAACATCAACTATTATAGCTGAACCTAACACTTAACACTGTATAAATGCAGATAATTTCCTGCTATCTGTTTCACCCAGATGAGGATGGGTTCCCTGTTGAGTCTGGTTCCTCTCAAGGTTTCTTCCTATTACCATCTCAGGGAGTTTTTCCTTGCCACAGTCGCCCTCGGGCTTGCTCACCAGGGACAATCTGAACATTTTGATTCATACACATTCACATTCCATACAAACTTAAATAATTCTTTTGATTGTGTAAAGCTGTTTTGAGACAATGTCAATTGTTAAAAGCGCTATACAAATAAAACTGAATTGAATTAAAATAAAAACATTTTGCTGGTACACGTCTAGTGCTGTTTTAATGAATGTGTTAAATCATATAAATTTTGAGGAAAATCTATAAAATAATGGTGTTTCACTGCTAAACTTCTACTGCTGATCGTTTAATGAAGGTGTTTAATCGTATAAATTTAGAAAAAAATCTTTAAGATAACATTTTATCTGCTAAACTTCTAATGCTGTTGCTTTATTGAATGTCTTTAATTGTATAAATTTAGGAAAAATATGTAAAATAACGGTGTTTCTCTGTAAAAGATCAAATAATTTCTGTAAATTTACTGTTTTTGAGCATAAATGAACTAGTGTATTTTACCTTAATTTTACGGTTTTTGTTTGGTAGCCGTTGCTGCCAGTCATTTGACCGTTTTTTTTACGAATTTCTTTTTTTTTTTTTACAGTGCACCATATCACCCGAGTTTCACATTATGCCTTGTTATAGTTTAAGTTTGTTGTTTGGTATCATCAGGGTGGTGTTCCAGAAAGCTTGGTTAACTTATCATTTGGTTAATCTTAACCTCTGGGTTGATTAACCCCAAACCCACATACCGAGAGTATGTCGGTTCCAAAACACCTGATAAGATTAAGTTTAATCAACCCTCTACTGGTTACCCAGAGTTAGTGCGCGTGCACGGTGCGTACATAAATACATTTTCAATGGATCGACGATTTCACGAGTCAAAATGGAACATCAAAGTGAAAAAAAAAGAGAGCGGCATACTTCACAGAGGTTTTAATGCGCGCATATGAGGAATTTAAGCCAATACGGCTTTAAAAAAAGCAATACGGCTGCATCGGCTAAAGAAAGAGAGTTGACTTGGCAAAAAATAACGGACAGAGTAAATGTGTGAGTGTATTAAATTGGAAATTTTACAGCGCCTCCCTTTTTATTATAATGCAAAATAATTAAACACCCCTTCCTGATTAAACACCCTTTTGACTGTTAAATGAAAGCATTTACTTTTCCTGCCATTAATTTCTTTAGGTTAAAATACCAATGTATACTGACTTGGAATGTATGGTTTCTTATTTAATAAGGTTTAATCCTTCTGGAGGCAGAAGCTAAGTGAACATGAAACACAAAAACGTTCTGCAAAAAGGTAATATCTTATTACACGATCACTGAACTATTTATTGAACATGATTTAGTATATTCTTTCTGTCATGTACTGTAGCTAATAGAAAGAAGGCTGAAGCCCATTTAACTGGCGGAGACCCACCACCACCCCCCCTCACCCCATCTGAGGAGCGGCTCTGTCCCTTAATAAAGGGCCACCAGTGACACTAACATGGTGAAATGTAAGTTTACCACTATGGTTTGTTTTCATTATATGAATTAATAAATTACTATCTCTATCACTTCAAGGCTTTTGAACATGCTTAACGTTTTTATGCAGGCTTACTGTATTTAACTGCCCATGATGTACAGTATAGGCTATTGTGATCTTACTTGTATTACTTTGACATGTTTTTTCCTGCATTAGTGGTTTTTTCTTTGATAATATTGAGAATTTTATGCTGGGTTGTATTTTCTTATAGATACTGGGTTGATTAGATAAAGGGATTATATTATTGGACCCTACAGAAAGAACAAACACAGTCTGTCACAGTTGCAAGTGTTTTGTTGTCAGGTACCTTTAGTTGCTTTTAGGTTTTTTTTTTCTTTTTTGCCAGATAACGTATACTTGCTTATTTTCACTGAAGGATGAAGATGAAGAGACTACATCTGTTGTGACAGAAGTGGGCAATGCTGGTAGATCCACTGAGGTGGGATGCATACCATTATAATGCATGCCCCCTTTTTACTGTACATTAGAGTAACAAACTGTCATTGTTCTTTCACAGTACCTGGGGATTTCTTCACGGATGTAGGTCCTTCAACCTCAATGCACGATCTAAGCGGTGTAAGAATTTGTGTGCAGTTGTCCATATTTACATTTTATTTTCTGACAGAATTTATTTAATTATTTTTGAATAATAATTCCTAGTTTCCTTCCTACTGTAGTTGCCAGGAGCTGTATAAGGTCCATCTTCAAAAACAAATAAGAAAAAGTGACATGGAGATGGACCTTATACAGCTTCAAATGGAAAAGAAAAGGCTATCCATTAAAAAAGCAACACTAGAAATGTAATTACTGGAGCATCGCCTTAAGGTGAGAACTTGTGCGTATATTAATCTGTTGCATGTTAAAAGTGTTGTGTGTATATAAAGCAATGTCATAAAAAACCACACATTTTATTTCATTTTACTTTCATTGTTTTTCAGGAAAAAAAGAAATGAACTATACAGCAGACCAGTGCAAACTATTTAATAAAAGTAATTTTGACAAATCCTGTCTCCCAAAAGTCTTCCATCTCTGTTGTGTGCAAAAATCTGTAGAGGTTCCTCTGGGCATCTTCTTCAATATAAGGAGGGTGGCTCTCTCCTCTTATAGTGGCAATGTTATGTCCCCTGGTGTATTTGTTTGTTTTTATGATATTTTGTTTCTTCCCATATGGTATCTGTCTCTGTTCTCTTTTTTTTTAAGAAGCACAGGATCAGCTGTTTGGTTGTCCGGGGTTCGCCAATCCTCCAATGACGGTGGACCTGTCGTCATAAAAGAGGCGGGGCTCCCTTGACTTGCGTCAGTCGTCTTGCTTTTCGGCTAGCGGGCGACTGTCCTTTTTTTTGTGTCGACTACACACTTGTGTGTTAAGCTGTGCTGGGTATAGATTGTTTAAGTCTGGTTGATGTATCTACTTGTCTGATTGGGTCTGCATTTTGGTAAATGTGCACACATCTGCGAACTGTAAAACACCTATTACGGAACGAACGTCTGTAACCAACATTAAGCACTGCATGGCTGTGATTCATGTAGCGCGATTCTGAAGTAGTGGCAAAGTAAATCAGAGAAAGGAGACAGGTATTGGTAGCGTAACGTTAACCTGCTGGTGTTAAGGGTAGCTAGGGAGTGACAACCCCCTATGTATTTTGTTATTAGCCAAGAGTAGCCTTAGTATGGGTGCCGCATGCGCCGAAGCTTTCGGTTTTGTTTTCCACATTTTTTGTTTGGCAGTTAGATTATTTGGGTTGGGATTCAGCTGTTAGCTCCCATTTTGCTTTTGATGTTTTCTTTCTTTTGGTGTCACTCCATATCTCCGGTTCTCCTTACTTTATCTTGTTTACTTTATGAAAAATTGGTTAAAAATAAACTCTTTTGCTATTGTTCTTCCCCTGCCTCACGGATTTTTCCTTCATTGGTTTGCCCCAGAGGCAATGCATCTCACTTAAATGTTACAGACCATCCCCAACAACATCTAACACGTAACAGGCAATGTTCTGAAGCACAACACAAGCCATTATGATGTCACATGCCCTCTCTGGACTGACCCAGAGCCCACGCAGACACTGAAACCTAGACTTGAGGATCCCTATGGTCATCTCCACCTTGGCCCGTGTTCGACTGTGAGCCAGGTTAAAGTGTGTCTGTGGTCCAGGATCAGGTTCAGGGTAGGGTGGCATTAAATAGGGCAGACAAGGGTATCCTCTGTCCCCCAGCAAGTAACCACTGTACAGAAAAAAAAATATTGTATGAAGAAAAACATACCCTGCTGAATGTCTGGCATCATGATGACACAGATCCTGGCCATTTTGTCTTATCATTAGTAATCATATGGGTTGCCTCATATATGTGGAAAAAAGTAATGAGTTTAATGATTTTAACAAGGCAAAAAATTAAGGACGCAAAATTAAATTGTTACCTGTACATTGATACTATGAATAGATTTCCTATTAACATAGTCTCCCTCATTTATTGAAGCTATAGCTTTAGCTTTAATAGGAATGTAGGTGCCATCAATGCACCCAATTACATTTGAAAACCCTGAAATAGAAAGTCATATATGGAAGGATTAAGTGTGTGCAGGATGAATACATGTATACAGTAGATCTAAATAATATGACTACATATTAAATATGCGTCATCGATTTTACTACAAAGGACAAAACCTGCCACTCTGTGGAATTCCTCTTTAATACCACGCGGAGGTATGTCCAGGGACCTGCTGTACACATGTGTGTAAGAAGTGTTTAAGTGCCAGACATACAGTTGCCTTTCCCACATGCTCTGCATCACACGCCCCACATTGTACAAAAAAATGCCCTGAAAAAAACGAAGTGATATACAAACCGGATTCCAAAAAAGTTGGGACACTAAACAAATTGTGAATAAAAACTGAATGCAATTATGTGGAGATGGCAAATGTCAATATTTTATTCAGAATAGAACATAAATCACGGAACAAAAGTTTAAACTGAGAAAATGTATCATTTTAAGGGAAAAAAATGGTGAATCAAAATGTCATGGTGTCAACAAATCCCAAAAAAGTTGGGACAAGGCCATTTTCACCACTGTGTGGCATCTCCCCTTCTTCTTACAACACTCAACAGACATCTGGGGACCGAGGAGACCAGTTTCTCAAGTTTAGAAATAGGAATGCTCTCCTATTCTTGTCTAATACAGTCCTCTAACTGTTCAATCGTCTTGGGCCTTCTTTGTCGCACCTTCCTCTTTATGATGCGCCAAATGTTCTCTATAGGGGAAAGATCTGGACTGCAGACTGGCCATTTCAGTACCTGGATCCTTCTCCTACGCAGCCATGATGTTGTGATTGATGCAGAATGTGGTCTGGCATTATCTTGTTGAAAAATGCAGGGTCTTCCCTGAAAGAGATGATGTCTGGATGGGGGCATATGTTGTTCTAGAACCTGAATATATTTTTCTGCATTGATGGTGCCTTTCCAGACATGCAAGCTGCCCATGCCACACGCACTCATGCAACCCCATACCATCAGAGATGCAGGCTTCTGAACTGAGCGTTGATAACATCTTGGGTTGTCCTTGTCCTCTTTGGTCCGGATGACATGGCGTCCCACATTTCCAACAAGAACTTCGAATCGTGACTCGTCTGACCACAGAACAGTCTTCCATTTTGCCACATTCCATTTTAAATGATCCCTGGCCCAATGAAAACGCCTGTGCTTGTGGATCTTGCTTAGAAATGGCTTCTTCTTTGCACTGTAGAGTTTCAGCTGGCAACGGCGGATGGCACGGTGGATTGTGTTCACTGACAGTGGTTTCTGGAAGTATTCCTGAGCCCATTCTGTGATTTCCTTTACAGTAGCATTCCTGTTTATGGTGCAGTGTCATTTAAGGGCCCGGAGATCACGGGCATCCAGTATGGTTTTACGCCCTTGACCCTTACGCACAGAGATTGTTCCAGATTCTCTGAATCTTCGGATGATATTATGCACAGTTGATGATGATAACTGCAAAGTCTTTGCAATTTTTCGCTGGGTAACACCTTTCTGATATTGCTCCACTATCTTTCTGCGCAACATTGTGGGAATTGGTGATCCTCTACCCATCTTGGCTTCTGAGAGACACTGCCACTCTGAGAAGCTCTTTTTATACCCAATCATGTTGCCAATTAACCTAATTACTGTTAATTGGTCTTCCAGCTCTTCGTTATGCTCAAATTTACTTTTTCCAGCCTCTTATTGCTACTTGTCCCAAC